>VCII01000691.1:1200000-2400000 GCA_006030095.1 Triplophysa siluroides
TGCAGAAAGCAAAAACACTGGATGAGGAGATACGATCACAGCCCCAAAGAACATATTTTATGCCTTATTACGTATGTGGAATGGGAAGGTTTAGAAAAGACGGAAGCGTTTTACTGGGAACAAATGTACATTTAAATTTGAAAGCTATGAGATTTGAGATAAATTGAGAACCTCATGAAATCAAAATTTTATTGCGTTATTTTATGTCTTCACAATCTTTCATCAACAGAAAAAAACTCTGAAATAACTTTGCTTTTCACCTGACATCAACAATCGCTCATTTTTTGAACTCGCTAGCTGCGATCTCCTTTATTATGCCCACTCTTTCGGTCCAGTCAATTATATGATGGATGATTAAACCACATTGAATTTTAATTTGAAATATGTCAGAATCAGGTTTTTTTTCTCTGAGCCATTTCTCTTCTAAATAAATAATTATCAAATCCAAAGTGTGAAATATTTCAAAATATATATCAGTTCAACAAGATGTGCACTTCTGTTTGGCTGTCTCAGGGATGTATGTGTGTATGGGTATGTCTCAGAAATGAAACATCTTTCCATATCTCAGGTGTGCATGTGTGTATACAGTATGTGTGACTGAAGCGTTTGTATGCCTCAGGTGTGCTTGTATGTGATAATGGCCAATGACGGCTCATTATGTGCGAACGCATCCTGGGGCATGTAAACATAATTTTGCTGTTGGCTCTGTGCTTTATAGTTTTGCTCATGTTTGTGTGAGTGTGTGCGCTGTGGCGAGAGACTAGTGAAGCATGACTGAGGTGCTCGATCTGATTGGCTGGCTTTGATAGCAATGATGTAATTGAACAGATGGTAATGGTGACACCTTCAGTGTGCTCCGCCCACTCACCCTGCACTAACACACAGGGTTATGGCAGAGTTGGGCGGTGAGTGTGCATCCTAAAGCATTGCCCTTGTACTGTATCTCTGCATCTCTCGGTACTAGTGCACACACTCTGTGTTACTGACTTTCTCTTTTTAAGTTGTGTGCGTGCGTGTGTGTAATAGAAAAATAGAGACACTAAATTCCTCTGTGTATCTCCCCATCATTGCAATGTCATTGCTTATATTTCTCCAGTCATTGGGTCACTGATTTATTTATTTTAGCCTTTTGGCTGTAAAGCACCAGAGTCATCAAACTCCATTTCCCAGAATTCCCTGCGGAGTCATGGATGGCGAGAATTTCGTGCTTTAGAGCTCACTGCTGTATGATATCATCCAGCGATGACTCAGTGCCACATTAACCCCACACGCATAAAGTCACGATGACGCTTTAATTACACAAAACTCAACCTTGCTCCAAAGGGCTTTATCTCACATTAAAATGTTCTGATACTTATAAAAGTTCATATTTTTTAACATATTACCGGTCCCAAAGATGTATACCCGGAGGAAAGTCTTGGCTGACACTTAACCTCCTTAAAGTGTTCGTGATGTGAAAAATATTACATAATTTTGTACTAGACTACACATTAAATGATATTATTGTTATCTCAAAAAATCTGGCGCCAGTCAATGCTGATGAAATAATTGTGATTATATAAGCTATTGACATTGTAAGTAAATTGCGACATTTTTTCAAAGATGTTTGTCAGATTTTATTTTCAGTTAAATCATGAGGTAATGACAGATGTTGTAACGGCAGTAGCCTGCAGAGTCTAACTGGACCATGCTGGCGAAAAATCCTGAACCCTTGACTGATGCTGAAAACATGACCTTGCTCCAACTTCTGTACTTTAAAACAGACCTTCATAAATATACATAAGGGTGTTTAGAGCTTGAAGAGTCTCTCAGCTGAACAAACTTAGTTCAGGATGTATGCAGGGATGTGTTGATTCCACGTGACAAAGCAAGGTCTTTTCTCTCTTGCTGACACCCCGTACCTCTGTTTCTTTCTGTAAATGTGGTATATTCTGGCCTTTTGTCTCTATAAGTGCATTTAAATGGGATGTTATTAATCATGTTGTCTGTGTGCGTATCAATATTCCGAAGTCCTTGTCCCATCGTTGCTTGGATCTTTTTGTGCAAGTCATTATGCTGCGAAAGGGTTTAACTCGGGAACCTCCAGACACAACTTTTTATTAAAAAAACAATGTAATGTATTTTTTCTGTTGATTAAGGATTGGTTCTTGGGGACAAAAAGGCTTTCATATAGAAATTTAGATTTAATGATACTTTAACCACATCCCTCGAATACTTCACCTCCTACAATACCATACCCTTAACTCTCTCTCAAATTATACGGTTCCTGACAGATCTCCTCTGATATAAACTGTCATATTTCCAGTCTATAGTAGTATAGTAGTATAATTTAGAAAACAGCAGACATGTTTTATTCTCTTGTACAATAATGGTTAATATCGTTCACTGACATCCCCGGAGTTAAAAGTGAGAAGTGTACGTTTTGTTTGGTGTGATGAATATATGAATGATAATGCTGACTCATAAAACAGTATGTGAGCTAGTGTGTGACCGTAGTGTTAAAATGCATTTATACACACACTACACTAGATTTACACGTGTGTGTGTGTGTTGCTTGGCTGAAAATGAATAAATATGTAACTGTACAAAAGAGAAAAACATTTCGCTGTGATGTTTAATATAATAATAATCAGGAAACAATGAACCATTAGATATATATTTTTAAAGGTATCAAGAAAGGCAGCTCGCATGTTATCACGATGTGCTTCTATACGGCATAATGGCACAATTATGAATGTGGTATTGCTTTCATTAAACAGTTTAATGGTCAGTGGGAAGTATTTAAATACTTACCAAGTGTGTCGAAAAACCTTCTTTATTATGGAACTGCTTTTATTAACTTTGCAACTGAAAAGCCTCTGTTAGGAATGGAAAACAATGTGTTAGAACTAGCAATGACGGCTTGTGCTGTTTCTGAGAAATTGCTGGAGTTACAAAGGGGCAGGACGTGTGAGAGAGAGTGACCGAAAGAGCGACAGCATGTGTGATAACTTGACATGTCTGCTGAGAAAATCGATTTGTTTGTCATGGTAGCGTTTCGACGCTTACTGTGTTCAGTGGTGTTTTGATCGTATATAAGCTGTCTTGGAAGGCAATTCATATTTGATCATTTTCGCCAGCATTACCCAGCCCTTTCTTTTTAACATTTTGTTTTTGTACCTTGTACATTGTCTATTTTATTGTGTTTTATGACCCATTAGTTAAGAGCCTGAAAAGAAACGTAATGCTGATCCCAGATCTGTAAGAGGGGTCAACTCCTGGTGCCTGTGGTGTGCTTGCTGTTCTTTCAGATCCGCATAATATGAATCTCAGTTTATCCATCAGGAGGATGTTTTCCAGTCTAAGTACTTTTCGTACCGCTCAGAACATTAAGGTCCCTTTTTGTGTTCATGTGTAAATGTGGGGTTACAAATGTTACGTGGCAAGTGTGTGTGTAGTTGTTTTTGTCCGTCTCTGTTTTTATACAAGCACGTCCATGTGTGTCTCGCGATAAGGAGCCAAAATGAGGATGGAGAGAGTGCATCCCTCAAGAGTAAATCCACTGTGGGCACTTTAGGATGAGTAACTGAGAGACCTCCTTTTGAAAGTCCCTTATACAGAACATGATGTTGCTACGGTAGTTAGAGACGGCATTTTCGCATGCTATTGCGAAATGCTCATTCTGAATGATAACAAGGACAACAACTCTCGAGTAGGTTAAACATACTTCACTGAAACCTAACTTCCAGCACTTTATCTTAATGTGCATAGAAGACTTTGTTATCACTTTGCTGCTCCACATGACGTTGTCTACCTGTGTCTTCCATTGGTTGGACAAACAGATCTGCACTGAACTTGTGTCATTGGTTGACCCAATGTGTCCCATCCAAGCGTATACTGTCTACATTTTTAGAAATCAGCCTAGAAAGGGCTTACTAACAGTCTAGTTAAAGACAAAGAAGACTAGTTGACTAAAATGAAAGTTCGAGCTGTCTTAACTGAAAATAAACTGCCCTGCCATATCTTGAAATATGTCAGTGCCATTGTTTTGTCTCGAGATGCACACCAGTAATATTTTTGTCTAAAGCATTTCATTTAAAGCGACTTAAATATCCTAATTTGACAAAGGCATAGTCCTGCCTTAAGCTAAGCTTTGTCTGTGAAACCTGGCCTCCGTGTTATAGGCTGGGGTGAGCGAGAGTATTTATAAAATAAAAAAAAAAGTATAGACTTTAGGCTTTAATTAAATTCAGGTTAAGGATTTTAACTTTGGAGAGACAGAGCATTCACTGAAGTCATTTTTATACGATGCTTCAAACTAATCCAGCCTCTGGCTTATTTAGTGGGCTTAAAGAGAGTGAGAGGGGAAAGGATAGAGAGAGAAAACTGGGCTTTACTACTGTGATTTCACTCTGTCTCTCATGCCTCACAGACTCATGACACGACACATTGCAGTGTGATGGTTGATGCTGGTTCTCTTTGGATTTGACACGCTTAGACTGCAGATGGAGATGACACTGTCCTGCAGGGCTGCCATGTGTGATGTTTAATGTGATGTCATAGGAATTCTCGGTTGCTATTGGCTAGTTCAATCATTCAGTATCAGATGCAATAGTTTGATTAAAATGATGAAATGAAATGAATAAAGACCAGTATTTACTGATGGTAAACTTGTACCGGTAAACACCTCAATGTATGTTAAAGGGATAGTTCCACAAAAAATGAAAATGGTTATAATTTACTCAGGTTCATGTCATTTCAAACCTGTATGGCTTTCTTTCTTCTGCAGAACACAAAAGAAGATATTTAAAAAGAATGGGTTTCATTTTTGGGTGAACTATCCATTAAAATAACAAGTTTATGGGCTTTTCACATCTAGTATTGTTAACTCAAAGGGACATCAGTGTTTGCTCAGTAATGGGCACCTTTGACTCTCAGATTTTTAGGAAATGCACTACAAAATATTTTGTCTTGTCTCACTATGTTTACAATGTAGAATATATTACTGAAAAGACAAAAAATGGATTACAAAGAATGTTTTCTGACACAGTTTTGCTGTATAAGTGCTTTCTATCTAGTTGATGGATAAAACAATTAAATTACAGCATACTAAATAAATACTCTAATACACATAACACATTGTGACAACAGCGTTGGATATCGTGAAAAACTCTTTTTTGTGTTTTGACAATTTTCAGCATCTTCAGTTATACAGAACAAAATGTTCAAATCTTGCATTACTTTCTTTTAAATATCTTATTTACTGTCTCTTTCTCTCCTCTACAGGCTCCAACTATTCCAGTCCGTCGTTGGCTCCGGTTGCCAGTCTGAATGAGGACGAGCGGGTGGGAGATGGGGGCGGGGTGCTGGGTCTTGCACCTGAACACATTCCCACCCCTGGCGCCCCCCTCAGCTGGCAGGCGGCCATCGATGCGGCGCGGCAGGCCAAGCTCATGGGCACCCCCGGAGCCCCGATCTCCACCGTGACCTCCACGCAGCGTAAACGCCAGCACTACACCAAACCCAAGAAACAGGCCAGCACTGCCTCCACACGTCCACCCCGAGCCCTTCTCTGCCTCACTCTTAAAAACCCCATCCGCAGGGCGTGCATCAATATTGTGGAATGGAAGTATCCTTTACATGTATAAATGTGCTACATGAAAGAGCACATACACTATACCGTACAAAAGTTTAGGGTCACTTACTCATTCTTTTTTTATATTTTTCCCACATTTCAATTGTGAACTCATCAAAACTATAGCCTTGCAAACATTTAAACTGAGGATTATGTTAGGACTAAAACATGCTAAAGAATCAAACACTTTTTTCACTGTGTCTACTTTGTTGTAGTAACACTTTACCTAGAGTTTGAAAAAACGTACATGTGGCATTTCATCAGCCAGCTTCTTACCCTATGATGCTTTAAACGTGTATTGATGGACTTCCCATCTATTCTGGGGTTTAATTGGCTGCTTTTGCATTATTATTTGGTCTTTCTTTTTAAAAACATTTGATTTATTCATTTGTTTTGTAATGAAATAAATTACAATGTTAGTAACATTTTTTTTTCTTTATGTAACTCATTTCAAACATTCAGACACTTGCCTTAAAACAAAATGTTTTTAGGATCATGAGAAACATTTCAGTCAAGTGACCCTAGACTTTTGAATGGAAGTGTAATGCTGTAAAGGTTAAAACCAGTGCACTGGTGTACTGTGGGGGCCAAAACTAACATCAATAATTCAATCATTTTTAGCTGTAATTCATACACCTGCATTAGGTAGAAAATATGTAACTGAGAATTCATGTTGTTCTTTTCAGATGCATATTGATTTTTTTCGGGTGAGCTATGCTCAAACACAATATTAATTCACAAGAATTACCCACCTGGGCGCCCCTCCCATTATGAATAGCTGGCAGCCGGCTCTGTGATCAGCCCGGCGCGCATAAGCCCAGCATCTAGAATATGGCATGCACCATTAGGAGCCCCGATCTCCACCGTGACCTCCACAGCGTCTGAAGTAAGCAACAAAGCCCACAGCACTACCATTGTGTTCTAAAAGGACAATTTCAGGCCAAAGCATGCGTGCCTTCATAACCCCAGAGACCTTTTGTTTTGATGGTTGTGGAATGGAAGTATTTTTTAGTTGATACCTACGATAGCTGAATAATATTAACGGACAATTTTTGTAAAAAAGCTCTTGATAAAGATTTCTACAGGGAAGGTGATGATGGGGTAAAAAACACCTGTAGGATGATTGTGCGTGCAGTGCCAAATAATTAAATGATTTACATTAGGTAGAAAAATGAACGGGAGGAGAAAGTTTGTCAACATTTTTTTCGTGAGCTCTAATTTCCTGGTGTCATCACTTGAGTATCTCTATTAGCTCCCACATATACAAACACTTCGAATTGATCTTTTTATGGTCAAATTAACTTCTGCCAGGTCTTTTCAAGCCACATGACAGCTCACTGATGTGGAAAATTGTAAGTAAATATATAGCTTAAGGCGACTAGGAAATCAATGTTGCAGTGATTGGAGCTTTACAGACAAGGTCACTATTATTAACTCTGACTAAATAGGTTTGATACCCAAGAGATTTAAGAAAACCCACAAATGTAAAAATCGCTTTGGATTAACGCATCTGGCAAATGCATAAATATCCATATGTGTATCTATGAGTCTGTGTTGCATGCAATTCCAAAATGAATCAAGATGAATCCTAAAGTGGCCTCGTCTTCTCGAGGACTGTTAGGACAGTGTGTTCTTCTGTAATGTTTCCCTTCTTACATTCTCTCTCTCTGTTGTGGTTTTATGTCATCATTTTAACCCACGAGAGACGCTTACAAACCCCTGACCAGTCACTTACTGAGGATTGATTTAGGTTGGAAAATGCTTCTTCATCAGAAAATGGGAGCTCCAGCTACCCATTCACAGCTTCAGCCAAGAACTGATCACACCATCAAAGATCTTCTCGTAAATCCACAAAGCGTGGCGAGAGAAACGACTGAACCGAGGAGACAGAAACAGATTTCCCTCATTAATTTCTGTGGAATATTTTCTCAAACTTTTCTCGGCTGCTCGCTCCATCCATGTGTCTTCACTCTCGCGTATACACTCGACTGGACCTGGTTCTCCAGAGACACCAGATCCCATCTTTCCTGTCTTTGGTTGCGTTGCCATGCCAACGGCTCCTCTCAACAGGCTGAACAGGTTCACACTCGCACAAATAAACGCTGAAATATTCACCCCTCCCACACACGCGCACATGCACGTTGACCCCTCCTACAAAACATACAGTACAGTAGAATAGTCAAGCAGATTTCATATATAGAAATGTTATTTATAACCTTCCGGGACCCTTAAAGATAAAATTCAGTAAGCAGTGGTCTGTTTTTGCTCCCTCTGGGACCGGGAACTACTGATCTACAAGCATGTTTATCTAAAATGGGTTATGGGGTCTGGGGCTCTGTAATTCTGAACTAACCCCAGAGAGCTGTAACTCAAGGCCCAGACAGCAGATACAACAGAAACATCCAGAAAAACAAGACCACATCTGTTTCTCCTCAGGACACGTGCCATGCGACTCAACACCCATCTCGGAGAAATCCATTACTGTAACAAATGATGACACAGTTTGATTGCATTTCCAGCAGAACTGAAAGCCAAACAAACAATCCCACTAGTGAAAGGAGAGGGGGGGGGGGCAGGAGGAAATAAGGGGGGGTTACGATTGTTGTTTTGATGGAGGCCAGATTTTTGACAAGTCCTGAATTATTAACAGAGGGAAAAAATTGGACGAGAACAAAAAAGCTCTTATGATTTTTGTGCAGTGATATGAGTCCACATGTACATTATGTGCGTGTCTGTGCTGTCTTGTGGTCCTTGTGAACCAGCTTTGATGTCATTTTCTTTAACACTGACTACGCAGACCGTTTGAAATCATAATTTTGATGACTATTTTTGCAAACTGTGTGGCCTTAGCTGTCTACATCCCTTTCCCTGAGGACGACTCCAACGCAACCAACTCCAACCTGGTAAGCGGCACTCTGCCCCACAACACGCACCCAGACACAAGCAATGATTGTGTACATTTTTTGTGATTGTGATGATGATGGTGATTATGATGGTTTTGTAGTAATAGTGGTGATGTTGTGACACTGATAAAGATATGGCAATAGTGGTGATGGTAATGGTGTGATGGTTAGGGTTGAGTATCGTTTTAATTTTATCAGTTCTGATTCCGATTCTTCTTATCGATTCGGACTCTCATCGACACACCGTTTCGATTACAATGTGGTAAAAAATGTAATGTCCAGTGTATGAAATTTAGCGTCATCTAGTGGTGAGGTTTCATATTGCAACTAACGGCTTTCTGCACCCCTCCCTTTCGAAAAACTACGGTGGCTGACACAGAGCTATGTTGGCGTAAAAGTTTCGCTTCTTTGCCGAAGGAGATAACATATTTATGAATCACGCGCTGTGGAGCAGTTTGTCCGTTTACTACTGTAGAAACAACATGACGAGTTTCATGCAAGGGGACCCGCGGTGTTTGTAGATAGAAATATATCATTTTAAGGTAATAAAAACATATCTCTTCATTATGTAAGGTCTTTATACACCTCTGAACACATAGTAATGTGTGTTATATTGCATTTCTGTCAGTAGATCCTCCTCAATATTACACACTGGACCCACTGGCTATGTGAGGTTACACCGAATAAAAACAAAATTGTGTCTCAAGGGGTTTTTGGAGTTTATTTAACATTCAGACACTATGTCGATCATTTGTCATCGTAACAATTGTCACAGATAATTACATGTGCATGTTTTGTCTTTTCTTATATTTTTAGACTTTTTAGAGCACTTAACGCTGTGTTGTAGCGTAGACAATAACATTAGTTTGTGGGGAAGGTTCCAGATCTGCATAAAAAACCTATCCGATCGAAACTATTCGGAAACTGCAGGTTGAAAGAAACAAACTTGGAAACACTGGGAAGTCCTGGCAGATTGTAGACAGGATTTTGGTGGAACAAAACGATTCAGTGTATATGAAAATGCGCACATACGATTCGATAAGCGTAATTTAAAATAATAATATGCAATATAAATGTCTGATTCCTAGCTATATGGATCAGATTCTGGAATTGAAAATAATATAAATGTCTGATTCCTAGCTTTATGGATCTGATTCTGTAATTGAATACATTATCTATTCCTAACCTTAATTTTGATGATGTTTTGTTGACACGATGATGGTAAAAGTATGGTGGTGGTGGTAGTAATGTGATGGTTATGATGATTTGTGGTGGTGAGGAGGGTACAGATGTTGTTGTGGTAATAGAGATGGGGGGTATTGTGATGGTTTTGATGATTTATGGTCACTATGATGGATGGTAGGTTCTGTTGGTTGAATGATGCAATTGCACTCAATTTTTGTAATTTTTCTTATTTAATTTTGAATCTGAATTTCAGACTGCAGCGAAACTGGAGAAAGGTCTGTGTGCTTCTGTTCTCAGTGTACAGTACATTCAGGACGGATGAATGCAGAACGTGTGTATGGGTAATCTGGATGTCAGGCTCCATAAACAACTTTACGTATCTCTGAGAGGTTCATGCCGTAGCCGTAGTTACTATGATCCATCCAGCTATCAGTTCTGAGATCTAAAGCGACATTATGCATTTTCTCCAGGGAAGTCAACACGGTGGAAACCTGTAAGCACAAACGACAGCCAATGTCCGTGGTTTTTCCACGGCGCACTGCCCGTGGCTTAATGGCCCATCATAACGACACAAATACAGCTTCCTTCATTTGATAGATGCACCCTTCTGCTTATCAGTATGGGCTATGAATGGATTCATTTGATGAGGTTGTCATGGATATGGTATCCCTGGAGATGGTAAAATGCACAGCTACCGTGGTAACAGAGATTATGCAGCCAACCTGCAGAGTAGATGGCGAAATCTGAGACAAAGATCTTGTCGCTAACTCGACGCCGGCAGCGGTACCTTACACGGTTAGGGTGAGCATGTGTGTGTTTACAGTACATTGGAACAAGTATGAAGTCAATAAGTGTTTATGCTTGAGCGAGCTCGGTCTTGAAAAAGACTCTGAGCATCAAGGTTACTGGTCAGGTTGCTTTCGAAGGATACAAGGGATTTGGCTTTGTCAAACAAGGACTTTGTGAGCTCTGTCGGTACACGGTACCTGTTAGCAAGATGTGAATCATGTGACACCTGCATAGCAGTGTGTGACAGAAACTCACGGACATCAGGAAATATTAAAATAAGAGGGAATATGCACCAATATGTCTTAGGCATAACTATTTAAAAGTCTGGTTTGTGTATATGCTCATACGTTAAAGTCTTTGGTATAATGTAAAAAAAAATGTTGGGTAACTGATGCATAACATCTATGAGCTATTTTTTTTAAATAGATTCTAGGTAAATTATTATATTAATATGTAAAATAAAATTGTGTGTTTAAGGTCCTGTGACTGGTCAGTATTTTTTATTGCCATTTTAATATTTTCAATGGTCTTTGTGTTAAATGGTAATGGTTAATGGTTAAATGGTTTCGTGTGAAATTCAAATATAATGTAACCTCACAATTAATTACATCATAAAACTGCACTCTAATAATGAAAGGTTACCAAATACCATCTGGTTTAACCCATTCCACAGTGTGTTGAGCACATGTATTCGAAAATATAAATCACCCAAAAATTATAATTCTGTCGTGATTTTATCACGCGTATAGCATTATAAACCTGTATGATTGACTTTTAGTGAGTTTTGATCGTGCACCTGTTTGTCAATACAATCAAACAAAATATGTGTGTGTGTGAACTTCAAAAGTGTTGGGTATAGATGAGTTGAGTACTACAGTGAATGTGTGAGTACATATATGTTATAGATATATTCATATGTGTATGTACCGCAGGCTGTATGTTTACATGTTATGTATATGTGCCTGTGTTGAGTGAGTGTATGTGATTTTATAGCGCAGGATTTGTCTGATTGGTCAGATCTGAAATAAAGGCGTTTTTATTTTTAGAGCGGTGTGAGAAAGCTGCTGTCGCTGAGACTCTGGCGACAGGCCAGTTCACATTCTGCCCGTTTCATACAAAAAAAACATCATATTTAGACAAGATCCATTCCCCCTTCACTGCAATACACTACCCACACAACACATGTGCATCCCTCTCAGCCCGCAGGAGTGTGTGAGCGGGTCTGGTTAAAGATGTGCCACGGTTAGTGTGTAGGGTGGGATTGGGTGTTCGGTGTAAGATGTGTGTATGTGTGGTAAAGGTGTGTTGGAAGAGAGTGGGAAAGGGTCGGAGCTCTGTGGGGATGGTGCAGTATTTTAAGGCAGCTAAAAACATCACCAGTGCAGAGAGTGACCCACATACATCCTCTCTCTCTCTCTCTCTCTCTCTCTCTCTCTCTCTCTCTCTCTCTCTCTCTCTCTCTCTCTCTCTCTCTCTCTCTCTCTCTCTCTCTCTCTCTCTCTCTCTCTCTCTTCTCTGAACAGCGCCCTCTAGTGCTTCATTGTGTACTGCAACCCAGTATAGCTTAAACCTGACCAGCTAAACACTTTAATGCTATGTGTTCTTTGCTTTGAACACCACAGACATGCATCAAGTTTTGTGCTCTATATCCGACGAGGATGTGGTGTGTGATGGAGAGAAGAGAGAGAGAGGAGAATGATCTTTCCATCACTGTGATGTGGTGTAGTGAGTTGGGGTCGGCTCTCGCTGAATGTTCTCCGCTGCTGTCACCATGCCTACCAGGAAATTTCCACTCCGTTAGATGAGGTCATTGTTAAAGAGCTCACAACTATTTCTCTCTTTATCTTTCGTTCTTTGATTTTTCTGCTGAGGAAGTGAAAAAGAATAATTCTGTCTATTTTTCTGTCTATCTTACCCTTAGTAACCCATCTACAGTATTTGTTTATCTTAGCACCTGTTTGACTTTTTTGTTGGGTTAATGATGGCAAGGTCAATTGGTTGTCAATTTGCAATGCATATTTATCTTGGACATCCGTCTCTGCTTTCCTTATTTTCTTTCGATTTTTCATCATACGTAAATGGAGAGCCATGATATTTGCTGACATTTAATGCTCTGCATAAATATATCTCCTGTGTTTTTTCCTTGCATTGATATCACATAGCTTTAAAATACATAGTTTGTCAAGCAACAAATGTAGATACGGTATATACACTTAAAAAACTGTGATTTTATTATGAAACAATTTACACCAAAAAACTGAGTACATTATAAAGCTGTAAAATCAATTAAATAAACTGTTAAAATTGAGTAAATGTAAGTACAAAAATAGGTCACAGTAACTCAAATATTTCTATTAGAATTCACAAAAAATCTTAACTATATATTAGAAATATTATTTTTAATTAAATACTTTAATTTTTTCATTAAATAAACTTAAATATGATTAGAATTCACCAAAAATATCAAGTGTATATTAAAATATAATTTGTATAACGTTTTTCATTTAATAAACTTAAATAATATATGTACATTTTAGAGAAATTAATTGTTGGATTTAAAAAATATATAATACACTTAAGTTAAGTTTAATTAAGTTAATATAGCTGTTTTTGATGGGATATTTTGGTGATATTTACTAAGCTACTGAATTCTTTTTTAGTGTATATTAACAGGAAGGTAAATGTTCTGTGAAATGTTATACTTTTAATGTGGTTTGTTCTGTTCAGAAATCCCCCCTGTCTGTTTTTGTCTCCAGCAAGGTGTTGAAGTAATTACTTATTTAGTTTGTGCCTTGTCGTATACGTCTCTGATATTGAGCAAATAAAATCTGTCTGACTTAGTCCTGTTCATTTCGAAATGATTACCGCTAAGCACTCCAGCATTCGACTTTCTCAGTTTAAGAGGATCTGAAATTCTTCTGAACACAGAGAATGTTTGGAAGGAGAATATCGTCCTTCCTAAAAATTCAGCAGTGAGGCCCAATATGCAAAGTGTTGTATGTGTATTGTTACACTGTGGCTGTGCACGGCGAATGCAACAGATGTTTGATTCATGTGGCTTAGAACGTGTGCATGTGTGAGGCGAAGGTGGATTTATGTGTGTATGGATGTGGGCTGAATTACTTTAATAATAAACCTTTAATCTTTTTGCTTCCGTGGCGGTTGTGTACATTGTTGGGATACATCTGGTGTTAGCCTCACATTACAATGTGAGCATGTTGCAATGTGGTTGTTTGTCATTTCAAAAATGTATTAATACATGTAGTTGGATAATTGCTTTTTCTAATACCACTTTTAGAAAAGAATATAGACTGACTTTATCCAGGTGAAATCCAAAGCAGTGTGTACGCTCTATTGATCCTGGGACCGTGTGTTTGTAGTGCAGTTAGCAAAAGCCCTGTTTACACCTGTTATTAACATCAGTTTCAGATCAACCGATCACAAGGGGTCAGCTGGGACGGACTGCTGTTTACACCTGGTATTAACAGGCCTCTCCTGTGACCACTTGTGATTGGATGTTGTTGTGTGGAGTGTCTGTGATTTCATACATTATATATACATGGCCACCTAATTTTAACATTGAGGTCCACTGCTAGACCGCTGAGGAAAAAAGTTAGCAGCACCAAAAACAACAGATAAGCTTTTAGGCATTTCTATCACAAATTTTATAACACACCACAGAAAAATGGCAAAAGTGCGATCCTGGGAATGCGTGAGGGTTGGCAGCCCTGTTTATACCCACATTTAACTAAAGGAATAGTTCAACTGAATTTACTTCACAGATGTATATGACTTCCTTCTCTTCTCTATGTTCAACCTTCTCAACACCGTTCCCCCGTGACTAACCCCCATCCGAGACTTCACTGAAATGTGAAGATATGTATAGTGAATCATAAATGTGCTTTGTTTTATCTGAGTTTCCTCTGCGGATGCATATTTAATGGCAGGCACAGAGACACAGTGCATTATGGGAGCAGTGGGAGGCATTTTATCAGCCTGAACACAGTACCGTAACAGCATGTGACTAAACGCCCACCTGCGTCAGACTGCTGTTTATTAAGCATTCGGATCATATGAAATCATATTGACTGCATTGATCGACTCGTCCTGCGGCCAGCGGTACAGCTACATCATCGCTCGTGTGCCCGAGATTTATCCGCACGCAACCTGGTACAGTGTGTCCCAGAGAAACCGAGGAAAGGAAGCGAACGGCGCCAGAGAACACGAGCGTGTCCTACACTCACTCACCCTGCTCTGGGATTTCAGATTGAGGACGAGTGAGAAGAGTCTCTTTCACTCTCCCTCTTTCCCACATCATTTGTGCTCTCTCGCTCTCCTTACCTTGACCACACTTTGTGAAGGACACTTGGGTAGGTGTAGGGTGGTAATTTGGGCAGGTAACTGACATATCGCTCCTCCTGCCTATCACCTCCTCTTACACCTCCGTCCCTCTCTCTTCCTCCTCTCTCCTGTTGTCAGGGCTCGGGGGAGGTAACCCAGTTTTTGCGGCCGGTGGCTGCAAGCTGATGTTCTAATACAAACGGTGGCTGAACTATGAATAATGAATCAGCCCGCACTCTTAAGCTCCCCTCTCTCTCTTTCGGTTCCCATCTCACACACTAATCAGAATGAGCTCATGATGACCTTGCGCCGCCTTACTTGTCCTCCTCCAGCGGTAGCCGCGAGGGAAGGACAAGTCTGTCATTGTCACAGGACTGTTGAATTTTAATCTCGGCCGTTGATGCTTGGTCTTGAATCATTGCATTAGGTCGGTAATGACGCAAACCTGTGGCTGGCCGTGCTCCACTGTAACCCTGAAGTGCACGCGTAGAGGGAGGGTTTAGATTCTGTGAGCTTATACAGGTCACATGGAGGAGGAGATAGTGATGGTTGATTACTTTCTGGAGTTTAAAGGAATCGTTCACCGCAAGATGAAAATTCTGCGATTTACTCACCCTCAGATGTTTCAAAGCTACTATATAAATGTCTTTGTTCTGCTAAACACAACGGAAGATATTTCGAATAATGTCAGTAACCAAACAGATTTCCTCCGCCATTGACTCCCACTGTATTTATTTTCCCAACTACGGCAGTTAATGCAGGACTTGATGTGTTTGGATACTGACATTCTTCCTAATATCTTCCTTTGTGTTTAGCAGGACAAAGAAATGTATACAGGTTTGGAACAATCTGAGTAAATAATGACAGAAGTTTCATTTTTGGGCGAACTGTCCCTTGATGACAGGGTTTTAGATGTTAGTCCTGAAAAGAAAAACATGTATATATATTCTACATATGGTTTTTCATAAAAGCTTTAGATGAAAAGTGTCAAGGGTGGTATTAGTTGAGCCTTCTCAGGACTTGTGAATTTAAGCAATGCCCCCATTTTACAAAACTCTCAGGTTTTTGCATTCCAGTAGATTTGTAGAGTAACTTGATGATGCAACCTCTGAACGTGTTGTCTTGCCTAATTACTAATTAATTTTCTTAATTAGTCATTTGGTCGACACTTATTGAAAGCGACTTTCAGTGCACTGAGGTTAAGTACCCTGCTCAACGCTCAAGGGCACAATAGGGATCATTCTTTGTGGGTTTTAGCCTACCACTAGCTATACCACTGCAGGTGTGCTCCATCCCGTGGAGTTTTTTGCTCGTTGTGTATTTAGCTGAGTGATGTGTGTGTATCTGTTGTGATGTGTGTTTATTGAATATATGGTAAGGTATGGTGTCTCAAGTTCAAACGGTTAAAGCCCTACAGTGTTGCCCGATGAGAACCTTAGTGTAGTGTGAAATAAGTGGTGAGCAGAGTAATGAATAGAGTAATGAAGGGGATGCACAATGCAGTGAATGATTCATAATCCGTCTCTATTGAGCCTTTGAACAAGACACTTTAACCTTCACGTTAAAAGCATCTGCTAAATGATGACATTAAATTGCAGACGTTATTCTCTGTCCCTAAAGACCAGAGCCTGTGGTTATGTTTTCAACACAATGCTGCAATACGGCTTTTAATATTGTAGCAGTGTGCGTTATGCTAAATGAAGTATATCAATCACAAGTAGACACGTTTCAAACCCGTACGACTTTCTTTCTTCTGCAGAACACAAAAGAAGATATTTTGAAAAATGTCGGTAACCGAAAACCGTTGGTCCCCATTGACTTGCATTGGTTTTGTGTCCATACAATGGAAGTCAGCGGGGACCCTTGGTTTTTTGGTTACCAACATTATAGTTCTGGCTAAACGTCAGCGATCTTGTCACACGTCTTGTATTTTTTTGCTGACTCATTTATAATAATTGTTCAAAAACTACTTAAAGCCCATGTCTGTAATGCCAGTTTCTTGTGTCTTTTTTCAGAAAAGTACTTTATAACTTAGCTTGAATTTAGTATTTCGCACTGCACAACGCAGGGCTCTTGTTAAGACTAGTCACATCCCTTTCACCGCAAGATGTAAAGAAACCTGTAGATTGTCTTTTTTTACACAAGCATAAATAATAAAGCATTGTTTGCCAAACCTTGTCCCGAGAGGTCCTACAACAAAACACTTGGCCGATATATATATACTATACTTTAGATAGTATATGACTGTTTGAGCTAATTAAATTAAAAATGACAAAATCTGGCTAGTTTTGTAATTGGAGTCAAGCAGCCAATGTTGGTTCTTCCCACCTAGTTTCACCCTTGCGTTGCCCTGCTACATGTACCGCACATGTGCATCATGTCATAATCAGTAAACCATTATTTCGTTCTGAACAGAACCCAAATGACTTCTGAAGAGGTGTTTACTTTCTACGTGATCATCTGCACCTGTCGAATGTTCTGGATCAGATCTCCACGTGACTCCCGCTAAGACTCAGAGAGCATCAGTGGGCGTGTTTGGAGCTGTGAAAAAAGTTGACGTTGCTAGGCAACATGATCAACACTTTGTGTCTGTTTTTGAGGATCTTAAGAAAAATGAGCTTTTAATAGTTCATGATAAAGAGACGGTTAAAGAGATGCGCTTGTAGTAGGAAGAGAGAGGGGACGAGAGAGACTCGGGGGGAGTGTGTGTGTGTGGAGGGGGGTATTTGGGGATGTGGAACAGCTGCATCCTCTCAGCCTGCCAGGGGGCCGCCCCCCAACAGACACACACACACCACCTTTGCCCCACGGCCCGAACTATAGTTAGCTGTCTGTGTGCTGCCTAGCAACCGCATCCAATCCAAAATGATAAACCCAGTTCTGTCCTTTTTTCTGTATTATTTTAGTTTGGTGTGTGTGTGAGGTTTCTGCTGTAAAGTTGTTTTGGCCTCGAGAATCTGCAGAGTGAAGTTGTGCTGTGATGTGATTGGCTTGCACCGTCAATGCTAAACCGCATGCTGATTTGGGTCATGTGTTAAGAAGGATTTGACAGCTATGACACAGCTGAGACTCAAGTCTGGTACCTGTACGCTTCAGTGCATGAGATATAGCGCGCACACACACGAGTACACTTCATCTCGTCCATAGATTGATGCCATTCTTGACAAATGAGAAGATGAGCGTGTATTCATATGGATATGTATACTAATGAGATACCAGCGTGCTCTTTCTCTCTCTGTCTGTGTGTCTCTGTCATTCTTCAACATGTAGGTGATGGGGGTTGAAGAAGATGGATGAAGTGGATGTTGATGTGTGTGTGTGTGTTAATGTCTGTGTGGTTTTCCTCTTTGCAGTTTCCTCTCTGCTGTCCAGAATAGTTTTCATTTGTAAGTTATTTTTTTATGGATTTTGAAAGTTTCTCTTCTCAATAAATCTAAATAATAATCTGTCTGTTTAATCTTAATATAAAAAAATAAAAAAATCTTAATATATATATTTTTGATGATGTATACACAGTCAGTGCAGAGCCACTAGTTTCCTACGGCTAAAGTCTTTACATAATGAATATGTTTTTTTATTGTGTTCTTTGTTTATACTGTAAATACAAACCTTGCACAGACCGGGAGTCCAGAACATTAAATTTAATTAATTCTCTCCCTTCCTCGCACGAACGCACACACTCGCGCACACACACACAACAAAAACATACAGACAAGAGTTTCTTTATAGTTTATGATATTTGTTTTATAGATACTGCTTCTTTACATTCTTATGAGTTATTCTTACGCTGTAAGTAAAGAGATGAATCAACTGCTGGATTTGAGAAACGAACACATCTGAAGCATGTTTTTATATTATATTATATAAATATATAATATAATATAAACCGTATTATAAACCGTTATAATAATATAATATAATACACCGTTTCGGTGGCAACAACATAAACAAACGTATGATTTGTGGCCCAAACTTAACTTCCGGTAGACCTCTGCAAAAAATCTATAACTGTTAAATAGTTTTAATTTAGTTTAATAAAATGTATATACAATAATAAAATTATATATATTAATATTTATATAAACTAAATATTAAATAAATGGTTATAGTACTAGCCACTAGCCAGACAGATAACCAAACACTGACCAGATGTCTGATGAAATCTTCTATATGTATATACATTTTGCCTTACCATTTCGCTGTCTTTCCATAAACAGGCTGCCAGGTCAGAGGTCAAAGGTCAGAATTATGATTCGGAGTGTATATTAAACACATTTTATGCCAATGTACTGTAGCAGTTGTATACTGTAGTATACAGACTGAATCTGTGCCCATGCAAACTAAAACTGTGAGTGTGTGCAGATTGGTGTTCAAATCCAGATTAAACTGTAATTTGCGATGATGATAATCTGTGCTGCACATCAGCTGTCTTTAATTACACACACTCGCATATAAACACACACACACGTGACGCCTCACTGACATCAGCAAACAAATGACTGAATGAGAGCACAGGAACAGAAACTGATGCTTGAGTGTTTAAGCTGGATAAAGCATCTGCCTGATTGATTGGTGCTTTCTAGACAGATGAACTCTTATGCCCCGTTCAGACCGCCAGCGACAAAGCGATGCGATGTCATTCATTTCAATGGAGAGCCGGCGCCACGAGTGACAGTGACCTTTAGCGACAGGAAGTGGGCATGTCTAGCGGCGCGACAAAGTTGAGATTTGCTCAACATTAGGCAAATGATAAGCGACTTTCGGGAGCTACCACCAAGAGGAGTAAAGCAGCATAACTCACATCATCCCTCTCTCGTCATTTACTGCAGGGTTTGTTTATAAATGTTACAAGAGCCTCGTAGCAAGAGACTAGCGACCCACAGCGACTCAAGATTTGGACACACTCCAACATTTGCTGTCAACTCTCAATCCCCCTATCTCTCTATGTTCTGCAATCTGAAGGTGGCTGAAAGAGGATCAGCACCATGATTCAAACCTCTGACATTTATTCTGATGAGCTGTATTTAAATTGTTCAAAAACAAGATATATTAATTGTATATAATAATTAACAACAATAATAAAGTAAAAATATTAACAACAATAATAACAATAACATTATTATTATATAATTGGGCCCAAACCAAAAGCTCTAAATTCTAGTGGGATGTTCTGATGTATAATATTGGAGTCTGATTTTCCGTCGAAATTGGATTCGCTTGGAAACGTAATAACACGGCACTTTTCAACAAGCCAATTTTAGACGTCATTTATCTCTGTAGCTCGAACGGTACGGGATGAGTTATGTGCTGAGGTGCAGTACTTAGGGTTACAGGTTTGTTTATTTGGTCGTGCTACTAATCCTGCTTTTTAAATGAAGTGGCGTCACGGTTACGGTGTCGTCATATTTAGGCTGTTTTGGTTGTGTATGTCTGTGGTTGTGTAGGATTGGGGTGCAATAAATTGTGATCCTGCTTCTCATTATTCCGGGTGTGTATTGACAGGAAGGTGGCAGTGATAAATGTGCGATATGGATTCAGAGATTTTGGGGAAGAATGAGAGGATAGGCTGTGTTTGTGTGTGTGTCAGAGTCAGAGTCACCTTGTACTGAGCCACAGAGATGCCCACAGACCTCCATATATTACCCTCACAAACTTAATTAGACTCACACACATTTGCCAAGCTGCTCCATGTTTTGTGTTATTGATGCCTTTGGACACTCCTGTCTTTCTCTCTCTCTCCCTCTCTCTCTCTCTCTGACAGAATGAATCACTCATGTTCTCATCCCTCCGTATCCGTAAATCAATCACAGTGAATGAGTGTACATCCTTCACCTCAGAGAGAGAGATAGAGAGAGAGAGGAGGATTTGCATAATTTTTTACTTATTTATTTTATCATCAGTGTGGTATAACTGCTGTCTTAGCCGGCAAAGCTTTGGCAACGTAAATGTGCAATTGTTATTTGTCTTGCCAATAAAGCACATTAAAAGAGAGCGAGAGAGAATCCCACCTGGTAACCCTTATGCTGGGGTGCTGGGTTCACTGCAGGCAGTGTCAGTGAGTGTGTCTGTGAGCCGGTGTGTGTCGTTGGGTAAAAATTGATTCGTTGGCATTAGATGCTTTCTTTGAAGCTGTTGTTTGCTGTCCTGACACACGTTCAAAACTAGTTCCCTACTGTATTTCGTAAGGCAACTGTATGTTATATTTCACTCGCCAGGGATTCATTTGATCCTGAAAAGTTGTCTCTGTCCGACAGGTGGTTGGATGGAAGGTGTTAAGAGTGCTTGGTGATGTCATCCGAAAAGAAAAGTCATTTGAAAGACAGCATGTTATTTTGTTTTAATAGGAGGAGATGAGTTCTTTTGTCTCAGAAATAAATTGCAATTGGTAAATTGTTAACAGCAAGACCACAAACTTGTTAAGAAAATAAATAGGGTCGATTTCGATTTTGTTTTGTTTTGTTGTTGACATCATGACAAGCATTACTTCAGAAAGTTACGCCATGCAATAGGATTTCGGGAACATCATTCATCATTTCGGGAACATGACTATATATTCATTACCCCGATTTATCTGAAAAAGCACCCCTTCAGTGATAATACAGGAAATGATGTCATTAAAAAGTTCCTGCAGCTTTTGTTATAACATTAAACTTTGACTTAAAATCTTTGTTTCTTCCCCAGTAAAAATGTGTTCACACTGAGAGATCGAAATATGATATAGTTGATATCTGCGCTTGTTGGATGTTGTGTTTAACTGTATCGAGAGGCAGATCACATGAGCTTCACTATCTGCGCTCCTGTTGGGTGACGTTGCATTGCATCATTGCTTTCGGCCCATTTGGCTAAAACTAAACTCTTTTGAATTTTGTCACGTCCAAAAGTAGCTAATGTTCATGTGGCCATCTCTCAATGCTCTGTTATTGCTAATTCACATGAATCACTGTCAATGTGAATACACTTTCAGGGTAAGGTTTGTGTCCGTTTCAGTCTGCTACACAATATTCACATGCTGCTTGGACTCCCGAAACAATCTTTTCTTAATTTTCTTTGTAACTAGGCTGTGAATTTCAGTCTCTCTCACGACACCACCCACTATCTACAGTTTTAGTTCATCATCACCTGCAACTGGTGTGTATATCTGTGTGTGTATATGAGGTTGTCTAAATCTGTGTGTAGTTAAAGCATGGCTCTGGTTTTTAGCCATCTGTTATGGAGTTCACAAACTGTTTTATTGCTGTTCCTCCTGTTAGAATGGGCTCAGCCAATACACACACACACGCACACACACACACACCCCGAGTTGTCATTTTACTAGCTGTTTGTCAGATTATTAACTAAGTATTTGTACCAAATGTTGCCGTTTAATAGTATTTAGATTAAACACAATGATGACTGTAATTTCTACATGGTACAGAGGAAACATTCACTGTACAAATTACGCAAATTATATTAAGATTACAATTTAAATAGATGAATTTTAGAAGTTTTTTTGCCCCCCTTTTGTTCTGATGAGAGCAGACACTTAAGATGGCAAGTTTGATGATGATCTATGTTATCCCAGCATGATTTGAGAATGCTCCAAAGAGCATCTTGTGTGATTGAATGGAAGCAAGGCCACTTGAACTAAAGTCAACATGTTCAGGTTGAAAAAAAAATGTTTTTCATTTATTATTAACTCTAGACCTTTAATGTGAACTCCAGTGTATTTTAAAGGCCACATTCGCCGCATTAACATTTTTCAACCTTTACATTTACATTTATGCATTTGGCAGACGCTTTTATCCAAAGCCACTTACATTGCATTATCCTATACATTTATACATTGGTATGTGCAATCCCCTGGGATCGAACCCACAACCTTGCAATGTTACCGCAATGCTCTTACCACTGAGCTACAGGAAACCTTTAGTTTGTGTGTAATGCTGCTGTTAGAGCATAAATAATACCTGCAAAATGATAAAGCTCAAAGTTCAGTGCCAAGCGAGATATTGTCTTTAAAAGAATTCACTTTTCAAGGACTACAGAGAACGGCTGGAATCGGACTACAGCCCTCTACTTCCCGGGTACATGATGTCACTATTCCGAGTGCTTTTAATAACCTCCGCCGCTCCCCCACTAGACTGGAGTTTTGACTGAGCGCTAAACTACTTTCACTTTCATCACAGTCCTACAGCTGGTAAGAAGAATTCAGCTACACACATTCAAAGATAACCAACGGTCAAATAACAGCTTCCAAGACTTCCAACATCGGCTGTGAAAGCTGCTCTGTGTAATACAATGATATTGTGTGTGTGCGCGTGTGTGTGTGTGCGCATAGCCTACCTCTTCTATAAAACACTTCTATGAAACGTCCTTTGAAGTCCTGCTTGCAAATGTCTCCTGGTCAATCTGCTCGTTTTATTATCCAACTCGGGTCCTATATAAAAAGGCAAAACTAACGCTTCTGTTATTAGTGTTAATTTATATAACCGGTCTGACGCCAATCAGTCCGTGTCATTTCCCTGGCCATAGTAGGAAAAAATGTCACGATCTCTAACAAAGACTGACGTTTGCACATGCACTAGCAGACCTCCGTTACACTTCAAAGGATCTGCATGTTTTTAACTGATGAAGTAAAGTTGACGCAATTGTTACTGTTTATTGCTAAAAGCCAAAGCTCATGAATACATGGCACTGAGAGGGGGACCGGCCAATCACAACAGCCTGAGAAGCGGAAGCTCGCTGATATGGTATGGGTGGGATATCTTCACACACTCTAAGCAGGGAACCAATCACGACAGACCTGGTCAGCTTTACCAATCAGAGTGTTTCGGAAGGAGGGACTTTATATAGACCGGAAATAATTCGTTTTGAGAGAAGGACAGTGGTGAACAAAACACTTGAAATATGTGAAACATGAACATGCATTGTTAAACACCCCAAAAACATAATCAAAGCCACTAAAACGGCAAAAGACTGGCTCCTTTAAATGAGGTGCTCCCCTTTTTTTATGTCTTACGTTTTCATTCAAGTTGATTCAGTTTTAGCTATTGATGCCAGTCTGATTCTGAATCAAGGAGGTTGGTGCTGATGCTTGGGGTAAACATTGCAAACATGCATATTTTTCGTATAGATAATAAAAGTATAAATGTAAGATTTTTCGGAATGAATCATTCCTCCTGTGTAAATATTAATTTCAGGATTATATTTCGCTGTAGAGTCAACTAAGAAAGAAAGTGTGCATGCGTGTGTGCGCTCACATTGACGTCTTTCTAGTAAGTATGCTGTTGGTGTATGTGACCTCTGAATCTTGAACGTTTGGGAAAAGTCCGGAAATGAACTGCCACAATTAGAAAGGCTAATTTAGCCATGACACTTCAAAGGCCCAGATTTCTCCTTTCTCTCTCTCTCTCTCTCTCTCTCTCTCTCTTGCTCTCTTCTCTCGCTCTCTCTTTCTTCCCTCTCCCCTCTCCTTGTGTGTGTACATATGTATACATGTAGGATGTGTTTATGTAAACGCTTTTGTATGAGTTAATTATTTGTTTGGAAAGTACATCATCTGTGTTTTTCATTAGCTAATGCAGGCCCTCACACATCATTCCGACACCACAGGCACACACAATATGCGGATGCTTTTTTGCATACGACTGTATGCGCCACCAATTACATGCTCAGGCGATCGACTATTTATGGCTATTTCTGTACTGTGGCATTCAATAGGACGATCACGCACATGGTGGAGAGGTGAAGTAGTAAAAGAGCTCGAGAGGCTGACCTACTTTAAGGGGCTGGATCCTAGTAACACACACCTCAGAGAGTGAGCGTGAGAAGGAAGAGATATGGGGGTGTGTGGCAGCTGAATAAGAGAGTTTCAGTGCTAGGGGGACGCGTGCTCTGATGCGCCACCTAGTGAATGTGCCTATATCAGTACAGGTAGACCTGAACATGCATGTCATTGTACCGCCAGCGTGTTTGTGAATAAATGTGTGTGCTCGTTACCATTGCAGTACTGTGCTTTTTGCTTCATCCGTGTACAAAGGATCTTATTCACAGAGCGTTAAATTGCATCACTGGAGTATTTCTGCATAAATCAAGAGTCCCCCACATTTACTTTCTATGTGTTAAAATGTGTGTGTGTGTTCTGTCTCATTGAATGTGACCTCTGGGCTTCAAGAAACCCGAACCTAATTTTGCAGAACCCCCTACATGCACACACAAACACACCAATTAAATTTTGCTGTTCTTCTGTGGCACTAGGGCTGCTAGGTAATGTAGTTCCCGCAGCCCCCAGATTTCTGTATGCCAGCAAATGCATCTAACATGGCATGTTGCTATGACAACAGAGAATTAGAAAGTCAAGCGAGTCGATTTGCTAAACAAGTTTGCTGGTTCTGTAATACTGTTTGTGAAGTTGCATGTTGATGCTGTATTAGATAGAATTGATCATGATAAAAAATGCATTTATTCAATTTGTAGGCCTGTGGGGATGCAAGGTGCAGACTAGCCGCTCAAAACATGAGGATAATGTTTTTAAGGATGATTTGTTCTGTGTTGTTAAAATACTTGACAGAACATTGGCTTAACTGATCATTTGTGTTTGTGTGACAAACAGATGATGTAAGAGTGTTTGGGAAATCTGTTGAAAACATTTTTTTTTTTTCAATGCTATGTTGTAACACTAGTGGAGCAGAAGTTACACACTTCTTACTTGCCACATGCTCCGTGTGCATGTGTGTGTGTGCAGAGGCTCATTGTCATTCCAAGTCTGTCCCGTGGTCCAAATTTAAACGGGCCATCATGCAGCGATGTGCGCCTTGAATATATTGATGTAATGATGTAATGGCATAGAGAGCTGCACAGCGGCTCCCTGACAGATGTTTGTGACAGGTGCATTGTGGGTCTTCATGCAAGGGCTTAGGTTTACAAGCTGAAAATTCAAACTGAGGATATAGATTTAGATTTGGTTGTTGTGGGCAAATATTTGCCTTTTTGCGGGAAACAAATGAATTAAATCGGATGCTTTTTGTAAATATGATGAAAGATTTGAATAAGTGCATCCCAAATGTAGTCATCTGGAAATGCTAGTATGCTAGTGTCTGGATGATGTTCGAATGTTGTTAACTTTGTGGTTGTAAAATGTTTGATGGTTAGCTTTTGACTTTTAAGAACAGGATTGTTAATCTAAAAATGATGTAATACATTATGTAATGAATTTAGCTAAAGCCAACAGCTACGTGCAAATTCTAACAAAAGATTCTGTATCCAGATGCAATTTTGTACCATCGTAGTATGATCTTGGATACTTTCTTAACTATACTTTCCCATTCTTTCCCTCCAAAATGTATTTTAGTGCGTAGTACTGTGTCTCTCAGATCCCAAACAGAATGCACTGTTTTTTTCATTGCAGTGTTCATTTGGATACAGAAAAGATGCAGTGGCAGTTAACTGACCTAGAGTCAGCCTTCATTGCGTTAAACTGACCTCCAGGAAACTTTAGACTGCTCTCGCAACAGTTATACGGAATGATATGTTACTGCCAGCGGCTGCTGTGTCTGTGTTTCTTAGATAAATATTAGGAAGCCAGATCTCCCTGCAGATGTCCTTGGGCCAGAGGCCTCTTTTTTTGGGAGATGAAAACACTCATTATGTCCTCTGTTTTTTCGCACCTCCTACTCATCTACACATGTCTGTCATCTGTTTACTTTTCAGTTGCATTAGAAGGAGCAGTTCGAATCAACTTTTCAAGTCTCATAAATTGGGTTGTGCAGTCGATGTCTGCACAGATTTGAACTTAAAGGTATACGGGAGACCATCTTTTCAACAAGAAACAAATCATTTAATATTTAGTATGAACACAAAAAAAGCATCCACAAAAATGTCCCCAGTGCGTGTGTATGGTCCTGTGACCTGAGCGTGTCTTTAAAATCTTGATTATACTGCATTCTGCTACAGACGTCTTTAGATGAGGGTCAACCTTAGCAACTTTGGCACAGTAACTAAACAATCAAAGCCGATTGTGTCGTGCTTGGCGAATTATGGCGAGGATCAACAGCTGTTGCATATGCTCCGTTAACTTCTAAACAGTCTTTTAAACCGTCTTTAACAGGGAAGAATGTCGTGTTCTTGCCCACACACACGCAGTGTGGGAGGATTGTGGTTTGGCTGTACATGACGTTTGATGGAGCCTCACTTTGGCATCATCACCAATCAAAACAATGCTCTGCAGAGTACACCGTCTCCATGACAACCAGTGTCATGGTTACCATAGACTTTCAGCTTTCTGCCCAAATTCAGCTGTTTGTACATTTATTTGTTTGAGCTTCGTTTCTGCTGGAGACCTCCTGTACAAGATCAGGTCTTCAGACTCAGGTTGTTGTCAGACACGTTTACTTCTGAATCTGTTTTGTAAATCTGATCTGATATGTTTTACCATGTTTTTTAGACATGGTAGTACAATGATCTCCTGGACAGAACCACTAGCGGAGGTTATATTATGTGTTTTTTTATTTTACTTGGCAAACCCAAGTGTCCCCACAAAGACATACCCATAATGTTTGACCTTGTGGGGACATTTTAAGTCGGAAACAATGATCTATTATGTTATTTAGTGTTATGATCACTGATGTGCATATTCGATCACTGCACATGGGAATCTTCAATAGTTTAATGTCTTCTTCATAGGTCTAGAGTCTCTTTTTTCTCACTTAATACAATAATTTCACCTCACATCATAATTTCATGTCCATTGATTTACTTATTTCCTAAGTGGCCGTGAAATAAGCACGATTATGAACAAAGTGTTACTAAAATGGTCTTTAGGAACAGTCGATCACCATAGATCCCATTTCCATTCTTTCATATTTCTATGTACACAGTCCGATAGCATCACGGTTGTGCTCAGAACAGACGCGAGTGATTGAAGCTATGGTCACACAAACCCCATTCTTGAATCAATCCGTCACCGGTCCCCAATCTCACAATGTGGCACCGTTGCCATGGCGAACAAATTCTTGGGAATGATGAATTCATGCTTCAGTCTTGTTTACGTAAAGACATCTCAGAAGAATTCTCTCGCTCTCTTTCTCCGCGCTTAACGCTCTGTTTAGTTTCAGCGTCTCTTCCCTGTTCGCCGGTGACATCAACTCCTCCTTACATGGTCGTTCTTTAAACTCGTCCCTCTCTGTACTGTCGTCATGGCGATGCTCTTTAGCCATCTCGCTCAGATTACTAACATTCCTGATCCTGAGCATGTTGCTGTGGTGATGGAGCCGGAGAGGTGATTAAAGGGAGAAATTCGCACAGGTCTTGATTTTGTGTATCACAGAGGTGGCAGGTCATGAAAGATATGAATATCGGTGCTAGATTTCCCGTAGTTTAGATTTAGGTTCTAGAGTCTGACCTGTAGTGTAGTTTGAAATTTGTTCTGTAATTTACAAAATCGTCTGTAGTTTACAGTCTGTCCCATAATGTTTAGCCTGCAGTCCAGAGCTTTTTTATAGTCTTTCCTACAGTTAGAAGTGCCATTCAGTTCCTTTCCTGTAGTTCAGCCAGTTCTGTTCTGTATTTTCATCCTCTCTGTTCTGTAATCGAGTTCAGTAATTGAAGGGTGTTTAGTGCACTGCGTTTGTAGTGACTCACTCAGTTTGTCAATGACTTTTAAGGTCATTGATGATTCACACTGAAGAGTATGTTTGTTTAAAGATGCTCTTTTAATGAAAACGTTATGGTGATTTTTGTACTGTAGCTGGTATTCGGTTTCAAAGGTTGCTGGAGCACCGGCTAGGCCTAACTTTTCACTATTCAGTTCAAGTTTACTCCCAAGTGTGTAACGGATTAAAGGAGGTATATGGGTTTAATAGGCTTGTTGAAACACTCAGCTGTACCCAGATCCGATCAGTGGTGCATTTACAACCTGAGCACTGTGCTGGTTTACATCAACTGCACTTTTATTTCAATTTTAATTTTCTTTTGATTTTATTATTTATATTATATATATATATACATATACATATATATATATACATATATATATACATTTTAAATTCTAAAGTTGTATTTGTCATTTTAAATCATCTGCTTTTTAAAGATGTCTTATGCATTATGTATTTTATTTTTCATTTGTTAATCATTTTACGTAAATCACTTTGAATTACCTTGTGTATGAAATGGTCTATATAAATATACTTGCCTTGCCTTGCCTTGCCTTACAGTGTGCTACAGCTACAGTACAATGCTGTTTTTAAAGCGAATCCTAATATGAAGATAATTACATAGTTCAGATACAGCAAAGTCTTTTTCTCTCTCATTAATGCTCATCTCCCACTGTTTTCTTATATTTCACGTCTTGTTAAACTTTTTTCTTTTTTTAGTTTCTGTGTGAGTGTGTTGCCACAGCAACCTCAGACATACAGTAAATTAAGCTCGTGTTTAGAGCGCTTTAAAGGCATGACAAGAGCGGTAAGATCAGATTGTGCTAGGGTATTGACTGATCTATCATGAGCTGAAATAGAGACGGTAGACAGGTAAATGGAGCTGTAACAGCATGTGTTTTCATGCTGTGTGGTGTTTGTAAAAGGTCTCAGTTAGAGCTGGGCAGCCTGCTTGGATGAGACATCTGAAATATTTGGCCCGAGTCCTGTACTAGGATGTCACACCGGTCTCATCAACCTTATTTACATTCCACTGAGAAAAGCAGACCAGCTCTCTCTCTCTCTGAAAGCTTTTGTTTCGCTGTGATCATTCCTGACGGCCAATAATGCACAAAGAGCTGATGCCTTTGAATGTGTTTGTGTGTTCTGTCT
Organism: Triplophysa siluroides; assembly: GCA_006030095.1. Taxonomy (NCBI): domain Eukaryota; kingdom Metazoa; phylum Chordata; class Actinopteri; order Cypriniformes; family Nemacheilidae; genus Triplophysa; species Triplophysa siluroides. Next base: position 1,229,613 of record VCII01000691.1, read on the forward strand.
GTGTGTATCATTTACTTGTTTGTTTTTGATGTGTTACAGTAATATTATTTAATATTGAGGTTATCGTGATCTATAATATTTTATGTGATGTTTAATTACTATGACTATAAATAACGAAGTTACATACAGCCACGCAGAAAATTCAGAGACCGTTTTTCTGATTTTTAAATTCACCAATTCTTGGTATGTGTTTAGGTAAAATTATACTTTTTGTTTCATTTTGTGAACTCCTAACAATATGTCTACCAAATTTCAAATACAACTATGGTTTCAACTTCAATTTATTTGCAGAAATTGAAAACTGGAGGAACTGGTCAAAATAAAAGAAAATACTGCAAAGAAAACAACAAAATTTCGTGCGTCTTGTCATGCGGTCAGTCTTTCACATTGCTGTTGGATGACTTTTTTGGTTGAATTTCAGCAAAATCAAAACTCAGGAGTGACACTGGACTGGAATGGCTACAATACATCTAGAAATGCTGATTTAAAATGAAAATTTGGAATGGTCTCTTCATTTTTTATATATATATATCAAGAGTTCAGATGCAAAAGCCTCTTAAGTGCCATCTGACATTTCCCTATAAATTATTGTTTTTATCAGGCTCTGATGTTTATATTAAAAGTTATTTCACTTAATCGGTGAAAAATCGGTTAAACTTAATAGGATGCATTAATAGCCATTAAAGTGAAATCACTGAACCTAAACTTAAAAGATAAAACACTAATTTTAGAAGAAAATTTAAATTGGCACTTTGAGGCTTTTGCCTCTATTTAGTCATAGTTATATTATAGTATATCGTTATCAGTTGTATATATATATATATATATATATATATATACACAGTATACAGCCCCGGGGAATAGTTTTTACATATATATATTTACAATTGAGAAATTGCTAATGATGCATTTTTCTTTTAAATTTGCTGTGAAATTTGACCTGGTAATGTTTTCAAGGGCTTTACCCACAAAGAGAGATGAAGATGTAATGACTAAGTGGTTCTTTCTTCCAAAAGTACGTATTTATAAACAGAGAGGTTTTTTTTCAGGTGTTTGTGTCCTTTACAAGGTTGTGTTGAATGAAACTGTTTAAATGAAGTAAATTGGACTTTTTTCCAAAATGCATTTTTTCAGTGTACAGAAAGTCGGCAGGCTTTTGTGTCCTTCGAGGTAGCGTGTATGTGTGTGCGTGCACATGACTTCTTGATCGATAATTCTGCTGCATAGACCCCTGTTCATCGAATTAGGGAGGAGGGGCATCAGGGATGGATGGGCACTCTAACTGCTTTCCATTGGACTACTGACAGCCCGTATCTTTATCTCATATTGTGAACATGCTAATGTGAAACTAATGATTCTTTACATGCCTGGTTGTGTGTGCGACAAGGTGAGTGCGCTTGTGCACATATGTGATTACGCTAGAAACATGTGCACCAAACATCTGTGTTCTCCTGGGTATACGTCTGTGTGTGTGTATCTAATCTCCATGGGTCTGTAGGCATGTAATAGGGCTGGTGGCTTTCAGTCCCAACAGTTTCAAGCTTCCTTTAAACCCCCCGTGTTTCTCTCTCTGTGAGTCACTGAAACGGCAGGGAATGAGTCATATTGCTTTAATCATGTTGTAGAAGCTGTCCGACAGATGGATAGAGAGAAAAGGAAAAGAAAGGATAAATGAATGAATCCCAGGCAATTTATTGATCTCCTGACTTTAAATAGCTTATTTGTTTTGCTGTTCCATAAGTCATAAGCTGTTATCTTTGTTCTTCTATGTCACACACTGTAAACGGAAGTGAAAAACGAAAACATTCAAAACAAAGCAATCAACTTGCGTCTTTTTCATCTCTGAAGGAAACATCTTAGCGTTGTGGTTTGTTTTTAACTGGTCAGCAGCAAAAAAGTTTACTCCGCCCACTCAACCTCCACTGCCAATTAGGTGACTTACAAGGTTTTTCTTCTTTGAGAAAAGCATCACTGCCTCGTCCATCCTTAATGCTGTTTTCAGATGCGCTGTCTTCCCCCGCTGAGAACAACTTCTACTGTCGCATACAGGTTTCCCTGAACAAGAGATGTGATGCCTTTTCTTCCAGAATGGTCGATACATTGATAGAAAACCAGCAAAGTGTGAGACGAGAGACGTTCACGCATAATACAGCCGTGAACTTTTATTCATTGCTGATTTTTGTAGTGCTATTACTATTGCTTATTTTTCAAACCTGAAGTGCTTGGTCTTAAACTACAACAGTTGCATCATTCTGCATTGTTTGTTCTTTAACTGATATCTCATAATAGAAATGATAGACATTTCCTGGTGGGCTCTTTAGACCTAACTCGATCACCAACCACCCATAACATCTTAGGAACTGCTTAGCAACACGTTAACAACAGCGCAGAACACCTTAGCAACTGCATAGCAACAGACTGACACCCACTCAGAACACCTTAGCAATTCCCTGGCAACCACCTAGAACTTCCTTGCATCATTTCTAAGAAAAATGTAAGATGTTGTTACGTTATCTTTCAACTACAATTTTATGAAGTAAATCAAAATAGACCCTGTCGATATTCTACCTATACCTAAAGAACATCATCAAAGATGAGCTAACATTAAAGGACATCAATGTCATGATCAAATTGTTACAGGGTTTGCTCATGTAAGCATGGCTTGAGGTAAAGCTTAAGAAGGTTTAGTCCCCCGGCGTGTGTACTTGTTCTCTGATTCTACCTGAGGTTTCGAGACGGCCACCCAGCATACAGACGTACACACACTCGTGCTCAAAAACTAGAACCTGCGGTAAATTTTGTTCCTTTGGGACAGAATATTTTTGGTACCTGCTGAGACAGATAGAGAAACAAAGAGAGAGAGAGAGAGAAGAGAGAAAGGGAGGGCGTACAGATGAGTATGTGGTTAATTTTAGAAGTGTTGTGAAAAATGCAGCGGAACACTACGATCCTCCTCTTTTCTCCATCCCTCACCTCCGATTGGTCCAGCTTTGCGCAGTGATCCCTTTTGGCCAGTGAGAAGTATCGTCATGGGGGAATCTGAGAGTAAGAGACCCATCAGAGCCCGTTTTTAAATATGCACACGCTCAGGGAAAATCTGATCCCCGCCCCGTGTCGATTATTATTATTATATTAGTAGAGGGTGAGTGGGTGGAATTTGGCACTCGCTTTCAGATAGCGTTTAAGCACTGCACCATATGTAATTTTTCTCTCTAACACACACGCAGACTTTCTCACACACGCTCGGAGCTGCTGCTGGCGGTGCAGCGTGATGAATGACCCACTGATGTTATTTTGGGAAAAAATACGACGCAGCAAGAACCCCCCTTATACCTGGTATTACTTCAGGTTTCGTTAGATTTTGTTTTAACGTCTAGGTTAGTTTGGGTTTAGTCCAGGAGCGATCAAAAATTGGAGAGGATGAGGATGACTGTATAGGTTCAGCTTATGAATATTTATTATATGATGTGACATTTAGCTAGTAGTCCTAACCATTTTTTTAAAAGGCAGATGTTGGAAAACACTGCTAATGGTAGCAGACTTTCTGCTTAATGTTTGCGCAACGCTGATGCAATCATTTGGCAGGGGCTTACACAGCCTTTTTGCACTACTTATTTAGCAAAAAGTGAAACAAAATAAAAGGTTAAAATACTTAGTCTTTCTACTGCAGCGATTTCAACCTCTGCATTGCAGGAACATGCCAAGCAGTGGCTTCAAGTCTAAAGTAGAAAGCGTTTAAACGTCCTCAACCAATGTGAGAGCGCACGTAGAGATCCTCGGCTACAGGTGTATTAAGCGTGCATGTGACCCGGGAAACTTGCAGCGAGGCGTGAGGTGTCAGATAACGATGGAGAGTGAAATGAGCCGTGCTACACACGTGCAAACACAGACACTCACACGCAGGAGTCGCAGCAGGCCGCTGCGTCCCGTCGCAGCCATGCTGCTGCTCACCAGCTGTCTCCATGGAGACCAAGATGGGCTCTGGTTGTCATGGAAACTGACAGCAGCATGCTGTGGGTTTTGCAACGTGTACGGCTCCTGAGAGCAGTATTTAACTCTCTCTGTACAGTCAGTGTTTAAACGGAGTCAGGACATGAACTTAACCTCGAATTTACTGCGTCGCATTCGGCTCGTTCTTTAGTCTTGACACAATCTGTCGCATAGGTATAAATGCTCCAAATAAAAGTCATAAGTGTAACCAAATTCTCGCACATGCAGTTACACAAGCACAGCAGGCACATATTAAAAACGTTATACAATTTTGTTTCATCTGTGGCTTAACGGGTAGTAAATTTGTTCAAATATACAAAGTTTCTTGTCCTTTTGCTGTTCATGCTGGTCCATAATTGGATAAAAGAAGCTGTTTATATTGTGTGTGTCTTATTATAGTATACTTAAACTGAAACTATTAAAACATTTTGTTAATTTAAATAAAATAAAACATTTGTCTGAACATAAATTGATAACTAAAGTAAAGCTAAAATTGAAATAAAAATTAATTCCACTTATATAGCAACATAAAACAAACATAAACAAAGACAAAAAAACCAAAGCAAATAAATAAATAAAAGCTACTTTAAGATATTAATAAAACTACAATAGAGCTAAAAACAAAACTATAACAACTCCCGGGGACCTCCAGCGAACACACAAATTGATAAAATGTATCTTTAATAAATACGTCTGCCAAATGCATAATATATAAAATATGTTTTGTTGCCTCCTGACATCATGCGTCCATCAAAAATGACACGTAAGCTGGTAGGTGTGTCTGACACGGCATCTCTTGACCGCAAATCCTGTTACCTTGGCTACAGACAGACCGGGTATAAAGGTAAGGTCACATAGAGCGAGAGGTTTTGTCCCCTGGGCAGCTCTCTGTAATTTGATTGGCTCCTGGCCCCGTTTGTGCACCCATCACAGAAAATTGAATTATCCTGACTGTCATCTAGAGAGTCGTACAGCTCACCTCTCCTGTCTCCATTCCTCTATCTCTCCACTTCTCCTCTCATTTACTCCTCATTTTATTCTCCTCTGCTCCTTCCTTCTTTCCTGATTCATGTAATGCCCAGTGTTTGTTTCTTTTGTGACGTTTTTTGCATCTTTTTGTGTTTCTGTTGCAATATCAGAGCTGTCCAAAACATCAAAAGCATTTTCTATATAGGTGGGTTTCTTCATCATCATTGTTTTTCTTTAGGCTATTTTTCCTCCGTCGTTTACATCTGATTTATTAGAAAAATAACAGAACGTCCTTCTGCATTCAAACAACCGCATGATTTAAGAATCATTCATACTCGAGAACAAACTTAAAGACAGTTTACGCATTAAAATGTAATGCTTGGACTGCTTGATGCTCGCCTTGGAGAACAGAACTAAATAATAGGTTTGAAGTCGTGTCTGATCTATGATTATCCAGTACTTTGATACGAGTGTGTGTTTGTGTGTCCAGAGCAGAACAGAGTCAGCAGGTCTTGGATCAGAGGCACAGATGCTTGTGTGTGTGTGTTTCTGTCGCTGTGCAAGCCGGTTCAAAGAAAAACCAACACGTCTAGGGGTCTTAATAATACATTCTCTCACACAAAAATCTTACGGTACTCCAGGCTTAAATTGACCTTTTTAAATGTGCTATCGCTGCAATTATGGGCATGAGTGAGTAGCCCTGTTAATCTTTCTCTCGCTTACACACGGTCTCTCTCTCTCTCTCTCATAAGTCTTGTTGAATGGAATGCAGTTTTAACTCGTAATTATGATTAAGTCTGAAAGCACACATCAAATAAACCAAACCACACATTACTCTTAATCTTAGCTGACCTTATAGATAACTATTAATGAAAAGAACTGGTTGTAAAGTGAGTGACATGTCTGTATGGGGTGATACAGATGTACTCGATGCATTTAAAGCGGCTACTGCTAAAGAACTGGATCTGTGTGATTTATTTATTTTTTATTTATTTTTTATTTATTTTTTACTTAGGGAATGACTTTTATACATTTTTATTTGTTTTAACTTATTTTAGCAGGGAACGATGTTGTCGTCTTGACTTTCTTCCACTCTTTTTTCTGACACTTCAGCACAGATTTTTTTTACTGCCATGCCTTTAATAAAAAAAAAAACTTCCATCTTAGCTCTGTATACTGTGGTAGGCTTTTTGAAACCAGTTTTTTGATTGCACTTATGCTTTTTGTTGTCCGAATTGCTTCGATTGTTTACCCCATCTGTAAAGCGCCTGCTAAATGACTAAATGTAAATGTAAGACATCGTTTTTGCGTGTGAGATTATTAAAAGCTATTTTCAGTGTTTATACATGGCTCCAGGATTAGCTGTTCCTGCAACTGTTTAGGAACAGCAGTAACCTGCTTCTACCGGGCCAAGTCTGTTAATGTGACTTGTATGTTATCTCACTGTATGCTATTTGTAGCTTAGTATTGATGAGTCTTTTTGGACTGTAGTTACTGTGTATTGCTCATTTTAAATTGTATAGTTAAAAAACAAAACCACCAGCATTTGTTTAGCCGTGTTTGTAAATACTCATGTGAAAAAAAGATTTTTCCACCTGGGCTGGAACGTGTATAAATCCGTCCCACAGAACCCTACTGGTCCCAATCCAGGTACTTTACTGTAGGTGTGGCCCATGAATTTCATATTTAGAATTCCCTGTCAAACCTGCAGCCTTGAGCTGGGGACAGTCCTCGCAAATGAAGTCCCCTTTTTAGATGACCCGCTAAATCTGTATCGCAGACCGAGCCATGGGAATATTTCCATCTCTCTCAGAGCTCATGGCCGAGGCTCTTATTTTGTTCCGTAAACCCAAATGGCTCTCAGGGGATCAGGCCGGCTCAGAGCAACTCCCACGACCTCTGACCTCACACCACATCCCCACACACAGCTAATCAGGGGAAAGGGGCAGAGCCAAGCTGGACAGTGTCTGTTCTATTGAGCCATGCGTTTTGTCAACTAATAACTGTTTTTTTTATAGTAGCACAGAGGTCTGCCTTAAGGGGGCGCTTTCCAGTGTAGTAAATAAAACTGTTTTGACTGCAGTAGATTTATTATTTTGGCATATTTAGAAATGTGTTTATCTTAGAACATTATTTTGTTAAGCATTTTGTTTTATTTTCAATATAAAAATGAACCTCCGATCAAAAAGAAATATGCTTCTTTAAAGCAATTTTAGCGATTATTTTTTGTTTTAATTTAAAAGTGTGCCTCAGATACAGATAAAATGTGCTGCTTTGTCTTGAAAACAATTTTGGAAATATGGATGCCTAGTGTTTACAAACAATGGTGATCATCCCATTCTGGCTATTGCATGAAAAAACATAGGGAAATTATTAAGGTTACTGACAAGCAGGAAAGACATTAAATGGCTAAACCACACTGTTATTCAGGATTTGTGTCTTCGGTTCTCAAGGTTGAAATACTGAGGTACTCGTCTTACTGTACCTCTTATTCAACCACAATGCATAATAATTGCATAATAGAGGACGAGTCATCAAAATGAATTACGTTTTACTCTAGTTTATATTTTGTATTATGTTTTATGATATTTGTCTGAATGTGATTGTTAGACTGTTTCCTTGTATGTGTGTGTATGTGAATTGGGCCGGTGTTGATCATGCTGATGACCGAGTGCTCTTGTCAGTAATTGAGCTTAATTAATTTAAGAGCTTCGGATTGATTCCAGATCTCAGAGTTTAGTCTACAGTAAAGGAGTTGATAACAGCTTCAACATCATTTAACCCTGATTTGAGAGGGAATTTATAATGCAATCTCACATAAACTTGTTGTTTCTGTCATGTACAACTTGCCTTCTACATGGAGCAAACCCACATTTCTTTTGCTGTTTTCCTTTGCAGCTTAGTTTATACCAGACCTAGTCCTTGTCCAAAGTGATAATATTGAAAGAAAATTGGTTCATATGAGCACCAACACACACTTTTGCAACAACAACAAAAAAACATGGTTGTACTGTAAGTGCCTGTGGTTGTTGATCTGAAAGGTTTTATGTTTCTAAAGGGCAATCTATGAACATCACCATTATACCTTAAGCAATAAACAACCTCTGGTAACTCCAGGCAGGTAGATTGACCTTGTAATGTGTTTTACAAGTAGCTTTGGATTCAAATATCAGCTAATCAATGACAAATTGATCAATTGTTTTGCGCCCGTACCAACCTGCCTCCAGTCAAACGGATCTAATGTTTTCATTTGCATATAGTGACAAACTTAGTAGACTGGACTCGACCCTTCATTTAACTTAATTAGCCTCATTTGCTTAAGAATGTGTTATTTAGCACTAAAATAACACCGACATGACTAATGGAGTTTAAATAGACTGTAAGCGACGTTTGTCTCTGTGTTAAGGTGTTTCTGTGAGCGTCTTTCTGTGATTGGAATAACACATCTCTTGGCTTCTCTGTTGCTTTTCAGTGGATTCTGGATAATCTACATGAGTTTTAGATGACAAGATCCTTAATAAGAAAGCTTTTCACAGAAATTATAAGCAAAAAATTTTTTAGTGTGCATATGATAATAATATTGTAAATAAGGCAGCACCTGTTTAAATGTTTGCCTTAAAGGAAAAGTTCATCCAAAATTATTTTACTATATACACGAGTCGTTCAAATCTGTTTACATTTCGTTTTTCTAATGAACACCGAGAAAGATATTTGGAAGAATGCTCCTAACCAAACAATTCTTGGCCAACATTGAGTAGCATATTAGGAAAATTTGCTTTAGAGAAGATATTTTAAAGAATGTAGGAAAGAAAACAGTTCTGGGGCACTTATGACTCCCATTGCAAATTTTCCTACTATGGTAGTCAATGGTGGCCAAGAACTGTTACAAGCATTCTTCCAAATATCTTTCTGTGTTCATCGGAACAAAAGAAATGTATACACATTTATAACAACTCAAGGGCGAGTAAATGATGACAGAATTGTTTTTATTTTGGGGTGAACTGTCCGTTAAAGAGACAAAATGGTTATACACTATCTTACCTTTTTTTTCACTCGTATTTGGGGGTGTAATTAATTGACCGAAAAAATATTAATTTGACTGACAGTGTTATTTGTTTATTTATTTTATATTCCACTAGATATTCTTTCAAATAATCTTGCAGATAATTTTTTACTGGATGAGTCGGTCTGTTTGTAGTTCTCACTGTTACTGTTGGTAGAGTTTCCGGTCCAAAATGTTTGGAAACGCATTAAATCTGAATCCCTTTTTCTTGATTCTCCTCTGAGATAGATGTTTGTATTTTCATCCTATAGCAGAAATATTGTACGGCAGTCAGCAGACTTTGAAACTCAACCGGCATTTACAGATGTGGTGCGCTTGAGCACAACGTTCCGCCTTCCATGTGTTTGTGCGCGTGATATCTGTTCTGTTCCGATAGGCCTGATCTGTAATAAAATGTCATTCAGACAAAGGGATTTTGTGATGCGGGATAAGCGCGGCGCGCCATTGAGAAAAAACTAATTTGCTTTTAAGATATAACGACTGATGCAATTTGAGAAGTAATATCTTTTTCTCTCGGTTTTGTCTTTCTAGGAACGGGTGGAGTATCTCTTTCTCATTATTTTTACGGTGGAAGCATTCCTGAAAGTGTTTGCGTACGGGCTCCTGTGTCACCCGAACGCATACCTGCGGAATGGCTGGAACCTGTTGGATTTCATTATCGTGGTGGTGGGGTGAGTGCTGCCTTCCGGTGTAACCCATGACCGTTTGACCACTTTGCTATTATAGCTTTGTTTTTACTGTTCATCGGTGTTCATATGTGTTTTAAATGATAGAATTATAGAAATTGTAGAGTTAAAACGAAAAATAGATAAAGGGGAAAGTTTTTTCCATACAAGTGACCAAAGCTATTATTTGGAAATAATATTTGCATCACCTGAATCTGTTTTATTAATCTGAAATGTAAACACTATTATGAGGAATGTGTCAAAATGTATAAGGTTAACCCATGGCCCATGAATCTCTCTCTCTTTGTTTCTCTCTCTCTCTCTCTCTCTCTCTCTCTCTCTCTCTCTCTCTCTCTCAGGCTCTTCAGTGCAATATTAGAGCAGGCCACTAAAGATGGTGGGACTTCAATAGGAGGCAAAGCTGCAGGTTTTGATGTAAAAGCTTTGCGAGCCTTTAGAGTGTTGAGACCTCTGAGACTCGTGTCTGGAGTACCTAGTAAGTACATACACATATTCTCGTCTGAGGATTGGTGAATAAGTCATCCATGAGTCATGGCTAAAAAACAGAGAGAAAGAGGAAAATTCCATTCAGATTCTCACTGAATACCAGTAATCACAGACTATTAACTTCTGCACCCATAGCATCACCAAACAAAATTGCAAAGTGATGACTGTTTTGATGCTGGTTTCCCAAACACAATTATTTAGTTGTCACATATAGCTAGTTTCACAATTTGGAGTCTGGGTATCAAAGCGATAATCTCAGTATAAATTATAACCTCCTTATTGATCATTCATTTTCTAAACATAAACACTTTAATCACAATCTTAAAATGATGAATCACTTTGTAAATGCATTTGTGTTGAAATGGAAATCTGAATGTGTTAGATTTGTGACGTGAGATTTGGTTTGACTGCAGGTTTACAGGTGGTGCTGAACTCCATCATTAAAGCCATGGTTCCCCTCCTGCACATTGCTTTGCTAGTTCTGTTCGTCATCATCATCTACGCCATCATCGGCCTCGAGCTCTTCATGGGCAAGATGCACAGAACCTGCTTCTTCTTCAGAGATGGACACAAAGGTTGAGACATTATCTGCATTGTTTGGCTTTCCATTGTCGTTGTATTTAATTTGCTGACGATGTAGACTAAAGGGCTGGTTTCATTTAGGTTCTCTATCTGAGGAGAAGCCGGCCCCATGCGCCCCCAGCTCCGCCCATGGACGACACTGCTCACCGCCCAATATAACACAATGCATGATGGGATGGGAGGGGCCTAATGATGGAATCACAAACTTTGATAACTTTGCATTTGCCATGCTGACTGTGTTTCAATGCATCACAATGGAGGGCTGGACTGATGTCCTGTACTGGGTGAGTCTGCTCCAGTAACAGCATACGCACACACAGCAGAACTGAAAAACATGGAAGTCTGTTAAAATGATAGAGAGACATGTCAATGATGAAGAATATCCCCATGTCAAAAATGAATTATTAGGACATTTTATTTTAGAAACGATTAAACGATTTATTTTTAGATTCTTACACAAAATATATTTTAGAAGATCAAGTTTACAACAGAGTTTACAACATGATCCCCTATAAGACAACAAAAATAGCAACTTTCCAATAGCAAGACATTATTCTGGTAAGAATTACATACAACTCAATACACTCCATAAAATGAATTTCATACTTAGTATTTTTCTTATGTGTTCCAGTAAAATCTTGTCAAGTGAGTTTATGCTTAAAACAAGCTAAATATCTGCCAATGCAGTACGAAAAATAAATTTAATTCAAGTTAATTTATTTTACACCAGTGGCGAATATGTTTGCTTTTTTAAGCATGAACTAAAGTAACGTTAAAGTAATATTTGCAATGTTGTTTTTTTAAGAAATTGTTATCAAACGATAACAAATATATCAGTCATTCCAATATTTAATCATTGATCCAAATACATTTTGAATTATGATTATATGATTATTATTTGTTTTTCCAAAGTTCTGAATGTCTAGCAGAAATTCCTCATTTGACAAGAAATGTTTGTGTAGAGGTTTGTCCTTATAAATATTGTGAATCATGCTGACAACCGACTTGTAAATCAAGGCTTGTAAATCAGCTGAATCCTGTTTTGCTTTTTATATGTCTTATGTCAACATGTGTTAGTTCAAGGTTAGGTTTAGAGGTTTAGAATATAGTTTCTGAGGGATGTGTGTGTGTTTGTGTGAGAGAGAGTGATTTATATCACTGCTTAGCTCTACACTCCATCTTTACGGTATCCTCGTCCCTACACTCTTCCAGACACTTGTAGTGATTGATGGCTTTCCTGATGTCACCTCCTAATGCAGTCAAAAAGACTCGCCTGAGAGTCTCTCTCTCTCTCTCTGTTGAAGATGCTCTATGCTTGATAGGTTTGCTTGATGCTCTGAGTTTCTGAGGGACAAGCATGTGCTGTTCACCGCACTCGACTTTCCATGGTTTTCCCTCTCTTCTCCACCTTGTCTTTTTTCTTTCTCTAACTATTCCTTCCTCATCTCAGATGCAGGACGCCATGGGTTATGAGCTTCCGTGGGTTTATTTTGTCAGTCTGGTCATCTTTGGATCCTTTTTCGTTCTAAATCTGGTTCTGGGTGTGTTGAGCGGGTAAGCATCGTGTCCCGAACGCCCGCGCGTGTGTGTTTTCTGTGTACAAAACAATCAGACTGAACTCGGATTGAACCATCAAACGCTTTTCTGCTCGAATCGGCGAGATAGAGAAAGACAGAGAACCCGAGAGAGAAACCCAGAGAGGGTTTGTTGTAGCGTTAGACACATACTAATCATTCATTCATCCCTCTTCAACTCTATATACCGCTCATCCCTCTCTCCCCACACTCCTCCCCTCCTCCTCCATTCCCAGGTGAATGATGCTATAGGGAATTCCTGGCCGTGGCTTTATTTTGTCACTTTAATCATCATTGGCTCCTTTTTTGTTCTTAATTTGGTTCTTGGGGTTTTAAGCGGGTAAGGGACTCTCCATTTCTCTCTCTCTTTCTCTCTCTCTCTGTCTCTCTCTCAGTCTTGATGTGCATTGGAAAGGATTAGTCTATCCAAATAGGAAAAGTCTATCGATATTTAATCATCCTCATGTTATTCCAATGCTTTTTTGACCCTGCTTTTTTCAGAACAACTGTCTATCAAAGATATAGCTCATTTAGAAATTAAATAGTTCTCTCATTTACGTATTAAAGGGTAAAATCTCTCTCATTCTTTTACTTTCTCTATAAAATGAGTTTCTGATTCTTAATCTGATTGGTTGTGTAATTTGTGTTTGTCGTGACCTACTATGATTTTAGTTCAAATGTTTTCAAGTGCACGTGACATAAATCGTCTTTGATTGATTTCATGATTTAGTCTATATATTGTACTTTACTGTACTTTCGTTTTTAGATGGGTATTAAAAGAAAGTCTCTATTTCTCAGAGAGTTCTCGAAAGAGCGAGAGAAGGCCAAAGCTCGTGGTGATTTCCAGAAACTCAGAGAGAAACAGCAGCTGGAGGAGGATCTGAAGGGTTACCTGGACTGGATCACACAGGCAGAGGACATCGACCCTGAGAATGACGACGAGGGACTGGATGACGACAAGCCTAGAAATCGTGAGTACGAGTCTGTCTGTCTGTCTGTCTGTCTGTCTGTTACTGTGAGGATATTTGTGCGTGAGAGACAGGCGTTGCGAATTCCGTCAGCTTTTGTACACTTTTTGTAAAAAAAATACATTAAACGCAGATGTAGGATTGCAGAAAGTTTAGAAACTCTCATGACGTTTCAGTAAATAGATTCATCTTAAGTTTATAAATAATAAAAAAAGGTTTGTTCCTAGTTCTTAATTATCTGTAGGAAATAATATTATTGAAATATCTCTGGCCCATCTTTGATTAGTGTAATATTTTAGTTTCTTTGTATGAAGGAACATACAGTATTTGCCAACAGTTTGGATTTGGCCGCGAAAAAATAAGAAACCATTTCAAGCTTATTTTCAGTCTTTCAGAATGTACTATTTAAGTAAGTATGTGTATTAGGTAAAATTATCATTTTTGTTTCATTCTGTTAACTACCCAAAAAAATTCTTCCAAATTTCAAATAAAAATATTGTTTCGATTTGCATTTATTTGCAAAACACCGGAGAAACAGGTCAAAATAACAGAAAAGATGCTCTGTATTTTTTTAGACCTCAAATACTGCAAATAAAACAAGTTAACATTGACTTTTAAGCAATACATCAGTAAATTTGCGACTGTATTTAGGAAACGTTCAAAAACGATTGTTTTATATGATAACTTTTTGTTTCTTGTAATGTTGTCAGTCTTTCACATTGATTTTTGTTGACTTTGTCACTCCTGAGGTTTGATTTTGTTGAAATCAAAAAGACACTGAACTGGAATGACCACAATACTGTACATCTAGAAATGCTGATTAAATGCAAAATTGGGTCTCTAAATTTTTACCGCGGCTGTATTTGTGAGAAAAAAAATTCACCTGTTTGATGCACATACATCTCTATACTGAATATACTCATATTTTAACATTTACATATTTTACTTAGTTTGTATTTCAAAGATTTTTTATTGATAGACCAATGGAACAAGGGAGTTAGGGACGTGTTTGTATAGTACGTGACTAGGTTTTACCATTAATATAAGGGCTACATTTCAGAACATGTTCTTGTAAAAAGTCAAAATGAAGAGATCCAAGTAATGTCCCGATATATATTTTAAATTCCCCAAAATAAAGTTAGGTTTATTTTTAGGTTAGCTTATTCAACAGTACCAAGTTGTTTATGTTAAGAATAATAAATAATGGTTGTGGGTAAGTCCCCAATGCATCCTATATATATCCTTATAGTTGTGTTTATGTATTGTACTTATTTTGGACTTTTCCCATTCGGAGCCTGAGATTGTGAATTCTCACCCCAGTTTTTTAATGGAGATCAGACAGGAACACGCATGCAGCTTCAACCTAAAATCACTTACTGATGCACAGCGAGTGGGAGAAAATAGAAATGCGCCCCAGCAATGAAACATTTACTGTTATTTACTGTTTTAACAGTTGTAGATAAGCAAGCAAAGCAAAGCCAGGAATATACTCACAGTAATTCTACAAGTGTATGTGCAGACCATACCCACAACATGTCTGTTTGCTTGTGTTTTGTCTTGTGCTGGATGTAACCGCCTCACTCAGTAATAAATGGGTAGAGAGAGAGAGAGACATTGGCGTCTCGATCCTTTCCTTTGTTCTTTGTGTGTACGTGTAAGTGTGTTTCTGTCCATGACTGTTTTAGTCTTGCTCTGTTGTTTCCAGGAAAGACTCACCGTTTACAGTACATCCGTGGGGCGGTGAAGAAAAAAGCGGCTCTGCTTCGTAAGGCGTGTGCGTCTCCATAGCAATCACGGTTTACTTTTAAGTGTGCATGGCAAGAGGGCATCAGGCACTCTTGAACCTTTTACACTGACCCCTTCGGCCCACCCTCCGATCCCTCTATCAGGGCATTAGGGGTCCGGCAGGGTGATGGGTAGCACTGGAATACTATGACGGGCATGAAAATCTGTGTTTTGAAATTTGAACTCATTGCTCTGTTTGGGTTGTAGGAGATTGTCTGTTTGAAATATCTGGACTCGTAGCATGTCGTTTTAGTTTTTTCCTCCAGGTATTTTAATCAGAGTGCGATTTTATTGCGTTCAATTTCAAAAACGCATCAGGCTTGTGTAGTGACGCGAACTGCATGTGATGTCCAGACAGAAACAGTTCTGCTGTCGCACCATGTTTAGATGGTGATTCTGAGACTCGAGGTTCTGATTTCTCTCTGACAACTATTATAAGATGTTTATATAATAGAAGTGTTATTGCAAAGGATGGTGGGCATTTTTCTCTTGACAATGATGCATGTGGCTTTTTGTCCGTGCTTGGATCTGTTTACAGAGAAGTTGGGTTTTGGCAAAAATATGTGTAAAACAAAACCAAAAACGTTTGTCTTCAATTTGTTAATTTTCCACAAATACATATGGTGTGCAATGCATGCAGATGATGTAACGTCACTGTTTGACATTTGTAATCCTCTCTTAGAATATCCGATCAACCGTAATCCCATAATCCCATTTCCAGGGGTGGTGTAGTCTGGATAATGATGTGAATTTGTTCATGATTGACAGAACTAAGAAAGAGAATTAGGGATCAAGGTCGGAGCAAATGAGAATGCTGCATGGAATTCAGAGACCCTGCTTGACCCCGCCCCGTGCATGTTTATAGGCTGAAATCCCAGGCTGCATGTTGATTGGTAGATTTAGATTTGAGTTTAAAACAGTTTTTTATCATGGCATATATGGAGGGGTAAGTTCCTTTGTATTTATTTTCAGAGTCTGTGCTCTGAACAGCACATCCACCTATTATTGACAGTTTAACATTGAGTGCGGGGTGTTTGAGCGGGACCCCCAGGATGTATGCGGTCTTTGCTTGTGTGTATACAGTTCTACCGTAAATAAATACCATGTGACATCACTCTGGAGCTGCAGGACAGTCATGCCATTATCCAATCAGCATTGTCATGACATCGCAAGAATGTGCACATACCAAGGCCTTTATTACCCAACTACCCTGAGTTTGATAAACGTGTGCAGACAATAAAAAGGACATAAGTACAAATACAAGAATCTTCCAAATACAAATGAAAAGTGGTATGACATCTACAGTAATATTGAGAATATACACTATTTTGCAAGACGTAAACAACACTGGTCCAGAATCACTTCCTGTTTTTTCTTTAATATCAATAATTAAGTCTTAAAGACGTTTGTCCAACATATGATTCCGTTGTCAATGTTTTGTTGGTTGTAATTTGTTCTAATGTATGTGTATTGTTAAAAATAACCGAAAAAGGGCTTCGGCACCAGTGTTGTTTACGTCTTGCAAAACAACTTGTATAAAGTATTTCCTTTTTATATGTTGATTACAAAAATACGTTTTTCTGTCAGAATACACGGTTTCTTTTAAATGACCATAAATGACAAATGATGGCTGTTACAGCAAATGGTGCAAACTGCCCAGTGCTAGTTAGCTAAACCTTGACTGTTTGGGTATAACACCTATGCGACCTATACTGTGTATGTATATGTCAATGTAAGAGTTCTTTTACAGGTCGACCCAGTGTGTTAGCAGGGATTTGGAGTTGACTTGCTGAAAACCAACCTTTGATGGGTTCTGAGCAGAAGATGAGTATTATCTCTACTGGCAATTCATCTCTCTTCCCTCCTTCCTCTCTGTCTCTCTCGCAGTGAGTATGCCGGCCAGTGAAAATGAGTCTGTGAACACTGATAATGCTCCAGCCGGAGATATGGAGGGAGAAACCTGTTGCACCCGCATGGCGTAAGTCTCCACATCATCACCTTCTTTCCTGTTCTTCTGTTTCCTTCTTTTTCCCCTTTATCTTGAATCAACTTCAGACATACGTTTTTATTCTTTACATTATAGTTTAGTTTTGATTATACAATCTATTGTCAGACCTTTACAGAAAGATCTCAGATAGCATCTTCAAAGGCCTAAGTCAATGCTTACTACAGTAGTATGCATGCTCAAAAGGGCCCAATGAGCGTCTTCTCTCGCTCCCGTGATCTTCAATGTTGTTCTTTCACTGTGTGCTGTGTTGTCTGCCAAATATTTTTGTCTGCTGTCTGCTGCTGTCAGTTAAATTGTAAGTCTGAAAGAACATATCAGACAGGAAGACATTGTACTCATACAGTCTCTATGAAGTAAAACTCGACTTCATATAGATAGACATCTATCTATCTATCTATCTATCTATCTATCTATCTATATCTATCTATCTATCTATCTATCTATCTATCTATCTATCTATCTATCTATCTATCTATCTATCTATTCTATCTATCTATCAGTTCTATCTATCTATCATATCTATCTATCTATCATCTATCTATCTATCTATCAGTTCTATCTATCTATCAGTTCTATCTATCTATCATCTATCTATCAGTTCTATCTATCTATCTATCTATCTATCTATCTATCTATCTATCTATCTATCTATCTATCTATCTATCTATCTATCTATCTATCTATCTATCTATCTATCTATCTATCTATCATTCTATCTATATCTATCTCTATCTATCAGTTCTATCTATCTATCTATCTATCTATCTATCAGTTCTATCTATCAGTTCTTTCTATCTATCTATCTATCTATCTATCTATCTATCTATCTATCTATCAGTTCTATCTATCTATCTATCTATCTATCTATCTATCTATCTATCAGTTCTATCTATCTATCAGTTCTATCTATCTATCAGTTCTTTCTATCTATCAGTTCTTCTATCTATCATTTCTATCTATCAGTTCTATCTATCTATCAGTTCTATCTATCTATCAGTTCTATCTATCTATCAGTTCTATCTATCAGTTCTTTCTATCTATCAGTTCTATCTATCTATCTATCTATCTATCTATCTATCTATCTATCTATCTATCTATCTATCTATCTATCTATCTATCTATCTATATCTATCTATCTATCTATCTATCTATCTATCTATCTATCTATCTATCTATCTATCTATCTATAGGGTGGCACTCAGTTGCTCCCGCTCATCTTTCGTTCCCCGCGAGGACGCTGTAACACACTGATGATGTATGAGCGGGGTCACCTGCCTGCCACCCCAGTTCTGCTGTTTCTGTGGAAACGCTGTCCTTCATAATGTCGTGTCTGTTCTGTATGTATAATACATTCTGTTTTCCATTCCAGAAATAGGATCTCCAAATCCAAATTCAGGTTAGTACATTACATGCCGTCTGAAGGCGAGCGTGCCTTCATTATTGCTCCTCATACTGTATATGTGTGTGTTTGTGTGCATCTGTGTGGTGCTCTCGTTGTATTTCGATGCCAGTGTTGTGTTTTGATCATCACGGTTGCCCTCTAACATATGAACAGGTTCAGACTGATTTTGTAATTCAGATGAGATTATTTTGCTACAGTTCTACAGGGGCAGAAAAATTTGCCATTAAAACACACTTAGGTATATAAATAGTGTTATGATCGCAGAAATCACAATTATGGGATACTAAAAAAAGAGTTTATCTCTGCTTTGCAAGAATGGCCACGTCTAATCTTACACTAATAAAGGAATGCCTTATATCCCTTTCGCTCTCTCTGTCTCTGTATCTTTATAGTCGTTATTCTCGACGGTGGAATCGGTTGTGTCGCCGCAAGTGTCGCGCAGCCGTGAAGTCAAACATGTTTTACTGGCTGGTCATTTTCCTGGTATTTCTGAACACGCTAACCATTGCCTCTGAGCACCACCAGCAACCAGAGTGGCTCACCAATGTACAAGGTACAGTGCATTACTGTAGACATTAAAATAAACAGTCCTACATAACTCTAGCTGTTTAAATAAACACCACTTAACTAAAGCTATATAAAGAAATGGCACAACAATACATGAGGTATTTAAAAATGTAAGACTTTAATACCGTAGCTGTTTAAATATACAACACTTTATTACTTGAGCTGTTAAATATGCAACTTTAAGATGCTGTGTGTGATTTTTGTGCCTCTAGTGGCACCAAACAGAATTGCAGAAGGTTTTTCAAACTTATTATGTCATTCATTATTAGACAAACAGGTGGCCCACTCCAAATCAATACCATTGGTAATGTTTGTACTGTTGGTTTATACACTATAAGAAAATCAACATACTTACCTATAGAGGGTTTCAGCGGCAACAACATAAACAAACGTTATGTGACCTTTACCTTTAACCTTTAGTAGACCTCCGAAAAAAATCAAAAACTCTTTTTAAATTAAATTTACTACAACTATTATACAATAAAATATAAATATAAAGCAATATAAATAAAATCAATTAGTTTAATTGTTATATTATAACCAAGCACAGCCTGGAAGTTAACTTAGGGCCAGGCGCGTTCGTCCAATTATACTGTATTTCTAAAGCTCAAATTATGATTTGAACAAGTTTACAGTGCAGAAGTTAAATCCTCAGGCCATTTTGGTTGATTTAAAACACTTAGAGCCAAGTGAAACATTTCAGAAGTTAGTTAGTTTTTAAATGTTTATTTACTAAATAATACTGTATTAAAAGAAACAGTCCAGTACGTTTTTATTCATCTACACTACAACAATAAAATACAAAACTTAAGTATTTCTTTTAAATTTTAAGTAAATTTAGTAATATTTTAAATAACCTCACGATTTTTTAATTGAGGTTTTTCCCTTTTTCATCAGTTTTTGTTAGTGAATGGTTGTATATGTGTTTACAGATATTGCCAATAAGGTTCTGCTGGCTCTCTTCACCGGTGAGATGCTGCTGAAGACGTACAGCCTGGGCTTACAGGCATATTTCGTCTCTCTTTTCAACCGTTTCGACAGTTTTGTGGTGTGCGGTGGGATTCTGGAGACCATTCTGGTAGAAACAAAGATCATGTCACCCCTCGGCATCTCAGTGCTGCGCTGCGTACGCCTGCTTCGCATATTCAAGATCACCAGGTGCATGTCAGAAACACACGGGTCACGTTAAGCCTGCATGCTGGACTACTGTATTAACACTGACTGCCCTCTTTCAGGTACTGGAACTCTCTCAGTAATCTAGTGGCGTCTCTGCTGAACTCGGTGCGCTCGATCGCCTCCTTGCTCCTGCTGCTCTTCCTGTTCATCATCATCTTCAGTCTGCTCGGCATGCAGCTCTTCGGCGGAAAGTTCAACTTTGACGAGACACGCCGCAGCACCTTCGATAACTTCCCCCAGTCTCTCTTAACCGTCTTTCAGGTTCTGCTGCAGTCACGTGAAATTTCCATAAATGTCTTTACACACCTGTTTGGTTGATGTTAATGTTTATTAATGCTGTGATGGTAGATTTTGACGGGAGAGGATTGGAACTCTGTGATGTATGATGGCATCATGGCGTACGGAGGACCGTCCTTCCCTGGAATGCTCGTCTGTATCTATTTCATCATCCTCTTCATCTGTGGAAACTGTATCCTTCGCGGCATGATGCCACTTAAAGGGACGCTCCTGTTTTGCACAACATCAAGTGTCACAAATCAGTTCATTTTGAAAATGATGGCTCTTTTCCTGGATGCTGATTGGTCAATACAAATACACATTTGGTTACAATTATGATGCAAATCACCGGTGTCGCTGTGCAAAGAATGTGTCTTCTAGAGGAAGAATTTGCTCCAGGATGAGATGTAAATTTTTAATGCACAACTCAATGAGACTTTAATTTTTAATTAACAACTTTTAATTAAGTTGCTGAACAGCGGCTCTTAACAGACTATGGTCACCATATTGCAGATAAAATACTGCTTGCAAAACTAGACTTGAACCAAACGTAAATTAGCGTAACGCAACATTGGACCAATCATTTACATTTCATTTGGTAAACCGTTTACAACGATCCAAACAACACATTTTAACAGAACAGTACACATTCCCAGTAAGCTTCAAAGCCCATTTGTTCTGTTGGTTTGCACTGGTATTGCCGAGTTTTCAAGTCGTCATGTTTCTAGCACCTGCTCCTGAACTCTAACCAGACATCCTCCTGAATGTCTTCTTGGCCATTGCTGTGGACAACCTGGCAGATGCCGAGAGTCTGACATCAGCGCAGAAAGAGGAAGAGGAGGAGAAAGAGAGAAAGAAGCTGGCCAGGTTGAAATGAGTGCAATTCTTTACTATTGTCCCCAGGCCCCATTACATCTTCCTTTGATGATTTCCTGTCTGTAATGAGCTCATTAAAAACAATATCCGTTATTACTCCATTAGGTTAACACTGAGAAAATATGAAGTATCATTTAACAGAAGCGTTTGGCTCTCCCAGAGGGCTGTAAATACAGACCGCAAAACACCACATAGACACATTTATTGTGCAGTTTTTTGCCTTTGTCTCACAGGACGGCTAGTCCAGAGAAGCGTCAAAACTCGGCGAAACCTCCTCTGGTGGTTGAGAAGAAAGAGGAGAAGATTGAACTGAAATCCATCACCTCGGATGGAGAGACGCAGACTGCCACCAAGGTGACTAGCAAGAGGCCGCATACTATAAAACAGACTTTGACGATAATGGGAAGAGCTCTGTAGTGTTACTGCCATTAAACAATTACAAGAGACACTAATGTGCAATAAATAATAATAATAACAAAAACATTCCTTTTGCCAAGTTATGTAGTTCATTACGCCTGTACTGTTTGCCATTCATGTTGGCAACTTGGCACATTAATACAAAAATCACTTAATGTGCGATCAAAGGTTTTTTTTTAACCAATTTTACAACCAGAACTGTGTTCATTCATTAATAATCCTGTACATAAATACTGTACATTAAGTTATGCAGACATTTATAAACGTGCACAGTTACTTTGTAATTTCTTCAATACATGTTTGTTCTTGTTTTGTTTTTTTATTGCGTGATTTTAGATCAACATAGATGAGTACACAGGTGAAGAGAACGAGGAGAAGAATCCATATCCTGTGAACGATTTCCCAAGTGCGTCAAGAGCAAGTTTTTTAACTTTCTATAGAAAAATAAAGGAAACTACATATGAGCTCAAATCTGTTCAATTCAGCTCATTGAGCAATAAGCGTGAATCATTCTTCAGTTAAACAAAGATTCCTTGCTGATTCACCAAACTTCACCACATATCTTGGTCCATTTGTATTGTTCAAGTTTGTTTATGTATTCACGCCCAAGACGCAAGCACGAAAATAAAGTACAGTACATTTTAGAAACGGACAGAAGTCCTGGGAAAGTACCAGAAGTCCATAGAGGCTTGTGCAAAGCTTGTTCCCATGAGTTAAAATGACATTTGATTATCAAGAATAAAGAAAAACAAATAAATATAATACTGTAAGAAATGTGCATGTTTGGAAGAATGCTGTATGAAAGTCAGGGTACAGTACTTTAAAACTGTCCCAGAAGACTTTTGTTTACATTTTATAGACACCTATATTTAATCATTGTTTTTGAAACCCGGCTTACAATCTTGTTTGAAGAGTGACCTACTATATAAAGAAGTAACCATTCTACATTTCCGGAAAAGATACGATAGGTTTATTTAAGCACAGATAACATAGGATGAAAGAAGTAATGATGGGTTACAAAAGCAGAGGCTTAATTCTGAATTTACGTAAATCTTAAATTATTTTCTTAAAGTTGTAAAAGAGATATTGTAAATGTCTTTGATATTTCTCATACGATTCAGCTCGCTCTCATTTCTTTGCAGGAGAGGAGGAGGAGCCCGAGGTGCCAATAGGACCTCGTCCACGGCCGCTCTCAGACATTCAGATGAAAGAGAAAGCCGTTCCCATGCCAGAGGCCAGAGCTTTCTTTATTTTCAGCCCCAGTAACAAGTATAAAAAAGCCAAACACACCTTTATTTTTCACATCGGTGGATTACAATACGTAGTATGTACTCAAACTCCATTTCCAAAATTTCACTCAGACCCCTTTTTTTCTCTCTCTCTCTCTCTTTGTAGGTTCAGGGTTTTGTGTCATAAGATTGTAAACCACAACGTTTTCACCAATTTAATCTTGTTTTTTATACTGCTGAGCAGTATTGCACTGGCAGCAGAAGATCCAGTGAAGAATGACTCATTCAGGAATCGGGTATACACAAACACACCGACACACACGTCGTGCTTGTGGCGCTGCTCTTCTAAGGCTTTACTAAGTGTCTCTCTCTCTCTCTCTCTCTGGTAGATTTTAGGCTATGCAGATTATGTGTTTACAGGGATCTTCACCATAGAGATCATGTTAAAGGTACATTTTAAAGATGCATCAGTTCAAACATCGCATGCTAATATCTTTCGTACTATAACCTTCTCACTATGTCATTTGTGTATGCTTGCTCTCAGATGACGGCGTACGGAGCGTTCGTACATAAGGGTTCATTTTGTCGGAATTATTTTAATATTCTGGATCTGGTGGTGGTCAGTGTGTCTCTGATCTCCTCTGGCATTCAGTGAGTACCTGCATTATTTTCCCAGCTACTAACAAATTGACCAATAGCAGTGCTTCTCATCACAAAAGTAACATGTTTAACATTTTGCCAATCCAATGAAATTGTTTCATGACCAGCCAATCGGGTTGTTCTGAAACAATGACACTGACAAAATAACAGCCTTAGGTTTAGCGGTGTTCAATTTCCGCTCTGAGGCGGAGTGTGTCCGCAAAATGATTTATGTTCAAATTAAAATATGACATTTTTATAACACTTTGTTTCATGAATTACAAGCTCAAATTCGGGTTTAACATGAAAAACGGTTTCTTTAAACTCAGGTCTGTAATCAATGTGGATGAACATTCTAAGAAAATCAAATCATTTTAAGAAAAATCAAAAATGCAAACAATAAAATTATAATTGTATATATATTTTGTCTTGTAGCTCCTTTTAGTCATATAAACTGTGACATGTAAAAAAACTGAATATTATAATAAATAAATAAGAAAAAATGTATAAATAAAATGTCAATTATATACATACTAAATAAATACCACATAAAATTAATAAATAAATAATGTAGTTCTTTTAAATCATTAAATATATAAAATGTGATTAATTTAAATAAAAACAATTATTTAATAAATAGAGTAGTTCTTTTAATTGTAGTGATATGTTAAAAAAATCATACATTTAAAGCAAGTATATCCATTGTTGTGAAAATTTGTCAATTTCAGTGAAATAATCAAGAAAACCAGTTTCTTACTGATAGTGTTATGTGTTGTGCGTGTCATGTGATCAGTAATTAGCCGCTCTGATTGGTGGTGCCGGACTGTGCTGTTATTCACAGGTCAAGTGCCATTAATGTGGTGAAGATTCTCAGAGTGCTGAGAGTGTTGAGGCCCCTGAGAGCAATCAACAGGGCCAAGGGTCTCAAAGTGAGTCTCTGTCTCTCTCTTAATTACAAAACATTAATACCAAAAACACTTGTTATTTCTATATAGCGTAATGGAGATGCTGAGTATCATTTATTTTAAATTTGGTGTGTTTTCGTTTCCACAGCATGTGGTCCAGTGTGTGTTTGTAGCCATCCGCACCATCGGGAATATCGTCATTGTCACCTCGCTGCTGCAGTTCATGTTTGCCTGCATTGGTGTGCAGCTTTTTAAGGTGAGGTCTGATATGTCTCAATACATCATTTTGCTGCTTATTAGCTCAAATATTGAATAAATGCGTAAAACGTATTTACAATTATGTGCAGTTTGATATAAGTGTAAATGAGTTAACCTGATATTTGCTTGTTTAGGGCAAATTCTTCTACTGCACGGACTCCTCCAAACAAACACAGTCAGATTGCAGGTAACATCACTTCATTTGGGAATACAAATATAATTTCCATGAATAAACAGCACAAAATGAAATCGCGTGTGTGTGTTTCAGGGGGTCTTACATATTGTATAAAGACGGGAACGTTGGAAAGCCAGAGAAAGCTCCGCGTTCATGGGAGAACAGTGACTTCAACTTTGATGATGTCCTGCAGGGCATGATGGCACTGTTCGCTGTATCCACCTTCGAGGGTTGGCCAGGGTGCGACATATACACATAAACACATCCTCAAAATCACACAGGGAGCCCATTTGAGTTCTGTTGAAATAGTCAATATTAATACTAGTTAGTTAGGTCCATTTCAACTTTGATACTTTAGCAACATCTCAAATATTACAACAGTCAGTTATTTGAAGAAAAAAAATATTCAAATGAAATATTTATATAAAGGTGTTTTTCTTCAACAGGCTCCTCTACAGAGCCATAGACTCCCACACGGAGGATATCGGCCCGATCTACAACTACCGCGTGGTCATCTCTATATTCTTCATCATCTACATTATCATCATTGCCTTCTTCATGATGAACATATTCGTAGGTTTCGTCATCGTGACGTTTCAGGAGCAGGGAGAACAAGAGTACAAAAACTGTGAGCTGGACAAGAATCAGGTATCCATGTACACATGATTGTTATTGGTGATGTTTGAAATATCCTTTGGGTTGTATAGACACATGTTCATTGATTTTGTGTGCGTGTACAGCGTCAGTGTGTGGAATATGCCCTGAAGGCCCGCCCCCTGCGCAGATACATCCCTAAAAACCCTTATCAGTACAAAGTTTGGTACGTGGTGAACTCCACCTACTTCGAATACCTGATGTTCACCCTTATCCTGCTCAACACCATCTGCCTGGCCATGCAGGTCAGTGTGCTCGACTACGCGCTTTATGTTGCACTGAACTCAGCTTTTGTAAACGTATTTGCTGGTTTGTGTTTACAGCATCACGGTCAATCTCAGTCCTTCAACAAAGCCATGAATATTCTTAATATGTTGTTCACCGGCCTCTTCACTGTGGAAATGATCCTCAAACTCATCGCCTTCAAACCCAGGGTACGATCTTCGCACAGCTTTTTTTATAGACACACCCTCAATAAGCCCCGCCCTTTCTAGACACTCCCTCATGCACATTTATGAACAGGCTTGATTTAAAGCCATAGATTAACATGCAAGGTGATTCTTTTAAAAAATGTGTCCAGAAATGTCTCTACATACTGTGAATATATTTTGTGAATCTTTCCACAACGATTGTTTCATGAGTTTAAAATGGTCTTTTTTCTTGATGTTAAGATCTGCATTTTTAGGGCTGTCAAAAGTTTGATCGCCATTAATCGCGTCAAGAATAAAAGTTTGTTTACATAATGTATGTCCGTGCACTGTGCATATTAATTTTGTATTTAAAAACACATACACATGCATATATTTAAAAAGGTAAAATGTATAAACATTTATGTATCATTTTAATTCTAGGTAAATATAAATAATTACGAAATATTTCCTAAATACATGTACGTGTATGTGTTTATAAATACAAACGTAATATGCATAGTACAGAGACATTATGTACACACAAACTTTTTTTGCTTTTCTGTTTATTGAACTTTTATTACAATGAAAGGATACAGATACAGGAGAAGAGAAACTTAAACTTTTATTCTGGATGTGATTAATCGTTATTCATCGTTTGACAGCCCTACTCATTTTAATTTAATTTAACAAATCAAAGACGTCTGTAATGTCATTAGGGCTGTTACCCAGCATGCACTGGGTGAAATATGTTTCCTAACTTGACAGTGTTCTGTTACTGTGTGCTGTTTTATTACCAATTTTGCAGGTGTCCAATACTTTTTTTATTACTTTTTATTTCTCTTTCCCGGTATATAGATTAAATACTGCTAATCATCAGAAATCTCAGACCCTACTTATTTACCCTTATAATACCTTTGACCTGAAATGTAACCGTGATCACATCCCAACTTTGCCCCAATTGAGGATTGACGATCATGTTTTCCTGAAAACATCAGTGTCTCTCTCACTCTCTCTCTCTCAAGTCACAGCTCATCTGCCTCAGGACATTAGACAGCTCGTAATTCCAACAGTTGCTATTGAAATAGCTCTATGTCTCGCATAACTTGGCAGCAATTTCCAATCCATAAAAGGGTTTTCCTGGCCTACTAAGCACAAATCAGATATTGTGTAAGTAGAGACGGCACACGTTTTCTTTTGAGCGCTCACAATCGCTCAAGGTGAGACGGCGGTCCCAAGCTAGTAAAGACCAGTTTCATTCCTATCCCTGTAAATAAACACAAATCAAACAGTATTTCTCGTGGAGATACAAACATATGGATTCACCGTTAAACAGTAAAGTAAAAGAAAGTTAAACGGAGTGGGAGTATCGATCAGATGATTTTGCTGTCGAACAAGCGTTTGAGATATTGATTGTGCTCATGCATCATGGGTATGAGCAGCGCTAGTGTGATGGTCAATTCTGCATCTCTAACTGCCCTCTCTCACCCCCCACCCTCCCCTCGTCCTGTGTAGGGTTACTTTAGTGACCCCTGGAATGTTTTTGACTTCCTCATCGTTATTGGCAGCATTATAGACGTCATTCTGAGTGAGATCAACGTAAGTACATCGCCACCTCTCTCTCTCTCTCTCTCTCTCTCTCTCTCTCTCTCTCTCTCTCTCTCTCTCTCTCGCTCTTCTGTCTATCTCTGCTGTCTTTCATTCCCCCGTGCTTCCTACCATTCTTGGCTCTTCGTTCCCTATTCAAGATGGCTTCTGTGGCAGGTCGCCCTCTGGTGGCGAGAGGTTTAGGGCACACGCGCAGGGAAGGGGTACGGGAAGGTAGACCTGCGGAAGGGAGGGAGCGCACTTATTTTTTTCTTCTTGCAGGCTGCGATGTACGTTGTTTTGTTGTAACTAACACTCACACCTGAACTAACCCAGAAGCCCTGCCCGTTCCTTTCAAGATGGTTTTGGGGGATGTTTCACTAACGCTGTGGAGCATGATGGGTCCCAGGTGCTTTTTGCCATCGTGGGATTCTCCGGTTTTCTTTTGTTCTTTGGTTTCTCACACCCGTCATTTGGTTTTATGATTTTCCTCATGTGAGTTAAATGTTCATGTGTAACTGTTTTCTCCCTTATTTTCTCCTCTCTCCTTTTCTTTTTCATTTTTCTGTCCAGCATTATTTTGTTGATGCATGGAACACGTTTGATGCCCTTATTGTAGTGGGTAGTGTTGTTGATATAGCCATCACAGAGGTTAACGTAAGTAATCTCTCTCTCTTAATCTGCCTGCCTGCACCCTCCCACCCGCCCTAACCTCCCAGACTAACAAAGATGGAGTTGCATTAACTTTCCACCCGCATACATAGACATGAATGACCTTGTATAGCCTTCAGGGTGATATATCTTGACTTGAAACCAATGTGGCCTTTATTTGGTTCATTATTGCGTTTTGGAAGATAGATTGTTGCACAACTTGAACAGTAACTTGATAAAAGTTTTGTTTCTGTTGAGTCAATTCATAAACCTTTAAACACATTTCAACAGAAGAGCCAACATTTGACGGGAAAAAATGTACCTATATTTTTGATCCCGGTATTAATTGCAATATTTTTTAACCGTTTCTAGTTTCACAAATGTAAAATATTTATTTCTGTGTTAAATATCACTGGTCATACTGGTGGTTCTTTACTGGTTTTGATTTAGGACCTGGATTGTATTTGATTTAGATTGTAAAGTGAAACCTAGCACGTTTTTTATTGTTGGATTTAATTTTTTTGTATTAATTTATTTGAAATTAATGTTTAAAATATTGTTAGTATTAAATTGAATTTATTACCTAGCTGAACAATACACGAGCCACCAATGAGATAAATGGCATACTTTAGCAATCGCAGTTTAGCAGTATGCAGTCTTATTTGCAGCAATCTGCTTTTGACCAATCAGAATCGAGCATTTCTAAAGCTTATCTAACAAAGTTACTCACTTACAAAATTTTAAGATAAAAGCACCATATGTGGGTTCCTTTTGAGCTACTCGAGTTTTTCTCTGATCATACGATGTGTATGAAGGTCATTTATGATTGACAGCAGTTGATTCAGAGATATACACCCTGTTCGCTATACACATCCATTTCAGCACTGACTGGGTTTGGTTTGGTTGGAGTTTTCTCTTCATCCAGCATCTGATTTGAAATGAAAGCATGACCTTTGACCCAGCATTGTGTTTCAGTTGTTTATTTTTCCTCTTATTTTTTTCTTGAGAAAACTCTGAGCACTTTTTCATGCTTCATTAACCCGTTAAACTAATCCGATTAGCCATCTGAAATATGACAGTGATGAATCCGTGCTGATAGCCAGTTCCTCCTCTCAGTGCCACAAGGAGATTAGAGTGAAGTCCCACGACTCTACTCTCCATTAGAAAAAGCCTTAATGTGACCCCTCCTCCTCCTGAGACCGCTCTGCTCCTCTCAGCGTTTCGTCCTCCCTGCCTGTTGGAGGCGCTGTGTGATTCTCACCGTCTGATTGGACAGCAGCGGGGGTGGAGAGATGGGAGTGTTTGCCAGCCTCGTCTTGCTGACGATGCCACATTGCATCCTTCTCTATGAATGCTTCTTCTTTTCTTTCTCTCTGATCTGCATTACCCACCTTTTATCAATGTTTTTCCTGTCTGTCTCTTCTCTCTTTCCTTTGGTGCTCTTTGTACGCCCGCACGGCATTCTGGGTAGGCCTGCCCCCTGCGGTGTTAGCTATTGGCTGGTCCATTCCAGATGAGCCAATTAAGACGATCAAGTGTTTCTTTGATCAAGTATTGAATTTATTGCTCTCAGTTGGCCAACCTCCAGGGGGCAGTGTTTGCCAGTTTGTGCCAAATCTCTTATTCCGTGCAATGTGAGATCATGTCTGTGATACTGAACAGTCCCCTGAAAGTGATTTTATCATGACAACTTATTCACACATGCACATTTGGGTCAATCTCACGACAAAATGACCAGGTCACATTTCACCCCAGAATTAAAACTAAAATTAAATATATGAAATGTTGTGAGAAGCAAAATCAAGCCGATTTTAATGACATACATTTTTTTGTATTTTTCTCTATTATGCATATTTCCCTCCTGACTGTGTCCAAATTTATTCTTCATTTCTCAGTAGAGAATAGTGATGGCATTTCTTGATACATGCTCAATACTTCATGTTCACGTCATCTTATATATAGTGTAAATCATTTTTACTTTTAATTGGAGCATCAATTTTAGTCAAAATAATTACTAAAAACAAAATACGTCTATATCAAAAAAATATTTTTGGTTGTTTTTTAAGTGATACAATGATAATAAGATTATGGTTTTGAGAATTGGGTGGCAAATATGCTTAGTTGTGGTAATGCATTAAAAATATTAATCGGTCCTAAAAATCGGCTTATTTTCGTAAAGCAAAATTTACTGTGTTTGATTTTGGGTTGAAATATGTCCGCAAATATGGTCTTGACCGGTTCCGTGAGATTCACCCATTTGGAGTGAGTTATACCATTGACCCTACATGTTTGCTACATGCATGATTGGGGTTGCCAGATCCTCTGCAGTTCTGCTGCAGTGAGATCATTTACTGAATCTTGTTCACCATTTTAAACCATTTAAAGGAACCAAATATTTCAAACTAGCGAGAAACTGCAGGGGATTTAGGAATCAGTCTCTCTGCATGTAGAAGTTCAACACACACCTACACACACAGTCATACACACATGAACACACACACACACTGTGCAACACCTGCTGGGAGAATCTCGACTCGGGAGAGATGTCGAACCAGTGCATGTGTCTACGTGTGTCACTCACTCATCCTCCAGTTTCTGGCTGCAGACCAGCATATGGCTCCTCCTCACACGGACCATGTGCTGTAGCGCCCTCAGCTGGCTAAAAGACAGATGTGCTATGAGGCGTCTCCCCTGCAAGAAACCCAACAAATACACTTCAAGCACACCTACAGACACGTTCTCACAAATATCAGGGCTCAACAGTAATGATGATTCTCTGGTCCAGCAGGAACTTCCTTATTGTTAAGCCTTGAACATAAAGACGCACACACACACTTTGGCAGGGGTACGGTGGGTGGTTGGCGCTGCTATAGCTTTGATCTGTCTGCCTTTCTTTAAAGCCAGCTGACCCCTCCTCCTCTCCCCCCTCCTCTGTGGTAAGACCAATGGTACGGACCAACGGTAACCGAAAGCCACCCTGTCACCTCTCATTCCACCCTGTCATCTCTTCTACTTCTCCATCATCACCAACATTCATTCGTCATGTGACCTCAGCATGAGCACACGTGTTCTCTCTCATAACTGTGGCATTGGGCAGCACGTGTATATGCTGCTGGTGTGTCCATCGCCTCGACTCCTCCCCTCCCTTAGGCTGCCATGTCTGCCATTGGAGCACTGTAGTCACATGGTCATCGCTCTGTGTGTGTGGTGCAGTGCCGCCCCGGCTGATGAACTCTGGTGTTAATCATCAAAGCTCTGGAATCAGCCGGAGGCTTGAGAATAGATGTGTGGTTTTCTGCGCAGTGTCCACTTGCATGAAGCTTATTCTCAGTTTTGCTTGGTGTGATGTGTGATGTGTTTGGCAGGCTTGTGCGTCGTGAATGACCGTGCAGGTTAGAAATGTGTTGTTTTAAAGATCCCATGAAATTGTTTCATTTCTGATTTTCATTTTCCCATATAGGAAACGATATACATTTTAAAAAGTGTTCATATGTTGAAAGTGAATTCTGTCAATGTTCAGTAGTGCACGAACAGCATACGGCCTTCAAAGGTACAGACTTAAAGGGCCAGTTCACCCAAAATAATAAATACTTGGTCCTAATTCTATCCTAATGTAGTTCAAAACTGTTTATGACTATTTTTTCTGTGGTACACAAAAGATGATCCATTTTCGGCACATTTTCATACAATGAAGGTCAACGGGGGTCAGTGTTGTTCGGTTATCAACATTCTTCGAAATATCTTCTTTTGTGTTCTGCAAAAGAAAGAAAGCCATGCAGGTTTGAAATAATATTAGGGTGAATTATCCCCAAAATCCATTTATTTTGATTTCATGGGGTCTTTATAGCAGTGTCACAACACTAATACTTAGTCAAAATGATTCAGGAAAAATTAAATTTGGGAGATTGTGTGTATGTGGTTTAGTTTCAATCTTTGTTTACTAATAAATAAATCATATTATCTTTAAAACATTTAAAAGACAAACTATTAATTAGGACTACAATCAATTAGGAACGATTTTTTAGTTTAGCGATGTTTCGTATTGTGGCGGGCATTTCTAAATGCTTTGCATTCATCTTCATGTTGTCATAAAGCCACCAGACATCTGTCTCTCTCCGTAGTTTGTCATCATTGGAAATGTTGAATATTCTTTTGTAGACCTTTTAACCGTCAATGTGTGCGTCAGCTTGAACTGTTCTTGTTTGCGTGCCTTTCCGTGAACACGAATATATGTGTCTGTGCTAAAAAAAGGGCCTTCAAAACACAGAAGATAACGCCAGGATTTCCATCACGTTCTTTCGGCTGTTCCGCGTCATGAGGTTGGTGAAGCTACTTTCCCGTGGAGAGGGCATTAGGACGCTGCTCTGGACCTTCATTAAATCCTTTCAGGTGAGATAAAGGACGTTTGGTTGCTTTTTTTGCTCTGTTTGGGTGATGGATGATCAACATAAGCAGCGATGTGGACCAGACCTAATGCTGACACTTTCGGTCTGGCTCTGCAGAGACTTCCCGACGTCATTACACACCTGCAGTCACTGTAAAAATAGACTTACAATCGGGTTTCCTTTCGCTGCATGCTAGTGGTTTATTGTTGGAGTCAAGCATTAATGCATTGTGGGTCTCTTCCAGCAGACAGTGAAATGTTACGCTACTTGCTTTTTCATTTACCCTCCGTTCTCTTTCTTCACAGGCTCTTCCCTATGTCGCTTTGCTTATCGTAATGCTGTTCTTCATCTACGCCGTCATTGGGATGCAGGTGAGATGTTTATCCAGCTTCTTCGGCCCGCCGTAGCCCTCCTGTAGTTGTCCGATGTTGTGATGCATGATGGGTGTTACGTGTCTGACCCTACAGATGTTTGGCAAGATCGCCCTGAGGGACAACAGTCAGATCAACCGGAACAACAACTTTCAGACGTTTCCTCAGGCTGTTTTGCTGCTCTTCAGGTCAGTTCTGCCCTTCGTTTCTCCGTCTCTCTCTCTCTTTGTATCGCTGCCTCTCTAACTTTTAAATGTGTGCGCTTTTAGGTGTGCTACAGGGGAAGCGTGGCAGGAAATCATGCTGGCCTGTTCTCCCAACCGTCCGTGTGAGAAGGGCTCAGAGGACGGCCATTCGAGCGAAGACTGCGGCAGCCACTTCGCCATCATTTACTTTGTTAGTTTTTACATGCTTTGCGCCTTCCTGGTGAGTGAACTTCATTATCCCGTCGTGGTAAACAACTGTTTATTTTACAACAGCTGTGAAATTTGAGTGTGTCCCCGGCATCTGTTACAGCCTCCGAACAATGTTTACCGAATCCAGCTACGCAACTGCGACGCGTGTGTGACTCAGAGGTTTCCTGTCATGACACTTTTTTTCCTCCCATTCACTCGTACAGATCATTAACCTGTTTGTGGCTGTCATCATGGACAACTTTGACTACTTAACACGCGATTGGTCGATACTGGGGCCGCATCACCTGGATGAGTTTAAGAGGATATGGGCGGAATACGATCCCGAGGCCAAGTCAGTTCACTTGCACAGCTGTTGATGGATCAGTTCATTATTTGTATTCGATAACCTGAGATCAATTGTCATGTGATTGCAGGGGTCGGATCAAACATCTGGATGTGGTGACGTTACTGCGCCGGATTCAGCCACCCCTCGGGTTTGGAAAACTCTGTCCGCATAGAGTGGCGTGCAAGGTAGAAATGATACACTTGCCTCACGATACGATACGAATGCACGTTGCTGGGTTCACAATATGATAATATCACAATATCTTTAACAGAAATTCAAATAACAGACTTATTTGCATTATACATTAAAATTAACACTTACATTTATGCATTTGGCAGGCGCTTCGAAAACAGTTCTTGTTGTTCATTTGGTGCAAATTGGTATAGAATTGACAACATTTATTTGTTTTATTAAAGCTTCTGTATAGACGGTTTCAGCGCCAACTACATTATGTGGCCCAAACTTCATTTCTGGTAGACCTCCACAAAAAATGTGTAACTGTTGAATAGTTTGTTTCATTAGATATTCAATCAAATATTCATATGAATGAATAATAATCTAAATTAAATCTAAATTAAACTGGTTTATTGTTACAAAACACAGACCGGAAGGTTACTTTAGCTAGCGCGTGCGTCAAATGAATCCATCTACATAAATTAAGAAAGGAATGAATAAAGATAAACCCTACGAAAGAAAGCAGTAAAAGCACAAAATGATGTACAAAATTAATTAAACTAAATGAAATAAAAACATGTTAACATGAGTCACGTGTGCAGCGCAACCAATAGGATCAAACAGATGTCAAAATAACATCATGGCTATAAAATACATATCAGTTTTTTGTATTACGATATATTGTGCTACAATAAAAGTACTACAGAGTGACCCTTACCCATCTATACCTCTAAAAAAACATATTTTTAAGAATTTTGAACTCAAAATATTTATGATATTTTATATAATGTTTATTATACTAATATTTATAGGGTTGATACATCGCTTACTCAGTATACAAACAAACTGACAAACTTGGGTTTTTTGTGACATCTTCTGACTATTTATTACTTTGTGTGTCTAGCGGCTTGTGTCCATGAACATGCCTCTCAATAGTGACGGAACTGTGATGTTCAACGCAACCCTTTTTGCCCTAGTGCGAACGGCCCTGCGCATCAAAACCGAAGGTGTGGAGATAATGCAACACACACCTTTATTGGTTTCATTAAATAGTTGACATCATCTTCCCTTTAAGCACTTACTGTAAAAGCTACAAAACAGTCACTGTGTGTGTTCGTGCTAGGTAACTTGGAGCAAGCAAATGAAGAGCTCAGGGCAATCGTGAAAAAAATCTGGAAGAGGACGAGCATGAAGCTGCTGGATCAAGTCGTGCCCCCTGCTGGAGGTAAGAGGGGCTGGGAATGAAAGTTTCCCGCAGTGACTATGCCATGTCACGTCCTTGCGGTGTGCATAAGTGTGTGTTTTGTTTGTGTGTTCAACAGATGATGAAGTAACAGTAGGGAAGTTCTATGCCACATTCCTGATTCAGGAATACTTCAGGAAATTCAAGAAACGAAAGGAACAGGGCCTGGTGTCCAAAATCCCCCCAAAGACAGCTCTTTCATTGCAGGTGCGTACAAACTACACGCGTCCACACACAGAAGGAATATCACCATGGCACAAAAAAATGAATTGAATATGTGTTTGTGTCGGGTTCAGGCTGGCCTGCGTACTTTACACGACATGGGTCCTGAGATCAGACGGGCGATATCGGGTGACCTGACCGTGGAGGAGGAACTAGAGAGAGCCATAAAAGAAACCGTGTGTTCTGCATCCGAGGATGATATCTTCAGGGTAAAGGTCCGATATTGCTTGTTATCTCCTCTCCTCCGCTCCGCTCACGTCATCGCTTCTGCCGCCGGAGCTTCTGCCCACCTGCACGGATCAGACCTGCCAAGCGGTGTCATCTAAAGACGATGAAGGGCGAAGGGTCGCCGAAGCAAAGCTGCGTGTTTCGATTCTTTTTTTAGCATCGTGGGCCATTTATTAGATTTGAATTTGTTATTAAGAAACACGGTCATTATATTCATGCTGTTCATGTTAAGTAACGTTTCCTCTTTGGCGTGATCATCCAAAAAGGTCATAAGGAAATCATTAGTAAAAGCGCTTTGCCATCATCATATAGATAAGGCGTATGCTAAATGACTAAATGTAAATGTAAGGCGGACTGTTCTGAAAGATTTTTAAAGGTAACACTTTTGAAAACTAGGAATATAAATGCGGAGTGAATTGGAGGCCATTAATAAGGTTATGAAATGTGGAAAATCTGTAATACCAGGTGTAAACAGGGACTTTGAGTTGTATGTTTGTTAATTCCTCATCTGTCTTTGCAGCGTTCTGGTGGCCTTTTCGGCAACCACGTCAACTACTACAACCAAAGTGACGGCCACGCCTCCTTCCCACAATCCTTCACAACCCAGCGGCCGTTGCACATCAGCAAAACCGGCAGCCCCGGCGAGACGGAATCTCCCTCGCATCAGAAGCTCGTCGACTCGACCTTCACTCCAAGCAGCTACTCTTCCTCAGGATCCAACGCGAACATCAACAACGCAAACAACACGGCCATCGGACACCGGTACCCCAAACCAACCGTCAATACGGTGGACGGACACACGGGGCCCCCTCTCACCACCGTCCCACTGCCACGGCCCACATGGTGCTTCCCGAACAAGAGGTACGGTGTGATCAATGCTAAAGAATGTCGTTTTTTGGAGTAGAGTATCAGAGCATCAGTTGTTAAGCTTTAAAGAGCACAAAGTTCACATACTCTAGTTTGGAGTGGGTTATGTAAGCGGGTAGATTTCAGGTTCATGTCAGCATCCCGCTCCTGATTGTCATCTGTCTCCCCCTCTGATCGTCTCGTGGACCAGGACCTGTTTCTATGACACGTTTATGCGGTACGTTCACAGTCAGAAAGAGAAAGACCTCATCACTATGGAGAGATGTTGTGCGCTTTCTCCATATTAGGGTGGATCTGATCTTCATGTCGCAAACACACAAACTCCTGTGTGTGTTGAGAGATCCACTTCGCGAATAGCGATCGGCTTTTCTGATTGGCTGACAAATGTATGAGCATGTGCAAGCTAAGCGTAACATCAGCAGCTACACTTACTCGCGTTGGTGTTTGTGCTTTGGCTGGTCGTCTCCAGGCTGTACAGGAGGGCTCTTCATTCAGACCGAAATACACAAACCTCACATGATGCCAGTAAACAGGAAATACAGATTTAGTGCTGATGCCTGCAACACAACCTGAAATACTGAATATCTTTCTATTTTGAAATGGACATGTAGTCTTAATGAAGTGCCCTTTCTATTCAAACTAGTTCCCCTGTTAAATAAATTGTCACCATGGTCACCAAGGTTTCCATGTCAGAATAATATCCGTGTTTCTTCACCACAATCCATTATAGATGAAGGCCGTGGCAAACAAACCTTTCTCTGCTACTGTAAGATTGGTTGTGTAGACATTATAATTGAGGAGAGAATAACAGCTGTTGTCTGTATGTTTAGGTGCTATTTCCTTGTTTTACTGGTGTTTCTGACAGCTTTGTTGCAGATAAACAAGCACAATATGCTTATAGTTCACCTGTGTGTGTGTGTTGTGTAGCTCTGATTCCAGCGACAGTCGTCTCCCCATCATACGGCGAGAAGCGTCTACCGACGAGACTTACGACGAGACGTTTCTAGACGAGAGAGATCAGACCATGCTTTCCATGGACATGTAATACTTTTTAGTTTTTCACCTGTACAGATCATTCTGTGAGCTTTGTTGCATTAAAATCGATTTCAACTGATGTGAGGTCAGAGGTGTCGGTTATTTTACAACGGCTTTACATTTGCCTCGTGCTATTTTTTCTGGTTGCTTGAAGTTACCTGTGACATCGTAAAATACGTGTTTGTGCATGCGTGTGTCTGGCAGGCTGGAGTTTCAGGATGAAGAGAGCAAGCAATTGGCTCCCATGGCGGAGGGCGATGTAGGGGAGGAGAGGAGGCCGTGGCAGTCTCCACGGCGACGGGCCTTTCTCTGCCCCACTGCACTGGGTAAAGAGCTGCACGCATTCATTATCTCGAAAACATGTCAGAAATAGTCCAGGGTTTCATGTTACATTGTTCAACGATGAATGTATAGTTCACCACAATCAACATTCATCCCCCTTTTCCACAACACTCCATCTCCCTTCCACCTTAATTCCACTGTACTTTCATTCGAATCCCCCATTTTATATCATATTCCGTTTTTCAGTATTCACTAACTGTTCAAATTCCTTATGTCTTTGTATCCCCCTCTTCTCTTTTTTTTAAATTTTATGTACGGTAGGGATGGTTGATACTTTAACACTCCATGTTTATTTCTTGTCTCTTCATCTTTGCCAACCTCAACCATACAATCATTGAAAAGGAGCTCATTCCAGAACATGTCTATGTACTGATCCATCCACCGTGCATAATTATTTTGTATTTATAAACAAATACATGTGATATTTAGGAACTACTTGTATGTAATTATATATAAAATGTTTACGCAATTTTATATTTTTCCTAAATCTATGCATGTGTATATGTTTTTATAAATATAAAATAGATATGCGCAGTACACAAACATATACTATGTAAACACAAACTTTTATTCTGGATGCCATTCATCGTTTGACAGCCCTACTATTTTTTTGACGTTTTTAAATACTTCCTATATGTCTGACTTATTTCCTGATTTTTATGTTGATCTTTAGACACAAATTCATGCCTTAATAGAAGTAATAAGTATTGTTTCCTCCCCTCTTGCAAAAACAAACTCGTGTAGGAAACACTGGGGAAAAAATATCATTGATTTTGCATCATTAAAAGCATACTTTAAAATGTCTTCCTTCGCACACACACACAGGTCGACGGTCTTCCTTTCACTTGGAGTGTCTGAGAAAGCATAACAGACCTGATGTTTCTCAGAAGACTGCACTACCACTGCACCTAGTGCATCATCAGGTATTTGCACACATAAACACTCTTCTGCTAAGTTTCTCCTCGTCCTTTTTACTCAAAATATCTGTCTTCTCATATTCAAAGGCTTTGGCCGTGGCAGGCTTGAGTCCCTTGCTGAGACGAAGTCATTCTCCGACTTTGTTCTCGCGTCTATGCTCCACGCCCCCCGCGAGTCCGAGCAGCCGCGGCGGAGGAGGTCCGTGCTACCAGCCGGTTCCGTTTCTCCGGTTAGAGGGCAGCGGATCCTACGAGAAACTCAACAGCAGCATGCCGTCCGTGAACTGCAGCTCGTGGTACAGCGATAGCAACGGCAACAACAGCAGGAGCGCGCAGAGGACGCAACGACCCGTGTCGCTCACGGTTCCTCCGGTCACTCGCAGAGACTCCATATCTCTGGCACACGGGAGCGCCGGCAGCCTCGTGGAGGCGGTAGGGGCGCTTCGCTCACGTTCTCTTAATGAATCTCTAATAGTCGAGTCTTCTTCATCGCTCTTCTTCATTTGTTTCTTTCTCTCCTCAGGTGTTAATATCTGAAGGTTTGGGTCGCTACGCACAGGATCCAACCTTCATCCAGGTAGCAAAGCAGGAACTAGCAGACGCCTGCGACATGACCATGGAGGAGATGGAGAACGCTGCCGATAACATTCTCAACGCCAACACTCCACCCAACGCCAACGGGAACCTGTTACCCTTCATTCAGTGCAGAGACGCTGGTTCGCAGGAGTCTCGTTGCGGCCACGCGCTGGGGCTCTCTAGCGCGGCAGGGTCAGACGAGCTTCTGGGGGCGGAGTTAGACCTCTCGGAGGGG
The DNA here is from genome assembly GCA_006030095.1 of Triplophysa siluroides. Classification (NCBI taxonomy): domain Eukaryota; kingdom Metazoa; phylum Chordata; class Actinopteri; order Cypriniformes; family Nemacheilidae; genus Triplophysa; species Triplophysa siluroides. Next base: position 1,269,279 of record VCII01000691.1, read on the forward strand.
GCGGGGCTACGGAACAGCGCTCTGATGGAGGACGAGGACATGGAGTGCGTGACGAGTTTGTAGGGGGAACGTCAGCACGTAGGACTTCCTGTGTCTTAGCCCAACTCTCGCCGAGGACACTGCCGTCCCGCAGTCGGACCGTTTGTTGCGTGTACCTACCGTAGGGGTATAAGGCCATTCTGCTTAGCTGAGAGCGAGTCGGTTTTTAGTTCGTCCGTGTGTTTGCGAGAGCACGAGCGAGTAGGCGAGTGTACATGTTTGTGTGTGTGTTTCTAAAGTGCCTCACAGTTCTCACAACCTTGATTGCAGTAAGGAGGAAAGGAAAAACAACCCTGACCCAACAGGGAATCGTGGGAAAAGATGCGCTGTTACCCAACGAATGGGATACTGTATGTCCGTCGGCGGACGCCTGGGGCCAAAGTAGGATTGCGCTGACCTATGCGTGTTGGAATCCACGGCCTCATCCGGTGCGGATGTGTGGTGCTGAGCGGGCTGTGTCGGGAATTGTGCCGTCCAGGAGCGGTCGCAGGTTGGAGGGATGCTCAGAAAGACCAAATGGACAAACTGGAGAGGTGAAGCCCACTCAGATATAACAGCTGTCTCACTTTTCACGGGGCTGTCCATCATCCATTCGTCAGGAGAAGCGTCGTCTATAAACACCCACAACCTTTTACAGGTTCATTTTCAGTTCAAGATTTTGCTGCTTTTTATTTTATGAGTTCTACCCATAATTCTCTGGTTGAGCTGTTTTGTCGAAACGGCTTTGAACGATTGAACGGAACTCCCTGTATTTCCCTCTCTCTCTTTTGTGTACCGTTACGGCTTTCAGGTAGCTGCTAGCTGGGAAAGGTCATTGCATCAGTGGCCTTTGACTTCCAGAGGCGCTTCACTGTTCTGCCGTTGTTTCCCTTCTTCCCAGCATTTGGTATTTCTATTATCGTCTATCTTGAATTGCACACAGGTTGATGCTGTTTTTTTCTAAATTATTATTATTATTGTTGAAGGATGTTTATGCCAGATGCAGTGTTGTGACTCTAATGCCTCTTACAGACAAAAAGCTATTTATTTATTTATTCCTGTCAGAGTTTGCCGTGTGTTCAGGGGGATCTCTCTCATGTTGTTTATCGGTAGCTCGCGAGCTGTAAATGAGCAGTTTAACTCACCTGGACGCAGGTAGCACTGATAGGTCACACGGTTCCAATGCTGCTGTTGGATTGGACGTTCTGAAACTACTGACGTTTCTTCACTGCTGATCTCCAGAAACATTCAGCCGATAGTGACAGGCAGAGCTTCTGAAGGTCAGTAAAGGTGCACTTTGAGGAGAGGAAGCGTGGAGTATTCAGGAAGCGTAGCGCATCATTTCAAAAACACTAATGTAGTTCACACAGGGCTAAATATACTACCACGATTAAATCATTAGGAACGTACAAACGTCAGCAGTGTCATGGCCGTCATCCATTAATGTTATTAATTATTATTATTATTATTATTATTACTGTTGTTAAGGATCTTTTTTTCTGCTGGGTTTATCACTGTATCCATGCAGTTCACACTTACACGCAGAACTACTTTTTAATCTATTATGCAAATAAGGTGTTGAAGCGTTAGCAGTTACCCATGTTGCTTATGTGAGATCAGAGTCATCCCCTAAACGCATCCATTAATGAGAAATGACATCTCACTGACCGATCCGCTTCCAGGGCGTCTTTCTGTATGTCTGGGTTACAAGTTTTCGTTAGCGTTTTGCTTCAGAAAACGATTAAACAAATTTCTCTTCACATAGATAACAAACTATTTTTGTCCGCTTGACTTGTTTCTACACCGAGCGTCCTGCTGTTTCCTGGCGTTTTGTTCCAGGCCTTGGACATTGAAATCCTGATCTTTGACTGGTCACGTGCATTCGGTTGTGAGTTTCGGAATGCTTGCAGGACAGCGCAACGCATGTGAAAAAGAAATTTGGAAGAAATGTAGCCGGAACCCACCCGCTCTGTTCCAAAGCCGTCACCACACTCCCATATCTCCTATACACACGTGCCATGTGTCATTGTGAGGCTGCCCCGGGCACATTTCGAGGCCTTGGTTGTGTATGCGTGTCGAGTTTATCTGTGTTTAGTATATGCACAGCGGAGAACTGAGTACGAATGCGGAGTCGAGCGTGTTAGTATTTGCGTGTAGTATATATGCGGTACGAGTGCGTGCGTGCATGCGTATGTGCTTGCATACCACAAGATATGCAAAAACAATGCAATAACTTTGACTGTACAACAGTTTCATTCAGAACTACAGCTGTACAAAAATCTACGATCCAGAGAGAATATATTCACTGTTGTGTATTAAGTTGCAGAACTTTAAATTCAAAAAAACCTGTCATACTTGAAATGGGGTGAATTTGAATATTGAGTATTTTAACAATCTTGTGCGGGTCAGTTTGGTTTGATGTTTTTCTTCTTCTGTTGGTTTCAATTTCTTCTGCATGAGGATTATTTTGGTGTGTCGAGCTTTCCAGTAACTTCGTTTGATTTCGTGTTAACGAAACATTGAGGAAACGCCGATGACGGGTCAGACGAAACGTGAAGGTGTACATAGAGGTGGAGAGAAACGTCTCGTCGGTGCGAAAGTGATTTTGCATATCTTGTGCTCATCCAGCTGAAAGGTGCACGATACGCAAGAGCAGCTCTCTCTCTCTTTTGATCACTGCTCTTTTCCGTTTTACCTTTTCACTCACTCATCGTTCTTCTCCTTCCTTCAGCAGACATCACAGTGAAGCTAAATCTTATTACAATCCCCCCACACACGTACATGCCAGGTTAACAGACTTGATTTGATTTTGGACGGCGTGGATTGTTGGCCATTGATATCTTCACGTTTTTGTTTTCTAATGTGAAGCATTAGAAATCCCCTCATTATGTGTCGATTCTCATGTCTAATGGACAATCTGCATTTGGAATGGATATTGAACTGATCGGAGGTTTGAGTCTAAGCTTGTTTATTTCTATCACGTGATTTCATTTGCATGGAAATGCTGGAGTCTAAAGACTGGACCGACTCTCCCTTCATTTGCCAATGATTGTATATTTTTATAGACTATAGAAGAGAGTTAAAAGAAAAAGTATAAACTCATCTATATCTGCTGAATGTCAGGGTTAAAATGGCTACACACAACAGTGTTTGAGAATGTATGTAGTGACTTATCTGTATAGATAGAAATTCAATTTACGATAGAGAAATATAGAGTAAATCATTCGTAGTCACTGCAGTAGCTCCTTTTGAAACTCTAGGTGCACGGCGACAGGATGGTTGGGCATTTATTGAGGGAGGCGTGCAATGAGATTAATCGAGGGCTTGTTCAGAGCTGCTGTGTTCAATCGGACATATCACGTTCCCGGCGAGCGACGGAACAGTCTGGATAAGCCACGAGCTTTCGGTCTACAAAATCAGCCCCCGTGTTGAATGAAATGCGCATCGGCAGATGAACGATCTTTTAGGAACAGATACACGCTGTGTAACGCTCAGGCCTGGTACCAAATATCCGACTGAATATTTTGTTAGTTGCTCAGTGGTGTTTCTCTGCCCAAATCGTTTAAATGTAGCTTTTATCTCTCAGAGAATCAGAAGTTATTTTATATATTTTAATATGTGAGAAATATCTATGAAATGGAAATTTAGATGTTTGGGAGCAGCCAAAGTCAGTGATGGACTGCAATTGGTCGTGAGGTGCATTATGTTCACCTTGTGTAGCAGCATAAGCAAGATTCCCTTAAGACAAAAGATGATTTATTAAAATATACGACGAAAAAAATACATGAATAGATTATTAGCTTAAAGCCTTTGGAAATGTAAAACCCCTAGGAAACTAATACTATCGGAAACGATCCATAGTAAACGAGCAGCAGTGGAACGTTGTCGAAACGCATTACATCTTTGTGTCTCTTTACAGTGATTGGTTTACCTGGATGAACCCAGTAATGAAGGAACACGGATGGTTTTTTACTTTAGGTCAAATATGTTTTGGGTTAGTTAGTTTAAGTATTTGGTTACGGAGTTCCGTCTATGGGTTTCTGGGTTCACGTGTGCTTTTTTGGAACTTTTGCATGTCAGATTGAAGGTGCGCGCTGAGGGGTTGACCTTTGACCGAGAGAAAGCTTGGACAGGTGCAAAGTTTGCCCTCTGGTTTAACCTTTGTGTAGCACGTATCTCCAACGTCCTCCTTTATATGACTGTTAATTTGATATTATAATAAGTTAATGTAGTGCGTAAACGAGTTTTAACGGTAAACTAAAAGCTAAGGTGGTGATGCAATAATCACGATTTGCACATTTAAACCACATTTAGTTTGATACGTCATACACATAATCCAAGTAAAGGATGAATTTATGCATAGATTTTTAGCTGTCGTGTAAATATTAATTTCGCCCTAAACTCAAAATGTCAATCTTGCCATAGTTTCATTTCAGCAGGTGGGACTATAATTTCATGCAGATTGGTTCAGGCTGTTTTAGTGCACCGATGGCGCTGGAAACTGAATTAGGGCGTAATGAATGTGAAGGCATTTCCGAGTGGCATTTCCGAGTGGCATTTCCCTGCCTCCAGTTCCACCCAGCGAATGTAGCACTAGAGAGAAAATGGGAGGAACGGTAAAGATTTGGAGGTGGAGCTTAAAAGAGTATTAATTGCACAAATTTCCATGTATGAATGAAGTGAACGTAGTTTGAACTTATTCTTTATCACATCCTGATTTCATTCTGCAGAGAAGGAGGTAATGTTTGATCAGGTCTGGTTGGGCGCAAGAAGCTCTGGGCTTGATTTGTTGGCTCTGGTTGTTTCTCTCTTTCTCTAATGGGTGGCAGGACTGAGGGATTTTAGTCCCTGAAAGCACCACCGCGTTACGCTGTTTTCCTTGCCGAATTAGTTCACAACCAGGGGCAGTCTTGGAACGGATCGTCTCGGTCGCTTTATTACGATGACCACACGTATTGATGACCAGCTTACGTTGTTTTAATGGGCGGTGCGATGGGAAATGTAGTCTCGAGGTCCTGAAGCGTTGAGATTTCTGAGCTGAATCAAAATTTGTTGTGTTGTGGTTTTGGTAGATGTTGAAGGCATCAGTGCTGGTCATTTCGGGTCTCTCGTGGAACACAGAGGTCAGTCATTCACATTTGGACCACCGACTTCAGAGCCCGGGTGTTATTAAACCTCTGTGAGACGTCTGCATGGTCTGTCACTCCCTCCACTACTTTCGCCGATACTCTTTTGTTTCATTTCATCGTTCTTTCATTTGTTCATTTAGATTTGAAAAAGAATACGCTACATAAATCAGAAGATTCAATCACTTTTTCTACTCCTATTTTCGAAAAAAAGTGAAACGAAAAACCGACCAAAAATATTGGATTTGTAAATAAGTGATTGTACAGTTTGTATCTGTATCTGTCAGTCTGTCTTTGGTGACAGAGTGTGTCTTGCTTATAACGCACGCTACCAGTAAATAAAAACTAAAAAATATCTTTAGATTGTATGGTTCTCGACAGGAAGTTTTAAATTAATATCTGCTGTATATTCCTGTAATATTGCATTTTTATCTGAGGAATGATGTTATTAAACAATTGCAAATAAAGTGAATTTCCTAAGGCTTGCTCCTTCATGTGACGCATTTTATACAGGCTGTGAACGCATCTTGGAGTTACTGCAATCTCTTCCCGCAAAGGTAAGTTCCCAGATGAGCAACTGCTACACTGCTTTACCCAGAATGGCTTTTACAGGGCATTTAGCATGTACTTTTATCAGTATGTGTTCAAACCCGTGGCCTTTGATTTAGTAGCGCAATGCTCCACCAAGTGAGCTACAGGAACAAACCTGCAGCCTGTAATTGGAAAGTCGCATCTGTCTTTCAATGCTGCAATGTACATAAATATGCAAGCAAACAAAAATGTTATTCTTATAGCTAGCAGATCTTCAAAACAAATTCAATTCAGTTGCAGTATTATTTTTATTATAGCCAGACCATGATATTTACCAAAGTTTAGGTCATTTTATAAACATACATTGAGTCCAGCCACTGGACCGTCTATAACAGCAAATTTACACCTCATAAAAGTCCTATTGTGTGACGAGCATTTTTGTTTTGCCTGTGTATTCCTGTTTTTTGGTTTAGGTGGAAGGGTCCGCATCCTGGTTGATCATGCGTGATTCTCCGTGACCAAGTGTGAAGAATAGATCTGGGTTCAGTCCGTGATTCATCATAGCTTCACGCAAACGTTGAGGAGGTTCAAGATAATGCTAATGGGAGAGGGAATAATAAACAAAACCGATCTTAGTTCGTCATACCACAGTGCAATATGTACCGGTGGCTACCGGGAGGCAGTAAGGATGGTTGGAAAACAATTTGAATGACATGTATTTTGTTGTAGAAAACCTGCTTTAAATCACAATATGTTATGTATATTTAAGAGTCCAAGTGTCAACTCATGCCATAAAACCACTCCAGTGTAAGACAAAGACAATAGAGCACCACCTTTTGTGCTGCTGGGTGAAGGGTAAGTGATGCAGTTCCTTCATGGATTCACCGTATTTACCAAGAGGTCTGTGGCTCACTGGTCAAAGTATCCAGATCTCTAGGTTAATGTTTAATTAGCCATCATGTCTTTGCTTCTGTAACAGCTTTTTGTAATTGAGTCACTGGTGAGGTATAAGTTCCGACACATGTATCACCAAGAGATGTGTGGCTTAGTGGTACGACCACCGTCTCACGTTACCAGAGGATGCCGGTTCAAATCCAGCCAGATCTCCAGACCTAACTGTTGAAGAGCAAAGCTCAACTCTTTTCTTCTGTAATTGCTTTAGCATTGAGTCAGAGGTGAAGTATAAGTTCCGACACACGTATAACAATGAGATTTGTAGCTCAGTGGTATGAGCACTGCCTCTCGGTGCCAGAGGTTGCTGGTTCAAATCCAGCCAGATCTCGAGGAATAACAGTTGACACCAATGAAAAAGGAGGGGGCCCCGTTAGTTGGGCCCCCCCCCGCACGTTGAGACAATGTCCAGCAGCGGTTATGAAACCTTTTTGTGAAATCTTACTGACAAGCCTAAATTTTACTGACTTACTTGCCTAAATTTTACTGGCCTCTACTACTTTACTGACTTACTTTTTTACTGACAAGCCTAAATTTACTGACTGACTTACTGACTTACTACTACTAAATTTTACTGACTTACTTACAAGCCTAAATTTTACTGACGCCTGCCTTACTGAACTTACAAGCCTAAATTTTACTGACGAGCCTAAATTTTACTGAAATTTTACTGACTACTGGCCTAAAACTGACTTACTTATTTTACTGACAAGCCTAAATTTACTACTTAAAAACTGACAAGCCTAAATTTTACTGACTTACTTACAGCCTAAAGCCTAAATTTACTGACTACTTACTGACGCCTAAATTTTACTGACAAGCCTAAATTTGCCTAATTTACTTAAATTTTACTGACTTACTTACTTGCCTAAATTTTACTGACTTACTTACAAGCCTAAATTTTACTGACTTACTTAAATTTTTACTGAGCCAAATTTACTACAAGCCTAAATTTTACTGACTTACTGCCTAAATTTTGACTGGAAGCCTAAATTTTACTGACTTTACTTGCCTAAATTTTACTGACAAGCCTAAATTTTACTGACTTACTTACAAGCCTAAATTTTACTGACTTACTTGCCTAAATTTTACTGACAAGCCTAAATTTTACTGACTTACTTACAAGCCTAAATTTTACTGACTTACTTAAATTTTACTGACACTTACTTGCCTAAATTTACTGACAAGCCTAAATTTACTGATTACTGCCTACTGACTTACTTACAAGCCTAAATTTTACTGACTAAATTTACTGACTGCCTAAATTTTACTGACTTACTTACAAGCCTAAATTTTACTGGCCTAAATTTTACTGACTTACTTGCCTAAATTTTACTGACAAGCCTAAATTTTACTGACTTACTTACTTGCCTAAATTTTACTTACTTACTTACCTAAATTTTACTGACTTACTTACAAGCCTAAATTTTACTGACTTACTTACAAATTTACTGACTGACTTACTAAATTTTACTGACTTACTTACAAGCCTAAATTTTACTGACTTACTTACTTGCCTAAATTTTACTGACAAGCCTAAATTTTACTGACTTACTTACAAGCCTAAATTTTACTGACGGTAAATTTACTGGCCTAAATTTTACTTAAATTTTACTGCCCTGGGCCTAAATTTTACTGGTTTGGACTTACCTATTTGACTTACTTACATGCCTAAATTTTATTCACTTCACACTTTACTGTGTCACACCTGAGCCTGAGGTTTGTTTCTATTGAAATTCAAGATACACTGGACTGGAATACATGAAGAAATGCTAATTAAAGGGGGAAAACTGGACCAATCTCTACATTTTTTTATTTATTTCCCCCCATGGCTATAAGTTACAGTACACATGTGTAAGTGCTCTTTATAAACTAACACGGGGTCATCTTTATAGGTTTAGTTAAATAATCCCCAATAAAACTAATATAAATGCCTCATTCATAACACACAATATTATATTTACTAATGATCAAGACATTTGAACTATTTAGCTAGGATGCTGTCGGCTACTTCAACCTCTATTCTGCGACCTCAGTTCTCTCTGATGAGTCATGACCATACAGTAACTATTGCAAGGAGCAAACTCTTAGATCTGTTCAATGGTTTTAATGAATGACTCAGTCCACCACACTGAAAGATTTTCTGCAGAAATGACACCAAAACGTTTAAGACCTGTAGGATCTGATTTTAATACTTTTAAAGGCCTTATATTAGTACAGCTTTTAATGATCTGCAGCCACCCTGAGCACTTTTTGAGCTTTGGAGTGCTCTTTCAGCTTTCCTGTAGCTCAGTGGTAAGAGCATTGCGTTAACAACGCCAGGTTGTGGGTTCGATCCCAGTGGAATGCAAATACCTATGTAAAAATATATAGGATACTGTACAGGTGTCAAACTCAGTTCCTGAAGGTCGCAGCTCTGCGTGGTTTAGAGCTGGTTGGAGTTAAACTGTGCAGAGCTGCAAACCTCCAGGAACTGAGTTTGACAACCCTGGGATGATGCAATGTAAGTCACTTTGGATAAATGCATCAATGACATGTGTTTGCACATGTGAGAAAGATTTGCTCTTACCTCATAGGCTAAAGCAAATGTGCCCCAGTGAATGGCAAGTGACTTTTTCGCCTTGATGTCTACATGGACCTGCACAGCCTCCTCTGGGTCCACATGCTGAGATTTCATGATCCCTCTAAACAAATGACATCATGAAATACATCAGAAAACAGGTCAATGTACTTTCATGTTTTGTGCCTATGTAAACCCATACCTGGGCAGGTACGCTCCGATTGGGATAGCAGCCAGGTCAAATGGTCCAAAATGTCTTCCTATCTCCTGAAACGATGAGCAGTACCCCGTATCTCCAGCGAAGAAGAAGCGGTTACGAGGGCCCACGACAGTCCAGCTTCCCCATAATGCTCTGTTCTCATCCAAAGCTGAGCGTTTGCACCAGTGCTGCGCTGGCGTGCAAAACACAGTGAAGTCTTCACGACCGACAATTCGACTGCCCGTCCACCAGTCCAGCTCAGTGACGTTCACACACCCTCTCTTCTGCATCCATCCTGCCAGCCCGAGCGGCACGAACCAGTGCAGGTCAGAACCGAACCGCGCATTGAGCGCTGTCACCGAATCTACGTCAAGGTGATCGTAGTGTGAATGACTGATCACCACGGCGTCCACTTGAGGAAGCTGTTCTACGGTGCAAGGCGGCCCACGGTAACGCTTCGGGCCCATGAATGCCATTGGCGAGGCTCTCTGGCTGAACACAGGATCGGTCAAAAGCACAAGTCCGTCCATCTCCACCAGCACAGTGGCATGACCCAGCCATGTCCCTCGCACAGATGAGCCCGTCTCCCTGCACTGATCCGGGTTCTGGACAAAATATGGCTCGAGTACAGGAAGTTCTCGGTCCAGAACCTAAGAACAGGCAAAACGACTTGTCAAATATACAATAACGTTGAGAACACACTTTGTGCCACCGTACCCTTCCACTTTATAATTAAGATACATTGTGACAGCTCAGGCAGAAAAAGCACAAACACTTTCTGCACGTTCATAATATACATTATATTTGGATAAATGCATGTGACTACAAAGACCACAAAATACATTATAAACAGACCATTGTCATCCAATTTAAGAGTCAGGTTGTTTTAAACACATTTCACCACTTTACACCATTCCAGTTTTGGTTCATTGCCAGGATCACATATGGCTTCATCCTAAGAGGACAACTGGCATATACAGTGTTAAGACACATGCACTGTTTTACTTCTTGCTGTGGATTTACTTTCACTACATTCTGTACATTCTAGTGTTTTGCCCTTTCTCCACAATGAAGACAATGATGCTTCTTTGATTCACCATAAATGTGCTACACCAATGGCAAAACTCAGAGCCCTTTACTAATATGTATGAGTCCGTGTGCACCACGCAACTTAGTTTCATTACATGTGATTTCTAAGTGAAAAGGTCATTTTGAGATCAACCAGTTACACTTTTTACGGTCAAATGATTTCAAGATTACACACACGCCTTGGCTCGAAGTTAACTACAGGTCTGTGTTTGTTGCCTATATTATAACTATTTATCTTTTATTTAATTAATATTATTATGCATTTGTATGTTCATTTCATTGTATATTACTTTTATTAAATAAACAATTTGTGTAACTTTTCCTAGTTACTTCTCATTATCGCCAATAACCTACATCATTGTACCGGAACTCAAGTCAGGCCACCAAAGCATGCATGTGCACTCAAGTTTGAAAAGTGACGTCCTTTTCATTTCATGCTTTTACAGCCATGTACAAACCTGACTGTGTTCACAGTGTGAAGTGTTACCTCTTTGACAGTGGGAACGCTGCTGTTGTTCTTCTCCATGACAAAGAGCCGAATGATTGTACTGTAGGACGGAAACTGCCATGTTGTCCACGGATTCACAAAGCGCCCTTGGGAGTCCTGTTTGGAACATGTCACATCTCCCTTTCGTCTGTAATCCAGCAGGTCCTTTATCTCCCAGAGTCACTTGTCTCCACGTCAGGAGATACGGTGTGACCTCCATCCAGCTTGCTGTCTTCACACACTAAAGGTCCCTCTGCCATGGCCTTCCTCCCTCCAGTTGCACTGCATAAACACCTGCTAAATCATTAAGTGTTTCGTCATTGCCATATGTACACAGCTTATTTGTTTGCCTGCTCTTACACATAACATGGGAAGTGAAATATGAAATACACTTACAGTGCGTTATCACACTACTGCCTGCTTCCTTCCTTTCGTTACTTTCCTTCTGATAAACTCAATCTCACACGAAACATGACGCGACAGTGTTGTGTTACATACATTCATGTGAGGTCTTAACTACACAGAAGTCTGAATGCACTAACACGACCAAACGCGACAGAATGAGGTTGCTGTAAACCATAACATAACCTATTGCGCTTCACGCGCATCCGCATCCGCTGCCTTGTGAGGCGCGCTGACATTTACACGTGTTGTTATTAATACGCGCTGACATTTGCGGATGTGTCTTGACATACAGAGATAAACATCATGTTTTTAAAAGCTAAGGTACGTACCTATCGCTTCCTTACAAAAGCAGTTTGTATCTGTAATGGGACAGTCCCGCAGTAATCACCGCTCGAGCAATTGTAGAAGCAAAACTGCCATCCTGTGGTATAACATTGCAACTGCACTAACTCAACTTAGCCACGTGGTGATAACACATTTCTGTACCCAACAGCACTACAGTGCCATACATTGTCAGCTGTGCCAAAGCAATGTGAGCTCTAATCTTACTAATGTATTGCTTCCTAAATGCAATCATACTACATGTTGCCAATAACATACAGTTGATGTCTCAACCATTGAAATTAATGACTACACTTTGATGCTCCTATTCGCTTATAACACTTTAGCCTCAATTTCACATATATGATAACTTGGCTCATAAATATGACATAATCTCATTGGTTAATTGTTTATTCCACTATGCAAACGGAAATACTTGTATTTACATTTTCACTCCACACAACGTGCATTCAACATGTGATAAAACTGTGCAACATGATGACACGGAGTGAGCACAGTTTCCGTTTCCATGGTGATGGAGGGCAAGTCTCTTAATGACAGATGCTAGTAAACAATACACGTTTTAGGACGTGGACTAGGGCCATGGCATGACGCAGATCTGGCAACCCTGTTAGTATACTGGGTACTAACTAAATAGCATTACAAAATATATCAGTTTTATGTATTACCGCAGAAAAAATAATGTCAAAATTAATACAAAACGATCGCGATGGTTCAAAAACAATTCTTCATAATTCATGTAAAACATAAACACAAAAAGAGTCTTTAAACGTCACGTGGTGGTGATCACGTGACGGTGCTTCGCAAAGTAAATAGCCAGTTTCACTTCACTGTTTATACAGTTACACTACAACAACAAACCCTCAACAACGACTCTGTAAAACACACCGTGTGTTGCATTTCTACTGTACGTCTTTAGACCCACGCTGTGTGTTTTTTACACTGGAGTAACGTTAAAGGTGTTTGCGTGTACGTCACCTTTCGTTGTGTTTTCCTCTGCTGCTCACAAGTAAGGTGTAAATACAATCCTGTAAATCTATTGAAGGTTTACAAGCAGCTTTCACTTTATTGACAGTATACCGCAGCGTGAGCATTTCATCCCACTGTTGTTCAAGCACTCTGTCGAGTAACGTTAGCTCGTAACTTCCGCATGACACACGTGCGTTGCGTGTCTGTGATTTTGTTTCTCATGTGGAATCAAATTCATTATTGTGCAGTTGCACATTTAACGTCGCCTAATTCAAAGATTACTTTGCAGTGAAATACAAGCACCGATAGTTTCTTTGTGGAATAATGTTTGTGCAATACGCGTACACTGCCCCCCTGTCGTACACTGCCCCCCTGTGGTGACATACTGCAACTACACTTTATTCATCATTGCCCACAGGACTCAAGTTTGTGGAGGGTGGGTAAACTATCAAACTATCACTAACAAAATGTCAATAATACATCTGCACATCAAATAGGTTCACAATTTTGATGAATAAAAACGCTTTTAACACAAATACTTTACTATAGCTTAATCTGAAGTAAATATAAATATTGAAGAATAAATAACAACATTTCTATAATTCTCCTATAATCTTGATCGCATATTGAGCTGAGAAAACACATCTTAAAAACTTGATCTGCGCTTGAATTGCATGTTGCCATCTGGGCAACATTTCTTCAGGACATGGATACTTACTGGAACTCATTTGAGTGTTATGTTGTGTAATAACCGCAGAGAACACTTGCACAATGGGAGGAGCCCATGTCCCCAGGCAGGCCGGCCGAAGGTCTCAATGAGAAACAGATGCATACTGTGTTATCCCACATAACTCTGAGTAGTACATCACAGATAATCCTATCATAGGCTGGAAAGATTTAATATAGCACAGCAGATAAACAACCCTCGTCTAGGCAATTATTGCTCAAACTAATCCACTGAACAACAATCTCCTTAACAATAGTTTGACAATAGTAACAAAGTGTTCATTTAAAAGTAAGCGTACTGCCCTAGAGGGCATATATCTACTCAATATATATATATATTTACGTATATTGCATCTTAAGTATATTTACACTAAATCATCTACCATTTTTCCCTTATCAAAAACAGTATTGTACAAAACACAAGTACACAAATTGAAATGTACTGAACATTAATATAGATTCATGTTAAGTTAACAGGGATTAACACAGTTTTAAGGTCAATATGTGACCTTGATAGTGTTTCTGTGAACATACAGTACAAATAAAAACGGCATGATGTGCATTTTAAATATCCCATAAATATTATCATTGTTAATTAATTTCATGTAATAACAATAATAATACATGTAATAAAATACATTTTTATTAAAGAATACATAGCATAGTACTTTCAGGTCAACAGTTTGTGTTTAAAATACGTTTACTTGCTAAAACTGTAAAAAATATAACACTCAAAAGTGTTTGGCGTGTAATTCACAACTGTTTACCTGAATATTTGGAAGTAACAAAATGTGACTGAGTTTGCAAACCAAATCTACAATCTCAAGGAAATGGGTTGTGTGCAGCGAGGCCACTTGTTCGGTGTGGGCTGTGCAGCTTTAAAGCGCTCGGTCCATGATGCCTTGCGGTGTCCCGGTGCCGTTCACTGAATCAGAGCGCAGATCAGATCCGCTGCTGATGTAACGGGTCCACTTCACGCGTGGAGCTCTTCTAACTGGACCTTATTCAATGCGCTCACGTCAAAAGAGTTTTTAGGAAACACGGAGGGGATCAAAACAGACCGTCAACACACATCTCCGTTTTGTTCTGGCGGACTGAATTATAGACCCGGTCTGGGGATCGTGAAGGTCCGGGGACCGCAGACACACGCAGGTACGGGAATGGTTTTGAATAGATGTCTCTGCAGCGTGTTTTTCACCGTCGGTGAAGCGCGAAAGAGCGCGGCGTGTATTTAATGTGTTTTCATGGGGCACAGTTACATAGTTACGTACGGGACGCGATGCCGATGCGTTAAATCGACACATGCGGGCGCGCGGCATGACGCGGTGTCCGGTCAATGTCAGGGGTTTCCAGCTCCCCGCATCCTTCTCATGTGTGTTTTAAAGCGTGAAAACAACCGATTGTCAGTGTTTTTCATCAGACCACCAGAAGGCCTGCAGCCCCTCCTAAACTTATAAACATTACAGCAGTGCATTCAACGCACACTTACTCATACAGCCAACGCTTTAATATAACTCCCATTAATAAGCCATTGATAGAACAGTTATGAATGTACGTTCAAGTATGAATATGAACAGAATGACCTTCACAATTATTTCATGCTCATAAAACATTTCTGTGTATATACATGATGATTAAAATGATATAATGTTATATGGGGCTTGGTGAACTAATATTTCATGAAAGTTAGTATGACGTCACGTGTTACGCTTGTCAAACTCTCTAAAAACCATCATCTTGGCCTTATGTTGTCAAGAACTGGACGAATTTCATAGTCACCTCAGCTGTGCACAGGATCCCACTGGTTGATCATTTTGTATTTTAACTTACATTGGGTTACACATTTCAATCAGGTGTGGAGAATAATAACTTTGACATGTTTCCATGTTCGTTTTCACTGTCGGACGACGACTGAATAGTCGTAGTGCTGTTCATTTGGAAATCAACAGAAAAATATTCCCAAAAGTATTGTACGACAAACGTTGCTGATGACTCGTGTGGAAAAGGGGCAGAAAACGGTTTCTTTTGAGTTTATAAGGTGTCTTTGGTTTACGGTTTTGTTAGGATTCTTGTTTTTCAGCTTCACAAAAATATTAAGCATTTAATATAACACCTTGGCTGCGTCCGAATTCGCATACTGTGACAGTACGTACTGAATTTGAATAAATACCCACCAGTGTTGGGTGTAACTAGTTACTAAGTAATTAGTTACTGTAATTTAATTACTTTTCCCTTGAAAAAGTCAAGTAAGACATTACTTTTATTTTTTCTGTAATTTCATTACAGTTACTTTTGATGTAAATTAACGAAATACTATGTGTAATATATGTGTGTGCAATAGTGGAATTGACATAAAAATTCTACGTCCAACTTTAAAATCTGTGCTTTAATGTATAATTCTCACATTTGTAATACTTTGGTCACTTAATAATACTACTTTATGTAGTTTAATATAATTTATTTGAATGAATTAAATAAGCCAATTCATGTCTATCGGTGAATCACTTAACTAATCGAGGTTGATGTGGCATATAGAAAGTAATTAGTAATAAGTAACTAAATACTTTTTGGACAGGTGTAATTTGTACAGTAATCTAATTACACTATTGAAAATGTAATTACTAACTAGTAATTAATTACTTTTTCAGAGTAACTTACCCAACACTGGTACCCACCTATCGGCTGTTCAAACCGTACGTTTAACATAGTATGACTGGGAGTAGTATGAATATATTTCGGACATACTGCGTCCCCCATGTTTAATGGTCATGTGACCCGTATGCTCTTTGACCTATGACTATTAACAACATCCTACACGTGAGCGTTAAAAACATAATTTAGTCACGAGAAATGCATTTAGTGGCACCTACATTAGAAACGGAAGTCCGCCTTGAAGTTTTCCGCGATATTTATTTGGTTTACTTTTGAAATTTGACCGTTGCAGCTCCCGTGGCATCATGGGATAGATAAGTGTCCGTCCGATCCACACTCACGAATCTCGGCGGAAGTAGTAGACCATCCGGGTATTTCTCGCCTACTGTTTTTTCCATACTGAGGTTTCGGACATACTGTTCATGACTCATACTCATTTTCGCCTACTATGTAGTATGGAAGTAGGCGATTTCAGATGCAGCCCTTGTCTCTCTCAGTTATACTAAACAGTAGGAAATGAACTCCTCTAAGTGTGTCCCTCACTCACAGAACTGACCCACTGAAAACTCTTCTACACACGTCGCACACCCCGGCCTACATGCTCCTCGCTGACAGAACTGCCTCGCTCTCTCATTACACACAGTGTGTTGTTACACGATAGCAGCCAACACCTACTAATCAGATCCGCTCATCGTGAATAGCTGTTTAGAGACAAAGACAGCACGAGTGTGTTAACACATCCACTTCTGGACTTACTGAATGACAAGAGAGGAAACCTGGAGAAAGAAGACGGGCAGGATGAGAGTAGACAACAGCGTGGAGGTAGTTGAGATGCAACTCTGCGGGATGCTATCTGTCTGTTTATAAGATGCACGTGTAATAAATGTATGATTGCAGGGAAGATCTGTATTTTGAGTAGACTGTGCGTTGTTTAAACAGTTTATCCTATTTTCCTGGTTCTTTTGTGTTGCTTTATGAATATATTTGGCAATATTTGATCATGCTGCATTTGACATGTTTACATCTGCAGTGCTGTGGATTTACGGATAGCATCCCGCATACGGATTTATGTAAAATTAGCACAAAATGTGCAAAATAAGAGATTACCAGATCTTGACGTGCTTGCTGGTTGAAGATGTGATTTTACTTAGGCCCGGTTTCACAGACAAGGCTTAAGGCTAGTCCCAGACTAAAATGAATGTGTGACCTGTCTTAACTCCATATAACTTGCCCCGAAATATCTTAAAGTGTCTGCGAAACCGGGCCTTAGATCGCTAAATGTTGGTTTGTGATGTCTGGCTTTGTCCAGGCCCATCGCCCATCTGTCCGGACCTAAAATTGCATCCAAACAAAATGTACATTTTAGTGTCACAAAATTCAGGAGCTTCATGTAATTCATAATGAAGTCTCTACATTCAGATTTCTTATTAAGAGTGTGCATTTTGTGCAGGTCACAGACAGTTCACTTACCTCTTTGGAACCCAAATCCTCCAACTCGAGGAAATTAAAGGATTTGTGTTCAAAGCAAGAGCACAGTCACATAGAAACCTTGAAAATCACTGTTTGATCTGTGCTTCCTATGATCGTACATTATAGTAGTGGACCTCACTAAGGCAAGCATCAGTACTGGTCACTGCAAGACTATTACGTATAAAAAATGTGTCGAGATGTGCGTTATTGGATTGATCAGCAAATTTCGGCCCCTGGGGACACAATATCATAGAGACTTGGAGATGGGCTTTTCAACAACCATATAATAGCAACCATCCAGAGCAACTACATCGCAATGTGCTTAAAAAAGCTATCGGAACACATTAGCAACTGCGTAGCAAATCTTATCAGCCGTCTTGACACATAACAAGGTTATGATCATAAGATGTACTATTTAAATAACGTTTCATTAAAACGTTTCATTACGATGTTTGTTATTGCCGTTGCAGAAGCTTCTTCTCACAAAGAGGCTTCATGCTTTAACATGCTGTCACACAATGTTTATTGATTTTACACTAAAGTTACTCGACACACTAAACTTAAGGATTTCTCATGCTCAACGCGGAGGTTGTACGCAAAAACAAGGCTCGCCACTGTGTGAAGCTCAGCAGTGCGTTTTCCAGCTGTGAACCCCTGACACGACAAAGTCATACAGTGGGTCCCTGACACAAGTTAAAATAAAGAGATTGTTCCTTAATTGCTGCTGTCTGTTGATTCCCAAGCCGGTCACAGCCGGCTATGTGAGAGGTTCACAAAGCTGCAAAACTATCACCATGGAGATGGATTGTTTGTGTCCAGTCATGCTGGGAGGCCTGCAGGGGTGGGAGTCTCTCTAAAAGACCATTGTGTTTGTCTGGACCCTTGTTGGATTGGAACAGCCCCCCACCCCCTACAGCTGACACGCCGTTAGGGTCCTGTCGAGGTTGAGGTGATAACCCTCCAACTAAAAACAAAGTAGATATGAAGAAAAATACACTTCTACACAGTATGCTTGAACTGTGCCAGAATGAAAGTCTGCACAAATGTTCTAGGGCTTGGAATTCGTGGTAATATATGATCAACTTTTTAATTGTTTAATTCAGTAGCCTTAAGTGATTGACCTGACAGAGCATGTCAGAGTATTACTGCATGCTGGGACTAATGTGGGATCCAGTTATACAAACTGTACTCATCTATGTTTATGGACATCAGATATGCGAGTCGACTGGAATGTGAGTTTATAGGCGTTACGTCTCTTTTAGCAGCTGTCTCGGCTTTACCTTACAGTGACCTTCAGCCAAAGCCTTGAGTTTGTTAAATTTAGCCCCAGGTTGAGCCGAAGTCTGGGGTAGATGCCTGAATGTAAATAAAGTTTAACACAGATTCTTCAGCTGACAAGTATTACTTTCAGGGGAGGAGCTTTTACACAGTGATGGAAACCAAAATATAGACCACTTTGGAAAGAGCAAACAAAGCTGGTCCAACGCTAATCCAAAAGAACTTCCTGTTTTCGTTTTTTAACTCTATACAAACGTTTGAACAAAACAACCAACAGAACATTTATAAACGAATCAAGATGTTAAATAAATATTTTGCAGATTGAACTATATGTTGGATTTAAAAAAATGTAAAAATGAAACTGGAAGTGCTTCCGAAACAGTGTTCATATATTGCAAAGTGTTCTATAGTGTTCTGCTTAGTTTTTATTGGACTTCCAGGGGTTTTTTAGGCTTGGTTTGAGAGAGCTAACTGCTTCTCTTAAGGTTTAGGGCCGTGACCTCTGACATTGTTTTCGAACTATAAGTTAAGCTTTGGAAACACACCTTTATTTTGTTATTTGAACCCTTTATTTTCAAACGACTGGCACATATCGGGCTAATTCTTTTTTCATTGCTTGTTGCAAAAACAAAATTAAGAATTGTTTAAAGGGGTCTTGATTTGAGAAATATATTTCCCTTGCTCTTTTGACATATAAGACTTTAAAATTGTACTATAAAACACCCTGTGGATTTCCAAATTCAAAGCTTTTTGCGCCTTTTTAGGCAAAAACAGCCTTTATTGAATACAAGCTGCCAGAACACCTCATGTTAGTGTGACATCATAATGCGACAAAAAAAACATAAAACACAAAAATTAACACAACGGTGTGCCAGCTGAACTAGTGAAACAGAACATTGCATAACAAGCTCACGAGAGTTTTCCGAAGCACAAGTAAATAATTGTGTACCTTCTTGGTGTGACTTTGTGACCCACAGGAGGTTGCCAGATCAGAACCTGACTATCAAAACAGACAAGATGTCGCACAGCCACGCTGAGATGACTTTAGTGCAATACTAAGAAACTACACACACTACAATGATTTGGTACTTCAGATATGAGCACGAAAATACAGCAAGGTTATGGCTGTGTATGAGATGGCATATCGGGCAAGCTGTAAATCTACAGTAACTTATGAAAAGAGGGTTTAGTTTTCGGCTGCCCCAACAGGAAAACAAAGACAAACAGAATTTTCTCTCGCCCAACACATACTGGAAGACTCGTGACCTGTCAGGTTATGCAGCTCATCTCACTTATTCTTTATGAGTGAGTCTCATGAGAGTGGGCACCATACTGTCCTCACAGTCCAGTTCTTCAGCTCGAGCGGTTCACACCTTAATAAATCCGTCACTGCCACAGACAAATGCTTTCCTTCTGACCAATGATATGCAGTAAACACGTGACCATAACATAAACTATGGCTTGAAACACATATTCCTTAAGGGCGAATGTCTAATTATCAGGCAGTGAGTCACACAATGATATGCTGCTTATGAATGCGAGCGTTTCATTGCCTGAGCGTGCGGATCGGTGGCCTGTGTCAGCAGGCTGAGAGAAGAACTTTAGCACTGCAGTGGCCAAACCCTCCCCATCTACTACAGCAGGAACTAAAAGACACCATCTGCCAGTCTGCCAGTGTCATAAATACTCGCAATGTATCATAAACACTCCGAAGCGCTGGTAACCTTATGCTGATAGAAAATCATCTCAGTGTTCGGGGCTAAGATTAAAGAGAGAGGAAGTGTTTGTGTGCGGTGAAATGATTTCTTATGTAAGTGTAACGGCACAAACAGTTCTGTGGTCTTACTGGTCCAGGCGGCGATAAGAGCAGAATGCAGACGAGAGACCTGGTAACGGGTGCCTGCAGAGGTGAAGAATGACATCATCCAGATGAGAGGCATGGAGCTGAAGGTATGGGTGGATGGAGTGCAGCGCATCGTCTGTGGGGTCACAGAGGTCACCACGTGTCAAGAGGTTGTGATCGCTTTGGCCCAAGCAATAGGTAAGACCTGAATTGTCATGTCGTACACATCAGATTCAAACGTGTTTGTAAATCAACTGGAAATGTACGTAATGCGGTTTTATAGGTGTGTAACTAATGTAGCGTATTGGTAATACTTTCTATGCAACGTTCATTCCCATTAATCCTCCGTGTCTCATTTCCTCTGTTTTGTACACAACATTACTCTCAGTATGCTTGTTTCCTTGACAACAAGCACTCTTTGAGATCAGAGATTGGAGCAGTGAAATGCAGTATTGTCCCTTCCAGTCTCAGACTTTGACCCTTTTTACCCTTTTTACTGGAAAAATAAGACCAGGCTTATTCATGAAATAAGGGAATAAAGCACAGTCTTTGTGCGATTGAGTTGCCTGGTGTTTGGAGGAAATGTCTGATGCATGTCATGTGAAACATTTCACGTGCTTTTGTGTTATTTATTCAATGTAAAAATGTGTTTCCCTATAACAAAGTTAATTTGCAAATTAATAAATGCCAAGACAGATGTAAATATTTGATGTTATATCAAAACATTGCTTTCATTTGAGCATCCCAACTAGGGGTGTCACAATATACGGGTGTTGGTAACCGTGGTAAAAATGAAAATTCTGTCATCGTTTACTCACCCTCTTGTCATTTCAAACCTGCATGACTTTCTTCTGCAGAACACAGAAGATATTTTTAAGAATGTTGATAACCGAACAACGGTGGTACCCATTGACTTGCATTGGTTTTGTTTCCATACATTTGAAGTGAAAGGGTGCCACCGATGTTCGATTGCCAACGTTCTTCAATTTTAATTTTTGGGTGAACTATCTTTAATACTACACATCTTTTTATTAAGAAAGAATGTTTGGGGAACTGTGTTTCCTTGATATAATTGTATTTATATATATAACACAAACCATAAGTAGGTGGAAAAAATCAAATGTTTTAAATCTCTGTGTAGAGATTGAATATCTAAAAAATGTTTGTGTTGCAGGACGCACTGGCCGCTACACACTGATAGAAAAATGGCGCGAGACTGAAAGGCATCTGGCACCGCATGAAAATCCCGTGGTGTCGCTCAATAAATGGGGGCAGTACGCTAGCGACGTGCAGTTGGTGCTTCAGCGCACAGGCCCGTCTCTAAGCGAACGCCCCACCTCTGACACCTCTGCAAGGGCCCCTGAGCGCAGCCTATACCGCCAAAGTCTCCCTCCCATGGCAAAGCTCCGCCCTACGCCCAACGACCGATCCCTTAAACGGCGTGAACCGAAACGCAAGTCGCTTACTTTCAGCGGTGGAGCCAAGGGTCTGCGTGACATATTCGGAAAAGGTCGTGAAGGCGAAACCAAGCAGCGAACAGCGAATGGAAACCGTTGCAGCACCCCAGCACCCACGCAGGAGCTCTCCCGCCTGGTGCAGCTGCAGAAGGAAAAGCTGCACATCCTGGAGCAGAAACTTCAGCGCTGCGAGACTGAGCTTCAGCAGCAGCTGACAGAGGAGGAAGAGGAGGAGCTGGTCCACCTGGAGCTGCAGGTCCGCAGAAATGAAGCCGAGATAAACGAGCAGGAATTCTGGGAGAACGAGCTGCAGATCGAGCAGGAGAACGAGAGGCAACTGCACGAGCGGCTGCAGGAGCTGCGCAGCCGCGTGCAGGACTGCGAGGAGCAGCTGGGGGAGTACCTGGCGCGCATTCAGTGCATGGAGGCGGGGCTGGAGGCAGAACGCTTGCAGCAGGAGCTGATGGAGACGCGGCTGGCGGACGAGATGGAGGTGCGAGCGAGGCTGGAAAACGCTCGTGCTGAGGTGGACTTGCAGGTGCAGCAAGCTGCCAGACTGGAGAACAGCTGCAGAGCCGTGGAGCTCTCGCTTGGGCAGTCAAACATTAGGCTACAGGTGGATCACAATTCACGACACAGTTAAAAGCAACCAGAATCCAATAAGAAACTACACGCATAACCAAACAAATATGTAGAGTGCAGGACTCAACCATTAGGCAAAAGTGCCCGGTCAATAAGTGCAAGGCCTTTTTGGATAAAAGCCAAATGCATCAATGTAAATGTTTGCAAGGCACAAAATGCACGTACAAGATCAATGAATGTCAAAGCAGAACCGGGGCTGATGGGATAGGTGACAGTTTCGTCAACTGCCCTGAAACTCCTTCACGCTGGCCCTGAGCCAGCAGGACATCCTTATTGTTGAGCCCTGCAATGCAGAGACGTTCCCAGTGCTGTGTTTCATGCAGTAATGCAGTGGGCGCAGGGCTTCGCTAAAAGGCTGAACTAGAGCTGCTTTGTTTTGGACTCTTAGGCCTTTAGTTCCAACAATGCGATTAATCGGCTTAGCAGCATGTTAAGGAGCTGGGAGGAGGGTAGTGGTCGCATATGTTACGTAAAAGATCAGACTTAGAAGAGTTTACATAGGAAGGATGTGTTCCAGTTTAGTTTGCTGTTACTGTGAACGTTATAAAACACAGATACACAAAACCTCATAGCACATCAATGAAGCACATGTTTCGTGGAAGAGATTCTGGAGATCTGAAGTGTATCTAGTTCATATTTTTTTTATTTTAGATGATGTTTTATTGAGTCTTTCTTTGATTTAGGAGAGAGAGCAGGAGCTGGAACAGTTAACCAAGGAGCTGAGGCAGGTGAACCTCCAACAGTTTATTCAACAGACTGGCACCAAAGTAACGGTGTTGCCTGCAGACCCTACCGAGGAGGAAGCTAACACAGGTAAACACACAAATACCTTGACAATTTTGAAAAATACAGCACCTATGATGCAAGTCATTAAAAACGTCCCCTAAAGGGTTATCCCGCGAAAATGTTACACCCCCACAAATCAACGTCAGTTCGTGGTATGAGTTGACCAAGACCGCCCAAATGTATACGCATGTAAGGTGGCCGTACCTGTCAGTAAATTGCTTTGGAACCTGATGTTCCAAATATGGTAAGAGGCGTTACATTTCCGTCACACGCTTGCAGTATTCGACCAATCACTACGCACTGGTTAACTGGCCAATCATAGCACACCTCGCTTTCAGAGCGATGAGCTTTGTAAAAAATCTGCACGTTTCAGAGAGGCGGGGCAAAGAGGAGATACAAACATCCACGGTATGTGGAAAACACAGCGTTTTGAAACCTTAAATCGTGTATACACATTACTTTACATCTAAAACAAACGATAATATTCATTTTAGCCGTGTCATATGACCCCTTTAGTGAGTATTTCATGTCATTTATTTTCGGCGGAGTAAACCTTTAAAGGGTTTTGAAACCTTGTTTTCAAAGAAGTGGTTTTGCATTATGACCCAGATTTTACATTAGACTCAGTTGTGGTCAAATTTAGTTTTAAATTAGAATTTGTTTCAATTTAATTTTGTTTTAGAGCACTTTTTTCACTATTAACAATACGGTTTTATTTCAAAGTCTTGGTCTAAAAGATAAGGGGACTTTAAAAACATGCCAATGGCCACCTTGAAATGATAAGGACCTATCTGCGTTTTGAGCAGTTGTGAGATACTGAGCTTTAAAGTTTTTCCATTCCATGTGACTTTGTCGGATAAAACCTTCTATGTTTTCTACAAAAGTCCCAAAATGTACAGAATATAAAGAAAAAGCATCACATAATGTAAATATGACATAGAATAAGAAGATAACGAATATGTTAATTTTGAAAATAAAACGTCAGATATAATCTTATAATTCCAATATGACGCAGCCACATTGACATGTTATTTTGCTTGCTCTATCAAACAACTTTGTTTAATTTGGCATCCTTTACAGTTGCTAGCAGAAGTTTTGATAGTGCTCCATTTATTTAGCTATAATAACAATTTTCCATATTTTGTCTCAGAACAAACTCTCAATTTGTATCGTTTCTCTGTTCAGAGTCTGAAACTCCGCCTGGTTCTCTGAAGCGGCTCGGATCAGCCCGACAGCTTCCCGCTGACCTACGAGCTCTGCAAAGTCCCCAAAACACAACCTTCAACCCAGAAGGAATCTACGTCTGATCTCCAAAATCGCGGCCAACCGCATTCTGCTTTTCCTATTCTTCCTGACCATGAAGGTTTATTTTTGTGATCATACTTCCTGAATCTGTTCATGCTACGGAAAATATGAAAGATTCCTTGATGCCTGGATGTTCAATCGATGAAACCCAATCAGACCTCTCCATCTGAATGTACGCTAAACTTTCACCGGACCCAAAGCTCTGTAAGGCCTCACCTTGAACATGGCCCTTACTAAACTCGTACAGAAAAAGAGACAAAACACGCTGCCTCAGCCTATGTTCTACCCTTCGACTGGTGGTTGCAAGTCCGAAAATACAGCATTATGATGTCTTTCTTTCAAGAATGTTTATGAATCTCCAGGTAAACCTCACTCTCTATGTGATTATGCAAGCAGTAGAGAATACAGGGAGATGGGGAAAGGTCGTTGAGGATGATGAATTATGCAGCTGATATTTTATGGCTTACAGTCGTGATGACAGCTTATAGAGGGGGTGGAGTTTCGCCTTCGTTTGCACTTTATTGGCCAAAACATCTGCTGTGGAATTTTACTGAAGAATCATTTTCTGTGTTTGATAGAACCAACCAGGAGAACAGGTGCATGTGATATGCAAATACAAAAAAGAAACACTGCGAGAGAGAAAGAGGAGAGGTGTTTTTGCATGAAAACAGCTTGTAGCGATTTTTCTTACCTTCTTAAAACAATGCAAAGGAAACGTTTTTTGTGCTGAACAGCTCGTGTAAAATTGAATTATGTAGGTACAGTATGTAGTTACGCACAAGTCCTGATTTTGCTGGGGCTTTTTTGGCCAATAAATGCAAATGATGTCTGACGCAGAATATTATTTTGTCTTAACTTTTGTATTTAGCTGATCTATCTGAAAAGCATATTTAGAGATGTCATTTCCACTTGCTAACAATATCACTCGGTTCATTTTTCTGCTTTGTGTTTTTACAGCAGAAACATTATTTCTAATCAAACCAAAGTGTTGTGGACGGCAATAAATTCTTGCATGAATGTCAAGATTTGTAATTGTGTGTATGCGCAGGGAAGCAGTTCTAAAATATTGATGACATTATTTTTGTTTAATGCTGTCCCTTAAAGTGATAGTTCACCCAAAAATAAGATTCCATCATTTACTCGGCCTCTTGTCATTCTAATCCTGTACGACTTTCTTTCGTCCGCAGAACAAAAAAAAGATATTTTGAAGAAACTGATACCTATTCACTTGCATTAGATTTGTGTCCATGCAATAGAAGTGAATGGGGGGCAGTGCTGTTGTTCGGTTACCAACTTTCTTGAAAATATCTTCTTTTGTGTTCTGCTGAAAAAAGAGTCATAAATGTTTGAAATGACAAGAGTAAATGATGACAGAATTTTCTTTTTTTGGTGAACTATCCATTACAAGACACACATGCAGAGTGGCTCAGTTTATTTTAACATTTACTAAGGAATAAGAAAGAAGCTCTTGGAGCATACCTAAGAAAGGGCTTGTTAAGATTTACGTTGTACTTTTTGGATTTGGACTGATATTTTTGTAAACTAATTATTTGGTTTCGTTTACAGTATTGTTTTGATTTTGATCTTCACGGAGGACTGAATCGTTTTAATTGTTTTGATAAAAACACATCCTCCGCGTTTGAAAGACAAAACCGATCCGTCTGCCTCCACATTTACTTTCTGAACAACACAGATCTTGCACAGAACTGGTGCTCAGTATGTCACGCAAAAGAGCATCTCGGTGGCACGTTTAGAAACTCAGTCGTCTGTATGAAGAGGGGAATGTTGAGAAGCATGCCTTACTAAAAAAGTGTAAATAGCATATAACAACATATCAGTAGCAAAGGAGACTATTTTTAACATTGTTTGAAAAAAGACGCACAACTCTCTCTCTTTGTTGAACTGTTAAAACAGCTGAAACGAACTAAACGTCTTTATTTTTAGTATTGCTAGGCTGCATGCACTGACATTCTATGAGCTTGTGTGAGATACATGAAGGACTGAAGTTCCACCTTTGGCATTTAATACCTTACAGAGCGCTATTAAGACTTTCTTAAGGTGTAACGCAACTCAATGCCAGTATTAATATCTGTGTAACTGTAACAAGTTTGTGGTGCAGGACTGATGCGTGTGTGTATGAGCAAATAACAGTGTGTGTTTATATCACCTGCTGTTATAACTTGCGAACACTAAAATAACATTTAGCTCAGCTGAAAGTTGTTCAGATCAGATGGCATTATATAGTTTTATTTATCTGGATCACTGGTTTTGACCTTTAATGCAATACCAAAATTCCTTTAAGCAAGAGACTATTTTTAAAGAATTGTGTTCGCTGAAACAGTTCCTTGTCTAGGGAAGTTTAACATGCCTGGGATAAAGAATGATTTCTATGTTGAGATGTTTATCGAGCAGCATATAATATGCCACCGGTGGAAAAGGGGCGGTAACAATGTCAAATATGAAATAAATTTAGAATAGTGCAACTTGGTTTGTTGTGTCTTTTTCTGGTTGTTGCAGTCGGCAATCTAAAACTTGTACGTTATGCATTATATCATCGCTTTCCTTTTGAAACCTCGTCTTACCAAATGTAGGTTTTTTTCAGGAAATAAAAAAGCACCACTATACATTTAAATGATTACATACTGTGTTGTCAAAGTTGACAAGCACTTTTCAATACTTTTTATTGGTTAGATATTTGCAAAACCCATTGACAAACATAAAGGGTGACTTATAATAATGATTTATGGCAACAACAAAAATAATCACGACATATGGAGATATGAGGTTTCAGAAGGACAGCAGTGATAAGCAAGTAAATTGTATAACGGTTGACTGCTCTGTAGCGTAGCGCAATGGATCTTATATATAATATATATATATATATAAAATATTTAGGTCCCCCTGGGGCATGCAGATTTTTGAATGAAAGGATATCATTTGATAATGTGACTTCAAAAATAAAAATGGTCAAATCCATTTGTTATGGAAATTCTATCCTTTTAAGATTCATTTGGCATCTGTTAGAAAGTTCATGCGGAGCTAGTCCTAAAAATATCACAACAGCAGTCTCAGCTTAATAAGGGTGTGCAGCTGGTTAAAGAGCTGACGAAGTTCAAACACCCCAATTTCCCTAATGAATCCTTCCTAGCAGAAGCATCTCTAAGCGCAAGCTAAATAAACTACAGGGATTTAGGGTGCTGAGCTAGAAGAGCCCTGTTGAGAAAACCAGCCTCCTGTGCCAAGAATCAAAGTAGCACAGTAACAATCACTGTCACATTTACTGCATAGATGCACATAGATTCTGACAAATATTAGGATTGATTTTTCTCACTGGAGTCAGAAAACATCCTCAGTCTTTGGCAACGGACGAGGTATATTTGCTTTTCACGGCTGAGCTAAAATGCATCTAAACAGAAAAGCCTTTTGGGAGATCAAGCTTTTTACGTAATGTATATACTTGAGAAAATCCAAAATCAATAATACCGCAATAATAGACTGGCGCTCAACAAAGTGGTTCCTCCGTTTACTAATGGTGCAATCTCCACAAAAGGTTATATAGAAAACAGAACAATTTATCCAAGAATGTGTTAATACTTTGTAAGCAATTTTCACCTCTACAAAAACAAAGAACCTCTTTCATTGACATAAGTCTGCAAACAATAAAAACATTAACTATTATACCTATAGTTACTTGCTACCCAACATCTTCAAACCAAATGAGCTTTTTCTAAAACCTTCAAACCCAAAGAGCTTTTTCTAAAACCTACTCTTATTTTACTCTTTGGCTAAGGCCAACCACCATTAAGTACGTGGCCTTAGCAAAACAACAGTATGGGTATAAGGTTTTGTTTACTTACAGATTTAACCTGTGGTCTGTGTTTGTGACATTAAGCAAATTTGGGCATCCATTTATGTCAAGTAAGCTTACTGTTGCTTAATGAACAAAAATGAATTCACGACATAAATGAACCGACGCAAAAAACAAGCACACGATTTACAGTTAATTTTAATTCAGACTCTATACAAACAAAAGTATATAAAAGTATCTCCTTATAAAACACCATCTTGTTCTGTGCTGTGTCTGTCACCATCACATCCCATCGACCACTGAATGATGAGACCCAATGAGACCAGGCTTGTGCCACACGTCATCTAGTGGCTTTTCCATTCTCGTGAGCATCCATCCTAAAGCGAAAACAAAGTGAGCAAACACCAATTCTTACCGCAAAATGCGATCACAGGGTATATTACACAAATGATAAATTCAGCTCACCCGTTATCCTCTTTGAGATGTTGATAAAGCTCTGCCTTGTTATTCACCGAATTCAGCCTTCCAGCAAACTCTTGATGCTTCCTGGAGTTGGCTTGGGTGATTCTATTGGTCCAAAGCGAGAGCAGAGACACGGGACCTGAAAGAGAAGGATCACCGGTTGACAGGTCTGTTCACAATCACAAATCTGTAACTGATGTATGTGACTGACTGACCGTACCTCAAAATGCCAGATTGTGACTGGCCACTATGCAAAAATGGTCTTTTCCATTCAATCAGGTGGATGATGTCAATAAAGATCTTTCTGACTAGAAACGTCAAAATGGCATTCTAACAGCTGAAACCTAAAAAAATGTTGATGTACTCGACGCGATTTGCTTATGCTACCGATGCTCCTTTTCAAGTTTTCTCATAAGAGGTGCGTATTTTATTATCAGAAAATTGTCACAAAACAGACAACATTTTATACCCGGGTTTAGCGCTGTTGCATGAAAAAGTTGTACCTCATTTCAAAATGAACTTAATCGACGAATGAAAATCATAAATGAAAATAACATCAATGAAACATGACTGTAAACCTTTAGATTTCTCTGGAGGCTGTTGCTCCTCTGTGTCCAAACGCGGTTTCTTGTTCAGGGGCTCAGGAGAGTCTGGTGAATCTTTGATGATCTCACATTCAGCCTGTTCATCCTTCTCACGCTCCATTACTCCCTTGAGTCTAGAGGAGAAACAGCACATACATCACAACCTTAGAGACAGTCTGGGGGATTAATGAATCTAAAAGCAACCGGGTCTTGATAAATGTACTTGTAAAGTGCTTTTCGAAGTAACACACTTCAGCCACCGACACTTGAGTTGTTTGGAAAAAAACTCAGCAGCCTAACCTCTCGGACTCAGCGGTCCAGCTCTTCTCCTCCGAGTCCTTGCCATTCTTGTCTTTTTCCTCCTTGTCCTCCCTCTTCCTCCCTCTTTTCTTCCTCTCTTCCTCTTCAGGAGGTTTGCTTCGACAGGCACTGATGCACTCCAAAACACGCTGGTGACGCTCGCTGTTGCCCACGTGAGTCTTTACCAGCGTCTCCAGCTCGTTCCACATGATCCGATACTGCTCATCGCTGCATTCATTAAAACACATAACCATCAACATGCATGCGTTACATGCCTTTTCTAACACACATAGTAAACATGATAATATGCACACTGTTTCGAAACAATACATTTTATATTTTAAAAAGCTTTACATATATATTAGTGTTTATATATTATATAGCATATTTTAAAACTGTATATAAATTATACATAAAACTGTATAATTGTATATTTGCAAGTAGTGGGGTTTTATGCTTAAGTTATGCCATTAAAACAGCGACATCTGATGACGGACACGTGGAATGTTACCCGTGATGGTTCGGTACGAATACACGTACCGTTACACCCCTATTAAATATGTTAATGCTATGTATTGTATTGCTCATTTGAGCACTGGTATTAGCAACATCCATTTGAGAATGGACTGTTCCTTAGAAGGTAGAGCCCGTGTAGACAAAGAAACAGTTCTGTTCTGGAGAAGAGCCACAAAAAAGAAAATCAGATCAGCGTTTGAACTGCCTGTGTCATGCTCACCGTTTGGGACCTTTTCCTCTGGAGCCCACAGTCGAGATGGGCAGGGGGTCACTTTTCCTTTCCATATCAACAAGATTATAGACTGTCTTCTGACAGGTCAGCACATCCTCATCTGTAAGAGTGTCCTTCACTATGAGGTTTGCTAAAGGCACCACCTGAAACACACATGACCAGTCAAAAAAAGCGGAAGAAACGTCTTTCAAAAAAGGATTTTACTGCAGTAAATATCAATGTAGGTTAATTTAGCATCTAGATGATGTCTCACCGCCTGCATATTGAAGATGGTGGTCTGGGAGATGATCATTGGCCAGTATCTTGTGTGTCTTTCTAGCTGGAATTTGGCTCTTTCAATTGGAGTTCTGCCCAATGTATCGACCGTTTCATCTGGGAATGGAGTTAGGCGATTCTCACGCATGAATTCACCAAAATCCTGCAGACGGATATTAACAGGATTAACTGCAGATTTACTCTGCTGCCAGACATAGGAAATCTAAATGTTTTGGCTGTGACAAGTTACTAAGTAATTAGTAACTGTAATTGAATTACTTTTTTCCTTGAAAAAGTAAAGTAAGGTAATTAATTACAGTTACTTCTGATGTAATTGAACTAAATACTATGTGTAATATATGTGTGTGCAATAGTGGACTTGACAACAAAATTCAAAGTCTATCTTTAAAATCTGTGCTTTAATGTATAATTCTCACATTTGTAATACTTTGGTCAGTTAATAATACTACTTTATGTAGCTTTATATTATTAATTTGAATGAATTAAAAGAGCAGTTTCATGTCTATCCTTGAATCACTTATGGCGCTTTTCCACTGCATGGTACCGTCAGGTTTAGTACGACTCGGCTCGGTACACCTCACTTCACTTCGGCTCAGTTTGCTTTTCCACAGCAGTTTAGTACCCCTTCAAAGTGGGAGGGGATTATAAACTTATTGTCATAGTTGCTACTGCCGTAGCATCATTGTTAACACGACAAACATTAAGTATTAAGTAAACAAAGTATTAAGCATATCGATGGCGGATGGCAGCAAACTAAATACTGCTAAAATACCAGAGAGTTTGGGAAATCTTACAGCAAAGAGCAGACAACGATCATTTGGTTTGCATGATGGCGCACGAGGGTAAGCTAATGTAGCACTAAACATTGCGTTGAGGGTCTCAATCTCTATATTACTGTCACAAAGCATATAACGTAATGCCAATATTACGTATTAAAATGCGCATTCTTGTGTTGCAAAGTCAATGACGCTGGTAATGATTCTCTCTGCCCAATCAGTGATATGCGTGTAAACACGTCACATTTGGTATCGGTACACTTGGAACCTCAACCAAAGTAGTACTAAAATAAGTATCAGGTACTAGGTACTGTGCCCAGTGGAAAACCCCCCAAAAGTGAGCTGTACCGCGCCGTACCGTGCAGTACTATGCAGTGGAAAAGCACTATTAACTTATCAAGGTTGATATAGTATATAGAAAGTAATTAGTAATTAAATACTTTTTTGGAGAGTAATTTGTACAGTAATCTAATTACACTGTTGAATATGCATTTAGTAACTAGTAATTAATTACTTTTTCAGAGTAACTTGCCCCAAACAATGCTGCATTTACAATTACTTTTACAAAGTAGGAACAAAAACATTTTTACAAGTTGGAAACGCACGCAGGTCAGTTTTGAGAAAGGTTACAGCTCATGCAGTGCTTACAGTAATGCGGTAGTCAGTCACTCGCCCCCCACAGCCTTCGCTGATGGATGGTGGATCCTCTAGTGTGGAGCGCGTGCTGTTCAAAACATGCAAAAAAATCTCGCCTCCATGGCTGCTCAACATGTGACTGATGACCTTTGACCCTGACTTGCGTGGCTGCTCTAGCAACACGGAGCGACCTGGGAAGATGTTAAACAAAAGACGACAATACAGTATTTATTTTCATACTTCCTTTAACTAGAAAAAAAAATGTCATTATGAAAACATGAAATCTATATGTCAAATAGATCACATACACACCATTCAACAGGAAGTTAGTAAGACAGGAAGATGGACGGCTATTGACATCCACAGGAGAAATGCGATAGGCCCCTGTGCAGTAATGCAGCTCTGCAAACAGAAAATAAAATCAGTCCATGTCAGTCACATGACATTTCAGACACTGCATTTCCCAGAGTTCCAAGCACTCACCTACACTGTTGGTGCGTGGAGTGCACCATTTAAGCGTGACTGTTTCTTTCAGACCGCTGTCTCTGCTGGTGCTGCCAGCCATGTGCAAATCACCTACACACGGAAACATCAATGGGTTATTCCATTACAAGACTGATTTGCCCCAAAACTTAAGTGTTATTTTTGACTCACCCTCATTTTACTATTTCCTGAAACACACGAGATTTAGCAGAATGTTGATGCTGCTATTTGCATAAGGAAAGCAGTGGGCACTGGCTCTCAAGAACCAAAAATGGTCAAAACTGCCTGACTTTGGTGTCCTCATTTGCACTCCTACATATTTAAACGTTTCACAATACGACTGGTCACATAAGAAGCAAAAACAAACGAGAGGGCTGTGTATGTGAAAAAAAATGTCTTGAGAATCAATCGTTTATATTTTTACAAAATTGTGTGTAAGAGAATTTTGGCTCCACTGCCATTGGTTACTATATACTTTCTCTCCAAAAACCAACATTCTACTTAAACTCTTGAGTTTCACTAACAACAAAAGTCATGCTGATTCGTAGCATGGGGGCAAATAAATAAATATTTTTTTTAACTCTTTCCCTGCCGCTGATGAGATTTTCTAGCTAATGTATACTCCTTTACAGTAGGAGGGAAATTTGATATATTGGATTTTCGTAGAGAAGAAAATATTCTGGGGGCCTTCAAAGTTTTGTGAAACTGATCAGCTGGCGGGGGAAAGAGTTAAGGGTGAACTTCGAGTTGTCACAATATGAGATTATTTACAATATAACTTGCGTGTAGCATTAACACAATACCAATAATCACGGTTATTGTCAATACTACTTGAATATTACACCTATTGCATGCATATGCATATAAACCCCCCTTTTAAACTATTCTTTTTACCCCAGTGGATCTAATCCCGGTTCAATTGCATTAAAGAAAATTGTCACTTAAAATCTGTTTATGATTGTTTTTTCTGTGGATCAAAATTATCGTTTTTATTTTCAGGAAAATTTGTCAGTTATTTTTTATCCATACAATAGAAGTCTAAAGAAGTCCAGAGTTGTTTAGTTTCTTCCCGGGATAAATATTCCTTTAAGTTGTGAAATGTTGAGATAATATGTCTTCAATAACACTCACCACTCTTAATAAATTCAATATGAGCATCCCGATGGTGCAGCAGCTCAACGTCGTAATTCGCTGAAGTGTTCGCATGCTGCTCCTCCTTCTCATACACATGGACAAACACACACAAACATACACACACATCAGCAGCTGGGAATCTACACAACAACGCACCACGATGTACTGCTGCTTTCATGTTTGAAGAGCAAACCATACAACATAACCGTTCCCTAAGGGATCAAAATTGTGTAAAGACCCCTGAGTCTCCAAAACGTGGAGATCAGAGGCTGCACGCTACATATTAAGCTTACACACATTCAACACAGGAAGAGACAGGAGAAGAATGAGGAGAACAGAGACTGTCGGACTCAGAGGAGCAGGATATTTCCTGCCTGGGATCACCGTTATGGCCTCAAACACACACCCTAATGCTACTGCATGTTTCTGCAGGTCCCTGCAGCTTTCAAAAAGATGAAACACAAGCAACCAGAGCAGTAAAACACACGTCACATCCGGCCACACCAAGCCAGGTTAAGAAACATTACCCAGGAAGAGAAAAAGAGTAGGCGAAGGCAAAAAAGAGCAACCCGATGAGGAGTTCTGGGGGCTGAAGGGGGAACTAGAGGGTCAACTATCCATCCAGCCGGGTGCTAATCAAACTGATCTTTGTATCTTAAAGAGGTGCTGTGTAATACACACTATTTTATATCTGTTAAAGTCAACATGGACTTCTAGGCACAGTCGATTCTACTATAATAATTTACATATTTTATTGATGGTAATGGAATATTTGAAGTTGCAACTTTTCTATACTTGACTGTATTGTGAAAATTCATGTCAGATCCGGATGCGAGTTTGGAATGACAAGTATATTTATAAACTTTTTCGAAATAAAGTACATTGGTGAATCATGCAAAATTAAACATGCAAGTAAGAGAAAGTAAATAGGCTTACTTATATTTTTATGTTGACTTTAACGTTTGAAGAACAAATACAATGGGAACCAATTTTACAGTTGTTTCTCTCCTACGTTTCTATCCAGACTGTAACCTTTGTCTTATCAAAAGTATATGAAAACACTAAGAAAGTCTTGTAGAAATACTGCAGCCAAATTGAAAGAAAGCTCTTAAAAGCTCCCGCTTATGATCAGAGATTAGCAAGAGCTGGATGAGGAGGGGTGGGGGTTTTGATCTGGAATAATAATAGTTGCTCTTGTGAAGTACTGACCTGCTCACAGACATTTAATGTAGGCTAGCAAAACAAACAATAAACCATGAAAACAGCAGCTGTGAAAGAAACTGGTATAGTGCAAACAAGTGATGAAAAGAAAGAGGGAGAGTCAGATAGAATAGTGTTCGACAGTAACTGACCTTCATGGGATGTTTGTGATGGTAGTGGAGGCCAAATCAAAGTGCTGCTGAACCAGCACATTTAGTTTAGAAGCCAGATACCTTCCAGCACGCACGCTGTGAACTTCACTGGTCAATACGGATGACAGCTGCCAAATATACAGGAAAGAGAAAGACACTCAGATCAGATCAATAGAGAATAGTGAGACAAAATGCTTTCTATATAGTCAGCTGCAAAACAGATAGTACTGGCTATAAAGTGTGATGGGATGAGCCACATTCATGGTAAATAGCTTAATAATGTGGTGATTTTGCACTAATAAAGACTTTAGACTTTAGATTTTCACCTCTTTCTTTTGACGGTCTGAGACCAGCGTGTCATCACCCTGGGGGAAGATGTGAACCAGCACAAGCTCACACTGCTGAATAGGCATCAGTCTACAGAGATCACACAGCCATTCATCAGTATGAGAGAAATGAAAAATGCTCTTTATCGTGTTAAAGTCATTCATGTAAACTGACCGATCAGATCCTGCTGCCAGTTTGTTCTGCTCCTGAATGGTTTCCAACACACAGTCCTCTAGCATTCTGACATGGGTGTCACTATAAGTGAAAATAGAAAGACGTTCCTATTAAACAGATGATATTTAATAAAAATGCCTTATTGGTAAATGGCAAAATACATAGGAATATTCTGTTAAGATCATTTGCATATATTATATGTCACACAGCAGTTCATGTGAAAAATGTAAACAAATAAGCAAGGCTTATTTTTAGAGCTAAAATTATATTTATTA
Source organism: Triplophysa siluroides (assembly GCA_006030095.1). Lineage (NCBI taxonomy): Eukaryota > Metazoa > Chordata > Actinopteri > Cypriniformes > Nemacheilidae > Triplophysa > Triplophysa siluroides. Next base: position 1,305,450 of record VCII01000691.1, read on the forward strand.
TGCGGAGATGTCTATCATTTTTTTATTGCATTTCCCGGTTAAGGACGGTTTCCGTGATGTGAACTGAAACGGATTGCTACACATTTAAATAACACATTTTATAGATTAAGGTGCTTACCTTTTGGCATTAGTGAGACAGATAATACGCCCCCTATTGGCTACTCTGTCAGCCACATCCATTAAAGAAGTTCGAGACTCATGCTGATATTCTGTGATCTTACACAATGATTCCACGGCTGCAACCAACCCATGCAGGACACTACAGCATTCAGGATCCTGGCGAGGGTTGGGGGGACCAACAGTCGCCAAAGCAGCCATGAGCTAGAAAAAATCATTTCTTTTTGTTTATCACTTCTGCCCAATGATCAGATTACCCAGGTACAAGCAATGAACTCAAAATGAATGTGCACAGTGACAGATGTGTTTTACCTCATGAGTGTTCTGGTGTTCCTGCTTCCAGTTGTTAAGGATATGAACTTCGGAATCACTCACAATGTAGTTCACCTGTACATTTAACAATACACGATTGTGATAGGCGTTCACAGAAAAATAATATAGTATCACTATTTACAGGTTTAACTTCAAAGTTTTTGAAGATGTATCATGTGACTCGTTCCCATCAATGACAGTTAATAGTGCTCACATCTACTGTATAAGCCAGTAGATGTGAGCATCTGATCATCAGCAGTATACATAAACTTGGGTCTGTTCCCTACATCTGGCAGATGACCATTGCAAATGTATAAAGATTCTTCTAAACATCTCCACTTGTTTTCAACTGAGGAAAGACAGTGCAGTTGTTTGACAACACAAAAATAACGTTAGTGAATTATCAATCAGCAGCAGTTTCCAGAAACTCACCAGTTTCTTGGTGGGGTAAATGTCAAATAGTATGCGGCAGTACTCCATAGAGCATTCGATGGCACATGTCCAGAGAGACTTGGAGACCGGAGCCAGAGGAATCACACCCTGTGCACGGCTTTTGGTCAGCATGTCACACTCGATCAGTTGCCGGCATGACTCTGCCATGTATGGACAGTGATCCACCACAAAGGCTGTCTTGTGTGAAACTGAGAATATCCTCATCTTTAATGTCCTGCCAGGGATGTGTAAAACATTCACATGTCAAGGAGTGTGGCATATAACTTAAAACTATAAACAAACAACAATTATTTTACATATTTAAAATCCATGCAGATTTTTGATCCCACGTTTAAATGTATTTAACGTTAGATCTGCCTCCACATGAAATTAAGCCTGTGCGTTCAATGTGTATGCAGGTTACAACACTAAAATAAATGTTCGTATTTTGTAAATAAAACACCTCACCAATCTAACAAAAAACGTTAATCTATCACTTTATATTAAAAACAATCATTGATGATATTGCATGATTGATTAAATGCCATTAAAATGAACATGAAATTACATTTCACCATCGTAACCATCGTAAACAAACACCAACATACGCTTAAAACATTGGTTTGCAACAAACATAATGTACTACATTCAAAGACTGTAAAAAGGAAAGTTAGGATGAATAAATGGAAGGTTTTATATAATAACGTAACAACATTTAGATGATAATCTGACTAACGTTACCTGGGTGTCACAGAAAAGGTAGCTTTAGCATGCTAGCATCGCCCGCTAGTTTTCCATCGGTTCTGCGCGCGCGCACACACCAAAGAGACTTACATAAAACCCGTCTATGTTGTTTTGGTTAGTAAATAACAAAGATGTAGAGGATAACAGAGGGATAAAATAAAAATAACGGGACAGATGTGCTAATCCAGCCAGCCAGAAAAAGCAAAGCAAAGGGGACAAAATACGTCGTTGCTCGGGTCCGTTGGTCAAAACCCTCCCTGTGCACTCAGCGGCCTACATGAAACGTTCCTGGAGCAAAGCTCTATATTAACTTCCCCTTTATATTTGTACTTAAATTGAAAAAAGAAAACATGTAATATGCATAAATATATAACTATGTATTAATTTACTAATATTTCTAATATACTGTTTTCTCTGAAGTAATAGCTGATGTAGAATTATGTTTATCTCACATTCTTTCACATTTACTCCAGGTATGGTCGTCTAAATATAAGTATTTTCATTGATTTTTATATGTATTTGAGTTAACACTAGTTTTAGCTGACTGTCTCCGACATACTAAAGTTACGAAACCAGATAGAATAATTATATTCTGTTCACGTAACTTTAGACCTGGAAGTCAAATTCTGCTGTCATGGGAAGTCGAAACATTTGCAGTTTTACATGAAGGTATTTATTTTAAGCTATGTTTGCAAACGATTTGCATTCAATATCGAGCACAATACATAGAGGAAGTTTCAGATACCAGTAAATGTTTTCAGTGAGCGTGTCTGTGATCTTAACACAGCCGAGCATTGTACTCTTGACCACTGGCACTGCTTATTTAGAAGTATTCTCTAGCTTTTTCTAACTACCGTGGTAAGTATTTTAATATCCCAATACTACCCAATACAAAAATAATATTTACATTTTCAGGTATTTTCAAAATTTGCTTAAACATTTACGTTATATGAATTTAATGTTAAAAAACTGCTCTTGGTAATTTATTATGTTAAGATGATCTACATCTATAATCTGATTCAAAAATAATGTTTTGGCTTTTGTGTAAATTAATTTTTATATGGCATGCGACTAAACTCTGTCATGTCTAAACTCATATGACTTTCTTTTGAGAAACGAAAAGCACAGTGTTTGAGACTGACAGCCTCCGTTTACGTTCATGCTACTAAAAATAATGTCTTTGTAATGACATTTCGAAAAATGTAAAAGAAAGTACAGTATCATAAAGACATTACAATTGTCTATACAATTGTGTAAATATATGTTAACTGATGGACACGATTAAAAAATTATATCAGAATGAACTGGCTTCATGCTACCAATTTTTTTTTTATTAATACAGTATTATGAAGAAACAAAAAATATGAATTTTAGTTTTCACATGTTTTGTAATTTTTTTATGTATGTGCGTTCTCCATTCCAGGTTCAGCCTTCTTTATACACTAAGATGGGTGTAGCTGAGAAAATCATCTTTTCGAGTCTTTATCTTACAAGGTTGAGTTTTTATCTTGTCATCTATATTGTTTGTTGTAAACCATCAAAGTGTTTAAGCCTGTTGTGTAAAACTAAATACATTTCAAACACAAACTACATAAAGTTTAGATTATAGATGGAATTGGAGCTGATGTCTATTTATAGGAACGTGGGCCTTGGTTATATTGTAGTGTATCACAAGTGTTTTGAAGAATTTGATTGATTGAAAATTACTTTAAAAGCAAAACAAGCAATTAAACAAGTAACTTACTTTTCACATGCAAATTCGTCATCATGCCCCATCAGTTTTAAAGTACTAGGTTTAACATTTTTTTATTTTGTCCATTTGTAATACTGTCTATTCAGTAAAAATCACTGATAGTCCTCCCCAGGCTTTCAAATGTACTATATCTTAATTAAAAACCTAGTAAACAAAGAGTATAGCCACCGAATAAAGTGTGTTACCTTTCATTGTTTTAAAGGTGTTTGGTGTGGAGATTGGAGCATCAGTCTTCCAGACAGAACTGAAGCTCTGAGTGGATCATGTGTGATCATAAACTGTGGATTCGATATAAATGTCAACTTTGCCAACGATCTTACTGACAGTGCTGTGGGGATGTGGCTTACAGAAGGGACAAGCCAAATAGTATTTGATTCCAGCAATTCTAACAGCAGGATTAAAGGGAAAATAACTGGAAAATTAAGACACAAAGACTGTACCACTGTCTTTTATAATGTTACTTCAGATCACAAAGGCACATTTAACTTTAGAATTGAGGGTAATGGTGGTCTGAAATATACCTATAAACAAAAATATGTTTCACTTGATGTGATCGGTAAGTGAATTATAAATTGCAAATTAGCATCAGCTAGATCAGTTTTTACATATATAGGTAAAACGCTGAATGCTTAAGAATCTTTTTGTCTTGTGAAATATATACAAAATATATCTGTGTGCATTTCAGAGTCTCCCCCCAACCCCACAGTGAAGATGTTTATGGGGCAAATGGAGGTTCAGGAGGTATTAGAGGGGAACGCCGTAAATCTGAACTGCTCTGCTATCACTCTCTGCTCCTCTTCTCCACCAACTCTCACATGGAGATCCACCGACAGACTCCCCATAAATGACAGCAGACTGCCGCAACAACAGAATCAAACTGAGATCATCTCTGATCTGAACTTCACTGCTTCTCATCTTCAACATGGAGTCACTTTCATCTGCTATATAACCTACCGGCTACAGAACAGGAACGCAACAGCACAGAGCAACATCACGTTACGTGTTCTGTGTAAGAGGAAATCACATGGATCTTGTTGACCACATGACTTTAAATGACATAATGATGCTTTAAATTTGTTTCCCCCACAGATGCTCCTAAAAACACATCAGTATCTGTGATTCCATCTAACTCTGTACTGGAGGGCACTTCAGTAACTTTGACCTGCAGAAGTGATGCAAATCCAGCAGTGCTGAACTACACCTGGTTTAGAGAGATTGGAGGACGGCTGGAGCAGCTTCAGACTGGACAGAATCTAACCTTCAATGTGACTGATCGAACACAGAGAGGTCGCTACTACTGTCGAGCGAGAAATCAACATGGTACACAAAACACATCAGTGTTACTGGACATCCAATGTGAGTATTAGCAGTATAGTTCCCTATCGATACTTCACTCGTACTGCACAGCAGGACGCTATGGGGAAAACTATTTTTTTTCCGATGACTGAAGCTTTTTCCAATAACGTAGTAAAACTGCACACCCACTGGTTTGTGAAAAGTAACACTTTAAACCAATGGCAGAGAAGCTGCACGGCATGAGTCTCTCCTCTCTGCGCTCACGGATTGCTTTCTTTTCAGAGAGCGAATCCGTTCCTCGTGCCCTCCTGCCTTCTGCCTCGCAACAAATTGTGAGACGAAAGCAGCAGGGTAGAGGATCTCAGCGCTCGGATAAGTGCGGGCTCATGCCGTCTCTGTGGCCTCACACTTATGTCTGCCCACTGCCATTGGATGGACGGCAAAAGTAGCCCATCAGTCTAAGCCGTGTAAGATGACTTTGGCCCTTGCTGGACGCTCTATCTCGTCCGCCGGCCAAACGGCTTCAGCTCTTCACTCCATGGCGGTGCTCCAGGTCTACCAGGCTAAACTCCTCCAGGGAATGGATGAGCCTGGAGGTGACCCGGCATCCTACAAAGAGCTGCGGAGTGAGACGGATCTCGCTCTACGTGCCACCAAGGCCACGGCCCAGGTGATAGGCAGATCCATGGCCAGTCTCGTGGTACTCGAGCAAAATTTATGGCTGACGCTCAACGTAGATGAAGGAGGCTGACAAGGTTCCCTTCCTCGAAGTTCTGATCTCTCCCACGGGCCTCTTCGGACCCGCGGTGGAAAGCTTCGCGGAACGCTTCACGGCTGCGCAGAAATCTTCGCAGGCCATGAAACACTTCCTACCGAAACGACCCGTCTACCCGGCCTGCACAGCAGCCGGCGAGAGTCGTGCCCCCTGCTACACAGATGACAACGAAAGCGGAGACTCGCCAGCGATTCCGCTCAGGAAGGCGTTTCCCTCACCCTCAGCGCCAGGGACCCTGGCCAAAGATCACGCTGGACCCTGCGCCTCAGGCACCGCCCTGCGACTCAGGTCAGGAAGAGGAAGGACCCAGGTCTCGCCGCGGCTGGATCTCCCTCCAAGCGAGCTCTTTTCAGCGCCCAAGCACCCCGTTCTGCTCCGGGTGCCTGCAAAACTGTGTGTTTATGTCATGTTGTAAATGTTGGTTGTAAGTTTACTTATTCACTCAAAATAACTTCCACTATTTAAAGTGTAATAAAATGAGAATTTATTAGTGATTCATTTATCAAGGTGTTCCTCAAAATATTCTTGTTCTGGACTGGGACACATGTCTAGCTCCACATGTGTGTCACAAACAAGAAAGAAAAACTGCTTTTGTGATTATCCAGAACATAAAACATTTACAAAAAGACCAGTAGTTGTATTTCCAAAACAGAGAGACTTGAGTTTTGGAGTTTACTTCTCTTTTGATTTTCTAAGTGGTTTTGTCCATTTACCTATCTCAGGTGCTCCTAAAAACACATCAGTATCTGTGTTTCCATCTAACTCTGTACTGGAGGGCACTTCAGTAACTTTGACCTGCAGAAGTGATGCAAATCCAGCAGTGCTGAACTACACCTGGTTCAGAGAGAATGGAGGACGGCTGGAGCAGCTACAGACTGGACAGAATCTAACCTTCAATGTGACTGATCGAACACACACATGCTACTACTGTCGAGCGGGAAATCAACATGGTACACAAAACACATCAGTGTTACTGGACATTCAGTGTGAGTATTTAAATTATTTAAAGTAAAATATTTTATTTTCTCTTTATCATCTACTCTTCCTTAGCCAACTACTGCCCACTACTCTTTTCTTAGCCACGTACTCAATGGTGTGCAATGACCAACAAAAAAAGAATAGGGTTTTGCTCAGGAATGTTTCTTTTCCTGGTCATTATTTGCATTATTCACTCGAATAATGCAAACTCAAATGGCTTACTACATTTTTACAGCCCTAAACATGCAATAATAAACAGAAATGTGTTGACCTATACAGGTACATTTGTTTCTCTGTTCTTTTTTTAGATGCTCCACAAATCTCAAATTCTTCCAGTTTTACTCTTGGGGATGTAATAGTGTGTTCATGTGAGGCTCATGGGAATCCCTCTCCTAAAGTGGAGTGGCATCAATCTGGACATCTCGTCAGGAACTCCACAAACACATTCATCAGCGAGGAACGATTGAGCAGCACATACTTGAGGAGCATCATCACTCTCCATCAATCACTCAAAGACACTTTGCAGTGTGTCGGCACCAACAGTCATGGAACTACCAGTCAACAGTTTCCAATGAGTCCTCAGGAGACTGCATGTAAATTGAACGCCAGTTTTTCATTATCAGGCTACATTTGTTCATATACAATATTTGGATACATATTTGCATGAGATCGGCATGACTGCATCTGGAATAATAGAAGGCAACTGTTCTTAGTTTATTTAACAGGGATAAACATCAACTCCCTGCTGGTTGGATTTGCTGTTGGGGCTTTAGCTATGGCGATCCTGTGGGTCACAACACACATATACAAGTAAGTTATGGCAACAAATGAGCATACTGAAATACAGGTATCAAGTACAGATGTTGTCTTGCACTCTTGCGAACAGGCACAGAAAAATGGCAGAAGACAAAAACTAAACCATTTTTTACTTGCGTTTCATTTCAGTATATTCTGCAAGACTGGACAAGAGAATAAAACTGGACTCGTTCTAAATGAAGAGGTATGTTGTAACAAACACACACAGATCAAGTATATACATACTACTTATTCAAAGACACTTCCCAGATGCTTCTGGTCTATAAAAGCTGAAAAAGTTGCATCTGCGTTGTTGATCATCAATTAGGCTGTTTTACAGGAGAGGGATAAACATGTTTATGGCAATCCAATCGTGCTGTCACCTGCTGGAGACGCTACTCCGAACGATCCAGAATCCCTCCATTATTCCACCATTCACTTTACAAACACCCAAACAAAGTCCGGAGAGATCAGATGTGTCTCCTCACCTACCACAGACTATGCTGTGATCCAACGGCATGGTCGAATGTCTTGAGGGGAGATGCGTGAAGCAAGTTCATTTACTCACTCTCTTGACATTTCAAACCTGTTTGACTTCCGCGAACACAAAAGAAGATATTTTGAAGAATGTTGTTAACCGGCACCCATTCACTTGCATTGATTTTGTGTCCGAATAGAAGTGAATGGGTGTGGCGCTGTTCGGTTACCAACTTACTTCGAAATATCTTCTTTTTTGTTTTGCGTAAGAAAGAAAGTCCTACAGGTGTGAAATGACAACTGTGAGTAAATGATGACAGAATATTTTACTTTCGGGTGAACTATCCCTTTAATACTCCATACAACTATACCCAATACACCTTTAATAGACCATAGTACATCATACTGTACATTTTCCTTTAAGTTTGAAAAGTGTTTTTTGTCTTTATTTACTATATATATTATATCTATTTAGCTTTAAAAAAAAAAAATCACTTTCATCTACATGTTATTTTCAAAATAAATGTTGTACCTGCTTTTATGTTTATGTTTTATTTAGGTCATAAATCTCAGATATCAATTATCATATTGTAGGAAAATATTGTTTGCTATTGTTTTCAAATAAATTATAAGTACATGCTTTACAAATGTGTTAAAAGTGTACATTTGTTCCTTATAATCTTCAAAGTTATGCACACCTACATTTAAATCAATGGATTTCAATCCTGTTTCTTGGGGGCCTAATGTATATATCTGTCACTGAATTCTGTCAAAAAAACATGTTCTTCTTTGGTTTTATAAAGTATAGTGATTGCAAGGATGCACTTCAAGGAAATGAAAGGCTGAAGGGAATTTTCAACTAGGAAATACTTTAAAACCAACGTATATGATGTCTTACTGCAGTAAAGTATTATGTCACATACAGTATTTCACACAGAAGAGCTGCCATCTTGATTTCTGTTTTGCATTATGGACACAAACAACATAATCTTTGCTAGTTTACATGCAGAGGATTAAATTGTATATTTATAAACTCTGTCCTTGCTGTCCATAAAGAAACCCATTGGAAAACGTGTTATTGTACTTTTCTACCAAACTATAATTAAATAATACTAAATAATATTAAAAGGAAATTATACTATATAAATGTAGTAGAACCCATAAAACCTGATTTGTTTTCAGTGTTCCTCTTTGTGTTACTTTGCATTACATTTTTTTTATTATTTATTTACGCTTTTATTATTGTCTAGTAATAACCAGTTTTCTTGCTTGTTTTAGTTAAGACTAGTCAGTTTCTGAAAAAGAAAACCTCTAAAAGTCTTCACTGTTATCAGTTTTGTGTTAAAAGTTCTGTTTTTACCTGACATTTAGGGTTGGAGTTATCAGATAAATACCATTCAAAAGCGTAATTTACTGATTATTAATTTTTTTACACATTTTGGAATAATAGTAAACTCAAAAATAACACGGATGTAACTATAAGAACTTTTGTTTACTACATGAACAAAGTCTTTGTTTTGGTGTTCAATGAGAATCAGGTGTTTATTGAACAGACTGTGTGTGGTCAGTGAATGTGATAATGTGACTACAACCCCAATAAAGCTATTCATTTCAAATATTTATGTAGCCTATTGTGTAAATATAACTGTACAATAAATTGTATTTTGTACGACAAGGACATCTTGGACTCATTCTGACCAGCAAGGTACATTCCAACAAAAAGACATTATACATGCTAAAATCACAAAACATTGCACATTTTTAGAATACATAATATACAAGAATACAGTACTAAAGCTGTTCTTGTTTATACATTAGGGTGTTGTTAAAGAGAATGGGGTTGAATCTATTACTATAAAATCATGCTGCCCCCTGCTGGAGCTGCTGCACAACCTGAATCCCTGTATTTTTTTCACATCCACTTAAACTCTAAAATTTCCAGGAAAGGTACGAGGCATTTATCAAGTATCACTGAATAAACTGTTTTCCAATTCCAAAATAATAATGTTGCAATAACAAAACCACAAAGCACTGTCCAACAGCAGCTTTGATGGAGTCAAGATCAAACCACAAGGAATCAAATATCAGTGAACTGTCCTCCCACACATCAGAAAACACAACATATGAAAATACTACCCATCCCAAGCTTGTTCCTCAGTTGGTCATGCATGCAGGTGAAGTCACAAAACAAGCTCTGTCAAAGAAAGCCAAGCACAAGCCTACACGCAAGTAAAACATTGCTGACCTGAATCACTTCAATCTGTGCGATCTTGGAATACATTAGTAAAATATCATACTATTTTCTAAATGTGCCATAATGAAGATACAGTTTTCTTTTAAAGTAATGGGGAATATACAGGTTTAGTTAGGTTATGTTTTTTCCAAAAGCGTTGATGTTTCATGAGTGTAATAAACTTTTTTCTCACCCAGGTTTAAGCCCGAAACCCTTTTTTTTACAGTTTATGGTCATCATTAACAGTTTTTTGGACTTTTGTTTGTTTTCTGTGTGTCAAGTTGTCAGCGCAATTGGGTTCTGTCTGTTAAGACAGGGAACTCCTAGGATGATACCCGAGGAAGCTGGTTGACAAGATACAAAGAGTGTTTGCAAATTCTACGCAAAGTGTGGCCACATTTAAGATGCTAAACATATCGTTTTGAATCATTTTAGTTTTTTTTCTGTTATCATATAATTCTACAGTCGTATTTCAACAACATGATGTGTTTGTCAATGTTTTAAATCCACACAACCAAGTTATTCAATTATTTCTGAAAAAGAAAGATCACAAGGGTTTTGAATGACATAAGGGTAAATAAAGGGTGATAGATTTGTAAATTTACTATCCCTTTGGGTTCATTACATCGTATTGCTCGGAATAGTCGCATAATGTTTTGAAAGGGGAGTGTCACTCAACTCAACTCACACGCACTGTTCTAGACTGTAAAAGAGCTATGGCTTCTTTCTTCCAAGCAGCTTTGTCTCTATATTTAAATACAAATTAAAAACACTACAGGTCTAATGTGTGGGTATTTTTTCTCATGATCCTAAAAACCTTTGATCCCTTATGTTTGGAATAGTTAAATTATAAATGCCAATTTATCGTTACTTGAATTTCATATTTAAAAAAGTTGGAACAAATAATATCAAAGACACCAATAAGAGGTCAACATAGACAGGAACTCCTTCAATCCTGTTTGAAAAGTACCCCAAGGATACCTCAAAAATGTTTGCTAATTCTATGCAAAGAGTGACTACATCCAAAAATATAGTCATTATATAGTCAGAGTCATTTTTTTATTAGTCTTGTTTAGACACATAATTCTCTTCTTAAAAATGAAAGCTGAGGTCTTAAATAAAACCAGTGATATTCTAACCATCTACTATTTATTTGATATCGAAAATACATTCCAAGCTATTTAAAGTGTGTTGTTTTTGCTCCTCCCAAACACGCCTTTAACTGCCATTGACAGAACAAACAGATATTCTAGCTCTGCTTCGAAGTCACGCAACTTTGTTAGGCTAATGATGTTATATCAGACCGGAAAGGATGCTAAAACAACCACAGGAATGTTTTGATTGTATCCAGTTATTGAGCCCACGGTGCTTACTAAAGCAACCTGCAAAATATAATGTATATATATATAAATAATGTGTTTTAATGTGATGTAATATTATAGAGTAATTGTGGTAAGGGCACTCTATATTACAATCGTTTTTTTATATTCTCCTCATCCTGTTACTAAAACAGAATACACAGCCCATCTCATCATCATTTAAGTTGCATAAAGACATTTGCGTTTACCTGCATATAAGAACCACATCTTGACTTAGTACTGAAACAGAGTTAACTTGGCAAACGCACCAAAATACTTTTTTAGGGGAAAAAATAAAAAAATAATTACTCGAACTATTCATCAACTCCATTTAATCAACCTTTTTGGGTCATTCAAACATGAACAATATATTTAGGTATAGTGTGTTTCTTCAAGCTCCCACTTTGTTGCCTCTTGATACAAGCACCATTGTAGGGACAAAAAGGACATTATTTGCTGTCCGTTTTGGTACTGAAGGGCTATGAATAACCTCATATTATTTCCCCAATTCATGCATCATTTATGATTACATTTTCAGTTTTGGGTGAACTATTTATTACTTTAAGCTTAATACTCAAACTGTTCTCAGATCCCAGAACCAAGTACACAAACATCTATGACATCTTAGGGAGAAAGAAAAAAGAATATTGCATTCCAGTGACAGATTATTCTGTGTAACAACTATACAAATAATACAACATAATCTCAGAGTCTTATATAATATCTTTTTGTAGAGTCTGGATTTGCATGATTAGAGTTTTTTTTTATATATTTCTTAATCAATTATAAGATTATAAATTAAATCAAGGAGAATGTACAAGCGAATGGTTTTGTTTTAGCATTAAAGTATTTTGCATTGGGGTGTAATGTCCAGTAAAATAGCATAAAAGGCATAAAATGTATAGTAAATAAAAAAACAAGGCTCTTGTTCAATTTGACTTTAAAAACACCATTTTGCATAACTTTCCTCTGTCCGTGTAAAGAATGTCTACTCATGCTTACCCAGGAAGCACTGGACTAGTACATCTGAGGTCAGTAGGTATTTTGTGTGCATGGTTCTCTTTACAGAGCTTAGTTTTACTTAGTCTCAAGTTATCAGCCGGTTCTTCAGTACAGAACCCAAAGGATCAACTGAAAGTGACCTTCTAACAATCAGCTTTCAGGAAAGATATTGCACTGATTTCTGGTAAGATAATCGTAAACTCTTTCTTTTTCTTTAGATGTTACTTAAGGTAAAGTACTGGTTGACCTTACATTTTGTAAACTCACAATTATATCATAAAATATTTGCTTGTAAAATGTATCACTGGTCAAAAGTTTATGGTAAATTACTCATTCAAAAAAATCAATATTTTTATTTATTCTTTTTAGAATAATAGTAAACTCATCAAATAGCAAAATGGTATGTGAAAATTTTGTTAAAGTCAAATCCAAAATGAATCAAAACTATGTTATATTTTAATATTATATTCATTTACATTTACATTTATGCATTTGGCAGAGGCTTTTATCCAAAGCGACTTACATTGCATTATCCTATACTTTTATACGTAGGTATGTGCAATCCCCTGGGATCGAACCCACAACCGGTTAACGCAATGCTCTTACCACTGAGCTACAGGAACGCTATTCAATGTGGTCACCCTTAGCCTAGAATTTGCAATAACTTTTTTTAGCTTAATTTCTTAGGTATCTGTCTTAGGTAGTTTTAAAAAACAACCAGTAAAAATCACTCGCAAATAACAAGAAAAAAGGATTCCCATAATGAAATTCTGTCCCAGCAGTAAAAAGACAAAAGGAATAAATAGCAGACAAGGGGCTCACAACAAAACAAAGGAAAAGACCCAGAGCGGGGGTCCAGATCCCAATGAAAAAAGAAAAACCTGATACAAAAAAGTCATGAAAGTCATGATCTAAACTGACACAAAAGACACAAGGCTGCCTCTAGGTGTCACAAAAGCACCTTTGAATGACTGTGATCGTATCACCCTTGGATGCTGTTCTAAAAGACATCTTATTGTCTGCTTTTCTTTATTACCCCGTCTAAGTTATCCATTTTAAAAACACTATGCTAAATAAAATGTTAGCTTTGTAATGAATCAGATTAATTCGTAGGAACATTTAACTCATTTTAAACTTCAGATCCAAACGATAATGTATGAAGATCATGAGAAACATTTCAGTGACATCACACTTTGACCAGTGTGTTTCAACAAAGGAATTCTGGGGTATAATTGTTCATTTTCATTAAGTCATGTATGCATATTTACAGGTGTGTGTATGTTTTCCCAAAGGAATCATCTTATTTTAAACAACACAAAGCAATGGACAAAACACTGAAAATCGTTCTTTTCATTTTCCTGCCACAAGGTTTGTTTTTCTTAATTTTACTTCTTAAAAAATATATGTTGTGTTAATTGCGGCAAGACAATTCGGATAACGAAATGTGCTAAATGTATGTTTTCTCTGTTAAGACTCAGTAAACATTAATACAATATATTTTTTTAACAAATGAACTAAATTGATCAATACCATTCAGTAAACAATTATAAATGTAACAAATAAAGTGAGTTTCAATTTACTTGAACTGCAATTGAATGCTCATAGTGTTTGTAACATTTTATGTGTTGCCTAGACAATAAACATAAATGTTTGTTATTTTGGTGTCTGTACATCACTCTACATGTTAGTTTTTACCGCTCATCGTGCCTGTATTGTAGGTGTTTGGTGTAAAGATTGGAACATCAGTGTGCCAAACAAGATTGAAGCTCTAGATGGATCCTGTGTGTCCATAAACTGCAGATTTGATATTCCAGAAGTATATGACCTTCTTCTCACTGACCCTGCTGGAGGAGTGTGGTTTAAAACTGTGAACGATATAAAAACTTTGGTGTTTAACTCCAGCAGGCCTACTCTCTCTCTTTTGAAAGGGAATATAACTGGAAAATTAACATACAGAGACTGTACCACAATCTTTTTTAATCCTACTTCAAGTCACAGAGGCATTTATAACTTTAGGATCGAATGTAAAGTACTGAAATATACGTTCGCACAAAAATCTGTTTCAATAGATGTGATCGGTGAGTGTAAATTATTTTCAATTTCAAATTGCAAACTAGTAATGTACAATTTAATTTTACCTGTAAAATGCACACATATATAATACATCTGTGTGCATTTCAGAGTCTCCCCCCAACCCCACAGTGAAGATGTTTACGGGGCAGGTGGAGGTTCAGGAGGTGTTAGAGGGGAACGCGGTGAGACTGCGCTGCTCTGCTATCACTCTCTGCTCCTCTTCTCCACCAACTCTCACGTGGAGTTCCTCTAAGGGACTCCCTCTCAATGAGAACAACAGACTGCCGCAACAACAGAATCAAACTGAGATCATCTCTGATCTGAACTTCACTGCTTCTCATCTTCAACATGGAGTCACTTTTATCTGCAATATAACCTACCGGCTACAGAACAGGAACGCAACAGCACAGAGCAACATCACGTTACGTGTTCTGTGTAAGAGGAAATCACATGGATCTTGTTGACCACATGACTTTAAATGACATAATGATGCTTTAAATTTGTTTCCCCCACAGATGCTCCTAAAAACACATCAGTATCTGTGTTTCCATCTAACTCTGTACTGGAGGGCACTTCAGTAACTTTGACCTGCAGAAGTGATGCAAATCCAGCAGTGGTGAACTACACCTGGTTCAGAGAGAATGGAGGACGGCTGGAGCAGCTTCAGACTGGACAGAATCTAAACTTCAATGTGACTGATCGAACACACAGAGGTCGCTACTACTGTCGAGCGAGAAATCAACATGGTACACAAAACACATCAGTGTTACTGGACATCCAATGTGAGTTGTGTTTCCACTAAATTTCCCAGTTTGCACTATGGAATGATTTAATATGTATTTATTGGGGCAGTTACATCAATCTTTTTTTGTTTCTTCCCAGTTCCTCCCAAGAACACATCAATATCAGCGGTTCCATCCAGCACTGTGTTAGAAGGCAATCCAGTCACTCTGATATGCAACGCTAATGCAAATCCAGCCCTGGTCAATTACACCTGGTACAGAGAGAATAGAGGACAATTTCAACTGCTTCAGACTGGATATAATCTCACCTTCAGCATAACAAACTCCACACAAAGTGGGAATTACTATTGTATAGCTCGAAACAAGCATGGCCAACAAAACACATCCGTTTCACTGGATATTCAGTGTGAGTATAAAAGCAGCTCCACAGTACCTATAATCTCTTAGCAAACCCCCCACTAGCCACCAAAACCACCCAAAGTCTTTATCCGGACCATGATTGGATGAACTCATTGCAACGAATAAAAATGGTTCATTCCATGGTTTTTGAGAAAGGTGGCGTTCTAAAACCTTGTGTAAATGTGAATGCTGGCTTCCTCACAACATTAAAGGCGCTCTGTGTAATTTGTTGAGGATCTATTGACAGAAGTGCAAAATAATATACATAACTATGTCTTCCGAGGTGTATAAAGACCTTATATAAGGAAGCGTTATGTTTTTATTACCTTAGAATGAGCTCTTTCTATCTACATACACCGCATACAATTTGCTATGTTGTTTCTACGGTAGTCTAGCCTAAACGGACAAACTGCTCTACTGAGCGCGTTTATAAAATAAAATGTATTTGTATTCTCTACCGACTAAGTAACCTTTGTCTTTTTTAATAGTTGCCCCTAAAAACACATCTGCGTCAGTGATTCCATCCAGCACTGTGTTAGAGGGTCATCCAGTGACTCTGATCTGCAACACCAATGCAAACCCAGCACTGGTCAACTACACCTGGTACAAGGACAATGGAGGAGAGATTCAACAGCTTCAGACTGGATATAATCTCACCTTCAGATTTGCTAACTCCACACAAAGTGGGCATTACTATTGTATAGCTCAAAACAAGCATGGCCAACAAAACTCTTCTGTTATACTGGATGTTCAATGTGAGTACAAAAAAGCCCACAATATCCATTAAAATAGCACATTGCCAATAGACTCTATGCACCATCACCTCCCCGTTTTATCTCAGTCCATTCAGTTACATCCGGCGCACGTAGCGAAAATGACATTTTCACTCAAGATACACGTAGGATTACGGTCAACGAGTCAAATGATCCAAACACCAAAAACGGGGAAAGGTTTCAGGCTATGCGTTTCAAGCTACATTCACAAATATAATATCAAACAAAGTCAACTTCTCCACTTACTTTTGGTACTGTTGTCAGTTTGCTGAAATTCGAACGTGTTTTTTACCAAACACATCCTTATCACTAGGTGACAAATTACCTCAACCCTATGAGAGCGGAAGTGGCACTGGCTGAGATTTTAGCAGACGTATGTCATCACCCTGCGTGCATAGAGTCTATTGCTTCAGCTAGTCTTTCCTACATCAAAGATTTACTGTTTTTTTCTCTCAGATCCCCCTAAATACACATCAATATCAGCGATTCCATCCAGTGCTGTGTTGGATGGCAATGAAGTGACTCTGATCTGCAGTTGTGATGCAAATCCAGCACTGGTCAACCACACCTGGTACAAAGAGATTGAAGGACAGCTGGAGCAGCTACAGACTGGAGATAATCTAACCTTTAGTGTAACCAATACCACACACACCGGGTGGTACTATTGTGTAGCTGAAAACAAGCATGGTCAACAAAATTCAACTGTTTTCCTAGACATTCAGTGTGAGTGTAAAGGAAGTCGTGTTATATGTTCATTTCAGATAAATGGCATGAAGTCTCTGATGTTGTTTTTAAAGGGAATACACGAATGTGTATGCTGTTATTTTTCTGTGCAAGATAAAAGTAGAATTGTTTTATTTTGGTTGAATTATTCCATTAAATGTAATTGTCTTGCTACTACTGTGTCTTTGGGAAAAATACCAGCAAGTCCTTCCTAAATCAATCGTTTACTGTTTTTTTCCCCAGATCCCCCTAAAAACACATTAACTTCAGTGATTCCATCCAGAACTATATTAGAGGGCAATCCAGCCACTCTGATCTGCAACACCGATGCAAATCCAGCACTGGTCAATTACACCTGGTACAGAGAGATTAGGGGACAGTTTCAACAGCTTCAAACTGAAAATAATCTCACTTTCAGCATAACTAATCACACACACTTTGGATGGTACTACTGTGTAGCTCAAAACAAACATGGGAAACAAAACACGTCAGTTTTACTGGATGTTCAGTGTAAGTATAAAAGGAGATATTTTTTCTATTGCATGTCACCTATAGAAAATAAATTCATAACTCACTCGTCCTGTGACATGACTGACTTTGTGCTGCTGATATGCAAAGCAACATTTATTTAAAATTTAGATCTGACTGTATTTTTTGCAAGCAACACCCTTTTTTCACAATGCAATTTACAACCGATGAGTAACATAAAGCCATACACTACATTTTATAGTGTTCTATCAGAATCCTGTCACTCTAGTATTTAAACTAACCTTAAGCTGTGCATTTATATTAAAAAACAACATGACTAATAGATAAACATAGAAACGAGTGTGAAAATCGTGTTATTCTAGTCTAGTCTAGTCTATACTTTTTTAATTCTAGTCTAGTCTAGTCTAGTCTATACTTTTTTATTTCTAGTCTATTTTATACTATTCTATTCCAGTCTAGTCTAGTCTAGTCTCGTCTAATTTAGTATTCTATATTCTATATTCTGTTCTTATCTTATCTTATATCTTTATCTTATATGTTTTATTTATATATCTTTATCTTTATCTTATAAGTTTAGTTTAGTTTAGTTTAGTTTAGTTTAGTTTAGTTTAGTTTAGTTTAGTTTAGTTTAGTTTAGTTTTGTTGTTTAGTTGTTTTGTTTTGTTTTGTTTTATTTTATTAAATCATTGTATTTATCAACCTTTTGTCTTATTTTTTTTTCATTAGTTTCCCCTAAAGACACAAAAATATTTTCATCCAGTACTGTGTTAGAAGGCAATCCTGTCTCTCTGATCTGCAGCGCTCATGCAAATCCAGCACTAGTCAATTACACCTGGTACAGAGAAAATAGAGGACAGCTTCAACAGTTTCAGACTGGATATAATCTCACTCTCAGCGTAACAAATCGTGGACACAGTGGATGGTACCACTGTGTAGCTCAAAACAAGCATGGCCAACAAAACACATCAGTTATGCTGGACATTCAGTGTGAGTATAAAGGCAGTCCTCTTACATGTTCATTTCAGACAAATGGCGCAACATGTTGAAAATATATTTGAGGTTACTCTCTATTTTATCATTAAGTCTCAAATTCTGTTCTTTGAAGGAATAGTTAAATCAAAAGCAATCATTCGGTCAATCCAAACCTGCATTAGATAAAAGTAGAAATGTTTTGCAGAAACATTTGGCAGCTCTTACCATTAAAACATAATGACAGTTTTAGTAAACAAGGATTTGCCAAAAAAACCTAAAAAACATATTCTTGTCAAAATGGTGGCTCACATGACCTGCGTTATATTTCAAATATTCTGAAGCCAGACAGGTAAACAAATGAAATAACACCAAATGTGTTTGGAATGGCATGATGGGTTAGTCCATAATAATAAAATGCTGAATTTCTGTAAACGATTCTAATAAATGTTTTGTTTGTTTTGGGAGAAAAAATCTTTGAAACTTGTCTTTTAGCTCCTTTACACAACAACATTCTGTTTGTCTGATTTTAACATTTTCAGATCCCTCTGAGGTATCTTCCTCCAAGTGTGACAAAACACAACAAACTGTATGTTTGTGTGACGTTCGTGGGAATCCCTCTTCTAAAGTGGAGTGGTTTCTATCTGGACGTCCCATCACTAACTCTACTAACATATTTATCCGTGAGGAGCGTTTGAGCCAAACAAACATGAAGAGCTATGTCACCCTACTTCAATCCCCCACACTCGACGACATTCTGCAGTGTGTCAGCACCAACACTCGTGGCACTGCCAGTACAAAGTTTCAACTGGTTGCGTCTCCTCAAGAGACTACAAGTACGCTCTTTGTTTCAACCCATAGAGAAATTAAACTTCTCTTATGTTAATGATGAATGTTAGTTTATTATTATTTAAATATTAATATATGTATTAATATTATCAGGTGTCAATGGTTCCTCTGTGATGATTGGGTTTGTTATAGGAGTTTTGCTAATAATGGCCTTGTTTGTCATTAAACATCTCTGTAGTAGGTAAGCACGACAATGCAGTCATCATTAGAAGTCTGCCTTACATTCACATGTGAAAAATCGAATGATCATCAAATGTGGATCTGGTCCTGAGTCTGTTTTTTTTTTCCAGAAATAAAACGTCAGGAAATTCCTCGATAACAAGAGCAGAAGATGTTACTGGATTTAATCTGACTAACAGGGTGAGTTCCAACATAAACACACTATATGAAAAACTAGCAAACACCTGTGCTGGTAAATTAACTCATAACCCTTTGACACATACTTATTCCACTATCGTAAAGACAGAATATACCTCTGTATATCATTGAATCTTTGTTTTTTATCTGTTAGGCCGCTCCACAGGAGAATGTGGCAGCTGTTTATGCCAACAATGCCACGCTATCTTCTGGAGCCACTACGCTGAATTACCCACAATCCCCTTATTATTCCTCCAATGACTTTACAAACGTTAGACCAGAGTCAAGTGAGATCAGTGGAGAATCCTCATTTAATGGCGACTATGGTTTAGCCCAACATTATTAATATTACCCAACCGCAACATTTCAACAACTGAGAAGGAAGATAGTGGCGCAAGAGAAATGCAAATAAACACAATTTTGCATGAACGAGGACATTACTACAAAAAACTTTTCCAGAGTTGCTCACACAGTCAGAGGGAGTTTCCAACCTTCCCCTATTTCAGCCCATATATCTTCATATTTATAAAGATTACAGAGAATGCAAATATTCATTGGGTTTAAGCAGGAAGTGGGTTTTGGTGTAAAAATTGTCTGTAGTTTAACAGTCCAAGTTTAACAATTCATGCGATTGTGGTAGTGGGATTCATAATAAATAAGCATGCTGAATGAAATACGCATTAAATTGAACAATATCTTGTATATTACATACCTGGCCACATATTTGATAAAACTGGATTAAAATGGCTTAATGTTTCTTTTTTTAGTCTTGTTTTTTCTTATCTATTATTATTTGTTCATTACAGTACGTAGGCCTTTATGACATAAAAAACGCTTATTTATGGGCTATTCACACGGTACGCGGTGAACGCTGGAATTGCTGCGTGGCAGCCGCCTTCAAGCTGTTGTGGCTGCCGCTCATAATAAGATAAATATTTTGATCTTCAGCTGCGCCTGCCGCAAAGAGCCGTGCCCGTGGAAATTCACACAATTGTGTCTATACACCTGTGCAAAAAAACATAAGACTTTGGTTAAGACTGTTTCGGTATAACCTTCTCATATAAGATCATCGGAACATGGCTGTCATCAATATGGCCGGGATTTTGTGTTTTGGAAAATGCAGGAAGGCTACAGTAGCTGCTGGAACTGGATACCCTTCTTCTGCAGCGTAGTGGAAATCTCTTTATGTGTCTTGACAGTTTCAAATAAGTCTTTAATTAAATCAGCATATGATTCCAGTGCGGCCATGGTGTCGATACGAAATTACTAAAAAAATCAGTCAATCACTGCAAGATTGAGGTTTTTCAGGCTTTTTTTAACTTTTTGCAATTGCGGCAAACTTCCAAGTGCAACACACACACACACACACGAAGATAACTTCCGGTTCACGCAAATCGAACAAATTAAATATCAAAATAAAAATCGGTCGTGCCCCCTTTATTTCATTTCCTATTTTTGATCTGAGCATTAAATCAAAAGTATGAAAAATGACCCGTTATTTGTTTTTTGGTATTACATTTATAAACGAATAACGAAATAACAAACCGTTTTTTTATTTTCCGATTTTGGAATCTCAATTGAATATGAAAAGAACGAATGATATACGGATTTGCTAGACGAGGCTATTTTTAATATATAAGTTTCACGCGCATCTTCACGGTGCCGCGCGCATTTTTTAGGCGCCGAAAGCGCAATTACCATCAGTCCGCCTGCTAGTGACAGATAATATCCCGTGTACTGTTAAGGTCGTGGCAAGACAATAATGTTAACGTTAGTTAATAACTCTTTTCAGCAAGCGATAGTCCTTCTGTTTTTGAGTGTGTTGCTGCTGTTTGTGTTAAGCGCCCTGCTCTGGAAAGTTCAATGTGATGTTATTCCTAACGTTACATGCACCCAAATGAGCTAACTAGTGGCTAACGTTAGCTGTAACTTTTACTCAAACAAAATTAAGGTTATGTACATAATAGTTACCAAATGAACTCTGCAAGTTTTTATTAAACCTTTACAAACGTCTTTTTATTATAGGTTGAAGTGGAAGAAGTGCAGTGAGCATCCCCCAAAACCAAGGTGACTCAAATGTTAATTAAGCTGTAACCTATTTTTCATCATTTCTTTTATTTTCTAATTCCATTTCTAATTCATTAGCATATAAATCTAGCCTTACACTATCTCTTGAGCTAATATTTTTGAATAACAATTTAACGTTAGCCACCCTCTAAAGTGGAACAACATGGTTTCTGTGTTGTCAGACAATTCATTTAAATGTTTATAAAGTGCGGAAGCAGACACATTCTGTGTGATTTCATAATATCAAAGCATAAAGCAGATAAGACCCCACCTGTATTTTGAAATCTGATAATATTGGAACAGGAACATTAACTATGTTAAGTTTATAAGTAGCGAGTCTGAAGCATAAGGAATTTAAGTGGTCAAATGATATTTGTTATTATATAATTATTTTTGGTTATTTTTGGTTTTGTAGCTTTGTGCTGAGTTCCAACGCATCACAAACGTCAACCTACGGAACCAGTTCTATGCTGTGCTTGACCAACATACACCTATCCCAAGAAACTCATTCACACTTTTACATTCTTTAATTTAAAATATTTTAATATTTTTTAAAATTCTTTAAGATTTAAAATAGGGTGGGGTCTTAAAATAAATACTGTGCTGATTTCGAAAAAAAAAGTTCAATATGCTATAAGAACAAGACATACATATAAACAGAGAACTACAGTAACCACAAAAGAACAAACCACAGCAGAGCCGTCAAACCACAGCAGACAGCGTCACAAGAGAAGCACATTTTGACACGAATACAGATATTGCAACAAAGTAAGCTCTTTCAAAGAAAAGTTAACCAGAGTTTTATTTTACTTTATTGTTTTACCTGTGTGTGTGTGTGTGTGTGTGTGTGTGTATGTGTGTGCATGTGTGTATCTCTATGTCATTTCACAGTTTTTATAAATAAAAAGTTACGAAATTCACAATTATACGCATTTTAAAAAGAAAATGATATACAATCAAATCAGCCAACCTGATCTCTAGTATTAATGATGTGTATTTGAAATATGTTTATATAATTTTTCATTTGTACAGAAAGTAGGATCATGCTGTCACAGGAAGTGGACTAATACAGCTCATGTCAGTCAGTATATTGTGTTCAGACAGGAAGTTTCACTTACTGTAGTTTCAAATCATCAGCAGATGCATTAATCCAAAGATCCATTAAAGTGACATTTTAAAAATCTGCTTTCAGCAAATATTGTACACAGGTTACACCCTTTATACATTTTAGGTAAGTAAAACTTGATTTTTCTTTACGTTTAACGTAGTTTAAACATACTGTTTAACTTGTTCATAGTTTTGTTGACCTGTCCATTATGCATCTTTACAGGTTTGTTTCCCTATAAGAGTGACCTCATTTTAAGAAAGAGATGAAGACATCTCAGAAAATCATTTGTATCATATTGTTTTTACAAGGTTTGTTCCTAAATTTGTTCATCTTATAAATACACACCAACAAAAACTGTGTGAAAAACATCACTTTTTTACAATATTCATTATAAAAGTTTATTAACATTAGTTGTTACACAGCTCAAATATTTCAAACAAATTTTTATGTATCGTTTACTCATGTGTCAAATATCTGTGTAATAAATGGAATAATGTAAAATAATCTAGCTGGCTGTAATCACAAAACAAAACCCTTTTGAGTGCCATATTCTGATAACCCTGTCGGTATTTTTAGAAAGATAATATGTTTGATTAAATTTTTTTTAGTAAATGTTGAAATCAAAATGCTATCAGATTAATAAATTCTGTAGAATCATTGTTCATTGTTAGTTAATTTTTTAGTTAAATAATGTTAACAAATACAACCTTATTGTAAAAGTTTGCTGAAAACATTAGTGTGGCCTGTGAGTATTCATGTTCGTATCTGCTAAAATATAACTGGGAAGTTTAAAACGTACGCACCTATTGTTTAAATAACAATTGTTCATTTTAATGTTTTTTAAATAGTTCTTGTTTGTGTTGTAGGTGTTCGGTGTGGAGATTGGAACATTAGTCTGCCAGAGAAGATTGAAGCTTTGAATGGATCCTGTCTGACCATAAACTGCAGATTTGATATTAATAACACTTATGCCAGCGATCTCACTGACACTGCTGTAGGAATATGGTTTAAAAATAGTCATGTCGCGGCTGAACATATAGTGTATAACTCCAGTATCAGTAACGTCAGTGGCAAAATAACTGGAAATTTAAAAGACAAGAACTGTACCACTGACTTGTATAACTTTAGTTCAAATGACAATGCAACATTATTCTTCAGGATTGAAGGAAATGGTGAACTGAAATGGACCTATATAACAAAAAATGTTTCAATACATGTGATTGGTGAGTAATATTATTAATATATATTAGTAATTGCAAAACAGTACGGTAAAATTAAACATACAATATAAATAAATAAAACACAAATGCAACATTTTACCTATACGGTACCATAGTGTTTCTCTGATAAATATCCTTATTTTCATCTCGGAGCAAAAGATGATGACAGAAATCTGCATTCAATATTCTGCTTTAGATGATCATTTTCTGCATTAGATCATTACCAAAAACCGACACTTTTTCGACCTCGGGATAACCATAACTGAATGCATGTTTATCAAGATCCTTTTACCTTTTGATCTGAAGGTTTGCTATTGGTTTTAGAAAAAAAAAATTCTATGATAAAATGTTTAAAATATATGCATGAACTAGGCTGACTAATGAAGAGAAAGCCACATACCCGTTTAATGCTGTTTAATGCTTAGCATCCCACATATACAATACGTTAAATAAATCTAATTTCAGATTCTCCCTCCAATCCGACGGTAAAGATGTTTACGGGGCAGATGGAGGTTCAGGAGGTGTTAGAGGGGAACGCGGTGAGACTGCGCTGCTCTGCTATCACTCTCTGCTCCTCTTCTCCACCAACTCTCACGTGGAGATCCACTGACAGACTCCCCATAAATGACAACAGACTGAATCAATCTGAGATCATCTCTGATCTGAACTTCACTGCTTCTCATCTTCAACATGGAGTCACTTTTATCTGCAATATAACCTACCGGCTACAGAACAGGAACGCAACAGCACAGAGCAACATCACGTTACGTGTTCTGTGTAAGAGGAAATCACATGGATCTTGTTGACCACATGACTTTAAATGGACATAATGATGCTTTAAATTTGTTTCCCCCACAGATGCTCCTAAAAACACATCAGTATCTGTGATTCCATCTAACTCTGTACTGGAGGGCACTTCAGTAACTTTGACCTGCAGAAGTGATGCAAATCCAGCAGTGCTGCACTACACCTGGTTCAGAGAGAATGGAGGACGGCTGGAGCAGCTACAGACTGGACAGAATCTAACCTTCAATGTGACTGATCGAACACACACATGCTACTACTGTCGAGCGGGAAATCAACATGGTACACAAAACACATCAGTGTTACTGGACATCCAATGTGAGTTCAAACAATTTCATTTGTTTTTTTCCCAGCATGCACTCTGGCATAAATTTGCTGGTACTCTTAACGCATTAAGAGTATTTCTTTTTTGACTATTATTTCTTTATTAAACATTGTTGTTTCCATTCACTGCTACTCATCGAGTCTATTTTACCTGCACTTTAACATACTGTACCACTACCAGTTACATCGCAGGAACAGAAATCGGCTGTGTGGAGTTTGATAATCATTATATTTCAGTGGCAAAAGTGGCATTGATTCTTTTCTCCCTTGAAACACTTGCACTTCAATTTTATTTTCTGTCTTTCAGATAAACCCAACATCTCTCTCTCCTCCTCCTGCTGTAACAGAGCAGATGCAATAGTGTGTTCATGTGAGGTTCATGGGAATCCCTCTCCTAAAGTGAAGTGGCATCTATTTGGAAGTCCTGTTACTAACTATACAAACACATCCATCCGTGAGGTAAATTTGAGCAGCACACACATGAGGAGCATCATCACTCTACATCCATCACTCACAGACACTCCAGAGTGTGTTGGTATCAACACGTATGGGAACACCAGTAAACGGATTCATCTGGATTGTTCTCAGATGACACGTGAGTTTCGGGTCTGTGATTCATACAATACATTTCACAACAACTGAAGTCCTTTACACTTATTTCATTTTTAAAACAGAATGACCCACATTGATAAATCGTTTACAATAAACGCTGCAATATTTAATGGAAACATAGGCATTGTAATGTTTAATTTCACTGGGACTTTAAGTAAGTTCTAATAAGTAGAAATGTGAATAATGTGAAAGAAGAGCACATGCTTGCCTGAATAACTTGCGGTTGGGCAATATTTTCTTAAACAGCTTCAGGTTTCAAATTTTCCTTTGGGCTAATTGGAGTTGCTGTTGGTGTTTCAATGATAGTGATCCTGTGTGCCATTACATGTATCTGTAAACGGTAAGTTAGACAGAAGCATAAAAAACCTTTAATATCAAACATATTTTTCAATATTACGAGACTATTAATAAGACTATTTAATGGGACTAATAATAAGTAATGTATGTTAGTTCAGAAAAAGCTGTACCATTGTTTGTCTGCAGGTATCACCTCGTTTGTTATTTTATGTATTAAAAGTACATTTAAACAATTTATAGTGGAATTTGAATAGTGTAACTGTTAAAGTGAACAATTGAAAATTACAAATGCAAGAAATTACTGTCTGATATATTTGGCTATCTTTGAAGTCAGTTTGTAAGTGAAAAAGTTTAACACAACATGCTTTTCAGAAGAGGAGGAGCTTTTCAGAATAGAAAACCCTCCCAGAACAGACCAGAAGGAACTACAAGAAGCGTTTCGACAAATGTGAGTTACAACAGGCACCAAAAACATGCAAGCTCTCAAACGCAAAACAGTCACAATCACTTACCGATCAACTTGTTACCCAACTAAAACTAGTGTATAGAAATTTTACAAGTTTTTACTATTGATCCAAACGTATCAATCTGTTTTACAGGAGAATGAGGGAGAGTCTGTCTATGTCAATAGAGAAGTTCTGTCATCTGCTGAAGCGGATACGCCAAATCAGCTAGATTGTCTCCATTATGCCTCCATCACCTTCACAAAACACAAAACAGAGCCAGGAGAGGGAAGACGTGTCTCTTCACTTGATACCGTATACTCTGTTGTTCATCATTCTTCTGCAGGAATGCCAAAATGCTCTACGGATGTGAGTGCAGATACTAGACAAGTAAAGTCAAATAACGCTGATGAAGCTGATGAACTTTCAGACTCAGTTTCTCAGTTGTATGCACAAGTTAAACATCGAAAGCCACGGAGTACTGGAGACTGAGACTTGTTTCACAAAAAACACTGTCACACTGCAAGTAGCAAAGTGTATATGCGTGAGCAGCAATTGGACTGCAGTACATTTTCTTCATATCATAGCACTCATTGCATGGGTTAAAACAAAAAACTGTTTAGAAACCACCTAGAAAACCCTAGTTATCATGACAGAACCTAATATAACAAAACTTTAGGATTGGAAAATACTGTCCAGTTTGTAGGGCAACTCAAATGTAAAGCTTGCTTGAACTAAAATGCTGCTATTCTACATATTCCACATACAGTGAACATCAAGTACTTAGATTTTTTTGACTCATGTTTTACTGTATTTCCTCAAATATCTTTTAATTTGTAAATGAATCCTTTAATTCGTTTGACTATTACAGTAGCTAACCCTTGTTCATAATGTAATTCACATCTGTCTGTTTAGATTGTCAACAACGTTTCAGTATGATAATGAATTTATTTCAACTTTTTAAAATGATTAAACATTTATTAAATATTTGAACCCTTTTTGTAATGTGATAAATTTATAAATTAAAGCTTCATGCATTGCTTTGACCACCTGATTTTGTCAGAACATTTATTTTATGAGCTACTGTAAAAGCTTTCTACTTGCTAATACTTTTAAATGTCTTGCTAATTCCGATTAAATGCATAAATGTAGATGGTTAATCGGCTGACTGGTGTATTTCATTGGCAACAGCGCCCTCTTGTGGAGCTTTTACGTTTTGCCAAATGTGGAGACCTTGTAAATCATTTACATTTATGCATTTGGCAGACGCTTTTATGCAAAGCGACTTACATTGCATTATCATATACATTTGTTTCTAAGTATGTGCAATCCTAAATGTGCAATTTATTTAAATGATTAAATATGCAAGTGGTGTGGGCTACATCAAGGTCATGGTTTGACTCCTAGGAAACCACATGCACAGTATTTAAAGAAATGCATGTTTTATAATTGCAGTTGTATGCAAAATGTAAACCCTCATCAATTAGTTCATTTAATTAGGGGAATGAGGGTCTTGAACCATTCATGGCGTAGATTCTAGGGGAGACTGTTGACTTCCCATATTATATACAAAATTGTCATGATCCCGTTCGCGTCTTTGTGCTGTCTGGCTTGGGAGGTGTATGTTTGTTTTGTCGAGCACGTGCGATCCGTGTTTAGCGGCTAGCACGCGCTCGGTGTCTACGTCATTTACCACGCCCTCGTGTTTTCCCTGTCAGGGCTTTCCCCTCACCGGTGACTTGTTTGTAATTATCACGTTCACCTGCCTTCTATTACCTCCCCTTAGAATTACCCTTATAACCCCTCTGTCTTCCCTCGTTCCTTGTCTGACCGTTGCATGTTTTTTCCAGCTCAGACAGTCTACGTTCTAGCGTGTTCTAGACGTTCTAGCCTTAGCCTTAGCCTTAGCCCTTGTCTTTCAGTCTTAGCCCTAGCCTTGTCACGTCCTAGCCTTAGCTCAGCTAGCTTCTACCCTTCTTCTCCGTTTTCCGCTGCCCTGCCTTGTAACCTCTCCCGCTGCACTTACCACAGATCCCGTTGGCGTTCCGGACTGCGATCTCCTGCTTCACCAGGCTCCACCATTGCTCCTGGATTCACCGGTTACCAAGCACTACAGATTCTCTCGCCTGGCGAGCTCCGGGTCGGAATTCCTCCCCGGACCCAGTTCCCTACAGATTCTCTCGCCGAGCGAGTTCCGGGTCGAGTCGCCTCCCCGGACCCAGTTCTCTACAGATTCTTCCCCGTGGCCCGCAGGGGGTCATCTGTGGTGTGTTATTTACCGGACTGTGGTGGAGTTAATTGCCTGTCAATAAAACATTGTTTTTGCCCCGCACTTGAGTCTCCCTTTGTCCGCCATGACAGAACGGTCAGACCAACAACACGACTCAGCGGGGCCGGATCCTCTCAGGACCGCCCTCCAGCAACAGGGCATCATGCTTGGACAGCAGGCGGCCCGTCTCACCGCCGCCGCCCAGGAGATAGATATTCTTCGGGGTCAACTAGAGGCTTTTAGGCTCCAGGTCAACGAGCATCTCGGTGGTGCAGCTCAAGCAGGGGAATCTTCCTCTTTTTCCCGCGGGAATCATGGCGAACCGGAGCCTCACGCCAACAACCCCCCTCTATGATGGGGGATCCCAATGCCTGTAGGGCGTTCCTCTCGCAGTGTGCTTTAGTTTTTGCCCTTCAACCGCGCCGATACTCTACTGAGGAGACTAGAGTGGCGTTCATCTTGACTTTGTTGACTGGACGAGCTCGTGAGTGGGGAGTCGCAGTCTGGGATGCTCAGGACCCCTGTTGTCGTTCATTTCGTAGTTTCCGGGAGGAGATGGCCAGCCTTTTCGATAGGTCAGCACAGGGTGACGAGGCCGCAGCACAGCTCTCTCGGGTCACGCAAGGCAGAGGCACTATCACGGACTACTCGATTCGCTTCAAGACGTTAGCAGCCGCCTGCAATTGGAATACAGGGGCTCTTTGCTCCCGCTTCCTGGATGGACTTAGTCCGAGCATCGCGGATGAGATAGCCGCGTTGGAACCCCCCCGGGACCTGGAGGACCTTATTAACGTCTGTCTGCGCATTGAGAGTCGTGTCAACGCACGCCGTCGCCGACGTTCTCCACCTCCCTCCTGGCGACACCGGGACAACAACAGAGACACCAACCGAGATGCCAGCCGGGACGCTCCCTCTTCCAGTCCTTCCCACAACCCCCCAG
The DNA here is from genome assembly GCA_006030095.1 of Triplophysa siluroides. Classification (NCBI taxonomy): domain Eukaryota; kingdom Metazoa; phylum Chordata; class Actinopteri; order Cypriniformes; family Nemacheilidae; genus Triplophysa; species Triplophysa siluroides. The sequence goes on from VCII01000691.1 coordinate 1,335,181, forward strand.
CAGAGCCAATGCAGCTCGGTCGTTCACGTCTAACTCCGAGCCAGAAGCAAGAGCGAGTTCTTCGTGGCCTGTGCTTCTATTGCGGGAGAGCGGATCACACGGTGGCGGTATGTCCGTTAAAAGCCGACGCCCATCCGTAGAGCGGAGAGTCCGGGTGGGCGCCATCTCCAGACCCTCTCCTACTTCCCGCACACAGATGTCTTTCCGTCTTTCTTTCAGACAAGCCACGCACTCCGGACTTGCCCTTATCGACTCGGGGGGTGAGGGAAATTTCCTCGATGCCTCCACGGCACGAAGATGGAGGATTCCCATCTCACCTCTCCATCGACCCATCTCGGTCTGGACGCTAGCGGGAGGACCTTTCACCACTATCACTCACGTTACCCCTCACGTAAGCCTTTTTCTTTCTGGGAATCATTGTGAGAGAATTAAGCTGTACATCCTCGATTCCCCCAATAACCCTCTCATATTAGGGCATCCTTGGTTGTCACAGCATAATCCTCACATTGATTGGGTTAACAGTTTGATTCTTGCGTGGAGCCCTTTTTGTCATGTATCTTGTCTTGGTCCTGCTCCCTCTCCTGTTTCTGTGTCTCCCGTGTTTCAGGTGGACACTGCTGATTTGGCCGGGGTCCCGGAGGAATATCACGACTTGGGATCCGTCTTCAGCAAGTCACGAGCTACCTCTCTTCCACCTCACCGTCTTTACGACTGCGCCATAGATCTCCTTCCAGGCACTTCTCCGCCTAAGGGTCGCCTTTATTCCCTTTCCAGTCCAGAAAGAGAGGCTATGGACAAGTACATCCGCGAGTCACTGAATGCTGGACTCATTCGTCATTCCTCCTCGCCGGCCGGTGCGGGTTTCTTCTTCGTGCAGAAGAAGGACGGCTCCCTGCGCCCTTGTATTGATTATCGAGGTTTGAATGAGATCACGGTCAAGAATAAATACCCCTTACCGTTAATGTCGTCTGCCTTCGAACTTTTACAGGGAGCCCGGGTCTTTACTAAACTAGACCTACGCAACGCCTATCATCTTGTTCGAATCCGCGAGGGGGACGAGTGGAAGACGGCATTTAATACACCCTCTGGACATTACGAGTATTTGGTACTCCCGTTTTGGTTTGACCAATGCTCCTGCCGTCTTCCAGAGCCTCATAAATGATGTGTTGGGAGACATGATTAATCGTTTTGTCTTTGTTTACCTGGATGATATTCTTATCTTTTCCCCCCTCTCTCCAGGAACAAAACCGACACGTTAGAGAGGTTCTCCAGCGTCTTCTTGAGAATCAACTGTTCGTCAAGGCGGAGAAGTGCGACTTCCACTCCGATACGGTTTCGTTCCTTGGCCACGTAATCTCTCCCCGAGGCATTGAACCTGACAGTTCCAAGATCAAAGCTGTTGCCGAATGGCCCACCCTGACTCTCGTAAGGCCTTGCAGCGGTTCCTGGGGTTCGCCAATTTTTACAGGCGATTCATCTGAGGATTTGGCCAGGTGGCCACTCCGCTCACAGCATTGACCTCCACCAAGATCCCGTTCGCTTGGAATATTCATGCACAGGTAGCCTTTGATAAACTTAAGTCCAGATTTGTCTCTGCACCTGTGCTCTGTTTTCCAGATCCCGAACGGCAATTTATTGTCGAGGTTGATGCTTCCGACGTCGGGGTAGGCGCAGTTTTGTCTCAGCGTTCCAGTCATGATGAGAAGGTGCACCCTTGTGCTTTCTACTCACACCGCCTCAGCCCTGCCGAACGAAACTACGATATCGGCAACAGAGAGCTGCTGGCGGTTCGTCTTGCTTTGGGTGAGTGGCGCCACTGGTTGGAGGGGTCGTCACAACCTTTCTTGGTCTGGACGGACCATAAGAACTTGGAGTATGTCCGTTCAGCCAAGAGGTTGAATTCGCGTCAGGCCCGTTGGGCACTCTTCTTTGGCAGATTCAACTTTACCCTATCGTACCGGCCTGGTTCAAAGAACGTCAAACCGGATGCTCTCTCTCGTCTCTTCGAGTCCCCTGGGGGGGAGCCCTCTACCTATGCCATTCTTCCCAGAAAGATGGTGATTGGGGCTCTCACCTGGGACATCGAGAGACGAGTGGCGAAGGCCGGTCATGGGGTACAAGTGCCAGAGGGGTGTCCAGCGGATAGACTGTTCGTTCCGGCCTCAGCACGTTCTGAAGTCCTCCAGTGGTGTCATTCATCCAAGTTGGTCGGCCATCCAGGAGTTCAGGGAACCGTGGCGTCAGTGTGGCAGCGGTTTTGGTGGCCGTCAGTTTCCACCGATGTCAGACAGTTCGTGTTGGCTTGCCCGGTGTGCGCTCAGAACAAGACGTCCCGCCGGCCACCCGCTGGTCTTCTTCGCCCCCTTCCCATTCCCTCCCGCCCCTGGTCACACATCGCTTTGGACTTTGTTACGGGCCTTCCCCCCTCCAGAGGAAACACTGTGAACCTCACGGTGGTGGACCGATTCTCCAAGGCGGCCCATTTCATTCCTCTTCCCAAGCTCCCTTCCTCCCGGGAGATGTCTCAACTGATGGTGGACCACGTCTTCCGCATTCATGGTTTTCCGGTCGACGTCGTGTCCGATAGGGGTCCTCAGTTCACGTCCCGTTTTTGGAAGGAATTCTGTAGACAAATCGGGGCCTCAGCGAGTTTGTCTTCAGGCTTTCACCCTCAGACCAATGGGCAGTGCGAGCGAGCCAACCAGGATCTCGGACGGAGACTCCGCTGTCTGACATCCAACAACCCTAGCTCCTGGAGCCAACAGCTCTCTTGGGTGGAATATGCCCACAACTCCCTCCCCGTCTCCTCCTCAGGTATGTCGCCATTTGAGTGTTCTCTTGGTTACCCACCCCCTTTGTTTCCCACCCAGGAACTCGGAACGTTGCCGCCGCACCTGGACGAGAGCCAGAGAGGTTCTGGCCCGAACCTCCCTGAGGACGAAGGCCGCAGCTGACCGTCACCGGTCCTCTCCTCCTACCTATGTGTGCGGTCAACGGGTATGGCTTTCCACCAAGGACCTACCTCTCCGGGTTCCCTCTCGCAAGCTGGCTCCCAGGTTCATTGGTCCATTCCGTATCGCCAAGGTGGTTAATCCGGTGGCCGTACGGCTCAAGCTTTCCCCTTCTCTTGGTCGAATTCATCCTGTGTTCCACGTATCCAGGGTTAAACCAGTGGTCACATCTCCTCTCAACCCCGCCAGTTCTCGGCCCACCCCCCCTCCACCGCGTCTCGTGGACGGAGCTCCGGCTTACACGGTCAGGAAGCTTCTTGACGTCCGCCGCCGCGGCAGGGGATTTCAATATCTAGTGGACTGGAAGGGCTATGGCGCAGAAGAGAGGTCTTGGGTTCCTTCTCGTGACGTGCTGGATCGATCTTTGGTCGTGGACTTTCACCGGAGACGAGGTGAGCCCCCTCCCTAAGCGCCTAGGGGCGTGGTGGGGGGGGGGTACTGTCATGATCCCGTTCGCGTCTTTGTGCTGTCTGGCTTGGGAGGTGTATGTTTGTTTTGTCGAGCACGTGCGATCCGTGTTTAGCGGCTAGCACGCGCTCGGTGTCTACGTCATTTACCACGCCCTCGTGTTTTTCCCTGTCAGGGCTTTCCCCTCACCGGTGACTTGTTTGTAATTATCACGTTCACCTGCCTTCTATTACCTCCCCTTAGAATTACCCTTATAACCCCTCTGTCTTCCCTCGTTCCTTGTCTGACCGTTGCATGTTTTTGCCAGCTCAGACAGTCTACGTTCTAGTGTGTTCTAGACGTTCTAGCCTTAGCCTTAGCTTTAGCCCTTGTCTTTCAGTCTTAGCCCTAGCCTTGTCACGTCCTAGCCTCAGCTAGCTTCTACCCTTCTTCTCCGTTTTCCGCTGCCCTGCCTTGTAACCTCTCCCGCTGCACTTACCACAGATCCCGTTGGCGTTCCGGACTGCGATCTCCTGCTTCACCAGGCTCCACCATTGCTCCTGGATTCACCGTTACCAAGCACTACAGATTCTCTCGCCTGGCGAGCTCCGGGTCGGAATTCCTCCCCGGACCCAGTTCCCTACAGATTCTCTCGCCGAGCGAGTTCCGGGTCGAGTCGCCTCCCCCGGACCCAGTTCTCTACAGATTCTTCCCCGTGGCCCGCAGGGGGTCATCTGTGGTGTGTTATTTACCGGACTGTGGTGGAGTTAATTGCCTGTCAATAAAACATTGTTTTTGCCCCGCACTTGAGTCTCCCTTTGTCCGCCATGACACAAAATGTTTTAAATATAAATTATTGGAAAATAGCAACCATGCAATCTGCAGTGCTTCTTGCCAGTAAAAATAGCGTTTTGTGATTGGATGAGTGAGGCAGCTGGAGATTACAAAGACAGTTGCCAGGCGATCACATCCTATGTTAGAGATGCACGGCAGTAACACACAGACGCACATGCTGAAGGTGGGAAGTTGCTAATTACTGTAACAAACTGGTATATGCCCTCAGTACTGAGGCAGCTCATCATATACAGTATGTGGTGGAAAGTAATGACAGGCCTGTGCGTGTATTTGTTTATGATGTGGAGTGCTGGGAATGGCAAAAGATGAGCAGAGTTATAGGGATCAATTCTCAATTCAAACAATATCTTGTATATTACATACCTTGCCACATATTTGATATAACTGGATTAAAATGGCTTAATGTTTCTTTTTTTAGTCTTGTTTTTTCTTATCTATTATTATTTGTTCATTACAGTACGTAGGCCTATATGACATAAAAAAATGCTTATTTATGGGCTATTCACACGGTACGCGTGGCAGCCGCCTTCAAGCCGATGTGGCTGCCGCTCATAAAAAGATAAATATTTTGATCTTCAGCTGCGCCTGCCACAAAGAGCCGTGCCCGTGGAAGTTGCAGGATTTTGGATGCAAGAGCAACGCGACTGCTGCGTACCGTGTGAATCCACCATTACTGTACTCACATAACAGATTCTGGAACTGTGACGTCTCTTTCCGGTAGAGGGCAGCAGCATTGTGACATAAATATTACCTCATCGTCAGGTTATTTGTGAAATCACACAATTGTGTCTATACACCTGTGCAAAAAAACATAAGACTTTGGTTAAGACTGTTTCGGTATAATCTTCTCACGTAAGAAGATCATCAGAACATGGCTGTCATCAATATGGCAGGAATTTTGTGTTTTGGAAAATGCAGGAAGGCTACAGTAGCTGCTGGAACATGTGTCATTTCACCACAATATCACATAGATTTCTAAAAACTGCAGTGTACCCTAAAACTAAACAAAATTTTTTTATTTGCAGTTTCTCTGTCCATTGTTTAATATTAGATTCTATTTGCAGTTTATATTTAGGTTAAGTAGTTCCTCCTCTGTTACCAGTCAGTATCTTCTGGGTCTTGTTTAATTCGCTCACTTATACTTCTGTATACTGCAAAGACCTGTGTTTCATTTGTTTTGTTTCGGTTAGTCTCGGTTTCCTGTGATTGTTGTTGTTTTATTTAGTGTTTGTGTTTTGTTTCTTTAGTGTTTCTGATATAATGTCATGATACAGTAATACAGTGCGTCTAATATAATGCACACAACCCGTTGAATTTTAGAGTTAAAGAGAAGTGTTGACATCCTGTTTTCACACTGTTACATCCCGTACAAAATAATGTAATCGCTTGAAATAATTCAAATATTAACTTGTCATATTAATATGTCATTACAAATAATTCATTAAATATTACAGTTTACGACCAAAATTTTGTAAAACTGCATGCTGAATCCTCCTGGGAAAGTTAATCTGTCAATATATAAGAGAATATTGGTGATAAAGAAATAGTGGCATTTTTACTTCATGCCAGAAAAAGTTTATTATATTGAAGCCTACAGTAGTTGAATCAAGAGATCGCTTTTGGTCACATACATGCCATTTCTGCTATTTAGCAATTGATCCCTGTCCAACCTAAGGAGCTTGGGCATCAAAGTTAATTTCTTACTCGCACAGTTCCCATCACGTCAAATTCCTGAGTAGGAAACATTTATTTACAATAATTACGATAACATGTGAATGTTGCATTAAAAAGTTTTCATGTTTCTCAGCCCTCATTTACATGTTTTTGGATACTTCTGCACAAACCAAGAGATGCTGCGCAAACCAATAGCAATAACTGCACGAGACCTAGGAAAGTGTTTCTGCAAAACTTGTTATACAGAGAGGGGAAGTAGCATCACTATTGTTTCAGTAAATAAATATAATTCAATAATTTTAAAATTCTAATATTTTTCTGTAGGCAGTCTTTTCTCTGTGCTGATTGGAGCTACTGAAGATTTTGTGCATTGTTAAACATCTCACCTCATTTTAACAAACATCATTAGACTAAATAAATCAATAATAATTAAAGGTGCTTCACGATGCCTTAAGAACATTTTTTTTGGTCAAAATGGTTAGATAAAGAACTTTAAACATCTGAAGAACGTTTCTGTTTTACAAAAGTAAGAAAGAGACGGTTCATTAAAGAACCTTTGACTGAATGGTTCTTGGTGGAGCCAAAAAAGTAGGGTAGGATTTAAAATAGGGTAGCGTCTTAAAATAAAATACTGTGCTGATTTCGAAAAAAAAAGTTCAATATGCTATAAGAACAAGACATACATATAAACAGAGAACTACAGTAACCACAAAAGAACAAACCACAGCAGAGCCGTCAAACCACAGCAGACAGCGTCACAAGAGAAGCACATTTTGACACGAATACAGATATTGCAACAAAGTAAGCTCTTTCAAAGAAAAGTTAACCAGAGTTTTATTTTACTTTATTGTTTTACCTGTGTGTGTGTGTGTGTGTGTGTGTGTGTATGTGTGTGCATGTGTGTATCTCTATGTCATTTCACAGTTTTTATAAATAAAAAAGTCACGAAATTCACAATTATACGCATTTTAAAAAGAAAATGATATACAATCAAATCAGCCAACCTGATCTCTAGTATTAATGATGTGTATTTGAAATATGTTTATATAATTTTTCATTTGTACAGAAAGTAGGATCATGCTGTCACAGGAAGTGGACTAATATAGCTCATGTCAGTCAGTATATTGTGTTCAGACAGGAAGTTTAACTTACTGTAGTTTCAAATCATCAGCAGATGCATTAATCCAAAGATCCATTAAAGTGACATTTTAAAAATCTGCTTTCAGCAAATATTGTACACAGGTTACACCCTTTATACATTTTAGGTAAGTAAAACTTGATTTTTCTTTACGTTTAACGTAGTTTAAACATACTGTTTAACTTGTTCATCGCTTTGTTGACCTGTCCGTTATGCATCTTTACAGGTTTGTTTCCCTATAAGAGTGACCTCATTTTAAGAAAGAGATGAAGACATCTCAGAAAATCATTTGTATCATATTGTTTTTACAAGGTTTGTTCCTAAATTTGTTCATCTTATAAATACACACCAATAAAACAACTGTGAAAACATGGTCACTTTTTTACAATATTCATTATAAAAGTTTATTAACATTAGTTGTTACACAGCTCAAATATTTCAAACAAATTTTTATGTATCGTTTACTCATGTGTCAAATATCTGTGTAATAAATGGAATAATGTAAAATAATCTAGCTGGCTGTAATCACAAAACAAAACCCTTTTGAGTGCCATATTCTGATAACCCTGTCGGTATTTTTAGAAAGATAATATGTTTGATTTAAAATTTTTTAGTAAATGTTGAAATCAAAATGGTATAAGATAATAAATTCTGTAGAATCATTGTTCATTGTTAGTAAATGTTTTAGTTAAATAATGTTAACAAATACAACCTTATTGTAAAAGTTTGCTGAAAACATTAGTGTGGCCTGTGAGTATTCATGTTCGTATCTGCTAAAATATAACTGGGAAGTTTAAAACGTACGCACCTATTGTTTAAATAACAATTGTTCATTTTAATGTTTTTTAAATAGTTCTTGTTTGTGTTGTAGGTGTTCGGTGTGGAGATTGGAACATTAGTCTGCCAGAGAAGATTGAAGCTTTGAATGGATCCTGTCTGACCATAAACTGCAGATTTGATATTAAAAACACTTATGACAGGGATCTCACTGACACTGCTGTAAGAGTATGGTTTAAAAATAAGCATGTCGCGGCTGAACATATAGTGTTTAACTCCGGTATCAGTAACATCGGTGGCAAAATAACTGGAAATTTAAAAGACAAGAACTGTACCACTGACTTGTATAACTTTAGTTCAAATGACAATGCAATATTATTCTTCAGGATTGAAGGAAATGGTGAACTGAAATGGACCTATAAAACAAAAAATGTTTCAATACATGTGATTGGTGAGTAATATTATTAATATATTTTAGTAATTGCAAAACAGTACGGTAAAATTAAACATACAATATAAATAAATAAATATTGGTTTTAGAAAAAATAATTTTCTATGATAAAATGTTTAAAATATATGCATGAAGTAGGCTGACTAATGAAGAGAAAGCCAGATACCCGTTTAATGCTGTTTAATGCTTAGCATCCCACATATACAATACGTTAAATAAATCTAATTTCAGATTCTCCCTCCAATCCGACGGTAAAGATGTTTACGGGGCAGATGGAGGTTCAGGAGGTGTTAGAGGGGAACGCGGTGAGACTGCGCTGCTCTGCTATCACTCTCTGCTCCTCTTCTCCACCAACTCTCACGTGGAGATCCACTGACAGACTCCCCATAAATGACAACAGACTGAATCAATCTGAGATCATCTCTGATCTGAACTTCACTGCTTCTCATCTTCAACATGGAGTCACTTTTATCTGCAATATAACCTACCGGCTACAGAACAGGAACGCAACAGCACAGAGCAACATCACGTTACGTGTTCTGTGTAAGAGGAAATCACATGGATCTTGTTGACCACATGACTTTAAATGGCATAATGATGCTTTAAATTTGTTTCCCCCACAGATGCTCCTAAAAACACATCAGTATCTGTGATTCCATCTAACTCTGTACTGGAGGGCACTTCAGTAACTTTGACCTGCAGAAGTGATGCAAATCCAGCAGTGCTGCACTACACCTGGTTCAGAGAGAATGGAGGACGGCTGGAGCAGCTACAGACTGGACAGAATCTAACCTTCAATGTGACTGATCGAACACACACATGCTACTACTGTCGAGCGGGAAATCAACATGGTACACAAAACACATCAGTGTTACTGGACATCCAATGTGAGTTCAAACAATTTCATTTGTTTTTTTCCCAGCATGCACTCTGGCATAAATTTGCTGGTACTCTTAACGCATTAAGAGTATTTCTTTTTTGACTATTATTTCTTTATTAAACATTGTTGTTTCCATTCACTGCTACTCATCGAGTCTATTTTACCTGCACTTTAACATACTGTACCACTACCAGTTACATCGCAGGAACAGAAATCGGCTGTGTGGAGTTTGATAATCATTATATTTCAGTGGCAAAAGTGGCATTGATTCTTTTCTCCCTTGAAACACTTGCACTTCAATTTTATTTTCTGTCTTTCAGATAAACCCAACATCTCTCTCTCCTCCTCCTGCTGTAACAGAGCAGATGCAATAGTGTGTTCATGTGAGGTTCATGGGAATCCCTCTCCTAAAGTGAAGTGGCATCTATTTGGAAGTCCTGTTACTAACTATACAAACACATCCATCCGTGAGGTAAATTTGAGCAGCACACACATGAGGAGCATCATCACTCTACATCCATCACTCACAGACACTCCAGAGTGTGTTGGTATCAACAGTCATGGGAACACCAGTAAACGGATTCATCTGGATTGTTCTCAGATGACACGTGAGTTTCGGGTCTGTGATTCATACAATACATTTCACAACAACTGAAGTCCTTTACACTTATTTCATTTTTAAAACAGAATGACCCACATTGATAAATCGTTTACAATAAACGCTGCAATATTTAATGGAAACATAGGCATTGTAATGTTTAATTTCACTGGGACTTTAAGTAAGTTCTAATAAGTAGAAATGTGAATAATGTGAAAGAAGAGCACATGCTTGCCTGAATAACTTGCGGTTGTGCAATATTTTCTTAAACAGCTTCAGGTTTCAAATTTTCCTTTGGGCTAATTGGAGTTGCTGTTGGTGTTTCAATGATAGTGATCCTGTGTGCCATTACATGTATCTGTAAACGGTAAGTTAGACAGAAGCATAAAAAACCTTTAATATCAAACATATTTTTCAATATTACGAGACTATTAATAAGACTATTTAATGGGACTAATAATAAGTAATGTATGTTAGTTCAGAAAAAGCTGTACCATTGTTTGTCTGCAGGTATCACCTCGTTAGTTATTTTATGTATTAAAAGTACATTTAAACAATTTATAGTGGAATTTGAATAGTGTAAACTGTTAAAGTGAACAATTGAAAATTACAATGCAAGAAATTACTGTCTGATATATTTGGCTATCTTTGAAGTCAGTTTGTAAGTGAAAAAGTTTAACACAACATGCTTTTCAGAAGAGGAGGAGCTTTTCAGAATAGAAAACCCTCCCAGAACAGACCAGAAGGAACTACAAGAAGCGTTTCGACAAATGTGAGTTACAACAGGCACCAAAAACATGCAAGCTCTCAAACGCAAAACAGTCACAATCACTTACCGATCAACTTGTTACCCAACTAAAACTAGTGTATAGAAATTTTACAAGTTTTTACTATTGATCCAAACGTATCAATCTGTTTTACAGGAGAATGAGGGAGAGTCTGTCTATGTCAATAGAGAAGTTCTGTCATCTGCTGAAGCGGATACGCCAAATCAGCTAGATTGTCTCCATTATGCCTCCATCACCTTCACAAAACACAAAATAGAGCCAGGAGAGGGAAGACGTGTCTCTTCACTTGATACCGTATACTCTGTTGTTCATCATTCTTCTGCAGGAATGCCAAAATGCTCTACGGATGTGAGTGCAGATACTAGACAAGTAAAGTCAAATAACGCTGATGAAGCTGATGAACTTTCAGACTCAGTTTCTCAGTTGTATGCACAAGTTAAACATCGAAAGCCACAGAATACTGGAGACTGAGACTTGTTTCACAAAAAACACTGTCACACTGCAAGTAGCAAAGTGTATATGCATGAGCAGCAATTGGAGTACATTTTCTGCATATCATAGCTCTCATTGCATGGGTTAAAACAAAATATGGTTTAGAAACCACCTAGAAAATGTCTCGGTTACGTATGTAACCTCAGTTCCCTGATGGAGGGAACGAGACGTTGTGTCGAGAACGACAGATGGGGTTCGCCCTTGAGAACCAATCAACTCTGACTACTATAGAAAAGGCCAAAAGGAAATTTGCATGCCGGTCTCCGCCCCCGGATGTCCGGTATAAAAGGAAGCCGGCGTGCAGCATTCATTTACCTCTTGTTCTGAAGAGCCTGAGAGCCTCTCACGACTGCAGCAGAATACGATACGTGTTTGTGGCATAAGGGACAGGGGGCCTCGGACGTGCCGAGGGCCTCGGACAGGGAATACCAAGGCAAATGGTGGTGTTGCGGGAGGGGAACAGGTTTACCTGGGCCTACCCAAACAGCAACCAAATGAGATGGACTGCGCGGGGGTGGAGTCGCCGCTCTCTACGAGGCATAAACTGACAAGAGAGCGCGTCGGCTGTCTAGTTCAGTTTGCCCGGGGTGAGTGTGGCCCGCAGGGAACGGAACACCTGTTGGCTCCACCGGAGGAGGCGTCGAGCAAGTTGTGTTAGCTGCTGTGAGCGAACGCCACCCTGAAGATCTGATGTACGCTACAGCTGTAGTGCTGTCCTTGGACCAGCATGTGCTTGTCCCGCACGAGAGGCCGCAGCCTGCTCAGTGCAAGTAGCACCGCCCACAACTCTTGGCAATTGATATGCCAGCGCAGGTGGGGGTTCGCCCAACGCCCCGCCTGCTTGCCCGTTACACACTGCACGGCACCCCTGCAGGGAGGTGTCCGTCGTCACCATGACTTGCCTCGTAACCTGCCCTGAGGGACCTTAGTCCGTCGAAAACCAGGGGTTTTGGTGCGTCGGCAGCAGGGCGTCATCACCATGCGCCTGCTCCCGGTGTGCCATGCTCTCCTCGGAACTCGACTCTGAAGCTAGTGTTGGAGCGGTCTCATGTGCATCAACCCGAGGGGTATTACCCGGCGAGGACGCCATGTGTCCCAGGAGCCTCTGAATTGTTTCAGGGGGACCGCTGTCTGCCTGAAATGTTCCAGGCAGTTCAACACCGGCTGGGCGCGTACTGCGGACAGTTGCGCCGACATGGTGACAGAGTTGAGTTCCCTACCGAGAAAGAGGATGCTCTGCACTGGGGAGAGCTTGCCCTTTCCTCGGTTGACCTGGAGTCCCAATCGATCTAGGTGCCGGAGCACCAGGTCCCCTTGGCTGGTGGAGCTAACCATGTCGCGGGGGGGGAACCCGGAGGGAAGGTTGGCTCTGCTTACTTACCTGCCTGGCGGGACAGCTGCACGCACTGTCGGTTTGAGAGTGATAGCAGCTGTCGTGTGTGTACGACCCTACGCCTCGCCAGGGCGTGAGGTCGGGTTTGCCGGGCACAGTCCAGTGGAGTGTGCGATCGGCTAGAAGGAACTCCCAGGGGAAACAGAAAACTCTTTGTGAGTAAGTGGGCGCCAGGCCCTGAGAAGGGCCCGGCTTTGGTGACGAGGCAGGAGCTGTCCCGTACCGATTGATCAGAGCCGTAGCTGTGAAGGTCGGGCACGATGTTGTTCCCCCTGGGGTCTTCCCGTCAGTGTCACTTCTCGCGAGAAGGTTGCTGACGGGGTGAGGTTTCCCCCTCGACCTCGACTTCCGGGGTGCCGCCTGTGGGGGCACAGGAACTGGACCCGATGTCGAAGGGGTCCTGGGCTGCCGGGAAACAGACATCACGTAAGATCTCGGAGGCCTAAGGGTGGCCGAGTCGCAGCACGGTAAAATGTGGCTAATCGCCACTGTCTGCTTCTTCACCGTCAAAAACTGCTGAGCGCAGTCCTCGACGGTGTTACCAACAACCCACCCTGTGAGATGGGTGCATCAAGAAAGCGGACTTTCTCGGTGTCACTCATCTGCGCAAGGTTCAGCCAGAGGTGTCTCTCCCAGACCACGAGTGTGGACATTGTCCGACCCAGGGCCCACGTGGCCCGTAAGCGGTTTGGTGGCAGTGCGGATCTCCTGCGGATCTCATGATCTCCACGCCGTAGCGCGAAGAGAGGGGCAGTTTCTGCCCGGGGCAGTTTCTGCCCGCAGCAGTGCAAGCTCCCGGCATCAGGGACACCGGAAAGCCCACATGTTTTGGACAGGAGTCTAGATCGAGCCCCCAGGTGGCAGCCAACTGCGGGTTGGACCGCAGCGGCACATTCCCTCTGGGGGACATCGACATATCCTCTAGCTGACCCACCAACAGGGGAAGAAAGGGTGACAGAACTAGTTCGACCTGTACGCGCCGAGAAGGGGGCGTTTCCAGGTCTTACCGAGTTCCTCATGCGCTTCCGGTATACACGGCACTGATGGGTAGGCGCGGCTTGGAGCCGCACGCAAACCCAAGGTACCACATATCCAGCCGCGAGCGTTGGGAGGCAGTGCGTACACTACCTTCCCATTCTCACAGCGGCCCGGGAAAGCATGGCCGGCATTTTCGACGTCCGATTTTTCCTGATCTCGACCCCCCGAAGGAGGGAGCTTCAAGGAATTATCAAAGTCAACGATGCCAGTCAGTCACCCTCCAACGTTGCAAGGGACATCTCATCATCACGCGCCGTTTCCAACACGTGATTGAGGAACAAGACAGTTGGACCGTCTTTGGGGGAACGATCAAACGAGCGAGGTACGAGCGGTTCGTGAGCCAGTGGCTGGCGGATTAGCGCTTGCAATAATCCTCATGTCACCCTCGGTGCTTGCCGGAGCGGACAGCAGGGCCGTAGTCCTGCTGTCACGAAACGGGGAGCAACACAAGGTGGCGGCTGGTTCCCGGGGGAAGACAGCCGCCTGTGACGCAACGTCTGAATCGTCATCCGCCCACAGCGCGGGCAGGACGTATCCACAACGGCTGCCTCAACGTGCTGGAAACCCAACACCCGAGGCAGACATCGTGTCCGTCCCCCTCCTCGATGAGTGTGTTGCACCTGAGAGAACAGCGGGACATGCCACGCTGGAGAAATTTGCTCTTTTAGAAGGAAATTGTTTCTTCTAGAAAGATCTCGAACACTTCTGGCACCGCCGAGACGCCCAGGGGAAAGTCGCTGCAGGAAGGGACGATCCGCTGCACCACTTCGTGAGAATCCGGCGATGTAGATACGAGCAGTTTTAGTCAGAAGCGAAGGCTCTGAAGAACAAAAGGTAAATGAATGCTGTACGCCGGCTTCCTTTTATACCGGACATCCGGGGGCGGAGACCGGCATGCAAATTTCATTCGCCAAATTTCATTGGCCTTTTCTATAGTAGTCAGAGTTGATTGGTTCTCAAGGGCGAACCCCATCTGTCGTTTTTGACACAACGTCGAGAGACCGACAGAAAGGGAACCCTAGTTATCATGACAGAACCTAATATAACAAAACTTTAGGATTGGAAAATACTGTCCAGTTTGTAGGGCAACTCAAATGTAAAGCTTGCTTGAACTAAAATGCTGCTATTCTACATATTCCACATACAGTGAACATCAAGTACTTAGATTTTTTTGACTCATGTTTTACTGTATTTCCTCAAATATCTTTTAATTTGTAAATGAATCCTTTAATTCGTTTGACTATTACAGTAGCTAACCCTTGTTCATAATGTAATTCACATCTGTCTGTTTAGATTGTCAACAATGTTTCAGTATGATAATGAATTTATTTCAACTTTTTAAAACGATTAAACATTTATTAAATATTTTAACCCTTTTTGTAATGTGATAAATTTATAAATTAAAGCTTCATGCATTGCTTTGACCACCTGATATTGTCAAAACATTTATTTTATGAGCTACTGTAAAAGCTTTCTACTTGCTAATACTTTTAAATGTCTTGCTAATTCCGTTTAAATGCATAAATGTAGATGGTTAATCGGCTGACTGGTGTATTTCATTGGCAACAGCGCCCTCTTGTGGAGCTTTTATGTTTTGCCAAATGTGGAGACCTTGTAAATCATTTACATTTATGCATTTGGCAGACGCTTTTATGCAAAGCGACTTACATTGCATTATCATATACATTTGTTTCTAAGTATGTGCAATCCTAAATGTGCAATTTATTTAAATGATTAAATATGCAAGTGGTGTGGGCTACATCAAGGTCATGGTTTGACTCCTTGGAAACCACATGCACAGTATTTAAAGAAATGCATGTTTTATAATTGCAGTTGTATGCAAAATGTAAACCCTCATCAATTAGTTCATTTAATACGGGGAATGAGGATCTTGAACCATTCATGGCGTAGATTCTAGAGGAGACTGTTGACTTCCCATATTATATACAAAATGTTTTAAATATAAAATATTGGTAAATAGCAACCATGCAATCTGCAGTGCTTCTTGCCAGTAAAAATAGCGTTTTGTGATTGGATGAGTGAGGCAGCTGGAGATTACAAAGACAGTTGCCAGGCGATCACATCCTATGTTAGAGATGCACGGCAGTAACACACAGACGCACATGCTGAAGGTGGGAAGTTGCTAATTACTGTAACAAACTGGTATATGCCCTCAGTACTGAGGCAGCTCATCATATACAGTATGTGGTGGAAAGTAATGACAGGCCTGTGTGTGTATTTGTTTATGATGTGGAGTGCTGGGAATGGCAAAAGATGAGCAGAGTTATAGGGACCAATTTTAAATAAGTGTGGGACCAGATTGAGATGAAACTGCATATCGTTCACACAATCATACTCATAAACATACTGTACAGTGCATTACCTTGAACCCATGACGTTGTCGTTGTTACCTATTTGAACCCATGACGTTGTCACCTATTTGAACCCATGACGTTGTCGTTGTTGGTTCCATGCTCTGCCAGTCGGGGAACAGGGAGGATACTACAATACAAACCAGATGAAGGGAAAACAACAATTTAAGAGGAGAATTTGCTTTTCTCAGAAACAAAGAAAGATCCATCAATCACTCATGCAGACTATTAGCATACAACACGTTTTGGGAAGAATTCTGCATTATGCACGTGCACAGTGCAACCTGGTGGTGTTATGCAACCCAACACTTTTAGTACTATACTTCTTTAAGTACTATTTATCTAATTCTACACTGTAAATGCCAACGATGTATGTATAAGTAAACGAATACAATTGAATACAGATGTTTAAGTGTGAACGAATTTTGATTTGTCCTTTTTTAAATAAAGATATAAATTAATTATAAAAATATAAACAAAAACGTCACGTATAAAATACATAATAAAAGTTTATAAACAAGTAAAATGTTTACAAAACCAACAACACAAACGAAGTGTTTAGCGGAAAGTACGTTAGATTACGTATTTTGCGTTGCGTGGCGTCCAAACATTGACTTCCATATACTTTACTTTTCACACAGTTTAATCTTTTTTTCGTTTGTAAAACTATCAACCCTAGTCCTAATATGACATGTTGTGGTAATGTGTATAGAAACATTTGCCTGTTATAGGAAGGACATGTCATTCGTGTTTTAGCTGGTTTTAATCGGTTTTAAAAGTCTTGCCACCTCTGAAATCGAAGGTAATTCTTCTATGCGACCCGTAAAACAGCGACTTTTCTCCTTGTAAAGATTCCTTAAACGTTAAGCGATAACTGATCATAAATTTACCTCAAACATCACGTCGACAAGTTTACCTCGCAATGTCATTCCAGGACAACATGACAATATAGCGCCGCGCAGTGGTTACGCGCGCATTCACGGGCGCGAGTGTTGGGTTTGGCCGCTGAGAGCGGGTGGCTCGCGCTGACAGGTCCGCGAAAGGGACGGACTGGAGTGACAGCCGCTCTCGGACCTCTGGCCGGACTACACTAACATCTCCTGGAGGAAGTTGCGGTCCATTCGCGCCTAGGCTTTCTTTAACCCATCTCCGCCGTTGCCTGGAAACGCTGACAGGTAAGGCTTTTGTGGAATTCACGGCTTGTATTGGAAAGGTGCACGATGCGAATATGGGAGCCACCTACGTGGGCACAGATTGTTAACCTCGGGAAGGGAACGCGTGCTTATTTTTATCTTTTAACTCTGATTTTAAATAAAGTGAATATAACGTTATTGTCTTGTCTTATCTCAGCTGTTGCCGAGTCAGTGATGCTTATCATAGGCAGGAGGAACCTTCATCCGGCACTACAATTAAAACAAGACGCATTGCAATGATTTTTAGAAGTGTAATTGTTCATTCAGTTGATTATTTCTTGACACGAGTGTTTTTCCTGTCAGAAATTGTAGCGAAATTGCGTTGTGACGGATGACAAAGTGTCGGAGGTTGTGTGCACGCGTAAAGGATGCTGAGGGATGCAACCAAACATGCGCTGAACAAGATGCTCCAAAAGAACACGCGAAGAGTGTTTGGTCACGTCGGTTGTCAGATAAGATATGTTATAACTTATATAGAAGTATCGGCGATACAGGTGCACAAAACTCCTCTCGAGCCATGCACACGAGTCTCTGATACGAGCAGTAAATCAGAGTAATAGCATTCTGTGCGTAAAAGAATGAGGATCACTTACACTGTGTGCATGTTGTATAGTAAAACGATGATGAAAAAGCAGAAAATGATATATTGTTGAATAGAATTATTAAATCATTTTTATTTGGTCATGTGAAGTTAATTTCTTTAACGTAAATAAATTATTAAAATAAATGATAAAATAAATTATTATTTGGTAATGTGAAGTTAATTTCTTTAACGTCAAGATTTGAGATGCAATGCGTAATGTATAGGTGAAATAGTATGTTTTTATATGATATGTTGGTCGTATTTTCTCTGCACAATTTTGCAGTACACGTAATTTATGATGTGGTGTGACCTGTTCATTTTTCATATTCCATTCATAAAACGGCACGATAATTAGAAATAGATATGTTTTAAATAGTTATAGATTAAATATTGTTACGTTGCAGGATTCCTTTCCTTGCTATACAAAGTCAAACACTGTGAAGTGTTTCCAAATATGACCATACCCTCCAAGCGTGTGGCACATTTCGTAGTTTTGGCAGCCATCAAATATCCCTGGGCATTATAATGTACGATCCGTGTCATCCTATCCGTAGTTCGCGGGGATGGAATGGATTAGAAGTAAGGAGCTTATTTTTGACAGATATCATCCATGCAGTGAATGCTGCTGAATTACACGCATTTACACTAATTGCTGCTGCGCATTTTCTAATAGTCTCCTGAATTTCACGGCCATCAAAGACAAAAGATTTGATGTTGCTCCGCGTGATTATGTTTTCTGCGTATTAACATTTATTCACACACATACTGTATTTGGACCAGTTCTTTTGATCCAGCCTTTACCAAAAAAAGCTTCCTGCAGCTGAATGGCACTGTGGAGAAGCTATATTCTGTATTCTGGCTTTGCCAAAAGGAACCATGTACAGACAGATGAATCAGTTCTCTGGGCGGATGGAGAGTTAATGAGATTTTCTCACACTTGTCACCACATGGTTTCTAATTTGAACTGGTGGCCACTTTCAGTAGCGGTGCAGTGGACCCTGAAGGACTCCGCTGTTCTCCTCTTTACCATTCACAGTTCATCCCTCAATCTCCTCAAGCATTTCTCCTCCTACCTCCATCTGCAGATGCCCCTGCCTCCCCTTTCTCATTTTGGCTCGCATCTAAAAGGTAAAATGGCCAATGCTGTTTTTGTTGTAAGTGTCTTAGGGCAGTTTTATGGTAACATTACCTTGATGGGGAGAGTTTGGGTACCTTTTGAGACTGATAAGAATTTATCATTTTTGAATGAAATCCCTTTTTTTAAAACTGCCCTGTGTTGATGACTGTTCTTTGTCATTTAAATGAAATTGAATGGTTAAAGAGCCGTTTCATGAAGACAATAAAAGTTGCACGCTAATATTTTATATAACTGATATGACTTGTCATCTCTTATAATAAAAGTTGATGCACAACTCTAACACAAGCTTCTAAAGTATCAACACATTTGCATCCGTGTCCTTATAATGCTCCACTATAGTCTAGTTTAAATTAATGTGAAATCACAGCCACTTTCACTTTGTATTTCTTTTCAGTATTTAGAAAAAATGCTATTTAGGAAACAGCAGGAGGCAAACAATGCCACACAGATAATGGCAAGGCACTATGGCGTTTGAGAAATGCTTTTTCAGTGGTTGCTGGAGTTAAGGGGGTGCAGGTCTCTTTGCTGAGAAAGAGAGATACAAAATGAGATACTAGGGATGTAGAGAACAAGAGAGAGATGTGAGAGAGAGTGAGAAAGAGGGAGATGATTTGTCACTTAGATCATTTAAAGGCACAGCACATTCTGACACTGATGGCTTGTGAAGCGACTCTCAGATCCCCGTGAATTAGGTTGTCATGATAAATAGGCATTCTTTCTTGCACTTGTCTTTCACTGAGGCCAACACTGACTCAGAGTGGGTGAAAGAGAGGAAGTAATAAAAAAATATACCTGTAGTGTGCAATCTTCATCTATTTGTTCATTGCAGGATTTAGGATCATTAGGTTTTTCACCCAAAAATAATCATTTATTAACTTTCATGTTGTATACAAAAACTGTATATCGCTGCTGTCCTTCTGAAATCTCATATCTCAGTTTTTCGTGATTTTTATTTTCCCGTAAATCAGTATTATTAGTCACCCTTTATGTTTGTCACCGGTTTTACAAAAAGTGCTGGTCAGCTTTGACAACACAGAATGTAACCATTTCAAAAGCGCAGTGCTTTTTTTAATTTCCTGAAAAACAGCGACTTTGGACATACAAGGTTTTGAAAGGACAGCGACGATATGACTCTTTCTTCTGTGGAACAGAAAAGAAGATATGTTGAGAAATGTCTCAGTGGTTGTGTCCATACAATTAAATTATAAAAGTAAATTGGGGGCCAAGTTTGGTTACCGACATTCTTCAAAGTATCTTCTTTTGTTTTCTAAAGAAGAAAGTAAGTCATACAGTACAGTTTCTGAATGATAGGAATGTGAATAAAATATTTGTTTCATTTTGGGTGACCTCTGCCTTTAATTGTTTTTTAATCTATTCTATTTTCTCGAAGTAAATTTAGTTATTGTTGTTGTTTACATTTTTTTCAGATTGTTGCTTCCCTATACAAAAAACTTGCCTAACCATCTAGAAGCATATTGAATTATAAATGTCGTCTGGAGTCATAATATGTACTTATGCAGTCTATTTTTTGCTTTTAAGAGCCCTTGAAAAATTGGTCACAGGCAAACTATTTACCATAATATAATGAAGCACTTTCTGTTCAGATGTGTATGAATACAGCACATACAATAATGTAGAGAAGAGCAGGAAAAATGTCATGATTAAATGTTTTAGTGTCCATGTGCTTATTGCTAAACCAGGGGTCTACTTAAAAATCCCCACTGCTCGACATATTGTGGGCAATTCAAATGCAGTACCCAACTGTGAAAAGCCATAATGGTCCATGCTAGTACACTGTCCTCACTTTAGCGTAGTAATCATAAATTCCAGCAGGGTATGAGTGAAGCGTGCCCAAGGACACCGCAGCGTCTCCAACAGATAGCGGGAACACTGCATTTATGACAGCATAGAGAGCAGCGTGTTGATATACTACAATGCCATTTACTTGGATTCTCTCCCGTCTGAATGTAAAGTAGCATTGAATCGGCTAGGAGACACATTAAGAAGACGCCCTGATACCTCTCCCTCAAATTCTGTCAGCTGGGAAACGGAGGCTAAACATCATAGATCTCTTTCTGTTTTAATGAATTCATGAAGCTGTGGCTGAAGCCGGCATGTTTGAAATGCAGAGCGAAAAAACGTCAGGCAGTCAAACATTTTCAAATCCAATTAATGCTTTTTTATGCCTTTTTGTTGCTAGACGCTTCACCTTGGTCATCTGGAAAATGTCTTGCATCAGCCTTTCACCCTTGTAAGACAGGCGTAGTTGATGAATATGAAGGCTCTACCTCAAAGCTGACAGACCTTGAGCATTTGTTACTCACGGAGCACTTTGTATCGTACAGACACGGAACGGCCTTTCTTCCAATCCGTCCGTGAGAAATTGGCAAGGTTTTTTATGTTTATCTTTAAAAGCTTCAATACCCATCTTCATTTCAATTAGAGCTCGCTGTCCTGTTTGGTTTAACGCCGGGGCAAGTGAAGGTAACTCATTTAATTAACCAATGGCCAGTAACCAGGACAATCTCCCCGTTTTTCCCTTTATCCTTCATGTTGAGCCAGAATTCAATCTATTCGCTTTTGCCGTCTGCTTGGTTGTGTGTTTCTCTTAACACAACCTGCTATTAAGAGAGAATTAGACTTGGGCTTTCTCTACCTCACAGTGCTGAGTCTAGGGACCCACTGATTGTTATTTCTGCTTGTGTGTGTGTGTGTTTATGTGATTGGGAATTGGTGTAGACCGAGTCTAGAAAATGTGCTGAAGGAGAAGATTTTTCCCTTACAACGATCAGCATCCATTGTATCATAAAGTTCTGTGTACGGGAGAGGCATGCTTTGTATAATGGTTGTTTTGAGGTTAGACATTTTTTAAGGTTCCTCAGTGTCTCTGGGCTCAGTTCATCTGTTTTACACATCTGTTTTGAGACCGTATAAAATGGTTTTACCAAGTCTTCTTATTGTTGTCATAGCAGAGGTTTGGGATCTTCCGTTTAATGGGATAAACTTGATTCATTTAAAATGGTTCAGTGGCAATGGCAGTTTATCAAACATAAATCAGCGAATGGATTATAACATTGTGGATTATCTCAGCAGGCCTGAAAGAGCATCTGTTTCCTTCTGGCTCACTCCTGATGTCTGTCTACATTTGCTGTAGCTTTGTATTTGTTTAATGTCCTAATGTCTTTTTTAACAATTCCATTTTCTTTTCATGTTTAACAAAGTAACCCACAATTCAATTTAGAGAGATGTTTCCTAAAACAGGCCTTTATCGAGAAAATTTGGGAAATGAGTCATTCCCACAAATTCATATCTAGTGATGCCATAAAAATCGGGCGTGGTGTGTGGTTTCCATATTAAATGTGCGCATTTTAGGCCAAGTAATACACCATTCCTTTGTGTGTTGGCAAATAGATCAAATGACTACATTAGAAAAGGGACATTTGTTTGTCATTACTGTTAAACAGGCTGGTAACACTGAACATCTTCTCATCAGACTTACAGTAATGCACAACGTCTCTGCCAAGACAGACTGTATGCTAATTACCCTCAGAAACTCACCTTAATCACTAAATCCCCATAGAGCCATTACAACAGAGCCATAAACACGTAATGTAAAATGTGACTCATTTTTTATGTCTTTGTGATGCGTCTTTCTTTAGCAAATTACTCAGAACCACCGGTGTTGAAAAGATGGTAGTCTTCTTAATGCTGTATGTTTCCAGTTCATAGGTTTTCTTGTGTTCTTAATGATGCATAACAACGAGAAAACAAACGTTAGGAATTTTGTTGGCACCTGTACGTTTGAGAAAATCAGATTTTATTTTGTACTGGCATTACAAAATCTCTTTTTACAACAAGTTTCTGACCTTTTCTTGCGTAAACCCCAAAAGCTTGTCCAAAATTTGTTCTCCACTTCGGTAGAATTCATACTCCGGTTTCTTTGCTGTAAACACAAAATGATTCATCTGCCATAATGACCCGTAACAAAGCATAATGAAGTTATTATGAACTATTTGCCTTAAAAACACAAGGAAGACCGCGCACAGATCAAGGCAGGCAAGGAAGCCGTGACGTAAGATGCCACACACAGAAATCTCTTTCTTTTTCCAGCCCGGTGGGTCTCTGCCAATATGGTTGCGTGCCAACCTTCAAGAAGCCTCAAAGCTACAACTTGCTGGAGCATTTATTGGGTAATTACGCTAATAAAAAAATAATAGGGGACCTCCCTTGTTTCTTTCATGTCGATCTGGCCTTGCTTCCCATCTCCCAGCTCACAAGATGCTTCCTCCTGCCATCATTGAAGAATGACATATCTGCATCTTTTACTTAAAAGCAATGGTTAAAAGCAATGCTTTCCATTACAGCCCCACGCCAGAGATTTGATGCTTTGCAGATTTTGCCCTCTTTTAGTCAGAGGCGTTAAAGAACCACCGGTAAGAGAGGGCGCTGGAATACGGGTAAACAGTCTGTTGTGATGCATACGTAGCATTTAATATATATATGATACATACAAGAGACCCCGTTTTACATATTCCTGCTACACACGCACTCACACACATACAGCTTGCTATACTAAGTGTTGTGTAAGGAATGTCATTAGCTTTCATCCTAGCTGCAGGCATGCAGAATTCATGAGAGGACGTTTATTTATGCCAGCATGGCAGACGTGTGGATCACTAGAGGGGGTGTGAAAAAAGGTGAGAGCGTGAATTTGCTGAAGGCAAGACAAACATCCTGTTGCAGGCCTGGAGCTCTTGGAACACACACAACGGTTGGAACAAGCTCAACAATCGAGCTAGCACCGAACTAACAGGGTTAACACTCTTACGTTTATTGTGACCTCTACGTCATTCCCTAATGGTTTGATCAGGTTAGAGCAGGTGTCTGTCGTGGTAGTAGTACTGAATACTGCGTGCTTGGGTCGATAAGTCATGGCAGAGAGGCATGTGCTGCCAAGAGCTCTCATATTCAAGTTCCTTTTGGTGATTCCCGCTGCTAGGCGGGGAGAAAGGGTTGGAACGCTTTCGCGACCAGATGTGTGTGTGCATGGCTCAGGTGCGGTTGCGGATGTGCATGTACAATTGGAGCGTGCTTGCTTTTGTCAGGTGGGATCAACATCTGTTGTCTCGGTGCCAGTGATTTTAAAGAACGTGCGAGGAAAGGCCTTTTCCCATGACTTGCGACAATGCTTCTTATGTGCTACATATGTGCCACTATGTGAAATGTGTTGCAGGTGTAAGGACTACCATATGGAAAAATTTATGTTTAAATGTAATGTTTGTTAAATATTATAGAAATATTCTCTAAATTAGGGCTGTCAAACGATTAATCTCGATTAATCACATCCAGAATAAGGGCCCAGTGCGAGTTAGAAGAACTCACTTTTTGTGGCGCTTTGTCTGTCTTAATATCATCAAATACAGAAGAGTCGCATACCTTGATCATACAAGATCAGGTTATTTTACATTTAAGATACAGTATAACAACAAACTGTCACAAAATTAGCTGTAAAGAGAGGGTGCAATTATGTGAACTGTTGACTTTTAAGTGAAGGTGATGTTAAATTGGATGAAACACCCGCATCCGCCATGTTACTTAAGCAAGAAATGAACGAAACGGTCCCTGTACATCCACCCGTTGTAAAACGAAAAGTGACATCTAGTGGAAAGTAGTAGCAATAACGATCACGTTAATGAATGTTTTCGGAAATATGAAAGAAAAAATTCATTCGCAGCTTTTTTGCCCAGCCCTAGTTAAAAATATACATCATGCAGGTCACAGTGGGAATGACTTGGATGATGGTTTACGATTGGACGACCGGGACCGTCAACCTTTTTGTAAACCTGGAGATGCTGCCAGAAAAAGGAAGGACACGCAAGTCATAGATCATCCAACACATCTCTAATTAGCCCGTTCCGGGAATGGCGAAGTTTTCCTCTGTGTCCAATTTGCCCGCTGAAGAAAGGCAGCGATGACTCGGAAAATCCTCTTCTGCCGCCTGTCACTCTTTCCCCATCCTGTTTTTTCTCCCCGATGTTTGCGAGTGATCCGGAGCCTTCATCTGCCGCAAAGAACCAGCCAACCAATTTGTCTCGACCTCTGCCATGTTTGCCCAGCCACAGTTTCTGTTGGCAGTGTGGTGGCAGGCCCGATCTGGCTGCTAGGAGCCTGTTGTCATTTAGACGTGTGCATTTGAGGGCATTGTGGTACATTGATGGAGCAAAAGTGATGTCTCATTTGTGTGGGTTCGTCCTTAGTAAAGCAAAATGGGCAGTTTGTTCTTGCCCTGGGCTTTGGAAACATTAGAGCAACTTGCTCTTTAGTGGGTGTGTAAAATATCAGTATACAAGTTCTTTATGCATTCATTTAACATACTGGTAATGGCTAGTAATATAGTGCTAGGGGCCTGTATAGCATAAAATATAAAGCCCTGTTTAGACCGAGCTTAGCTCTCTCTAGAAGACACCAGCTGCAGTAAGCGATGCAGAAGTACGGATGATCAAGAATGATGACACAAACCTGCCACAGGTATCTGTCAGGTGTTTCAATACATGTGCAGTTTGAGAATGCAAGGACATTATTAACATTTCAAAAGCAAGCGCCTGTTGTCAAAAAGTTGAACCATCAAGACAAGATTGGCTTATACATGGTCTGATAAATAACACATATTCTTTATGTAACATGAAAACTTAAATAGCAGCATACAGTTCATTTGAGTACAAATATTATTTTTACATTTACATTTACATTTACATTTAGACATTTAGCAGACGCTTTTATCCAAAGCGACTTACAAAGAGTGTAGGAGCAATAAGCGATATGTCATACAGGAGCCATAATACATGAAGTGCCAATACAAAGTTACTGGTTTCAACAAAAGCTAGACCACTACCTGTTGAGAGAAAGGGTTAGTGTTTTTTTTTAATTTTTATTTGTCTGTCAAGTATTCACAGAAGAGATGGGTTTTAAGTAGTTTTTTAAAAGTTGTGAGAGATGTGGTTGAACGGACAGAGTTAGGAAGAATGTTCCACCAGGAAGGAGTTGTGAATGAGAATGAGCGGGAGAGCGATTTACTGCCCTTGTGGGAAGGCAGTACAAGACGCCGCTGGTTTGCTGAACGCAGGGATCTTGATGGGGTGTAGGAGTGCAGGAGAGTGTGGAAGTAGGCCGGTGCAGATCCAGTGATAGTCCTGTAGGCAAGCATTAGTGACTTGAATCTGATACGGGCTGCAACCGGTAGCCAGTGAAGAGAGATGAAAAGGGGAGTCACGTGAGCCCTTTTGGGCTGTTGGAAGACGAGGGCGTGCTGCTGCGTTCTGAACCAGCTGAAGTGGTTTGATAGCCTTTGCAGGAAGACCAGCAAGGAGAGCATTGCAGTAGTCCAACCTTGAGATTACCAGGGCCTGGACAAGGAGTTGTGCCGCATGCTCAGTGAGATAGGGTCTGACCTTTCTAATGTTGAATAAGGCATATCGGCATGACCGTGCTGTCTTTGCAATGTGATCATTGAAGGACAGCTGTTCATCAAATATGACTCCGAGGTTCCTGGCTGTTTTGGAAGGAGTGATTGTAGTATTGCCAAGATGGATGTTGAGATCGTGTTGTGGACCGTAGGGTGTGCCGGAAACACGAGTAGTTCTGTCTTGGCAGGGTTCAGCTGGAGGTGATGCCCTTCATCCAAGCTGAGATGTCCTCGAGGCAGGCTGTAATGCGAGCTGCTACAGTGGTATCGTCTGGGTGAAACGAGATGTAGATCTGGGTGTCGTCGGCATAACAGTGATACGAGAAGCCATGTGCCTGTATGATGGGTCCCAAGGATGTCGTATAGATGGAAAAAAGCAGCGGTCCAAGCACCGACCCCTGAGGGACCCCAGTGATCATGTGGTGAGCAGTGGACAGCGAGCCCCTCCATGACACCCTGAAGGATCTGTCGGAAAGGTAGGATTTGAACCAGCGGAGGGTAGAGCCTGAGATTCCTAGCGATGACAGGGTTGCTAGCAGTATCTGGTGATTGACAGTGTCAAACGCTGCAGATAGGTCTAGTAGAATCAGGACCGAGGATTTAGATTCCGCCTTGGCTAGCCGCAGTGCTTCTGTGACCGATAGCAGTGCCGTCTCAGTGGAGTGGTTTGTTTTGAAGCCAGACTGCTTGTCATCCAGTAGTTTATTCTGGAATAGGTAGGAAGACACCTGGTTGAAAGCTGCCCTTTCAAGTGTTTTTGCTATAAATGGGAGGAGAGAGACAGGTCTGTAACTGTCGGGAGTAGAAGGGTCCAATGTTGGTTTCTTCAGTAGGGGCGTCACCTGGGCCTGTTTGAATGTGGATGGAAAAGTGCCGGTGAGCAGGGAGGTGTTGATGATGTGTTTAGGAAATATGGCATTGGTGTTGAAATAATAATGTTGTCTAGAGTGAATGAAAAGACTGTGTGTCTAGCTTGTTGTGATCTGAACATCATGTGTTTTGTATTGGATCAGTTGGTTTCTTTGAGCTGAGTTGTTAAATTATTTATTTCTTATTGTATTCGTCTTTAGAAGTTTATCCAGCACTGCATTTTTTGATACTTATAAGACCTTATCTTTGTTTCACATTTTTCAAATTTCTCTTTAAAAAAAACATCTTAGAATTTGAATGTGGACCTATAGTTTTGGACCTCGTAAGAAAAGAGACCATATGTTAATACTACACACATGTCCCCTCAAGACCTCAAGCCATATGTTTCCTCACTCTGTTTTAAGAGAATAATCTTCTGTCAAGTTATCAAAATGGGAAATGGTCATGGCTTTCAATGAGTTTCCAATGAATAACATTTTCTTTGACCATCAATCCAGCTACTGCTGCTTTACAGTGGCGTAAAAACAGTCACGTGTCAGGACTCGGAAAAAGGAACGTCAGTAAAGCCCAAACCGCGTGGTGTGTTATTATCTTCTCCAGCACTTCCATTTATCTCCTGCCCATGTCATCTCGCTCCTCTGGATTTCTTTTATAAAACATCTGCAGCACATTGCAATACAATGACTCCCCGAGGATGATCTGACTACGGGGCATAAGCCTGCAGATTCGCTTTGGTCTTGTCATCGTTCTGTGAGAGTAATGTATGATTTGCCGGTCCCGCACGCTCTGATGCAAGACCTTGAGGGGCTCCGCAAATCTGCGATGCCGTCACTCTGATGTCATATTCGTTCCAGTCAATTACATCACCTACCAACTGGCTCATTCCCCTCATTTGACTTGGCGTCCTTGGATCCTCAGGTTGTGTGGCACAGGTAGGTATGCTACTGCGCCTTTAAGACAGTCTTCATAAGAGTGAGTCTGTGACGGACTGATGCCCTCTTTCGCACCGAGCTCTCTAAAGAGGAGGCCCTCGTTGATTTGCCGATGAACGGACACACAGCCCTAGCTTCAAAGTTGAGCTCAGAACGCCTTTGATTCTGTCATGGGGAATGTAGGCCAATGGTATCAAGGTGCTCCCAAGAGAGATGCTCACAGAAGACCACAGATAACATGAAACAAAATGTCTAAAGCGTCCCAGCCGTATTGGGGTAAGAGGGGTGTTGAGTTTCATAGGAGAGAGACTATATTTTCTGTAATGCTTCGTGCTAGACAGTCTCTTGGCAGGATTATATAAACGGATTTTAAAAGACAAAGCACTGATTGGATTAATTTCACTCTTCTTGTTCTGTGCTGAGAGTAAATGAATTTGAAGTGTTATTGAAAGAATAAATTAGGCAAAGTAGACTTCTTGCTGTAAAGTGTTTTACATTTTTCTTTTGTTATGTCTCATACGCTTTCTAAATGTTTGAATTTGTAACTCAAAGGGATAGTTTACCCAAAAAGGAAAATTCTGTCATCATTTACTTACACTTATGTAAATTCTTACCTGTATAAATGACTTTCTTCCGATGAACACAGAGAAAGATATTTGGAAGAATGTTAGTAATTTTCAGTTCCGTGACATCATTGGTTACCATCGACCTACCACCGATTATCATTTAACAGTAGTCTTATTGTTTGCAATTTGTTGTTTTTTAATGTGGATGAAATCTAAAATGTTCTTTTCATCTAATTTAGGTCTTAAATTAATGTTTGTTTATGTGCCATATGCTTTTTGAATGCTTATCACTTAACACCAGTGTTCATTTTTTTGTTTATCATAGTTTCTTTAAAGAAAACATAGTTACATTTTTTGGATATTTGTACAAAATAGTAACGTCTGCAATACATCTCAATACTATACTGTATATAACGGTATTGACAATAAGCATGATTATTGATTTAATTTTACACATGTGATTATGTCATAAATAATTTAGCACTTGTTAAAACTTGTGCCCTAGAAGCCACAATGGTTTCCAACTCTCTATTTCCGCCTCATTCACTGGCCAAAAAGGTTTATTGTTTATAAAAACCAATACATACCACGATTATATTGTTATCATGAATTCTGCTGGTCACAATAACCGTGTGGTAAAAATCTGAAATTGTGACAACACTAATCTAAACTGCAACAGACTGTTCTTATCCATTTTTTGTTGAATTTTTATCAATAATTTAAATTAAAGTGATATATTTTTACCTTAAAATCATTGATTAATTATCTAAAATCTAGTTTATTCAATATAGCGGCTGACACTTTCAGGCACATTAAAATCACGGTTAGGATGTTTACTTACGGAAAGGTGGCGAGGGCACCTTAAGCCGCACTGTGTAACGCTTCTTCCATTAGCAGCGTCTAGCGGCTCTAAATACATCTTTAAGGGATTTTCACCAGCACACGCCAGTTAATCACTGCTGGTGTTCTTGCAGCCATTCGAAATCCATACGGTTCAGGGTTTCCTTTTCCTCCTGCCTGCCGCTTCCCATCAGGACTTGTTTTCAGGCAGTTCGCTGTGCAGTCTATGATGCCTGAAGGACAGTAATATTTAAGTAATGCTTCTCTCACGGCACCCAGTCGACAAAGCCCTATGTTGACAATAAACTACATTCGTGCACAGATCTGGTAACCGAAACATTGAATCCATATTTTCTGATCGGATACTTTTGCATAAGCTGTGTTTTTATGATCCCTACACCGTGATGATTCCAGTGTTTCTCATGCTTTTAAAGGACATCCAAAGTCATTTGTGTTTTCCATTTACTCCATGTGCTCGATATCTTAGCCATATAGACACCGTGTAATGTGTCTCAAGGCGAGGGGGTCTCTTCTGATGGGAGGCCTCATATAGCTTCACATCGTCTGTGGCTGTGGGGAGCAGACACAAGATCCTCTGATAAAACCTTGGCAATTTGTCCTACCCTACCCAGACGCATAACATCTTGTGTCTCATTTTCCCTCTCTGTTTAGTCTGAGGTGATTCTTAACTCCATTCTTTCATTCCAGGTGTCAAATTCAACTGCAAATGTGCTGCAGTTGGTTTTATTGATACAATTATGAGATCATTTTTGAAGTATTGGGTTGTTTACTCATGAGAGGTGTGAATGGTCCGTTCTGTAATATGTCAAGTGTTTCGGTTTATTTGTTGACGTCTGGTATGTACCCCATCCTCCACAACACCAGACATGTCTCACCAATTGATGCCTCTGGTGACTTCTGGTTCCTATTTGTGGATCTGACATATTTTCTGTGTTCTAATGTTTATCTCCTTTGGGATTTGTCCTTAAAACGGCACATTTCTTTATACCTTGTCTGAGGCTGTTTGAAAGTGGAAATAGGACGAACGTTTATAATTATCTAAGTGAGTTTAACAATGGCTCTTATATTTGTTCTCTTATGACTTCAAGACCTTTTTTCCCTATGCTCCGTGAAATTGGAGCTGTAGTTTATCTTGTGGTTTAGATTTTTGAAGGATATTGATGCATTGGAAAGGCCATGTTGCTCACGATTCATTAAAAGATTCAGTCAACCATACAGGCAAGATTTGAGCTGGGCTTTCAGGGATTGAAAGGCATGTAGAGGATCCCAATTTTGCTGTGGCACAAATCATGTTATGTCTGGCTTTTAGCTCAAAACACAAAAAAAAACAAGGGGGCTAAATTTACCAATTTACCCTTTGGTTCACCCATCAAATTTCAGACCTTCATGTACGACAGATTCTCTAATGACAGAAAACCGAAAAGCCTCTATTACCTGCGTCATTAAACCAATCACAAAAGCTGTACCTTGATGCTATTAACGTCAGACAAAATGGGCAAGACCTTTTTGAGTAACTCCAAGATTCAGTGGCCTCCGACTAAATCCATTATGACAACTGTAGGCAAAGGTTACGGCTGGAAAGGACGACACTTCACAATCAAATTCATTCTTGCACACTTTAATCCCTTTAGTATTGGATGGAACAATTTCAACCACCCCTTCATTGGACCCAGAGGTCAAAATACCTCTGCCTGACCTAACGTTTTGAACCGGGAAGTGAAATGCAACGTATGTCTTGCAATTAATCACAATAAGGGAGTCACATGTTGGGGGGATGGGGTAGAGTTGAGGTTCTAGGCTGATTGCCATGGCGACAACAAAGATGGCTCACTGATGTCTGCTGCGGATCTACTGTAGCCACTGATTTATGCAGTGACACAGTGGCATAGATGGATAGGCAAATTACTGCCAAGTGCAACACATAGACATGATGACTGGGGGGCGGGGTCTCGTGAGTGTCATATGTCACGTCAGGTGTCTCCTGGTGGTGTGGGGGGATGGAAGAAGATGAGTTCAGAGGAGTTTCAAAGCTGCTGATAGAGGAATTCCCAGGTTGGTGCTTCGAATAGATCGCTTGGATTTTGTCTTTGATTGGACAGGGAAGCATTAGGAGGTTGCCAGTAGCAGGACTGGGAGATTAGCTTTAGGAACATTATTTTTCCCGACAATCAATGGCTCTCCCAGATTGCTCCCATATCATGTTGATGGTGCCATATGCTGGCGCCTCCAAGGCCAGCAGTTGAGATTATAGTGGAGTGTGGTTGGTGTCCTCCAAAAAGCTGATGCTGTTACTCCTCCGAAGTGATGGATGTTCCTCCTGCTCGAGTAAGCATCTCTTGTGAGGCTACTGACTTTCAGTACTGCGCTGTCAGTATTTCAGCTTATCAGATCCATAACAGACGTTTCATTTCCTAGTCACGCTACACACCTTTATTTTATAATATGCAGTTTGATAGTGTACTGCTACTGCAGTCTTTCATATGGTTTCATATGTTGCTGGACAGATTCCGTTAGATGCATTAGATTCTCTAATCTGCACACTTGATGTTGTTGATGGATAGACAAGCTTTGAAAATTTGTAATAGTACTTTTGTGTGCTTCTGTATACTACATAATACCACCAGACTACTGTAGATTACAACCTCAAACACACATTTGTACACATTAGTAACTTTTATGTATAATACGTTACGGACCTTTAGAGGGAAATAGAGTTGCACCACTTTTGCAATCATTTTCACTCACCATCTGCGATCCAGTTTAACCAGGTGTTAAATGTGCTGATTAAGCAATAGCGTATTTTAAGCACCAGCGCAAACATCTTCATAAATTTTTGGTACAAATTGTATTTAGCCTGTTTGCATGTTACCTCATTTGCATAATTCCTTTAGTATTGCATAATACGATTGCTGAGATAATGCATACGGTACTTGCAAATACAGACTTATTTGCAGTTATCAGTAGGTGTGCTTTGCTCAAGATGCTTCAGATTACCTGCAGAAACAAGCAAGAGTTAGGTAGGATTTGTAAGGAAGAGAGGAAAGCGAGAGAGCGTGACAACCAGAGAAAGATTAGGAGAAAGAGAAATGGAAAAGGCAGCCCAAAGTAATGTCATGTCCTATTTTAAGTTTCTACTCCATGAATCAATTGTCCGTTTGGGGATTTGGAGGAGATCAGCTCTTGGTCCTTAGAGTAAGGTCGATCTGCTTTGCAAACACAACAAAAATTGAATTTCTGTAAAGAAACAGACTAAATAAGCCCTTGAATCTATATCTGTTGTAACGGTGATGGAAGTTTGTTCAGTTTTGCACATAGAAGCAAAGGCAAAAAATTCTGTAAGTTACTTATTCTTGAAAATACAACCCATTCAGACAACATAATTTAGAATTATGTCAGTTGACTTTATTAAGCAACCACAGTTTGTGCTCTTTCAATGCTAAGCAGTCTTATTGTATTTCTTGGAGTCAGTGAAGCTCATTTTATGTTTATATGCCATCTGCACATCGGTCATGTGTTGCTTATTCACTAGCGCAGATCAATCCCTCCTTCTGTCTTTGTTCTGGAATAGAGCAATGGTTTTAGTTTTTCGTTATTTATTGTATTTACACCAATAATTAGACAGTGATACATATTTAGGGTGAGTCATTAAAAGAATCACTCATTATCAAAGCTGTTGCCACGGAAAGCAGTCTCTTGGCACATGTTCCCTTTCTACCTTATATTTTCAGCCAAATGTAAATGCATATTTCAAGATAATTAGGTCACTTCAATACCCTGACACAATGCATTCCGGCATTGCTTGCTTTATTAATCATTTTTCCCAATCTTTCTCCAAGCTGACTCAACTACGATCTATATCAGCATGTGCAAGCAGCTTTATCCGTCCGGCAATTTCAGCCTTCGCAGCCATTGGTCATCCGGCAGTGGGATATTGACCGAGGCTCTAACAGAAATTCCATAATTGGTGGCCTCAGTGAGAATCAATCGCTAGCTGCCCGGACAGGCATTTCCGACTGTCTAGTGTACTAGATGTATAACCCCAACACATACATTCTGTTGGTGACTTATGATCTTACAAACATATACTACACGGATTGTTAATTCAAACAGGTCAAGGATCCGACCTTACACCCAGTTCTTAGTGAGCACTTCCCTTTTGCCCCAAGTCAAGCGGCAAAGAGTGCGAACATGCCTGCCATAGCTAAAATAGAGTGTTAATTGGATTTTCGCATCTTTACGTTTGGGAATTGTCGTGGCAGGTGAGAGAAAGCTTTCACATGTCACATGACAACCCTGTTTGGCTCAGGCTACCCCCGCATCTGAACATCCTTTAATAACACCCCCTTCAGGCAAATTGGCCAAAGTGTTTTCTATCAGATTGGTGGAGGCTTATTCCTAGTCCTGTCCATAGAGGATGCAATGAAAGGTTAACCCTCCGTTGACTCTCAACTGTTTTGGATCGATACAATGCTCACTAGGTGAGTCTCTTGAATTCCCCTACCCCCACCATTTCTGCTGGGCCTATGTCTTTTTTTGCTTCTTTAATAGGTGCTTTGAGTCCTATTTGACACATTAATGTCAAGCAGAGGGTCATGTCAGGTTTCCCTTTTCAGAGACGTTGTCCATTAACACATTTAATGGAACCCAGATGACCCAATTGCTGTTGTTTGCTACTCTAGGCAGAATGGAACCCGGGTCAAATATGACTCTATTTGATGGCTTTAAGACTTTCTTTGTGTTATTGAACCTTCACCGATGCTTTGATTTGTTTCTTAGTAGTGTTCAATAGCAGTGTTTTAAAATATCTCTGAGACCAAAGGTAGAACACTCACTTTTAAATGAGAGAGAAGGAGTCTGTTGCTAGCACAGGGAGTCACCAAGGAAGCACAGGAGTCTCCATGCCGAGTAATTATAGTTTTGACTTCAGTTTTATTAATAGTTTAAATGAGCTTTTCTTTTTAGATTTACGTTAAGTTTTTCCAAAAATGTTTAGGTCAATATTTGATTTGATTTCAATGGACAGAAACGTTTTCAAAGTTTTAATTTTAGTAAACTAAAATAACCTTGCCCCAAAGAAGCTTTTCATGGAGTGTCATCATCAGACCAGGCTTTGATAAGAAGCAGCTGCTTTAATACAATTTCTGACTGGGATGTCTGGTCGCCATGGCGCCCTGAAGCATACTGGATGGCTGCGAGAAGTTATCTTAAAGGAACATCGCAGGCCACCAAGGATGATAAAATAAAGTCGGGGAGGAGTAAACCTAGGAACAGAGGAGTGGAGATAGGTTTGTTGAATGTTATTGATGGTCCAGGTTTGTTATTGATGGTCCAGGTTTGATCCTGATCAGTTGGCTTAGTGAATTCATGCCCCAACTGTTCTGTGAAATAGACGTTTTTTTTCGTGTATCTTTTCTATTTGACTTTAAGCAAGTACTGTCATTAAGAAGTAGGTTTAATAGGAGAACATAAACCTTTAAGACTGAAAATCATAAATATTTTTGTTTTGCTCTTTGTTTAAATATACTTATGTTAAATTGTACAATGGTTTGGTTTCGTTACTGATTATCAATAATGTTGCTCTTCGCATACTGCAGAGCTAAACTGTAAACCTATAAAATGTATTACAGAGAGATAGAAAGAAGTATTTATTCAGTTTATGCTGAGTGTCATGGATATGGCAGAAGAACCCAAATGCAGACAGCCAAGGTGCAAACAAAAAAAAACGTTATTAAACAAAAACTAAAAAAATCTAAATCCAAAAAACACATCAAGGTGAGGCAAGACTGAAACAGGGTAATTGCAGGGACAGGTAACAAAACATGAATGATGACAAACGGGCACGGGACAGGGAATACTAGGGATGTAAGAGGGGAACACTAACGAGGGAAAATTACACTGGGCAGGTGAGGGGAATAAAACACTAAGGGGAAGATAACGAGAAATGAGGGGGCGGGGCTAAGGCATGCGACAGGAGAACACGTGGCACAAAGTCACAACAAAGGCCACGTGTTTCCACACAGAACACAACAAGCACAAAAGACATGGTACTGTCAAGACCCTGTCCACAAAACCAGACAAGAAGGTCAAGATCATGACAATGAGGCTTTATTGATGAACATGTTGTTAACAGCTTTCAGTCATAATGATGCATGATTTCTTTAACTTTTCTCCGGTCATGTGAAAATATCCTGATTGAATCTTAAAGCCTCACATTATATCGTTCCCAATTTACTGATCTGAAAGCACTTATAATTTAATATAATGAAATTAATCAGGTTAATTATGTCTTTACTCTCAAGGAAATATTGCTAACTGACAAGCATTACATAAAAAAGTGTTAAATATTTCACTTTAGTCCAGCTATTAATTAAATTACAGCCAGCACACTGTGTTTTATGCCTTGATGCTCTTTATAGTCGACTCTTTGAGGTCTGGGTTACACTAAATCTCTTGTGCGAACACCTTGAAGATTCACCACCCTCTCTCTTTCTGTCTTTCTTCCCGAACAAAGAAGCAGTCTACCATTCAAGATCATTTTAAACATATCCCGAATAAATAATTTCACTTATTATTGCCGTACATTGTCCAATTTAACTGATAAATGGTTCATCTTAGCTCTGTATGGTCATTTTGCTTGTTCTCTGGGGGACCTTACCTGTCACTATACACAAGTGATGAAATGTAGAAGACACACTAAACAAAGTTCACGTTTTAAAACTAAAAATTAAACATGTACATGTATAGCTTGAAAATGAAGTAAACTTAGTAGACAAATCAATTATAATAAAAATAGATCAAATAAAAATAATGATTAAATATATTTTTAGATTATTATGTAAAACAATTAAAACTGATAATCTCACCTGCTTTCTACTCCGCCTTAATTTGATGTACTCCATTTTGTTTATTGTAGATAAACGCTTTGGCAATTTTGTAAATGCAAACACCCATGCCAATAAAGCTTTCTAAACTCGAATAAAATAAAACTAATCTACAAATTCAACTAATTTAACTGCCGCGAAACCAACAGTGGAAAGATTGAAGCCGTGACTGCAGGTCTCAGTCCTAATTTACATTTGACTGTTGGCATCAGCGTGTTTAGCTTTCTGCGAAGCTCAGATGGTGTGTAAAACAAGTCAAATGAAGCAAACAAGCGACGAATCAAGCTAGAAAAATCCTGGTTGTTTCTAGGCAAGCAAAAAAAGTTTCCAGCAAATCAGTTCAAAGTTGGTAAGGGCAGCTGGCTGGCGAGACTCTCGTCCTCGTTGTGCCCCATCCATTCTTCATGCGTGTCATTTTGTCAGGGATGTTTATTTCTGTGTGTTTTCTCTTCCTGTTGTGGATGTTGTTAAAATGTGCCCTGTCTCTACACGCTAAAGTCATTCATCACTTACTTGCTGCGTATATATGGGTCTCTTGTTTGCTTTTTTCTACTTTGTATATGGGTCACAGTGTTTCCGTGCTCTCTGTGTTTGAGGTTGCTGCTGTTTTGTACTAAATGTCCCCGCAGGGATCAGAGACCTTGAGTCAGTTTGTAGAAGGGATTTTCTTTGGCTAAAAATCAGTTGGGATCTACTTAAGATGGTCGTTTATGATGTACCGTACATTACGGTACATAAAATGATTAACATTTTAGCCTAATTAACCAAGATTTTTATGCTGGTCTACGCTAGTGGTTTTTTATCTGTTATGGAAAACCTAATATAAAGAAATCTCATTGCTGCATTCATAGCTCTTAATAGCCTTCCGTATCTTTGAAGAAATAGCCATAATGAATGTTACTTATTTCCTCGAACGATCCTCATTTAAAAACGTCTAGAAGACCAAAATGAGCAGATCTCTAAGCGGCAGGCTGTCAGTGATGGATTTTTAGTAGCACTATGGGGAAAACATGTTGACGGACCTTACCTTTTGTATTGATCGTCCTCATACTAACAAGATGGGATGACTTCG
The DNA here is from genome assembly GCA_006030095.1 of Triplophysa siluroides. Classification (NCBI taxonomy): domain Eukaryota; kingdom Metazoa; phylum Chordata; class Actinopteri; order Cypriniformes; family Nemacheilidae; genus Triplophysa; species Triplophysa siluroides. The sequence goes on from VCII01000691.1 coordinate 1,372,593, forward strand.
TAATTGACGAACTTTGTCTGCCCTGATGTGGAAGCCTTTTGAAGAGTTGAAAGAGGATTTAAATGATCAAACGCACAGAAGATCAGACCGGGAGGCAACATTCAATGTCATTGAAACTATACATTAGGAAGAATGAGAAAATCAGTCTGTCGGTACATTTACCGATGCGCAAGCATTTCTCCAATTGCAGTGACGCTTGAGGGTGGAGAATAACTTTCTTTCCTCTTTCCTGTTTCCTCTGCATCTCTTTTCTTTGTGTTCAACCTAGAAGTTGGTCGGGAATTTCTACTGTTTTAATCATTTCATTATTAGCTTTAACTAGGATGTTTGTTCTAAAATCTTGTCCTTAGACGTTTGTCTGAGATTGTGTGTCTGCAAGAGAAATAAAAAAACAAATCAGTTACTTAAAATACACAAGAGTAGATGTACTGCAAGCAAAGCTCACTGAATTTGTTTTGAGAAAAATTGAGTGAGAATGAAAAATGTTTGAGCTCGTGTTAAAATATGCTGCTTATTATTGCATATCTGAGCTAGAAGAGAAACGGCATATAATTATGAATTATTTATTACAAAGATTTCATTTGATATATTTTGTTCTTTCATATAGGATAAAATCTGCCTGTTGTTTTTCACTACATCTGTAGTCGATGGCAGTTTCCTTTCATCTTATAATATGTATTGTTGTGGTGTGCATGCTTTTCAACAAAGACATGCCAGACACCAGGCTGTCACTTGTTGCTGTCTTTCAGGGCATTGAGGTGATGGATATTATTTCCTTGTCCACCAGAAGAATTACAATGAAGCACCTGCGTTGACTGGCAGCACGTAATGATTTATATGCCGTGTTTTTTGGATCCACCCAGATGTTGTGCTGTAGGCGGCATAAGGATTGTCTGTTGTGCAGGAAGGAGAGAAAGATGTTTCTTTGTTCTTTTGCATTTGTGTACCATTTTATGTGGAAACATAAAAAATACATGAGTGTTGGACAGGTAGGAAGAGAGCCAGAGGAAATGGGGGGTTTTGAATACAAATGACCGACTGCGGCGGACATCATTGACCATATGCAGTTCTAGTGGCAAGCCTCCAGCTACCCTTCTCATAAAGCAAATGAAAATCACAATGAAACATTTCCAGTTGTCTCTGTTCTTCTCAGGTGCCAGGATGTTGGCCCATTACCACAGCTTATCATTAAAGGTGCATGAGATGTGAGAGGTCACGTTTGATCCCTTTCCTGCTGATCTGTGTGTAACCCAGTGGTGGTTTGTTTCATGCACTGCATTAACACTTCACTCGATATTCTTGGATCTGCGAGCAACAGATAGTTGAGGAAGAACAGAAAATAATGAGAAAAAGAAATGGATCTGGGAACATCATACAACATATTTGTATCCCGTGTCCCCCACGTGTTCACAAGGTGGTGAATTGAACGTATATCAGAATTGAAACACAATGGAATCAAATCAATGTAAAATCTAATTTAATTCATATCACAAATTGAAAACCCATTCTGAAACTTAATTTTCCCCAAATGTATATTAACACCGTATCTTAATGTGCTGCTAGGTCACATGTTAAGTTGAATCAATCTTTATTGAAAACTAAAATAATAAAACAAATCAACACCTCTCATGATAATATTGAAACGCTTGGCTGTAAACATTCTCCACAAATTACAGATGAGATCGCTATCTCGCCCCTCCCAAAACACTGTGTTAATCACAGCTAGATGTGATTTCTGCTATCATTTTCTTAGTTTAGCAAGCACCATGTACAACACTGTGTGCAAACAAAGCATTATCTCAGCATCACATCACTGCCCTGAGATTGCAGCCTGTAGCGTTAATATCAAGTTGGTTGACTGGAGCCGAGACACTCCCCAGTGTCTATTGCTCTGATAAGCGACAACGCTGCTGATGTAATTGGTACCAGAGGTTCAAAGGGCAAAAGCAAGTTTAGATGTCAGGAGACGGCCCCGAATTCATTGCTGGTGTCATAGACTGTCTGGTCCCACAGGAAGCACAACACCTCATGCATCAAAAGTTGCACCTTCTAGAGAGATCTGGCGCCGTGACCCGGCCGAGCCGCTGTCATTCTTTCATGCTTTCTCTGTATTTGTCCATAAATGCTCGATCTTACATCGAGCCGAACAATGAACCATTCCACCAGATGAAAATTATGCCTGGCCTTCACCAGTGTCTTCATACTAATATCAGTTGAGATAAATGATATGTTGTGTGAAAGCAAAAGACATATTTATTCATGAAGCTTTTATACTGCATTCAATCCTAGTAAATTAGACTACGGACAACTACTGTTAATGAACTCCCTCCACTGCCAAAAAGCAGCACTGAATAATAGCAGCATTTGAATGCCACACCGAGTCCAATTCTTTAGAGTTTGAAAGTGGTCTTCTGCAGCCAAAACCAACAGAACGTTGTGACCTTTACATAAAACAGTCCATCAATTGAGACTCATCGTGTTAATGTTATTCATTGTACTGATAGATTGCTTCACTTTTTTCATCTTTCCGCCTCATCTGTATGCTCTTTTGGAAATAAACAAGCTGAAGATTCCGAGAGTTTGATTTTTTCATTTTTTATCATAAGGACTGAGCAGTGCTTGTCATCTTCCAGCTCTGTGGTCATGATAAGTGTCTGTAAGGGCGATGCAAGCGCCCAGATGCAGCCCAAGATTGGAGATTGGGGTTTTGGCTTTGTGCAGTGCTGCCAGTTGAAAATGTCACATTGCATCCCATGAGGAATCATTCCATTTTGTGAAGAGGAGGCAGAAACCCATGAAGGGCGTAGATTTTGCTTGTTAATGTATTTTGGGGGTTGAGATGATAAAGAAACTAAAACAAGTGAATGAGCTGCTGTTGGATTGAAACGTGTGATCGCAATTATACTTAAAACTGTTTTGTTGTAAATGTGACAATAAATCCAGTTGATTTTTTTTAAGGACTAAATACTACATTTTATCTCTTAATATTGGGCTTTGCAGTTTGTTTGAGTGGCATATGTACATTGTAAAGCTTGATGTGTCAATATTTTACGTTATTTAAAAGTCACATGCATGAACATGTTAAACCTCTTAAACTCAAGGGTTCATGCCGGGGTCCAATATTGCATAATCAAATCTAGTTGTGGAGCACGAAACTAGACTATATGGTATCTTTTGAAAGCTTAAAACATCAGCTTTCTTACCAGTCCCATCAATTTAGGATTTAAGTTACATTCCTTAAACCCACACCCCTCCCCCTGTGCAAGTACATACTATTCATATTCACATTTACATCACACAAAATCACGAAACATAGATGAGATAAGTCATATACTAAATTAAAGCTCTCTTTGAAGAATATTACTGTATATTTTACAGATCTACCACTTTAAAGAAGCATAACAGAATAATTGTCAAATTGTTAAAAAGGAGAGGGTTTTCTGTAAAATGAGACTATTTTAATGAACCAATGTACTAACATATATGTGGACTCTTTTAAATTCAGGTAAAATTGCAAAATATGCACCAGAGCCGGAGAGGTTAAATTCCCTAACTGATGTATTTAAAAAAAAATCAAAAAAATGTCTTTCCATCACTTTGCTGTTGGTGCACTGCCCTGCAGTAGAGCCAAATGTATTTAGGGTGGGGCCATTATGACCAAACGGATATCCGTCTTTCTCTCATTCACTCTCTGGCATCGCCACAACCTCACTGGTGCTTTTGTGCTCATGCCCTTCACCATGCTCACCAACCTGTGCCGTAAAGTACCACTCTCTTCCTGTTACCCAGGGCAACAAGCGCTGCCCATCCCTGCTTGAGTCGAGCCCACCAGACTGTGTCTGGCGGCACGTCAAAGCCAGCCTTCTCTCATCTAGTGTGTATGCGAGCATGTGTGCGTGTGTCTGCATCCCCCTTCCCCCTGCTTCATAGAGCGTGAACGCTCGATCAAGGCCGTGCATGCACACACGTATATACACACAAGACAATGGGCTGTAATCATACCGGCAGAGTCAATGAAATCATGCTGCAGTTCCCTAAAGTCATAGCCACCACACTGGCCTTCCGTCTCTCTGTCAAACTCCCAGCAGTGTTTTAGCATAGGGAACCCGCAGTCATTTCTCAAGATGGAGGTGATTGTGGCTGAATAATGGAGCACCCTTGTAATCAAATCTCACCACAGTGGCATTCCAATTATAGAGGTCATCTCGCAGCTTTGTCTCAGGCTGCAGAAAACCTGGACGATCCCATGGCTGCGTCTCTTTGCACGCCGCTTATTCAGGTTGGGATTTTGTGGGTGTGGCCAATCCTCCGATCTCCAGGACCGCATCCCATTTCCTTGAGCATGGACGACTGTCTGGATGACAGGGGATAAAACTGTCTCATTAACGCTGGCTTTCATGTTGGCTCTTCTCCAAGGCTCGGTTTGCCCCTGACACACATTGAAGAGATTCATCTTGCTGTCTGGTTTCACGTTATAGTACATCTCTCTAAACTTAAACAACCCTTCTGTCATACAATTTTTAATTTATGTAATATAAAGTAGCTAATTCAACACAGTTGTTAAACGTTTTGTCACAGTGTAATTCCATTGTCTGTGATCCATTTGAATTGAAAAAGAAGCACAGGCTATCTATATCCCAGCGTGCTTTACATGTGAATGGATTGATTAATCCTCAAAAAAATGTCACATCTCCCTAAATGGGAAGACTGATTTAGATCTTTCAAATGATTTGAATGATTTTTATAATGGGTTTAACATTCATCGTTTTAATCAGCAATCGGCAGTTTTTAAAAATGTTGCTCGTGAGGAAAATAGTGTAAATGTTGATAAGGTTTTGGTCATAAAGCACTTTCGAGGTTTAAAAGAGAGGAAAGGCTCTCGCCCAGATGGTGTTAGGGATCGCATTCTTAAAAATTGTGCCGAACAATTGGCAGACATACTTTGTTTTATTTGTAGAATGTCTTAATGCCTTCATAAGGTCCCTCGTCTTTGGAAGGAATCTATTATTGTACCTATGCCAAAAAACAAGGCTCCGAAATCCTTGAATGAGTATAACCTCTCTGACTATGAAGGTATTTGAGAGGATTGTGAAGGATGCTTAGTCAACTAAGGTTTGCTTATAGGCCAGGCAGGGGTGTTGAGGATGCAATAAACATGCAATACTAAATATGGTTTTAACACATCTTGAGGGTGCAAAGACCTTTGCACGATTAGTTTTTATCAAATTTTCTTCAGCTTTTAATTGCATTCAGCCGCATATTCTAGCAGAAAGACTCATAATATCGACTCTGGGCTGATTTGATGGCTGATTAATTTTTTAACTGATAGGCCCCAACGTGTGAAGGTAAATGGGGTTCTATCAGATGTTCTTTTCTCTTCTACTGGGTCACCACAAGGATGTGTTCTTTCACCTCTTCTTTTCATGCTTTAATCAAATTAGAGAGGCATCGCATTAAGTTTACTGATGATTCTGTGATAATTTCCCTTCTAAATAATGAGGATCCTGACCATGGTTCTGTTTTGGTTGACTTTATGGATTGGTGCAAATTTGTAATTTTTGGACATAAATGTATCGAAAACCAAAGAGATGATCAGAGATTTTAGGAAAAATCACAACCATCTTCCCTGTGGTCATGAATGGTCAGGCCGTGGAAGTTGTAAATCCGTATAAATACCTTGGTATTGAATTAGATGATAAGGTGACCTTCGAGGCCCATGAGATGCCGTGTGTAAAACTCATCAGAGGATGTATTTTTAAGGAAGTTGTGGATAGTGCTTTTATGAATTTTTTTTATTCTTGCTTTGTCGAATCTGCTATTACTTTTTCATTAGTGTTCTGGTACGGGTCATTGAACCTTAAAAGTAGACTACGGGAAACTTTTCAAATGTGTGGTAAGATCGTTGGCACCACCTTAAATGATCTGGATGATTTGTACAAACCCAGGTCTTTGAGAAAGTTGATCTAATTAATTTCACTAAGATTTCAATCTTTAAAATGGCATTATTCAGTCAATATTGAAGATATTGTTGTTATATAGGATAATATAATAATAAAAAAAAAAAAAAACACTAACTCTTTCTCTCAACAGGTAGTGGTCTAGCTTTTGTTGAAACCAGTAACTTTGTGTTGGCACCTACTGTATTATGGCTCCTGTATGACATATCGCTTATTGCTCCCTAAACTCTTTGTAAATCGCTTTGGATAAAAGCGTCAGCTAAATGTAAATGTTAATATAATATTAATAATAATATAATATAATATTGGCAAATCCGTTTCCATTCCACACACATCGCGAGAATTATTTAGCCCTACCTTTTAAGGAACATTTTGATAGACTGTCTGGGATACAGCAATTCTCTGAGTTCCTTTCTCCATTTTATGGCATTTCTGATTTTTGCCGCGAAATTTTCAGTCACACATTCTCCTGCTCTATAACTTCACCCAAGCATACTTCAGCTGACCTGCCTGCCGCCTCAACTCTGATAGGTTTTGTTCACGAGCTAGGTGTCGGCCTTTCAGACTAAACCATTAACCATTTTTGGGAGGGGGGAAATCACGATTATTTAGAAAAACTTTTTCGCCAAATTGCATGCTTTTGTGTATTTCATTAAAATCTCATTTAGGCAATTCATATATTAAAATTATTTACAAAACAGGTGACTTTATAGTATAACCGTTGGATTTTTTTGGGCCCCTAGAATTGTCACCACCTTTCACCCCACTAGCGACTGCCCTGTATACAGTATATATCCAGGTGGGCTACACTGATTACATATTTAATTATTATCAAAAAACATATTGTCCGGACCTCCGTTTGGAAGAAATGATAAAGACCGGACCTCTTGGAACTTTAATTGAATACCCCTGTGCTATTAGATTTTAAAATGGTCTTAGGTGTTTTTAAAAGTCATTGTGTTTTTGTTGTATTTTGTTAATGTCTTTTTACTGAGGGCTGTGAAACAAATTGCACCTCTGGGAATAATTAACTTGACCTTGATGGATTGAGTTTACATCCAGTGATATTTTATGTTTTTGAGCATGTTGAGAAAAGCTTGATAAACAATCTAGTTTAAGAGTTATTGTTGTTTTTAAGAGTAAACCTTGTGCTTAGGTTGAGGACTAGTCTCAAGTAGCCAGACCTTGAAATTGCTGTTTTTATTGGCCAAGTGCCCATATGAGTAACATGTATAGCAACCAATCACATTTAGTTCTTTTATGTGGACTGTTAAAAAAGACGCCACAGACGTTTCTTGGAAAGCCTGCAGAATTCAACCAATCAGATGCTGACTGGAAACTGTACAATTCAGAGTTTAGCCAGAATTATTTATTTGACTTTTTGACATTTTTTGGGACACGGTTTCCAGTCCTTTCTAATGCCTGTTGTCATTTTGAAACCAAATTGGCCTCACACTACAGTAACTTTCATTTGCTGTGTCACACACTAAATGACAGTTCTGCTGATGGAAGCACACAAGGCGTTTGCATCATGCATTTCCCATCATGCATTTCTACGTTAAACACCCTGACCCATTACATCAGCAATTAGGCGGCACAATCTACCCATCTCTAGAATCTACACAGCCCTGCTTGCTTTTTAATCTTAGAATTGCTAGACCAAAATACAAAGCCCCCTGCTACTGCGCCAAATTAAGCTCGTGCACCCAGATCAGCCATTTTGTTTGAGAGAGTTAAACCTCCACTGAACTGCTCGCATATGCAACCGACTCTAATTCATTGATTGGACCGGATACATTTGGTCACACTGGAGAATGGCTTGCAAAATTGGAATGGAATGAAACAATTTAATGTACATAGTCTGTTTCTGTAGCTCACCAATTGAAAAGTGATTTGAGGTTTATGATGCCTAATTTGGTATTATTAAGCGACCCAACCTTACTCAAAAGTACAGCATGACTTCACTTTTACTATATTCTTTCCAAAACTCATGATCAAGTTAGAGGTGCTCCAGTATTATACTTCCCATTGAAAGCATTGATTTCGAATGCTAGGATTGTTAATGCTTTGTGTACCACCATGCAGATGGGACTGTACGGGTCTCTAAAATCTTCCAAGGTTTATTTTCTGAGTTACCGAAATGAATCACGACGCACGCATTTCACCCACAGCCACAAAAAACTAAAGGGTAATGAAAAGTAATTGTTTGAAGGACGTTTGAATTACATCCCTGTCTGTCTTGTCGATAAAGCTGTAACTCTGTAGGCTTTGTGTCTCTATATGGGAGAATGACAGAGATGTGTAGTGGTAGTGGAAACCAAGGTCACTGGAGGGAGAGATGGCCTGGGGTAATGTTGACACTGTATTTTCCAGCACTCCTTTTGTCTTCATTAAAGTCATGGAGGACTTCTATGTCTCATTTTGATTCATTCATCTTTAGTTGTTTATTTGAGCCATTGTCATGATGACAACATCCTAAAGCCAATACATCATTCTCTCCATCAGTCTGACTAATCAAAACAATGGAAAACAAAATGATCCATATGTAAAATAAATCTACTTGAGTTACCAAGTGTTACTAACAAAAGTTTAGAAGGACCTTTGACGGCCATGCAGTGACAGTAGTGGCGCAGATTGTTTTGTATGTCAGAGGAAATTGTCTGTTTGACTATTGGTTTCAGAAGCATAAACATGTTTGACAGGTCCTGTATTTAACACCAGAGCTGCAGTTGTTTGCCATATTTCGATTCACTACACCAGCTGCTATCTACAGTATCAGCAACTAGGCTACCATCGATTTCTCCTGCGATGCCGAGTTCAAAGGTTGAACATTTGCAGTAGATATTTCCACCCACAGTTTGATGTAATCGACGGTTATCATCGATTTTTTGCTGTGTTTGGAGACAAATTCTTATTGAGAATTCGTAGAGGTACAATACAGTCGTTTTAAAATGAATACAATAGAGGCTTAAGGCATAAGAGGGCTTTCATGAAAAATATCACTGTGAGACAGCGAACAGATTGAGAGAGAGGGAAGGCTTTGAACATCATCATGTTTACCCCGCGCACGTTTACCCTCAATCACAGTAAATTACCCTGGAGAGAAAAGAGCAGACGTCTCTCTCTCTTTCTCATTGTCGTTCGTTCTCTCTCACCGTCTCTCTTGGTTTCTCTATAAATCCATCTCTTTATCTGATTTCACTTCTCATATCCGTCTCGCTCTGAGACAGATGCACATTACCCACACCTGCAAAAGCAGATTAAGAAGTCAACGTTATGTTTTCCTCTCTCTCACCTGCCTTTGCATTCACACATTCTCTTTCTCTGTTTGAGCTTCTAATGACCGTTCCTCCCCAGCGCGACCTTAAATTGAATAGTGAAGTTAAGCGGCTGTAAATTACTTCAGTCCCACAAAGGCTTAAGAAATTCGTGTCTTTCTTTACCCTGCAACATTTTCTTCACTCTTCCTCATTCTCAACCGCGTTTTACCTGGATTGGGCTTCGCTTTTATTGTTCAGTATGATTCTCTTCAAGACCTTGTGGGTATTTCAGCTTTCTTTTCACACAGTACACACTAGAGTCAAATCATGTGGTATGTTTTCAAGGCTGTTTGGTCTTTTCATTGATGTTCTGCATTGGTGATAATTTGGTACAAAAAGCGTAATACAATGGCAACACAATTTAAGTAATGAAATTACGATTTTCGTTTTTTAAGTGGTGTTATAACCCCACCCCCCACAAAAAAGAAATCATCTTTTGTTGTTTCAAACTGTTTTGCATCTTGTGTGTCCTATTACACAGCCGTTAAATTAAATTTACATTCATATTCAAATACGGCGTGTTTATGTTTCATGAACAATCAAGGCCATTTTAAATATGTTAATAACACTTTCTTTAAACAAAGTATTTTGGATCAACTATTTTTAGGCAACAGAAATGCAAGATAACTAGAGAAGAACATAAACGCTGAGTATTTCAGACCAGAAAGCTGACAGAGTAGATAGTTGTGTAACAAAATACAGAGTACAATAAGTATAGACACCCTTTATGTGCAATAACATTCTTGTAAATGTGTTGGCCTTGAGAGGTTGAAATAAGATTTCCCTGGGGAAACATGCAAACGAGTGAATGACTGGTTTAGATTATTGTCACGCCGCAAGCGTGTATAAAAGCTCTAATATGGACTCTAATTTGAATTCATGTTATGGAGAATGCAATACTTTGCACTGGGAGCGTCAGTCCAGTACATGTAACACATCAGGTGAACTTTCGAGAGTCTCCATCAACATCATGTTAATACTTGTAGATAAAACGTAACATTATACTTGACAGTTCAGACAGACATCTCACTCATATTTCAATTTAAGATCAGGGTAGTGTTCAAACAGTTTTTATTATTGAATTACGCGTATCTGTGTCTCAACTGGTCTGGTACAGCATGACGATAGTAATTTAACCTCAAAATATTGAGTTGAATCTCCAATTGGAATACAGCCTGATAGAAGTAACCCATAGATATTTTTATATCACTGAATTTCCTGACAAGTTTCTTTCTAGCCTTCTAACTCATTTAACTCACACTGAATCGACCAGCTGTCTGTCACATAGTAAAATAAGGTCTCTAACAAATGAGATTGGACAGGACCATAACACACCGAATGATTTCTTATTATAGTATGATGAAGGCCTTCTGAAGCGTACCCCCACACAGGACGATCATTTTGTTCATTGTTTACATGTAAACACACATTTGTTGTAGAGTATACATGTGACTTCAGTTTGTCGAGCATGTAAAATGAACATGTCTGAAACAATTTCACCACGGGAACATTGGATCAGGCTAATTTCCCTCAACTGTTTACTGTATATACAACAACAGTTTTGTATTGCAAAAAATAAATGGTATTTTAATTGTTATTGTAATTAGATCTAATCTGGATAATGTTGTAAACACATTGGTACCTGATACTGTTCTCTAAAGGTGTAATAACCGTTACATGAATAGAGAAGTGTCTCAATTCTCTTTTAGTTTTTAACATATGGCTAGATGTGGAAATTGAGTCATCAGTATGCATGTGAGGTGGAATTACCTCGCCGCTGCGCACATTTGCAGCAACAGATGCATTATTTCTAGGGCGGTCAAATTATCATAAATGATTTTGTTTATATCTCTCTTTCGCCAGCCCACCATCCACCTGAGGAATTGACTGAACTATCTGTATTCTGAACAATGCCTCTATTTATCTAACTGTCTTTTATGGATGTGTAGAGTCAAGCCCACAAATGTATTTAAAAACATGGATATTGATTTATGGATATTCTATTGTTAATAATAATTGTAATATGTGAAAAGTTATTATTACAAATGAATATCCACAAGGCCTTTGTGTCATGTTCTTTAACAGATTAAAGTAAGGCTCTTTGTGTGGGGCTAAATATGATTACAATTTTGACAAACCTCTTTTTAATACTGTTCATTTAAAGCCATTTAATAGTAACACGCTGTGCCAGAAAGCAAGCAGTGAGTTTCTCTTGATCTACTCTTGCTCGCCTGTCCATTCAATTAAACCAAAGCCACACTGCAGGGAAAACATTGATTTTTGTCTCTGTGTGCATAAAAGGACAATTCAAATAGAAAGTGGATGGACATCAATGATGTTCATACTGGCATTTCAGGGTTTTTATTCGTCTTCAGACATTATTCACTGTTTGAACTGTTATATTACAGAGTAGTGTAAGAAAACCACAGGGCATCAAAGTAAACTGTTATAAAATACTAATAAAGTCTTGCTTTTTTTTACGAGAGCAGTGCTTTAAAAAAAACAGAGATCAAATGGAGACGTTTTCTCAAACACTGAGAAACAAATACCCTAGTAAATCCGTAAAGTTACGGGACACCCTCACAAATACCATCCCGTTTTCTTTGTACTTATACTGTACAGTATGTCCACAATTGATTCATTTGTGTCTGTTATCCTTAATACTGCTGAATTACATTAGATCTCATTGTGCTAAAAAAAGTGCAAGCTCTCATATGTAGCACAATGGTTTGCAAATCATGGCTGCATGAATACATGCAAAACCCAGTGAAGGCTTGTGTCCTCACCAGCTTATATTTGAGGCGTATTCAGGCCTGTTAAAATTCAAACACAACCACATGGGAGCAAATCAGCAGGTCTGAGATATGCTGGTGTCATGCAAATTTAATGGTAGATGCAGGGTATGAGGGATTGGCTGGTTCCAAACAAGCACACATACACTGGTTTGGGGACATTTGCGTTTAGGATTTACATGTATCCATTTGGCAGATATGCATTTATCCCAAGCGTGTTGCAGAGTGTTGTGGGTATATGCACAATTTATCATGTGCTCCCTGGGAATCAAATCCATAAGGTCGGCCGGTGCCATGGCATACCAGTTGAACTACGGGGATTTTAGGAGACGGCATTGTCAAACATTACAATGGCAAACATGACAGAGGGCACAGTGTAAACAGCTTTAGGCACAAGACTGTCACGCTGAATTTTAAGCTTTGTGTCGTTGCTTTGCTGGTTCTGGTCTTTCAGTGGGAGGAGAGTAAGCGAATGATATGGAGAAAAGATGGAAGGAAAGCTAAGTCAGCAGAACGTTAATATTCCATCTCATTAATGGCCGTGTTTGAAATGGGACGTGAAATAAAGCATCTTCACACATTGCTGTAGTATTACACCTACCGGGCTGTCAGAAGAAAAGTGTGATTTAGATCCACATATCTTCTCTGGGGTGGCTTTTTATTGGTTAATCACCCTTCTGTTTTACACCTCTGATTTCATCACTTATTGTAAGACCTGCATGGAATTTGCACCCTTAAGCCCTGTTCACATTTAACAGTTTTAAATTTAAGATAATAGCTTAGTTTAAATATAGTGATGAAGAGAATTATATTATTGGGATCACTTTCTAAACGATTTCCAGCTAAGAGATGATAAAACATTTACAACCATTTGAATTTAGAAGGCACAAGGTTCAAAAGGTTCAGCAGATTGTACCAAAATGTATATCCCGTCATTTACACAATTCTTACATCCCCCACACTTCTAGTGTGTTTCTTCATTGATCTTTATTCATCACACTGTAAACGAAAGGTCAGTTTGGGCGCATTGCATTGTGGGATTCATTACTCCATTCTGCATGCTCGATTTGATTGCATACGACAGTATAGGTTATTCAGGTTTTCTGATCAAACATTTGCACTCTGTATACTGTAACTGTACGCTACCGAAAAACCATGCGTAGCCCTCCTGAGCTGTTCTGCATAGCAGTGCATTGCAATGAGAAAAAGGACGAGATATCGCTGTGTGGTGCAACACAGCTTTGATTTCACTGTTTTGAATTACACAGTAGTGCCTTTAATGGGATGGTTTAATTTCTGATACAAAGGTCAGCGCTGTAATTTAGCCCACGTTAATAGATGCTGGGGCAATGTAATTGGATCATTACAGCAGGAGATAATGATTGCTCTCCAGCCCATGTGACACTGAGCCCCACCTTACATAGCCGCGACTAACATCTTATACGCAAACTAATCAAAACAGGCACTGCCTAGCATCACACGTGCTGGAATTTACAGCAAGCCTCTATTACATCATTACAGATTATTAGTTTTAGGATGGCTTGGTTTTGGGGTGGTTTTCTCATCAGCTTGCTGTAGAGGAGCAAGGCTATATGCAGACTTCAACCTGTTTGCGAAAATACCAGGAAATATGCAAACTGCATTGATTCCCACTAGATGCTGGCGGCATGTAAACAAGCTGCAAAACCAAACTGTTAATATTGTAATCAATCAAATGCTGGAAGTGAGTTGCGTTAAGTTGATCGACGGCCCTTTTTATTGTTAATGTGCTCCAGAGCCAGTCCGAATACTATTTGTCTGATTCGTTTGAAACTAAATTGTTTCCTTACATGTTTTATTTTTTATTATATATTTACATTACTTGTAAGTGTTCAATCAAAGCCAGTCTGATTTAATTCAAATTTTAAAAAACTTCAAAAAAATCTACATATATATATATATATATATATATATATATATACACATTATATATATATACACCATACCATATGCACGCACACACACATATACTGTATATGGTAGCGTACAAATGGAAATAAACATGGTTATTACTGTACAATTTTAATTATTGGTTTTATTATTTACATAGTAATTACTGTACACTTTTACTATTTTTACTATTGCTTTTATTATTAACATAGTAATTACTGTTCACTTTTACTATTTGATATACTGTATCTATTACTATTTTATATTTACTATTAATATTTACATGGTCATCACTGTACAGTTTTATTATTTTATACGCTTACTATTTAGTATTTCATATTTACTTGGCAATTACTGGCAAACTTTTAATATTTTATATTTACTGTTATTATTTTATATTTAATATTTACTATAAGCCATGCTTATTTGTTGTAGGGGTTTATTATAAAGTTAACATTTCTACCAATTTTTTTTTATTTGAAATTAAACTGGACCCATACTTATTCACTCAAATATCGGGGTTACAGCTAATCGGCCTGTTATTAATATTGGAAGCATACTGCAGCTTTAATGCTTTCTCAGTTTTCTAAATGTCACGATGCAGTGATAAGTCCTTTCCAAACACATTCAGCGAATACACTCATGCTATATTATATGGCATAATTTTGTGTAAACTGTGTACTACAACGCAAGCGTGCATTATTGAAATGGGTTTTAATGAAGGCTCCTTGCCACCCACTGTCATTCGGTTTGTGTGCTCGTCTGTGTTTACATGCGTGAGCTTGTACCTCTTGTGCCCGGAGGAGGGAGAGATCGTCTTTATTGGGGTCATCAGAGAGCATCTGCACTACTCCACATCTCCTGCGGGACACTGCCGATGATGTTAGTCTTCTATTTTTGGAGATGAGCTCATACTGTGTGTATGGTTCCATCGCCCTCCCAGTCCCCCACACCACCCCGCCCCCCAAGACGTCAGCAGATCTATGAGTTAGAAGTACAGATGTATTCTATAAATGTTAAGTAGGTGTTTAACACAAGTCACTTCATTTAGATGTGTCAGTCTGCTCCAGAGGGCATAATCATATGTTTTAAAAAAAAAAGCACATCACACAGGTTAAACTTCTCCTTCTGTGTAGTGACACGCTGCAGGTGGGCTCTTCACATGGAAAATCCTCATACAGTGTTATGTTTTGCTTCATAAAAAGGTGTTACAACCAGGAATAAGTGAGGAAACATGAGGTAATGTATAGTGATTTTTCCCACCTGTGGAAACTAAACCAAATGAATGGCTGGTGGTCTTGCATGGGCGTATAGTGTGTGCTTTTGCTTTTTGGCTATGGGACGTTGTAAAAAAAGACTAACGTTACTTCATATAAACCAGTCTGACCACTGCTAGGCACATTGTATTGACCATGGCCTCAACAGTACAGAAACATTTCTGCCGGTTGACATAATTTTATGGCCAGATGTTAAAGCATCATACCTTTCAGCCCTTGTATAGGATGAATAGATATGGCTACAGCTATGCATTTTTTCCTGGTTAATGCAGACAAAATCTGACCAATCAGCTGCAGCGTCTCTCATTCACTTAATTAGGACATTATGCTAAAGCCTGGATTTCCTGGCCAAGTCTAGACATGACTAAATATCATAACAGTCACACTCATGGAAAAATGAAAGCACGTCTTACCTTAGATGTAGTCAATTGGACTTTAAAGGACTCTTTGGCACACTGCAGTTGAAAAGCTAAAAAAGGTCACTTTTTGAATTATTTATTTTTTATATATTTGTTTTGTACTATATATTTGTTCAGTCTCTATGTTGAATATCAATGTGTGAAGTATATATATATATATATATATATATATGAAAAATATTGCGACGGTACACTTTTTTTTTTTAGCAAGTCAGACATCAACATCTTTGTTAGTCCTGGAACATTTATAGCAAATCAAATCCCGAATGCGTAACCAAATCCACAACCCACTTTATTAATCATGTATTCGAGAAGGGAACGAATCATGGATTCATAAAACTTGTATAGATAAAACATTCAGTTTCATAGGTAAAAAACAATGTTAGGAAATTGGGACAACAAATAGGGCGAGTACTGTAAATTATAGAATTTCTCCATTTACATTCTGTTTTACTTTAGATTATATGACTGGGTAAGTAGGACGTTCTTTAAGAACCTTTGACTAAATGTTTTTTGAGGGAACCAAAAATGGTATGTTTGTGGTATTGCATCGCTGTGAAGCACTTTTATTTTTATGGGTGTAACTTCAACCCTATAATCTGATTGGTTGGTCTGCTTGCTTATGGCTGGAATACACTACAAGTCCAAAATCTGGACAGATATTTTTTTTAAACTAGACATCATACACTTGCAGACTTTTTTAAAGTTTCAGATAGAAACACACTTACTAATTAAATCTGCAGACTGAAAATCTGGGCAAAGTCTGAGCAAAAATCTTGTAGTGTATTTGACCCTTTAGTTTGTCTGGAAATTATGCTGAACGTAATGTAACATCAAAAAACGAACAGTTTACCTTTAACCTAGTGCTCTCCTGTAAGCAAATTTGAAATATTTGTATGTGGCCCTTGTACTGAAACTCAAAAGTGCCCCAGTAGTGAATTTACTTTTAAAATGGAACATTTTGTGCCACTGGAAAGCTTTTACATTATTCAAATATAATTTCTTGGTTTTTAAACGCATTCACTTTACTTCTCAAAGTACATTTTAAAACACCTGCTGTATATAGTGAAAAAAAATGTCCAAAGTAGTTTTCAATTCTGTTGAAAGTTAATTCAGTTCACTTCTTGCTTTAGGGCTTCAATTGTCAACTAAGTACATACATTTTCTTGCTATTAAAAAGAAACAAAAAGCTTTTCTATCGGTCAGTAGTTTCAAACTCATCTCTGAGCATACTTACTACTGTACCTCATGCAGAAAAGATGACATCATTAGCAGCCAATGTTGTTCTCATACAGTACGCATCATCAATATTAATGCGTGTCAGCGAATATAAAAGAGTTGGATTAATATTATGACAGCACAGACGATAATGTGCACCTACCCTTGGAAACTAAAAAGCATCTCCCGTTGTCCTTTCACAACCTGTCAAATGCCTCCCTGTAGAAACCCAGCAGTCGCTGCATAAATAGCTCAACAGTGCGATCTGATCTCAAAACAGCCTTTCTTCACACGACCGCACTCTTAAAAGATAAAGGTGCCAGCTGTCAGCTGATTCCAGATCAGCCTTGTTAGGAAAGCATACCACCCACACAACGGCACTTTCTGTTCAGTGTGGACGAGCGTGTGAATGCGATTTGTCATGAACGGGATTCTGAATGTGCCATTCTTTTTTTGTTGCTTTAACAGCTTTCGCACAGGCTGCTGCTCATTAGCAAACGCCCGACACTACCAGCACACTCTCAGCCCTGCCCAACACTATTTTCGAAGTTCTTTATCTTTCTTAGGCATCATGTGAAAACACTGTATGAATAAAAATCTCTGCTGTTTAAATGGTTTATATTCTTATGCCTTTCGTATAATTAAGTAAAAACATACCAGAAACTCACAGTGTTATTCACATTTATATTCACTGCAGTCTTGTACGTCTTTCTCTTTTCATACAGTCATATTTCTTCTGCGTAAGGCAGGCTTTAATGGGTTTGTATGTGTGTGTCTGTCTGACCCCCATCTTCCAGCGCTCTTTCAAGCTTAAACATTGTAACCAACCATCATACATTTAAGGGCTCTAATATTTGGGGCAGTGCATGTCATTGGTGCCAATCCTTGACAACATCAGGTTTCTAAAGAACCTAATGGACGTGTTGAATGGAAACAGCAAAACACTAAATAAATAAATAAAATACTGCTGTTAATGGTCAAACATACTGTTGAATTGTAAACAGTTTTTGCATGAAAATCGAAGCCAAGAAAGATATGAAGAATTTGGTTCCAAAATGAGATAACACCGTTTTTACCATAAAAAAATAAATATGTTTTTTTGTTGTGCATTCCAGTTTATATCAATCAAACTGCAGTTGGTTTGTTTTTGATTTAAGCCATAATAACTATACAAATACAGCTAACAAACACAATAAAAACATGATAACAACATAAAAAAGTTATCTCATTTTGCAACCAAACTCTTCATATCAAGAACGTGATTTTGTCTAATACATTAATTTTTTGACTATCTGATGAAGGGGTGGCACGAGATCTCGCAAGATCCGATATCTTCTTCGCAATATCCTCACGCAATTGGCATGATGGAGTCCTGGCCTCTAAATTGCGACCGTTTTAGTCGCATACGCTCCCTAAATTTAACCTGTGCTACCGCAAAATATATTTGGGAGCATTTGTGTGAATGCACTTTTTGTTGTGGTGCTACCTGTTTTCATTACTGTGCAGAACGCGTTAATAACTGCTCAAAGTATCTAAATACATTTAGAGGCAAACCTCTTCAAAAATGGACTTCTGTGGATCTGTCTCTTACATATGTGCAATGTTAGCATAAAACATGATGTGTTTGTGTAGTTTTAACTGTTTCTCTGAAGGCTATGAGGGTTCAGTCAGTGGAGGAAGGAGGATTGATCACGACCGCTGTCACAGCTCTTTACTAAAAGTCTCTTTACATATTGTGTATTACTGCATGATATAAATTGATATAATAGAAGTTACATTTGTTTCATAAAGTACAAGATGGTTTCATAATGCCTACATTTTTTGCATGTTGTGTTTTTAAGGTAAATAAAATACCTTTTCCCCCTATATATTTACTCATTGAGGATTTGTTTAAAAAAGTCTAAAAATCTCGTCTCATGTCTCATCTTGTTTCAGGGGATAAGTGTCTCGTCACACACCTAATGTGATGTTATATGTGGAACATGCATGCAGTTTGTGCCAATTTCTTTTTTATGCTCCTGTCATGTATTTTAAGAGATGTGACCATGCATAACAATTTAATTAACCCGCGCGTTTGTGAATGAATTCAACAATTATTGGAAGATAATTTGCATTTATTC
This sequence comes from Triplophysa siluroides, assembly GCA_006030095.1. Taxonomy (NCBI): domain Eukaryota; kingdom Metazoa; phylum Chordata; class Actinopteri; order Cypriniformes; family Nemacheilidae; genus Triplophysa; species Triplophysa siluroides. Next base: position 1,391,625 of record VCII01000691.1, read on the forward strand.
GCTCAAGCCAGGTGTTCATTTTGCCTTTTAAGTAACAGTTTAGCGAATTATTAGGAATTAGTTTCCAGAGCCGTCTGTCTTAAATGTAAAAATAATAATAGTCACTCCCACTTCCTTTCAGAACCCAACAATCAAAAAATAAGTCTTTGTTTTAAAGAAGCAGACATAAATACGTATTAAAAGAGTACTACGGTATTACCATGTTTTATTTATTTAATATATTTTCACATGGTACCATAATCATTTTTGTTTTTAGGCAAGTACTTTGTTAGTACTATGATCTTCTTTAAAATGCTCTCACACATTGTAAATAAACTCCCAGTATATGCAATATATATATTTTTTACCTTAGTATACTTCAATAGATACTATGGTATAACCTTGCAATACCATAAGTGTACCATGGTACTGCCACAGCACATTCTTGCAAGGCCTGGTTGCTTTAATTGTCCTGTAATTGGTGTGAAGTTTTATTTATGTACATCTCACATTCATTTGTGTAGCTGATTCTAATAGCTGCTCTTGTTTATCAATCTGGTATCAATTTGGTGTTTTGGTCACACTTAATTAATTAAATTGCCCTCGTTACTTTCATGCGCGGCTACATATAGTGCCGTAATCCACAGGGAACTGACCAATCGGATTCCCAGTTTCGCTATAATTGATCTCTCCAGATTGCCTAGGTGGTGCCATATGGAATGCATCAAAATGTGTCATTTCATGCGACAGCCACATGTATCCTCTCACGTTTTCGCCCTGTAATTATACTCTTGTTGCTTGTCGTCTGTGGATTAACTACACCCAGGAGACCCCTCTGTCTTTCCGCTCCACCCCTCCTTCTCAAATCTAATCTCCCCCCCAACCGCCCATTGAGGACGGCGCATTACTGCCCTGTATGGACGCTATTTATCATTGAAATATGAAAAGTCTGTTTGACCTTGTGGAACAGGCTCGTTCAGCCTCATTCACACAATAATAAACTCATTTTTTTGTGTTATGTTGAAATCATGTCCGATCGACCTGATATCACAGGAAAATGATTTTGCGAGTTAGGGGTTTTGTATAAATACCTAGGATGTGAATTGTAAAAAAAGCAAGAATGAAACCCCACCCTAAAATACTGGTCATAATTAAATGTACAAAGAAGATCATGTGAATAAGTCCCCTTGGAAAAATGAGATTGTGTTGAAATAAACCGTCTTTCATGCAACCATCTTTCATAATTTTTAAATGTATATCATTTTTACGTTAGTTGTGTTATTGGGTTCTAAGATCATTAGCATTAGTCAAGGGAATGTAATAAATCTGTGACTTTTCATTTGGGACCGAATGGGTTGATGGAATCTTCTTAAGCTTCTTTTGCGCTGACGGTAATTGGAATTAGCACATCATGCGAAAGGTGTAATTGTGTTTATAAAGCAAATGAGCAAAATGAGCTTTGTTTGTGAATGAAGCTAGTGCTTCTCCTCCGCAAGGTATTTCAGCAGCTTCCTCAATTATTCATAGTGATTAAATTTGTTTGATGTGACATCAATTCGTTCATTATATTTGGCATTATTTAATGTCTTACAAGGAACCAGATTTACTCAGAATTATCTTGTTTTTCTTTTTTGAGGAAAACACACTTTAGTAATTTCAATTTATGTTATGCAAATTCTGTATTACACTATCATATAGCTAATTAACCCAACAAGCGAAACGGTTCCTCACATTCTGAACTGATCTTCACAATTCAGCCCCGCTCATAATTGGCCCATGCAGGAAATTGCCTGTTTCTGGTGGAGCCATGCCGCATTGCATCTACTGGAAACTGGTAAATGGATCTAACCCTCTGTCGTTAGCAGCTAGGCGTGAAAGTCTCCACACTGCACAGCCGCATTTCTATTTTCCCTTCCATTAACTAAAAGAGACACATCATTTGGATCCTTATTTCCAGCTTTTTCCAATGCTGGATTCAGTAAAGATAGAGTAATCTCAGCACGTGTCACCGGAATGGCCCCAACAACACCCGGCTCAGCATCATTCTGTGTCACTCACAGTGGGAGACCAACTCTCCTCCAACAGCCCATGCATTTATTCATCAAGAGAGTCCCCAATTTCCCATGAGGAATGATGATCACGTAAGGGGCGGAACGTTGAGAGCCATCGTGGCTGGCGTCTCATCGAGAAAGTCACGAGTGTTGAAAGTTCTTGTCCTTTGCATGTCTCTCATGCATATTTGATATTCAGTATAACATTACGGCTTTAATTACCACTTCTCCAGCTTCGTACGGCCAATGATGGAGAAATAACTTCTCCACTGGCCTCGCTATTCCCTTTCCATCTAAGAGCCTCGCGTATGGCTGAACATTCACCTAAGCGAGGCGCGAGAGTGTAAATGCGCATTAAGAAAATCTGCTAACCCTGCCAGTACCCAAGCGAAGGGGTCGGAAGATGCCAGTGTGTCATTTCTACAGACTTTAATCCCTCTTACTGTATATGCGATGATGATTTAATAACGGCAGCGCAAGTTGTGCTCAGCTAGAAACTGAAAGTCAGGGTTGTATAAAGTGTTGAAAATAAGCACAACAACAAAAAAGCCAGATGGGGGTCTACTGTAGATAGCAAATGCAGACTTATACTATAGTATTGTTAGATCTTGCTATTATAATCTCATTCATGTTTTAGTACAGTTTACTTTCACACCAGTATTGGTTAGGTTTAGGAGTGCGTGTTTTTCTTTTCTTACAAATTTAAACAAAATTGTCATATTGCAAAATAGTTACGAGTTCTTGTGGGATCAGTCTGTAATATAAAAAAATTGACACATTCAATATTTTTAACCCAGTGTCAAAAAGGGACGAACCTAACTGTTGGATTGTAATTTACCCTTTGCTGGGATGTTTCTACTGAAAATGCTGGGTTTGTTTTAACCCATTGATAGGTGAAATATAAACATTTTCTGGGGTCATTTAACTCAACGGCTTAAAATAACCCAGCATTTTTAAAGTGCATACTGTAAATAAGGTTTACTTTAATTTGTCTCAAAAATATAAGTATACTTTTCTGTTGTGGGCAAGCATACACTAAAAAATGCTGGACGTTTTCAACACATAGTTAGCTAAAATAAAGACAACACCAATTGTTGGGTTATAAATGATCCTTGCTGGGCTGATTCAACTCCAATTGCTATATTGTTTCAACCCATGATTGAATAAAAACAACCCGGCATAGGTTAATTTGTGACCCAACGACTGGTTTTGTGCATGTTTCACCCAACCATGAGTTGAAAACAACCCAGTTTTTTCAGCGTATGCCCTGTGTGCCATTTCTCAGACAGAAGGACAAACTTATGTGTGATTATAGCTCCCAAAGGGAGATGGCTAATGACGGCTAATTTATATCAGTGGGTGTTGCGGAGGATTCTGGCATCCAGGAATTTTTTCCAACTAATTTTTTCCATTTTTTCCAACTACGTATGTGCAGTATAATAATCAAAGGCATAGTCAGTTGGTGTGGCATAAGGCCTCTAAAAAGATATTAAAATGCTTCTATAGTTGCCCAAACTAAGCAGTAGTGTTCCTGCATCTTTGCACAACAGATCCAACACGTTCTCCCATCTTTGTGTCCAACAACATACCTGGCCGATCCCTCACTGCGAGTACCCCGCTGTGCATGCTTAGGTCATTTTGTTTTACCTTGTCAGTAATGATTTGTTGGGTCAGTTGTTGATTATCTAATGCCTACTCCGTTCTGTGATACTTGCTTAGCGCAAAGTCTTAATCTTTTGAAAATGGTTAAAACGATGCAACCCAAATCCAGATTTCCAAGGAAACTGCTTTGTTGGTCCCATTGTTTTCTGCTTTAGAGCGCTGGCGTGTGAATGCACGCTGTGGCATGGCTATTTGTTCTGCCACGCGCTAGCTCCCTTATAAAGCACTTACTAATTTCACACCTTCACTCTCTCTTTTTTCTGAAACATCATATCAGTATTAAGCAGCTAATAGGAAATTGCTCAAATCAATCCCTCTGCTGTCGCCGTTTGGAATCCTAATGGAAATTGGTATGAAATAATACCAAGTGGTGAAGTTTGCCTAGCAACAGACAGCGCATGAGGTCATGAAGTAAATTGTATAGAGTTATGACGGTGTGCAATTCACATCCGTGAAGGATATATGTCTTAGCATGTGACCAACACAGTGCCGCATATTGTTTTTGACGTCAGCTCTGCTTGGTATTCCTTTACCTACAAGGACATGCAGGGATCTCATAAATAAATAGTATATATTTAGCATTTGGTTTGTGACATTTAGACCTTGTTGATATGTTACCTTCATAATAATTCATTTCATAGGCAGTCTCTCAGTTCATTCTCACATGTTCCTCTGGGCTATTTAGGTCATCTAACACCCTAGCATCTCAGATTTTTTCGCCAAGATTATAGAAGGAAGGTCTCTCGCAATGGAGTTCTGTAATTGAATATGATTAACAATACGTGCGAATGAAACGCTTTATTAGTACGTCTTAAATCCTCTACTCAATCCTCTGATGTTACTGTTTTTTGCTTGTTTGTTTTCAATTTAATATTTATTGACGTTTTAAATATTGATAAGAGCTAGTCTGAATGAAAACTTGATGAAAAGGATTTAGGAAATGAATTACCTGAACAGTAAACAATGCACCACACCGTTCTTAAAATACCTTAATAGAATTTATTCATTACTCCTCATGTGTCATTTTATTATTGATAATATAAGAATAGAGGGGGAAGGATGGTTTTAAAGGAAATTATAGATCAACGTTTTCAGATCATGTGCTAGAGGTACAAGACCCCGATCACATCAGTTGTACAGAAGGTCAATATAATGTTTATATTTTGCCATACTGCCGTTGTTCTGTATAGATGTGCTATTCCACAACCTAAATGCCTCCGTGTCCTCAGTGCTTTAAGTGCAGCTGTTAAACCGTGTTGCCACGTCCCCTCAAGGGCCGCTGGGTATTCTGTCTGCTGGAGTGGAGTCCTGCTGTTGTGGATTCAGTCAGCGATAGTCATCCATATGCCCTCCCGAGACCCACCTGTCAGAGCGGAAGAGATGGGCACAAGGCAGCAAGAGGCTGTTTGTCTAAACTCGTATATTTGAATTAAGATCCTTGTCTGTACTCTGCAGGGGTGGAAAAAGGACTTGACGCGCTTCTCGGGTAATTGATTTTTGGGGTTGAAATTGCCTATATGCTTCACAGCACTCCTGAATATCCTGGCAGAAATGTTGGTGGTATAAGAAAATGCAGGAGACTTAGTAAAAAACCCGCTGACTGATTGCTTTTGGCCACATAAGTTCAAGTTTAAGTAAGTTTTTCATTTGATTCAATTTGGCCTTGATTTGAATCACCTTTGCTGAAGGGTGAAACGTCTTGAAATGACAAATCAGCCTCGTTGGGACTTTGAGCTAACATCAGTTCTGAAATAAATGTTTTTTGGTTATAAATCTTTCTTTTATTCAATGAGATCAGCCTTTTGTTGATAGTTTGTAATAGGATCAGCATTCTGAAATTGTACAAGGTGCTCGCAGAAATTTCATTGGGTCATTAATCGAATCATTTCGCAGCTCAATTTTGAGAAATGGCTGTTTCTGTTGTTTTGTGCATTTTTGAAGGTTGCCATAAAACTTTCTTTTAATATAAGATTGACAGAAAAAATGAGTTTCAGCAGCACATTTAAAGCTGCTGTAAGCAATTTATTTATTTTTGGAATACCACATCTAAAACTTTGCTACTGCATGACATTTCACTGAAATAGGCAACTCATCTGGATGACAGCCTCAGGCCCCGACGACAGCAAAAAATAATTTGTTTACATTTAAGCCAATCAGAAAACCTGGATGTGTCGCCTGTACCTGTCAGTCATTTCACGCATTTAGGTTTGCTGACATCAGACTTGCTAACATGTCTCATAGGACTGGCTTTGAAGAGAGATAAAGGGTCGCATTCACTGACGGGGTATCTCTCAATCTTGTTAGTATACTGCCCAAGACCTTGCTCATTTTTCAAATGCATAGACATAGAATTCACCATAAAAGGCCAGTAATGGCTTTTTATACAGCAGTTAGGGCTGTGCAATAATGATAATTGGTATTCAATTACAATTTAAGCTTCCAACAATTAAAAAACAAACAAAAAATATTTGAGGTCAAACTATTATTGTGCCACATTCCGTTACACAAGGATTGTCTCATATTTTATTGAATTTTAAATCCACAGTGCACTCCTTTCTTCACAGCCATGCAGTTTCCCCTGTCTTAAAGACCAAACTAACTTCATTTGAGGCTATGGTATGTTTTGTCATATATATATATATATATATATGAATAAATATATAAACGTTTATAAATATTTTAAAATAAATAAAAAATATAATATAAATATATACATTTTAGTTTAGAAGTTTTCAGCAGGTTGTACGACATAATTCATGTTATTTGTTTTTATGTAATTGTTTAAAAAGAAAGGCATTTATTATTTATTTTATATTTTCCGCTTTAAAAAAGAAATACACATTATATACAATACATACACTTCATTATGATTTTTGTCATAATCGAGCAGGCTTTAATGTGGGACCTGTTCTCGATTTACTGAATTACATTATATGGAACTAGAAAGTGCTATCTCAAAAGTTTGGCTCACTATGTCTATTTAAAACATAAAATTGAAGTTATCTTTATGTCGGTTGAAGTCATTTTGTGCAATATTGTAAAACATTACCATATTCTTTCCATTGTGAATAGAGATAAGGTTAAGAGACAGATTTAAACACTCATTTTTATGTTCTTAACTATTTTTGTTCATTTTTAATCCAAAAGGTGGGATATGTACTGCAGCTTTTAGTAATGAATCAACATAAACATTACTTGTGTAATACCGAGATCATTAGAGGTAGACAAATACTACTTCACTTCCATAACAAGCCGTTTATTCGCGAGAGCAGCACATAAAGCGAATGAAAGCCTTTATAAATGAGCTGAAAAGGGACACTAAAGTTCACGTATGCTGCGAGAGTAGCTTTCATATCTATTTGTGCCTAAGCAGTAGAAAATAATTTCCTCCTAATGTATGTACATAGTAAATAACCCACAGCAGTTTATTTTGATTCATGAGTCAATCAACGTAGCTGAGATCGGCTGTGGCTGCAGATGGTTGACGAGGTTCCGCGTTGTCTCCCGCGGTTCCACGTTTCTTTATTTATTTATGCCATAATGAGCGGGAGAGCAGATAAACAAAGAGAAAGAAAGAGATACAACAGATATAGAACATATTTTCTTAATGACTTTGACACGGTATCAATGTTGAGCTTCCTCTCTTTGTTCCACGCGGCATGGAGAGCATTGTATCGAGGGTGTATCCATGTTTGGCGCTGTACTCCCAATGCTGCTGATTTTGGGGGGGGGGCGTTCTGTCATGAGGAATGTTTGATGTCCTGAGTTGTGCGCATGTTTTAAGGCATCGTGAGTCTTTATGGACGTCCACCTGCCCCTCGGTTGGATGCGTGTAATCGGCATACAATGGCCGTGTGCTTGCATAGCTGGATGCATGTAGGTGTGTGTAGTAGATGTACCTCTGGGGATCTGCTTGTTCATTATTCTTCCTAAAAGAAGCATTAAAATTTCATCACTGCAACGCAATCTCCGCTTCACCACAGAGATTGAAGCCTAGCTGGGATGGGGGATGGGAAGGGGGAGGTTGAGCATCCTTCTCTCTCTCTCTCTCTCTCTCTCTCTCTCACTCCTGGATTGGTTGGTAACATACAGCGCAACACACACCCTCCGAATGTGATGGAAGTGATCGAGTGGCCCTTTTCAGAGCGAGTTGTACGTTCTTATAGTCTGCTGCACGGGGGCGGGGGGATCTGAAAGAGGGGTCGGCGTGGACCAAACAGATTTTCTGCTATGTTATGGCACTTGTTGTAGCCTTACCTGGCTCTCCACGTGGGCCTTGCCCACCGGCTGCAGGGAGGGGCGCTGTAGACACGCTGGGGGATGGGAAGGTAAGACAGGCGTGTGATGTTTCTCTATGAAACTCTACCTGTTGGTCTGAATATAATTTAATAAGGTCAGGGCTTGGTTATATATAAACTATTTTCTTTTGCAATGTTTTTTTCTTTTTTTTTAGCAAATACATGATAAAACAACCTTTCAAACAGTTTCATTAAATTGCATCGGAAGTCTCTGTGTGGTCGCTACTGTGTGTGATGAATGTATCCCATGTAAATAAAAATGGCCAATTTAACTCATAGTCAAATCCTGGAAAAGGGGTGTGCGTGTGTTTTTAATGTATGTGTGTATTTTTAGCTATTTCTCCCAGTCCTAGTCACAGCTGATTTACGTTTTAGTCCTTGTTGTTTGTTTCTGTTCCTAATGTTGATAAATGAGTACATACCCCAGAGAAGTTTGTCTTCTGCCCTTATGAAAACATGTTCAGCACAACATAAGGTGTGCATTGTCTCTTGTACCGTACATGTCATGGCACTTTGTTTCCTTAGAGGACCTTCTGAGAAAGTCACATGCCACAGCTGCCTCACATCTGCCACTCCCTGCGTGCATATGTTGCTTTGTTTCTAAAAACGTACTTTATATCTACAGATATCTCTTTCATCTCTCTTCGCGTCCCTTATATTCAGTGATGGCGGTAGGGAGCATTGATGAATATCTCTCAGGTCAGTAATGGTTTGTGGTAGTGTTGGAGTGTGAGACTGAGTGGGCCATGATCGCTGGGTAATTCGCCAGCCTGGGACTCCGGATCAGCGCCGTTTTATGATGGATCACCACTGAGGACGGGGGGATAGATAGAACGGGAAGGGAGGGAGGAAAGGAGGGGTCCTGCTGGTGGCAGTATATCACAGTAGGGATAATAGAATTCTGCCGAGTTGACAGATTTGCGCTCGCCTAATATCCTACCTGCAGCCCCCACAGCTCAAGATCTCAGCCCAGATCGCGTGAGCGCGGAGTGCTGCTAATCCGCACGTCGAGAGCCCTTTTCCTCTTATGGGTCAATGGCTCTGGTGTGGATCGGTTTGGCAGGATCTGAGGTTGCGGTGATTAATAGGACAGTGGCGGCGTGATGAATACAAACTCGGCCCCTCCAATAACTGCTGTTGCTTTAGCAGCTAGCTTTGTGTTTATTTAATAACTTACGACTTCCATTTTGATAATGACGACTGATATGTCTAATCTTTTCAGCATCTACGATTATCTAAATTGCCTGCTTGATTAAATTATATAGAGCAAAACTTTGGAACTATATAATAAATATAAATTACTTGGCATAGATGATTTGGTCTGGGAGTAGCATGTTGAGAGTTTATTGAGAAAGTCACTTATGATAGCGAATTGGTGTTTATGCAGATCTGACAATAGACACAGTTGAAATGACATCGTAAAGGGATATCACACCCAAAATGAAAATGATGTCATCATTGGCTTAGCCTCTTGTCATTTCAAACCTGCATGACTTTCTTTCTTCTGTAGAACACGAAAGAAGATATTTTGTAGAATGTTTGTAACCTAACAACGATGGTACCCATTGACTTGCATTGGTTTTGGTGTCCGTACAATAAAAGGGAACGGGCACCGCTGTTGTTTCGTTCTTCAAAATGTCTTGTGTTTTGCAAAAAAAAAAGAAAGTCATACAAGTCCGAAATGACAAGAGGGTGAGTAAAAGATGACACAATTTAAATTTTTGGGTGAACAATCCCTTTAAATCCTAGACAGCTAAAAGAAGCATCGTATCAGCAGACGCAAAAGTATAAATTTGCTCTCCATTCATTTAGTAATTTATCCTTAACTGAGATTCCATAAAAAATGTTTTATTAAATGGACTTTTGCACAAATGTTGAGCTTAGAAACATCTGCAAAGTTGCAAAGCTCTAGGTCCACTCCAAGGGGCATATTCTCTCTGACACGTTTCAAGAACTACAATGAACAGTTTGATTGACATCAAACACAACACGCTTCTTCAAAATCAAACGTCACAATATCATTCAAACAATTCTTGCCCAAAGCACACACCAACACACAAAACCTGTGTTTACACTTGGTTGTTTGCTGAAGCTGAAGCTCACGGTAATAAGATGCGGAGCACAATAATGTGTTTTTTTAAACAAAAAAGCATGGGAACGTATTCTGCTACACTACAAAAACTAAAAACAGGACTTTGTAAAAAGTGGATGTGGATGTCGCTGAACCATCATTGTACCTTATTTACGAATTTCATCACTGCAGCCAAACACAAAGCATTGGCTAAAATCTGTTTGCTCTGCCATTGACGGATTTTTCAAATGCATTGCAGGTTCTCAGCGTAGTCCACTCGTGATATTTTCAGGTAATCACCACCACAGGGCTATGAAATTGCGGGGCGCTCTCATCCAGCTTTGATTGCGTTACGTGGTGCAATTTTCCCTCCCATTGCCTTTCTCATGTGGTGGCAGTTTAGCAAGCAGTCCTTGCACGTCTGAAGAGAAAAATAAGAAGATGGTTTCCATAATCTGCACCCGTAACATGTCTGCGGTTTGTCTGTCGTTTTGATGCATTTGTGTGATTCGGTAAGTCTCACACTGTTCAAAAATAACCATGAACAAGAATGAATGGCTTCGGGTGAACGGATGAGAGGAGTGGGGGGTTGCTGGGAATGTGTGTGTTTGTGCTCTGGTCACAGGGTGTTGCGCATTGTATACCCCTGGGGTGACGAATATGTGTAGAAATGAGATTTGGGCCCCATTATTGGGCAGAAGTTGTTTTATTAAGGAGACCACAGTAACGCAGAGCATCTAAAATGCACCAAAATTGAGCCGAGCGCAGCAGGAGGCTGTATATCACTCTGGCAATTACACTTCTGTGCCGCACCGCGCAGTAAACGCGATTTTATGCAGAAAGATGGCATGAATATGAAATGCACATGTTGAGGAGAATAAAAGGATGGAGATGACTGCTGTGGCGTCTAACCTTTGACCTCACCGTCTGGCCTTTTTTAATCAACATTTTTTTGAAAGCCATACATGGGGTTTACCCTTCATCGGATCTCTGCATGTTAACACTTCACGCTTACAACTGAGATTTCACGCTATGATTTGTTTGCCTTTTCCGCCGTTCTACTGTACCAGCCCGCCCGTAATCGGATTTAACCATAATCTCAGTAGATTACCCTGGTCTTCAGATTACCAGCTCAGGAAGTCAATAGAGAAGGCATTTCTGTGGTTCGGCATTAGTGTAATCTTAGTATAATTGGCTTCTAATTCGAAATCCATTGACGTGTGAACGAGTGAATGAAGGTGTTTTATATCTTGCTGAGCTTGCATTGCCGTGAATAATGAGCTGAGGCTGTTGCTCAGACAGTGAATATCTTAAACACGCTTGTGTTCTCCGAATGAAAAGGGAGTGCCACAGAATGATGGTGGAGAGAACAAAGAAAGATATTCCGGCTTCATGTTTTCACACCAGAGAATGCATAAGAAAGGAAAGAATCTCTATTGTTCCGAATGTAGAGTCTGGAATTGGTTGTGTCACCCTCATAAACCGGAACACTTAAGGTCCAAAGCACTTTATTTAGTACAATCATGTTACGCTTTCTTTGAATAACACCTTTCATAATGCAATAACGTTCCAAAGCAGGTTTTCGATGAAAAGTGTTTGACAAACCTCGTAATGACATATTCAGCCGAGATTTGTCACCAAACCATGTGACAATGTTTTATGAACCGTTTTGTTACTTAATAACAGACCTCGGGTGGGAAAAGGACATCTGTTCATATACTGGATCATAAAGTAATGACAATACATATAAGTGTTCATTAAGTTGCCCTACCACTTTATTAAAAAATCCACTGTGGTGTTAAATCGTTGTTGAATGTGGTACTATTAAACCTAAAAAGATCATACCATATATTAAATACATAAACTGTACCATAGTATATAAATATAAACAACTACAAAACACAAAAATGAGTTGCTTTTTGGTAAGTTCTTGTTTATATTAAAGAAGCTTTTTGACGTATTCGTATTTAATAAGAGGGGTCCAAGTGCTTGCAAAAAAGGCGCTGCTCGGGTACCTGCATCACTTTCACCTGCCTAACTCTCCCTCTGTTACCGTGACAACAGGATAGACAGGGCAACGCACCAGTCAGCCTCATCAGTAAATGACAAAAGCTACAGTATAGACACATTTGGCCTGATTTAGGGGAGGGATGTGTTTCACACAATGAATGATTAACACTGAGCGGTGTTGCTATGTAACAATATTTGCCGTTGTGCCTCCGAACAGATTGTTTCCCAGAGCGTCAACGTCCTGATAAATGGGCGTATGTTTCCTTTATAATCCCTTTTTTATTGGGTTTTAAGTATTGACCTGCTCTCAAATCTTGCCATTTTGTACACCCTTGCATTTGCTTCTAAACAAGGCACAGAATGGTGATGCGGGTATGTGGGCTAAAGTTTAAAATACTGTTTTTGCCTTTGGGCTACTGCGCTCAGTAAACAGAATTGTAAATTCAGCTGGGACTCGAGGCTGCTGGGACACTTTGTAGTAAATCCGCACAGTTGGACCTCCGGCAGGGAGTTTTGACTGTGTTGTCTAATTAAATGGCCTCGGAAATAAAGAGCATACAATTGTGGCGGTGACATCCACGTTTAGGTTCATATAGGTTCATAGTTCATGGTCTTTACCTGTCTGGTTGCTGTAATGTTACACTACTGTAAATAAAATCAACATTTTAGCATTCTGAGAGGTGTAATTTAAGGGAATAGTTCATCCAGAAATTAATATTCTGTCATTTTTTACACGCTCGGGTCATTTGCCATCAGTAAGGTCGAAGATATCATGAGGCATATTGGATGTAATATTTTCAACATATGTCATGTTTTAATATAGACAATGAGATTTGAAGCTACGAATTACATTTTCAGTGTACATTAACTTTGGTCTGTTTCTCATACGTTGAACTAATTGTCTGTTTGTTACACAACTTCTCCCATTGAGTTTCATGAAAGTCATTCAGTTTTGGAGCAACATGAGATAAATGATGACAAAACTCATATTTTAGTTGAAATATTCCTTTAAAATCTCAAGAAAGTCATGACACTAGACTTTAGACGCTATTCTTTACATTTTTAAAGTATCAGCCTCATCTCTAACATACTCAAATCATATAAAAACACTAAACAAACGGGTACATTCAAGGTCGTTGCATTTGTTTGCAATAATGCTGAGGTAAGCCGTTGGCAGGGACACGAGCCTGTGGTCTCGCACATTTATGTCAAATAGGGCTTTCAATACTGTCTGGTTTTATTTAAAGCATGTAGCTTGGCATGCATTTAGAGTGATGCTACAGCTCTTCTCGTTTATCTCCGGAACGTGCCTCGCTCACGGCCGCCCTCTCTGCAGATTCTCCTCTATAAACCCGCAGCAGGGAATAAATCACTCCGGGGAAAGCAGTGAAATCAATTTATTGGTTTGGAAATAAAACTTATCTTTTGTCTTTGCGAGTACAGGGAGGACAGGTTCGAACGCTCGGCTGGTAATTACACGTTTATTACGTGATAATCGCATGTCTGTCTGGGGTTTCTCTGCTATCGTATGATCCCCGGTGGACGCGTGCCGGGTTGGGAGAAATATTTCGGTGCATTTCTGTGTGTGTTTTTATGTAAATGTGTAAACTTATCATATTCGCAGCTGCAGGTGCCATGTGTTCAATTTCTAGTCGATTTCAAAACAAAGCCGAGGCATATTTGCATATGTCGTGCTTTATTTTCATTATTATAGTATAAATATTTTTTGGTTACCTGTTGAACCATACCAAATAACAGAGCTTTTTAATGTTCAATATCCAATGCGTTATGGGATGCCCTCATGGGACCCTTATGATCCGGTGGGTGTTTTTAATGCAGCTGACCTCTGATCTGTTATGAGACAGCACAGGCGACATTTCTGTGCTTAGATCATTTCTCCCTGAGGAAATCAGTGGAAGGCCACCATAGATATTTACATCTTCGCAAATTAAAGTGGCGGTACAGAGGCCAAGCCAGTGAATCATATTTTATTGGATATACTATAGCTCATCGACTATCTCAATGAATGCTCCATGAATGTTAAATGTCAGGAAAAGGGCAGAGGAAGAGTAGAAGACTTTAAGATATACTTGCAAAAACTTAACATCATGCTCTTTGGTTCAAGTGTATGAAACAAATTTCTGTTGCCAACCATATTATTTTATCGAAACACCTACATATGTGTATGTTTGGTAGTCTAAATTCATCATAAAGGTCCGGTATAAAAAAACACACCAATGTTCGATAAAATAATTATAAGCAGGATATTTTTTGTTTTGCCGTGCTTTTGGAATTGTAAGCTTATGTTGCCAAGCAACAATTTGAAGCATTAATATGGAATGTGCTGTCAATCGTGATCCAATCTGTGATGCTTTAGAGAATACGTTCTTGTCTTTGACATTTATGGAAAGAATGTATTCTCACATACCTGTACTAGCACTTATTATTATATATATATATATATATATATATATATATATATTTGTGTATTATTTTTAAGTTGCTATCATGGTAAGACAGCATCTGCTGTGTAAGTTAATGTAATGTTGTCTTAGGTCCCTAGAACTGTCTTTTATGATCAGATAACAAGATGGAACTGAATCAAACGTGAACCTGTCTGACCTGTTTGAATTAGCACATTATTATTCAGACAGCAAATATGATTATTCTCTTTGTTGGTTTAATGGTACGCTTCTATCTGGAAGACCAGCGAATGTATATTGGACCAGGAGATGATGCACAAACCCGCTCCATTTGTTTTACATTTGCGCCACTTTCTTTAATTACAGGGAGCTGTGTGGACACAATGTTCTGCTCTACAAAATTCTCTATCATTACACTGCTTTGCTTCCCATTTAATGCTTCTGGCCAACTAATCCATTAAAGGGACACCTACATTTTTGATGTATATATAGATCACACTGACAGGTTTCAATGTATGTGTGATTTTATTTCAGAATTTGTCAGTCATCTGTGGAATACGCTCTTGAAATAATAACAGCAATTGTTTTCCACCTCGAACCGGCAGCAATTTAGCTGACAGGTAGAGTGGGGTCCTTCTGCGTTGTACAATAGTATTTCAATCACCATAAGTGCTTTTATCTATGCATTTTGACAGTTTGGGTGTATTTTTGTCTCCAATATCACGCGAGTAATGTAAAGATGACATGCTAATCCTGCTAGCAGAGGTCCTCTTTTTTATTCAGGGAAAAACAATAAAAATTTATTGATTTTGCCAGATCAAGTAGAAAGCAGATCCTACAAAGTCAAAGCAGGAGAAAAACATTTAACAGTAATGAATAATGCAAGAAATGCTGCACTCGTGATGTTCTTCGGAGGAGATCTGGGATGATGCTGTGTACTGTATTTAGTGGAACATTTGTTGTGTGCATTTTTTGATTCAATAAATCTTTTGTTTGCAAGTCGTGTGAAGCGTTGGACCTATTATTATAACAATTGTTGGTTGTCTCTAAAAAAAAGCAACAGCACAAAATTCTCTTCTATTGGGAGAATAGTAGCATCTTTTTATATTACAGTTTTGAATCTGTGCAGAAACCTCATGCATGTTATTTTATTGATTTAAGGAAAGATGAGTGCAACAAAACAACATCAATTTGTTTGTTTGGACAGTTTGTTTCAAGTGAACTACCTAAAAAATTGACTGTCACAATAATTACTCAAAATCCACAAAGTGTTTTTTTCTTTTGAAGCTCAATTTGAAGAAATGCCATTATTATACAAATGGGTAGTTGACCGACTAATATGCAAATTTGTCCTATGGTGTGACGGCATAAAAATAGAAAAACTAGCAATGAAGATACATTTTAGATGATGATTTAGATGATAAATATAACTCAAATCGTCGATCGTCAACTACCTGAATATAAATTCATTGTACGTGCTCTTTAGATTTAGATTGAAGAAACAAATAGCAAACATGTGGAAGGACTTTTTCCTTTGGAAGGCAATAGAACGATAGCTAAATGAAAGCTTTTCTCCAAAAAGTCCCAAGTCAATAAATACAGAGGTTTAAGAAGTATTATTAACAAAATCCAAAATCTGAAAGTTTAGCTCAACTCGAATGGATAATTTCGAATTTCTCTGTCATCTTACTTTGGTGTCCGTGAACCTCTAACATCTTGCAAGTCAAATGCCATTTGACAAGCCAATGTTTTGAAGTGTACCAAAAGGCCAGACAAGGCCAGCCATCGATCCTGTGGTAATTGCTCAGAGCTTGGCCTCTTCCCAGAATGCCTTTTATAACCTAAGCATGACTCAATCCTGCCTTTCTTTAGTGGTTTGTAAAAAAAGGATAAAAATAGTCACGTGCCAAAGAACAAACAGCATATTGTTTCATATATGAAGAGGAACACCAGTAACAAAACTCACTTTGATATGCAGATTCACAAGTTGCACAAAACACCACAGGGGAAACTGATGTTGAGCGTAAGCTATTTTGGTGAAACAACTTGATATTTGGGATGCTGTGATGCAAATGATTCTGCATGCCTTTTTTATTTCTTTTCTGAGTCTTATTCGTCTGTTTTACAGATTTGAGGACCAAGGACACTGCCTTGAGGTGGACTACAAGAAGGTACCCTCAGGGATCTACTTGCTGGAAATTACAAACTTCTGAATGGATGTTTTTGCGTGCAGAGAGGATGCTGGTCAATTCCTCCTGTTGACGTGGTTCGTGTCTCGATAATTCCTGGGTGTCTCCATTCCTCTTCGTTTTCTGTCTCCTGTTCTTCCTGAAAGGCCCACCTGAGCCTGTGAGAAGATGTGACCCAGGGAAAGGAATATTCTGGCTGCCTGTAGCCGCCTCCATTTCTCCCACACGCTTTGCACATAGCTCTTTCTCTCTAGCCCTGTCTCTCTTGGAGATATTACCGCACTCACCCGGGATGGATGTACCGCCTGAAACCAGCAAGCACGTAAAGAAGTCCACAAGTCAAAAGCTGGAGGACCAGAAAAAGGTAAGATGAATGGTTCATCCAGAAGCACATCTGCGTTTTCTGCTGTAGAATGCTAGCTGAAAGGCTGTTAGCAATGTAAAATGGATGAGACACTTGGCACCAGATGTCTTGCTGTGTTCAACACTGCTTCAATTGGATTCTGTACATTCTGGTGGTTATTAATTGGTAGAGAAATAGGTAGGCAGTTCAGATTCTCTTTTCATAGAATATAGTTAACTAGAAAGGGTTTGATTCACCTAACATAAACCTTCAGACTTTGGTTCCTCCAGTCAATGTGTTTTTCTTTGCTTTTATTGATTTCTTTAATAGCCCATTAAGCAACAAAACTCAATTCTGTACATTGTTGTGAATTATGAATCAATTTGGAATAAATATGTATGGAATTAACTTATATTAGCAATGGTTATCATAAACAAGGCACTTTGTACTTTGAGAAGCTTTCGGAAGTTGGTCAGTCTCTTAGGTTTGCTCTACATTCTACATCTAGGACACTGGCCTTATGTCGGTCACGCTGCAGGTGAGCGTGGAGCTCCTGCTCTAAAGTGTGATTAGTTTTTAACAGTTGGCCTGCGGCTATGAGCGGGAAGTGTTCTCTGTTTGATCTGGATGGAGTCCCGCTGACCTGATTCTGGATAATGAGGTACCTACGATAAGCCATCTTCCTCCCAAGAGCACCTAACCTGCAAAAGACACCCAGTAATCCATCAGGCCTGACACCTGCTGCATCATTAAGAGCTGATAAAGCATGGGGTCCCATGATATTGTTCTTCCTGTTTTAGACCCATCATCTACTAGGAGGTCCTATATTAGATCTATTAAGATGGAAGTGACAGAATAAGCGTACAGAAAGATGAATGTGCTGCAGGTGCAAACTTGCTTTCGGATGGGTATAGGGGTAATCGGTATTCTAATATAATAATATAGAATACCTGTGATGTCATAATACAACCACCGACAACCATTTTTTAAAGGTTTGTTTCTATTTCTGTGGCATTGTTATACATAGCTCCATGTATTTACAAGTATAATTGGTCTACAATTTCACTGTTGTACATTAGACAAATGTCTTGTTGCTGGAAACTTTGTATTGTGTTTTCTAAAAGCATGTTGTGCAATGCAACAAGACAACAATTTATTGTAATTTCATTAATTTCAGTTTTAACTAAATGGAATGAAAATACAATGCCAGGACATCTCAAGATTGGAAATCTTTAGAAATTTGGTTGAAAACTAGAACAATGTTGTGATTAATAATGTTGGTGGAGTAGACTTTTGTATAGTATAACCAGAGATTTAGCTCTCACCAAACCCAGACCAATGGAAGACTGGTGGTCCGACTTCGTACCTTCCATTAGCTCAATGCAGTGAATAAAAGTGTTGTGCAGACAGACAGCTTTGATCATTTGTAGTGGCTTCCCTTTTTTCTTCAGCATGCACCATTAATCATAATCATACACTCTACGCTAATGGAAAGAAGCAGGTATACAATCTAAACACTGAGAGCTTGCTTGAATTAGACGGGTGAAGTATTGATGAAGAGGTGCTTTCCAAAGATTTCGACTCGGTTCATTTGCGTTTGAGACTGAAAGTGGCCAGAGGTGTTCACTCTCGATGCAGGGGACCCCTGCATGCTAATGAACAGGGAGTTGTGTTGAATATTCATAAGGGGGGCTGACCCCCAAATGTGTCGCTTGTGGCTTACCGACATTCTCATAAGATGTCCGCAGGAGGAGTTTTTCCTGGAAGAAGAAACAGGCATTCTTGTTATTGAAAGACCTCAGGGTCATACAAGAGATGTTTGGCAGCATAAGCTTGTATTCTTCAGATATAATATATATGTACATTAGAACATGATATTAGTGTTAGAATGCTTGGGTTTGCAAATAATGCAGATGAAGGTTTTTGTCTGCACGCAAACAGTAGTTTATTTGATGTGCTATTTTGGTTTGCTAGTTAAATAGTTGATTTTATTCCCATCAGTCATAAAATTCTGACAATTTTAAGGAGCAAAAGCAGTGCTGCTTTTTTTTATCTGTAAGTATATTTTGGGTGGCTATAGATTATAAAAAATAACTGTTTACAAGTAGTATAGCTGACAACAAGCTGTTGACAGAGCTGAATAATGTGTCATGGCGGTGGTGTTTATTTCATTCTGCAGTTTCGGGGTGTTTACTTGGAAATGTCTTCGTTGGGCAAAGCACGTCATTATCGCAATATTTCCATAGGATTCTGTTAGGGTTTTTATTTAGAAATGCACCCACATCTATTTTCATCGACTTCTGTCATCATGTCTTGAAATATACATATACAACTGGAAAAGAGCTGCACATATGTTTATATGAAACGGGTGCAAACTGTTCTATTTAAAACATTTGGTATTTATGGGATGAAAGACGAGAGACTGCATTAGTTTAGTAAAAAGTAGTTACAAAAAGACTCTGCAGGTTCTTCAAGGTGCGCTTAGACTACCAGTATTAAAGAGTTGTATTATTCTGACAGCACCTCTTGTGGTTTCTTCATCTAGTCCCAAAAGTCTGAGCTTATTGAATTCTAAGCAGCCGCATTGTTAAAGCTGAATGTTTAGGCACAACTGTATGTAATTACTTTGTAGTTACATTGTTATTACATCACAATTATTACACTAACATTACTTAACACTAATCTTTTTTTATTCACATATTGATTATTATTAAAAATGAGATTTTTTTATAGGATCATCGCTTAAGGGTTTAAAAGCTCCAAGTAAATCGACTCCACTTACTTGTCTCTTGTAGCAGGGGGGAATGCACAAGCAGCTATACTAATGCATGACATATGTATCATGAATAATTTAGATTGCACATTTTTACACTAATGTCAGCATCAAAGAGAGCATTCCCATTGGCTATGAATATCTGCTTTCCAGCACCATTTAGTCCAAATGCAGCAATGCTTCCCAGATGAAACTCCATCTCTAGTGACCAGAGGTATCTGCTTATTACAGCTTATAACTGGTTTTGGCTATATCATCACATTCTGTTTGTCACGATCGTCCTTCATGGTTACGAAGTCTATAGAGTGAGTTTACTAAACAGCTACTGGCATGTTATTGTGGCATGCGTGCATCTGCATTCTGTTCACTCACCAACCACAATAATCTAGTTGTTATCTGTGCTAACATGCATTTTTATGCAAATCACTTTTTCATAAAACCCATTACTGCCAAGAACCAGGCGGTAAATGGGATTTCATAGAAAATAGATGTTTGTGTACATATTCTATTGATCATGGCAGCTGTAATTTGTCAAATTATGCTCCAGTGATGAAGAAGAGCGTTATTAACCAGCTATACATCCAGATGCGTGCTGTAGATACATTGCACATTTTAAAAAGCCGATTCAGGTCTCTGTATCGCATTGGTGGAGTAAAGATGTACAGATCGCTTTAGTCTGCTTCATCTTCCCCAACCCACTCCTCCGAACCGGCCCACAAAATGGGAAATTGTGCCATACAAATCGCATTCAGCAGATTTCGCAAGTGCATTTTGTGCCATCGCCCATTTTGCATAATTCCTTTAGTGTAACTGGCGCTGCAATATTGCAGACTATGTTTGCA
The DNA here is from genome assembly GCA_006030095.1 of Triplophysa siluroides. Lineage (NCBI taxonomy): Eukaryota > Metazoa > Chordata > Actinopteri > Cypriniformes > Nemacheilidae > Triplophysa > Triplophysa siluroides. The sequence continues at coordinate 1,412,266 of VCII01000691.1, forward strand.
AATAAACCGCACTACCAAACGTGTGCACGGTCCCCATGTGAATTCTATATGCATGCATGTGTGTGTTGGCTTGCTCGATTATGAACAATGGCCTGTCATGTGTGTTATTAGAGCATCTTTCCTTCTCACACCCCCATGCTAAGCATGCGCTGCCCACTAACCACTATTACCAGTTATGCATTTCCCTTCTAAATTAGACTAAAGGGAAACCAGGTTTCTCATTTTCCTTCTGCTTCAACCACTCTCTCGCTCACGGGTCTTAATACAGCAGGGCTGAACAGAGAGAGAAGCGCAGCGTTTGGCAGCTCTACAGGGCTGTGTTCCCAATAGAGTACCCCACTATACCATATGCAGAATGTTTTATTATAAATGGGCATATTCAGACAAATCACTTAAATACAGTATTTTCCACTGCATACAGGCTCTCACGGAGGTTATTGTCTGTTGCACTGATATTTAAATTGTGTTCACTGTCTCATCAGCCTTTTCCGAGTGCTAATTTTCACGGTCCCTGTTGGGACGTGCAAGGCACAATGAGCGATTTATATTATCTATAGAGTCTGAGGGAGTGTACTGTAAGTGTATGATATGGTTAATTGCTTCCATTTATCCTGTCTGGAGAAAGAAGGATTCTCTACTGAAGCCCACCTTCTTACTGCCCATTCCTATGCATGCTGGGGGAATCTGGTGGATGTTTGTGCATTTTGGAGTTTTAGAGGCAATAGTAGTCTTCACTCAAACCTGTTTTCCATTAGTTCAATTTCGCAGGGAGTTATACACCGTTATCAAGGCCTCCATTAGGTCTCTGACCAATCACGAGGTGCTGTGGATTTGGTAGCACTTGTCTGACATACACCCACTTTGTGCTGCCTTTACATACCATCGTCTTAGGCTATGTCTCAGATAGTATGATGTCATATTTCAAATAATAAAAAATGTTTTTTTTATTTATTTTGAGCACCTCTATTTTTGTGCAACCCTAATCATCATGGTCTATATTGTCTATTAGACCTTTCGACCTGATCTCAATGGATAACATGATTATTTTACGAGATGGTGATTATTTACATATATTACATATATGATATATTACAGCTTTCCTGTAGCTCAGAGGTTAGAGCATGGCGCTAACAACGCCAAGGTCGTGGGTTTGTTAGTTACGAATTGCAATGAGATTGTGTTGGACCCGATGCTGGCATACTCTTGTTGTGATGATGTGATGCTGGCTGGCCCTTGTTGTTTTGTGCAAACCTAAGTGCTTAATACACTGTTTTTATATTCAGTGTCGGATGAATAATTAAGAAGTCGTGTTTAAGTGTTTCATAATCATAAAAATATTGTTCATCATAAAATTGCTGTAACCACACATGAAACTGGATGTTGTTTACTCTTTGTAACAGCGCAAAAACGATTGCATCAGTTTTGCATTACACAGCTTGTTGGCTTTCATTTGCTTCTACTGATTTTAACAAGCCCGCATGTTTCTTGGTGCATGTTCTTTTCATAAAGGTTAGCACAAAACCCACGAAAAGGCAATATTCTATTGTTGTTAACCTGCTTCATGGTTCAGTGCATTACACACATATTTTATCCGGGGGTTAAATGGTGATTCGGTGCGGGATTACATGAAGTTGCGGTGTGAAGCAGGTGTGTAGCATGTTTTGGTTCTCTAATCTTCTTATCGTGAGCTGGCACATGCTCTAAAGGGCGCCGTTGAAGCAGTAAACCCACTTGACCTCAGGGCCGACTGCTGCTGGCAAAGCTAGCATGCTAATTTCAGAGAAACCCCCCTTTCGCTGTGCTCCCCTCTGTGTTCAACGTCTGTAGCTGAATCGCTGGGGGATTAGCCGATGTTACGGTGGCACCAGGCCGATAAACTGGACTGTCTGGATGAAACAATATGCCTGAGTCACCATAGAGATGAACTTTACCCACAGCTTGCAAATCTGCGTAATTGTGAGAAAAAAAACAATAACATTGGCCTATTCCCAATTGGAGGAAATCTGTCACTGTATCTGCATTCAAACGAAACGGCACTATTGCACGCCCACTGCTTTGAATCGGTTTGTTAGTTGTTAGTATCTCTCCAGCTCTCTGTGCTTCTATCTTCCTGGTTTAGTGAGTATTGGGAAGGCAAATGAGATCAGATTAGGCGTTTTAGGATGTCTGATGGCACATCTGGTGTTTGCTATAAAATGTCTAAAATTTGAAGCCTTTTTTCATTGTGCTTTTTGGGGTAGAATAATATGCATTGCTTTTTCAAACTTTTACACAATTGAATTGCATATAAAAGTAATAATAATGATAAAAAAAATAAAAATATATTTGGTGTACCACAATGTTTTCTTTACTTTAAAGGGTGCGAGATTTTGACATGCCTGTAACCTGAAGTGTTTAAATGTCTCTGCTGTCCTTCTGAAACCATGTATCTCCATATTCGTGATTTTTATTTTTTGCCATTAATCATTATTATTAGTCACCCTTTGTGTTTGTCACTGTGTTGTGAAAATATTAAAAGAGTTATTAAAGAGACAACTTTGACAGTATAGTATTTAATCATATAAAAAGTTTTTCCATTTCCTTGGACACAGCGAATTTGGACATCCAAGGTTTTGGAAGGACAGCGACAATATTGAATGTATTGCATAACTTGTCCCACAATGTTTTCATTTCTAATATACAGTACTTTAAATATGTGATATTCCGTCATATTTAAAACTAACACTTGTTATGTCATACTCATATGTTGGCCACAAACCCTTGAGCATTTTTTTTCAACTGACATTTTCTTTCAGCATTAAAGACACGATTCTGATCATATTGGCTTTGACACTTTCCATATTCTAACAAAACCATATTGTAAAACAGATTAAATCAGCATCTAGATTCTGCCTGAATGCCTCATTGAGCCAGATCTTCTGAAATATCATGGGAAATATATCCAGTACATCCCAATATAACCAATAAATTCAAATAGCTTTGCTCCAGAAACCCTGTCCTTTCCTCCTTACCCATAATGCTTTTCTCTTTGGCTGAGACGATAAGATTGCTTTCTCCTCCAGCTCGAATATCCCTCATTGATTGTGTCCATGCTGAGATACAGCAACACTACACCTATTAGATGATGGCCCTAAATCATAGCAAAACACATGTGCTTACAATGGGATTGGGAATTCAAATAGATTTCCAAAGTGGTATGGAATATATATGTCCACCATAAACTTTCACAGGAGCCTTTCTCCAGTAGTATCGACGGCACCGGCGCTGATTTCCTGAAATACGGGCATGTCAGAGAGAAACCGCGACCTAAAGAGACAAACGTGTTGTTGAAATAGAATCCCATTATTTGACTGGCGAAGCGAAAGTGTAACTGAGTTGCGTTGTGGGTCGAGGAAGGAAAAAAGAACAATATGTATGTAATACTGCAAGCAATATAAATGGTAATCATTTTGGGGTTCAGACACGCGCTCTCGCGCAGTAATCAAAGTGGATGGAAGCGCAGGAGTAAATTATCACCACAATCAGAAATCAGAACTGACAGCATAGCAGTAATCATAAGTCAGGCGCTAATTTAACAAAGCTTATCACATTTCTGTTCCTACCTAATGGAAAAACGCGGGGTTCAGTGACCCTTAAAATGAGCATAAACTGCAAACACAGTGGCTCAATATAGACAGCTGGTTTTGTTAGGCAGTTTGACTTAAATGTGAAAATAAAATCCAACATCATCATCTTCAAAGCTCAAGTACATTGCTATCAGAGCAATGTTTTCCAGTTTGACAAACAACAAAACAAAATAACCACAAAACATTGACAACCAACAACTAAAATCTATTTAAACACAGGACTGCGTGAAAGCTTCGTTGTGGTATAGTAATATAGTATATAGTATATAGTAATCTTCATAGTAATTGTTTTTTGTGCAAATAGGTTTTAGAATGTGCTCTATAGACAGTGTCAGTGGCAACAACACAAACAATGTGGCACGTCCGGTAGACCTCCGCAAAGAATCTATAACAGTTGAGTAGTTTTAATTTAATTTAATACAATTCACATACAATAAAATATATTAATAAAATTATACATTGACAAATATAAAATAAATTGTTATATTACTAGCTACTAGCCAGACTGATAACCAATACGATTCATCGCATCCATAATAAAAGTTTGTGTTTACATAATATATGTCTGTGTGCTGTGCATATTAATTTTGTATTTATAATCACAAAACCATACATACATATAACTAAGAACAATATAAAATATACAAATTCATAAACATTTGTATATAATTTAAATTATTGGTAAATATAAATAAGGTCATGTAAATATTTCCTAAATATGTACAGTATGTGTATGTGTTTATAAATACAAAATGAATATGCACAGTACACAGACAAATATTATGTCCACACAAACCTTTGTTCTGGATTCAATTAATCGTGAATTGTTCGACAGCCCTAAAAACCAAACCAAGTTAACTTCGGGCCAGGCGCGTCCAATGAAGCCGTCTATAATAGCATAAAGATGTGCAATAATACATGCTCTGAAACCTTTACTGTTAAGAACAAAAGCTCGAATACATTTTTATTTTGTTGTACGAACCATGTGCATGACATTTGCTTTCGTGTTTACTTAAAGGGATACCCCCAAAAATGTTTTTGTCATCATTTACTCACCCTCAGATTGTTCCAAACCTGTATAAATGTCTTTATTTTCCCGACTGGCAGTAAATGGTGAGTGAGATCTGACATTCTTCCAAATTTCTTCCAGTGTGTTCAGCAAAACAGAGAAATGTATACAGGTTTGTAACAATCTAAGGGTGAGTAAATGACGACAGCATTTTCATTTTTGGGTGAAGTATCCCTTTAAATATGGGTGTATGTCATTGGAAAAGAGCTTATATGATTTTGCCTTGTTTGTTTAGAATACATCCAGATGGCGCTTTGCCACCTTTTTGCTCTGACATCTGCTCTACCTGCATAAAAACTGTCAGTTAAAAAAAAAACAAGCGGTTCTTTTATCTCCGCTGCAGGCGCACATGCACAAACACTGGATAAGCACCTCTGTTTTATGCCCATCAAAAGCGTGAGTCATTAAAGCCCATCTTACCCTTCTAACCACAGTGTTTGTTTTTGTTACACGTTGTCATCGGGAAACATGACAGATTGACTGACATGTTATCTCCTCTACATTCCTCAACAGCAGCACATCATTTTCCAGAACCTCAGGCCTTCCATTTCCCATGAGCTCTTCAATACACTACCTGTCCTGTAGGCTGTGTCGCAATCTCACCAAACAACATGCTTGTTGACCGATTCTTTATATGTTCCTATGCCTCGGTTGGAAGACCACTGTGATAGCAGATTAAATATCACTGGTTTGGTATCACATGCACTGACAAAATGGCTTGTATGCCAAATATGAGTATGTTGGGAGTTATTAACTCAGATCGACCTTTCTATCCCCTTCGCCTCCTTTGCTTTTACTCAGCACATGTGGTTTTCAAAACCTCTGCTCTAGCTGTCTCTTAGTTTAATGCTTTTCTGTGCCTAGAATCTAGAAACACAATTTGAAATTTTCCCATCTGTTGCCGGCAGAATAGCTGGTCATGGGGGACCGCGGTGCGAGGATTGGCTTATGTGTGTGTGTCTGCTTATGTGCAGACACCGTAGACACAATTAGATCTGTCAGAGATGACTCATGATTTGTGGGGGCTCTTTGCACCATAGGACGCAGAGCAAGATGAGGTGAAGTGTGTGTGTCCATGGCACTAACTGGTGAAACAGGAGTAATTCTGACACCTTCGTGCCCAGTCCAGACTTCACATGAGATCTAACTCATTGTGGCTTGCTTGATTGGTGACTCACTACTGTTTTGATCAGTTTAACAGACCATGACTGATGTACTTTGCTGTTTAAAGCACTTGGACATTATCAGGTGGCATGAAGAGTAAAACAAGGCATTTGGAACGATAGTATGCTAAAGGTGTGCGGGGTAAAAATGATTTTTTTTTCTCATAAGTAACCTAGTTTGATAGTTTCTGTCAGGGGCGTCACTAGGCCCTTTTTAGGGGGGCTTTAGCCCCCCTAAACTTCGGCCCAGCCCCCCTATAAAATTATTAGATTAATTAATTTGTGATGGCTTCAGTCCCCTTTAAAAACTAATTTGAAACGGCTGCGCGATGCGTCAAGTTTCGGCTCCTCCACTGATCTAAGTCTGCATGGATTCAGCGCGTTATTCAATCCGCAGGAGCGCCGAGCGGAGCGAATATCAGAGAGTACAAGGTGTGTGTGTGCATTTATTGATAGATTGGTATGATATGACATCTACATCGGTGCAGTTCTTGTAATTGCAGTTTACATAATGTTACTGGACTAATACACGGTTCGGTTTCTCATCCAATACCTGTACGTCTTCGCTGCGTTTATCCCTTATCACAGCGTGATAGTGTTTTTTTCTTCCAACAAAAATGAAGCGATTAACACCCATGCAAACATACTTTAGAAAACGATCATGATTTATTTTAATTTACTTTTTAACATTTAAAACATATTAAGGTGTATCTCGGCATTACATTATGTTGCCATCATGCACAGAAATGGTTAAATACACAAAATCATTGTCTGAAAGCAACAAATGGCACAGACAGAGAAACATCATGTGGAGTTATTTTGTGTTGTTTTATTAAATACATTTTTTTGTATTAAGTAATAATGAATCATTAGTGTATCATGATACATTAGAGTAAGAGTAGAGTAAATGGATTTGTGTTTTATTTTAAGTAATTGATTTGATGTGGCAAATTGATAATTCATGTTGTTACTTTTAATGAAACGTGTGTACTTGTGTTTATACAGTGAATAATAAATCAGGAAGTCTTAGAGGAAGAAAAAAATCTACATTCCCTACTCAAATTTTCTTGTGACTGGTCACATCTAAATGTTTCAAAATTTGTTTACAGTGTTGTATATGGCTCAGTCAGTACTCCTACTCCCATATATGAAATACAGGGAATACAATGAAATAGTGAATACCCTTATTGGGGGCTGAGCCCCCCTAAAATAAAAATCCTAGAATCGCCCCTGGTTTCTGTTATCTTTTTTTTAACAGAATAATGCTTCCAGATTTTGTCTTTTAAACACATTTTTCATAACTTCTATTGGTGCACCTACTGTAACGCTGATTTTAAATAAATGTTATGTTTGCTTCTGGAGTATTCGACGTTATGTCACAAATCCTATCGATAGGGCTTAACTTGCATAAACCTGGAACGCTTCTTTATATCCCAGGTGTCAAACTCCGGTCCTGGAGGACCACCTTACTGCACCGCTTAGCTTCACTTTAATGGACCACAACTGAACCAGCCAATAAAGGTCTTTAGGATTACTGAAAATTTCTGGAAGGTGTTTGGAGCAAGGTTAGACCTAACAGACCTAACTTGTCCTCCAGAACTGCAGTTTGTCACCTTTGGTTTATTCAAAAGCTAGTTGGTTGGTTTGAAATCCCTTATCAGTTTTTATTTAAAATTTTGTTAAATGCAAATTATTATCAAATCAGGTTGAATTGCTTGAAATCTTTGAGCTGCGGCATGTATTTGCCATGTTAATAGAATTTGAATATTAAATATTTATTAAATATTCTTTGCATCAAAAAGAGAGACCTGTATTTTGAATTCTTCAACATGATCTCACGGGAATTCATAACTATTGTATGAGGAGGCAAATTTGTATGAATTCGTACAAGGTGAATCGTACAAAAACATACAATGATTAGAAAAAAACTAAGCCTCTCCCGTAACCCCCTAAACCTAACCGTCACTGGCACGAAACCTACGAACAAAAAAATAAGATTGTACAATTTTATGCGAATTCGTCACCTCATAAAATAGTAAAAAACTGCTTATGAGATTGTGTTGGTTTGTGTCCCCAACACAAAGTTGCTCCAAGTTTTGCTGTTGATTCCTTTCTCACATTTTTCTATTGGTGTCAGAGGAAACATGCATGTACATGCACCAGACATGTTGTGCGGTGGTCTTCCAATCATGCGTTTTGACAGATTGATAGGTGAGAAAGGAAGGATGCTTGTTTTTTTTTGTCGCAAAATCCTCCGAGCTGTGATGCAACATTTCCAAAATTCTTTACATAGGGTGTGTGATCAAACATCACTTTTTTGAAGTTCAACTCGGTAATGCTTTGTTCTATTATTTATATAAAGCTCAGCTGTAGTTTAATTTCAGAAGACGGCTTTTACGATAGTTTTAGAGTTCTCTCTCTTGTGTTCTACTTAATAGATCATGACGATTTTAAAGCTGCAGTCTGTATCTTTTTTGGGTGGTTAAAATGAACAAAAATCTAGAACATCTTTTGACTTTAACACACTTCGATGTTAGGCTTCAAACAGAGATGGTGACAGAGAGCCTAAAGTTTTAAATTGCAGCTTTAATTTGTAGTTGAAATAATCTAGAAGTGTTCGTTGGGGAAAAGTATAATCTTTATCACTTGTTTAAAGAGTATAAATCAAGCTGTTTTCTTAAATCATAGGTTTTGTTTTGTTTTCTGTAGTTCCGTTTACAGAAGAACATTGGTATGAACGAATACTGTGGTATTGATCCCTTGTGGGATCATATTGTGTGTGGGCTGTTCTGGCTTTCTGTAGAGATATCAGTCGCCATATACATCTTAATTTACAGGATACGGAGGTGGTAGATAATTGTTTCTGAACTCAGCCATAAATATGTATTGTGTTATGGAAGCTGTACAGTTTCATAACTTATACGATATAATAGTTTTCCTTAGTCAGCTTTCACAACAAAGAAAAAAGAGGTCGTCATGACATTGGATGCACGAGAAAAAGAAATCATAAAGACATCTTAATAAGGCAGCAAGGGGTTTGGAAGAGGAGCCGAGTTGTGGAACGAAAAGGCCCTGCCAAAGAGGCAGTGTTTGGACTTTCTGTTAGCTTGTGGTCTCTACACACTTTGGGTTTGTGGGAAGCTCCCTCAAGGTCAATGCTAAAAACCTCTGGCCAGAGCCGCATGATATCTGTTTCCTCTACAATGGATGCAAATGGTTTTTAGGGCGCTGAAGGAAACCAGTCTCAATTTAGAGTTCCTGGCATCGAAACGAAGCTGTTGACAATTAGGTTGTCAGGAGAGTTGTAAATATGGCTGAGTTGAACGAGAAAGCCTGCAGGAAGTATCTCCTGTGTAGCCAAAGGTTAGAATGTATTATTAATGTAAATATGCTAACGTAAATATACATCTTTTTTTTATTTACAATATATATTTAAATAGTAACCTGTGAAGTAGGTTCAACTTTGTTTTATCAAGCAGCAACTCTTTGATCCGTCAAATGCATGCACACACACACACACACACACACACTTGCAAGTGATTCTGATGTGGTTTGTTGTTAGCATGTTGCTAAGCTAACAGCACAACACTTCACGATGGAGAGTACATACATGCACAATAGTTGGTTAAAATAGTCCAAATGATATTTGACGGCCCTTGCAATGTTTTTATGACATTGATTACCAGTTGTATTACCATATTTTTACTGCAAAACCTTACTAATATAGTTACATTCTCGTGAGACCATAGTTGATTTGTGGTTGTACTACAAAATAAAACTGAAAAACTGTGGATACTATACACTGTAGAAAAACTGTAATTTTACGTAAATGTATTGTTTTATTTTAAAGATTTTACACATATTTTTGAAAACAGTAAACAATGTAAAATTACACAAATAGACTGGAAACTTACAAGATGGGTGAAAAATAACATGAAAAACATGTGATTTTACTTTACAAAAACTGTTATTTTACAGTACTTTCCCGGTGACCCAGTAGCCAGAACACTAATGACCTTTTTACGTAATAAAAATAAATAAAAAGAATTACTTTATTTTCCTAAAGGGGGACTGTTTTATAGTCACTGTTCAGTATTAAACATAATTAAAATTTTCACTTGTAAAATAGGATTGAAGATGATGAACGATGACACCGTGTTAACATCAGACGTGGAAAAAAAACACATTACTATTATAGAATCCATTGTAGCTTGTTGCATATCTCTGTCGGGACAGGTGTACCCAAAAGCTGAAAACATGGAAAAAATACCCTTTCTAATTTTCACAACGCAACGACGCTGTGTGATTGACATAAAAAGTGGGAGCGATTTAAGCGCCCACGGGTCCAATGTTCCTCAGAATACCCGGCCAAAGGCCTTCACTAGGTTTTGTAGCAGATCTTATATCAGGGAATGTGACGCTGCAAACAACATGCCCGAACAAGAAACTCATTCAGAAGTATAGATGTCTGTGTATATCAGCACAGATAAGCCAGCCGAGGGTCTCTCAACCCCTTTGTTTGTGCTTCGAGATGTGATCACCTCTTTTGTTGGTTTATTTACAGACGGCTGTCAGGTAAGTTACTTGCTAACAAGAGGCATCTCTTGCTCTTGCTATCATCATGGCTGAGAGATTTGACAAAGACTGTTTACAGAGCAGAGAAGAAGAGAAGAGAGCTTGGTGCCACATATCTTGTCTCGAGGCTCTTTGTGTTTGATTTAGCTGTGCACTGCTCACACCGGGCGCAAGTTCTTTCAGTCAACCAAATTTAAAATGTTATGCACCGCATACCTGCATGACACTGCGGTAAGCGGTAGATTCCCAGCATAATAAGGTCCCTTTCTCAGGTTATTAGAGATGAGAGGCTTAATGGAATATAACTATCAATCTTTAAATAACAGGTTTATTTGCTGTGTCGCTGCTGATAGTAATTAATTTTGTCAACTACAGAGTGGCCTTTATTACAGCATCACCTCATTCCAGACTTAATCTCTTTTTGACATTCACATGCACCGCATGCAAAAGGTCGAATGGTTTGTTCAGATTTATTCATAAGCCGCCTCTGTTTAGCTGTTACATCACAGCACAGTGGAAAGCACAATCTGAAGTGTTTAATGATCATGATGAAACGCGTAATGCTTTACGCTTTTGGAATCCAGGAAGCTTATTGCGGGTCTCAGATATCGTCACTGTCCTTTTGAAACCTTGGATGTCCAAATTTGCTGTCAGTTTACTTTCAGCCTGTATTGCAGACGGATATTTTGGCAGACCTGAACCAGAATCAGAAATGTTGGTCCGCCTCCCCCAACACATAAACCCTGGCCACACATGTCTTCACCATTCTCCCACTCCTTTACTTTCTGAAATGGCCATTTAACAGCGTTTTGCTCCTATCAAGCCACTCAAATACCTTAGGCACGTCAGTGCAGTAATTGGCTGTTATCTCACTTAGTTTTGCTCACTGATGCAGGCTGAGCCTGTGTCACGGCTGTTGGCAGAGGTAGGAAACGAAATAGAAATTTATAAATAGAAATTAAATAGAAGAACCAAACAGTTCAAATAGTGGACACGTTTGTGTACATTTATTATGGATTATTTTATAAAACTAATTAAATGAAAAGAAACGATGACGTTCAATTGGCAAATATGTTTGATCCATCTTTCAAACGGAAAGGACATCTCATATGGGTTTGTAACTCACTGGAAAACATCTGTGTGCACAAAATCTTCCGGTCCTTATCTGGAGGCAGGTGCCATAGCATACTTTGGATGTTTCCATGGATGGAGCAAAATATATCTCTTAAATTTAATAGCTTTCCATATAGAAAGAGAACATTTGGATGAGTGGCACGGATCCAAGAAAATCTCCCAGAGGATTTGCTGCAGGCGAGACATCAGATAAACTCGGCAGGCTTCGGGTTAGAAGCTGAGTTAATGGCAATGCATCTTATCAAAATGCTGTTTACTCTGTATCATACGAGAATAAAGTGCAACCCCTCTGTTATCTGCTCTTTTGCCTCAGAAGGAAATTCATTGATCTGTTTTGAATAAGGGAAAATTGGCCTGATTGTTAGTTCCGTCTTGCTGTCTGTCATGGGCGCATTGACTTAAAGTGAGCGGGAATATCAAACTCCCGTTTAGACTGTAACTCAAATAAATGGTTTGTGTATTGAACTCTTCATTTCATTGTAGCGACTCATAAATGGTAAGCCATTCAATTCACGTATCGATAGAAAACAGCGATGAAGGAAAGATTCATCTGTAGATAAAAGCTTTTACTTAAATGCGTTGTAGCACTGCCATTATCGACTTCTTAATGTCCTCACATAGTTTTACCATTGACTGTCAAAGGATAAAGTTGCTCTTATAAAGCAGATAATATTTTTTAACTACTGTAGATTTATTTGATGTTTTTCATGAAATAGCTGGTTAGGACATGCAGTTGTCCGGGTTATTTCTTTGAACTGGCTGCTCATGCAGAAACTACAGCAATGGTACCATGGATGGTCCTATGGCAAAATTACATAAAACAATACACCAAGGTAAAATATTGTATTTGATAATAAAATACAAACTAGTGCTGTCGAATTAATCGAATAAATCGATTAATCGCAATTAATCAATTTAAAAATAAATGTCTGTGTTTGTGAGTGTGAGTGTGTACATGTTTTTATATCCCGGAGGGGACCTAAATCTAATTGCACACCAACACATGGGGACTCGTGTCAATGTGGGGACCAAAATTGAGGTTCCCACGGTCAAAAAAAGCTTATAAATTGTACAGAACAATATTTTTTTTAAATTAAAAAATGCAAAAAGTTTTATATGATCTTTAGGTTTAGGGGTAGGGGATAAAATATACAGTTTGTATGGTATAAAAAACATTACGCCTATGGACTGTCCCCACGGAGATAGTAAACCAGACATGTGTGCATGTGTGTGTGTGTGTGCATATGTGGCATGTATATTTATATGTATATATAGAGTAAATACACAAACATATACAGTATGTATAGCATATCTTTAATTATGAGTAATACTGTGTATATTTATACAAATGTAAATGTATATATAAATTTATATTATATATATATATGTATTGTGTAAATATTTGTTATACTGTATATACTCATGTATGTATGTGCATTTATATATATGTATAAATAAACACGGCAAACACATACACACACATATATTATATTAACGCAAACATTTATTTTGGATTTGATTAATCACAATTAATCGATTTGGCAGCACTAGTAAAAACTTTAAAAACTAAAACAAAATACAACTTTTAAAAACTACTTTTTGAAATAGCTCAGCTAGTTTTGAACCTCCATTCGCTTCCTTATTTCTCATTCCCCACGTCCACACACACACACACACACACACACGCTTGGCTGCATCTCCAGCTGTCATCTCGCTCATTAGTTTTGTCTTTACAGATGTGCCCCGCATTAGCATCTTGAAGACAGACAAGCCTTGTGGACTGAGAGGGAGAGAGAGAAAATGAAAGCAGGCCCAGTTTCGTCTTAGCACACCTGCACCGTTCCTCATCTGAAAGCGTTGCATACAGCTGCGGCGGACTAATCCCCTTCTTTAATCCTACACAATTAGCAGACACTTAACACACCGACGTGCAGTGGCTGCCCTCCTCTACCTCTCAACTCTTATTTAAACACACACTCATGCACACGCAGCATCACGATCCACCTCAATCAAACCTCTTGTCTTGAGGTATTGAATAAATAAAGGCACACTCTTTCCTTGACATTTAGCAAATGGTCTCTAGAGACGCCACATTTGTGATATTGGTTGTAGAGGCTCCTTCTGGGTACAATACTATTACTGTAAAGTGTCAATGAGACCCATCTGCAGGGCATTTTATAACCTGTAAGGACTGACTGTTCAGGTGGAAAGTGAAGTGTTATGGGACTGTAACGGTTTGACAAACTTAAAACGTCTGTCAAAATCAACAATTTAGCAATGTTGTGATTGGGCTTATTTTCAAACAAGTTGGTAAATCTTCTAGAGCATTTATTGGGTTGGTTTATGCGTTTTAGCTCTATTCGTGAGTTATATTCCATACTATTCTCTATGAGAAGGTCAGGGAGTCTAGACAGAAAATTAAGTTTTAGAGATAAACACGTGCTGTATTCAGGGTTATGAAAGAGAAGATCGAGTCTCCGCGATCAGAAGAGCAGGTGTTGCTGCATCGATAAACTAGGAGACCGAAAAGATACTAGAAACAGCCTCCTAGCAACTCATAACTCAAAAATGACACCATGGTAACCACAAATCTCATCCTGGCATTGTACTCGTGCACTTACATTTTCTCATTTCTCCAGACATCTGCTTATTTTTACCACGGGTTTCTTTACGAGGAGTTGAGAATGTTTTACTTTTTCTGTTTACACGGCGCTCTCTTCTGTGGGGCCTGTGAACCCAAATAAGTTCTCTTGCTTTCCATCTGACTTAAGCAGATACTAAAGGTAAAGAAGCGTGACAGGCCCGAAGCATGTCTGAGGCTTGTTCGAAAAAGTTTCACCTGCGCCTCTTCCCTGCCCGTCACTGCAGCTCGAGCATGAAAAAAGTTCATTTTGCTGAAAGTTCAATTTTAGATCAGTCGATAGGCGCCATGCGTCCATCTCTGACTTGCCTGTTGCTGTGGAAACCTCTGCCCTGTTTTGAGAGATGCAGGAGAGAAGGAATAAAGAGGATAAAGCGGAGATGTTGATGGACAGACAGTAAACTACAGATGCTCAGGGGATGATGAGAGCGTTCATCTCTCAGGAATGAAGCCTTTAGCCAGTGGGAAGTGTATGATCAGTTTAAAATATCTTAGTGTTTTTCTTTAAAAATCAGCGTGCAGAAAATGTCTACTGAATCTCCACATAAACAGTCATGAATTCCATTAGGGACTAGTATAATAAGATTTAAATCAATGTCAGGTGGTTCTCTTCAAGAGCAGGGAAGCTGAAATTGATGTCAAATATGTACCGAGATCTGTTTTTATTGTTATTTTTATCTGTGTTGTTGATTCTAAACCGTGAAATTACTTGAAAAAACTGTTTTTACAATATGTACAAATGGAAAGAAATGTAAAGGTTAGGAGAAACAAATGCTTTACAAGAATGAAATTATTATTATTATTATTATTATTATTAAAAATTTGTCTAGATCAGTGGTTCTCAACCTTTATCACTTCAAACCAAACCAATAAATATCTTAGCTTATTTTAATGCTTAATTTATTTCATATTTATTTTAAATTATCTTGATCTTGAATGTATGCAGGGGCCCCCTGGTTAAGAATCACTGGTCTAGATCCATTAAAGGGAAATACATTTTGATTTCCTTTCTTCTGCAGAACACAAAATAAGATATTTAGAAAAATGCCGATAACCAAAACCGTTGGTCCCCATTGACTTCCATTGTATGGGCAAAACCAATGCAAGTCAATGGGGAACAATGTTTTTTTGTTACCAACAGTCTCTTCTTTTGTGTTCTGCAGAAGAAAGTTGATGTGTAAATAATAACCAAATTTTTATTTTGACTGTGAACTATTCCTCTAATAGAAATTGTTTTCCACGTTTCCATGGTTGTTTGCACGATGTAAACTTTTTGCTTTACCTTCCTATTCCAAGGAACTCATTTAGCAACCGTTCACAAAACTCTTCCAATATCCCACATTGTCTCACTATGCCATGGCAGGACCTATTACATAATGCAAAGAAGCAGCTTGGGAAACTGAATTGTTCTTGGAATCAAAACCTGGGCAATTTTCCATTTTGTGAATAATAAATGTGATCCTTTTTTTCTGTAGTACAATGCCAAGTTTCAGGCTTAAGTTTTTTCAAAGGAGTTCTGTTTCCCTTTGCTGGCCTTTAAATGTCACTTCTGATGCAGGTTAAGGAGTTTATCTGCCAACAGAATTATGCTGATTTTGGTACGAAAGCTGTTGCGAAATGACAGCACAGAATGACCTCACATCGTGTGCCAAACAGCCATGAAATGAACAAGTGACATTACATTTTAAGGAGTCGCAAACATACGTTTGTAGACTTTACGCATATCAGCTGTGCGAGTGCAAGAGGGCATAACAAAGAGTCTCCGCCCACTTTGTTCTGATGGGCTGGTTGGCGCGTTCAGTGCAGGTAAGATATTGTTTGCCACCAAAATCTAGAAAACTTCAACAGGAAAAAGCACATACTGAAACCTACAAACTAATTCTACAGCTCGTGATAGCTCTTTAACGTTCCACCATTTCAAATGTCAATCAACATTTTCGTAAAAACCTTATTATAATTATATCATGATCAAACCACTTGTGATTTCAGTTCCAATCTCGCCCTCATCTCTCCTCCTCAAAGGGGTATATATTAGTCCTCCAACAAAGGCACAAAAGGAATTTATGATGATTCTCTTTCCTTTCTTGGAAGAACATAATAATGATGTCAATTTTCTAAGCTCATCCCCAACTCTGTCTGTTCCATTCCCTCAGCAATCAATTTGAAGCGCGACTAATTGTGGATTAAACTTGCGAACGTTTGTTCTCTCCCTTGTGCTGGAGGGATGAAGAGACTGGAGTGAGAGAATAATAATCTCGCTCATCTCTTGTCACCTCGAACAGTCTCGCCACGGCGTATTCAATGCCTGGGAGGTTCGAGAGGGGAGTCTTCACGGTGGTAAAAACACTGTCAAACTCGAAAGCTTAGCTCGCGTAAACACAAGGACGCCACGCGCATCCAGCTCTGCTGCGTCGACGGTGGCATTGTGCATGCTGCAGAAGTGCCACAGGTGACTGTTGAGTTCTAGTTAGACAGGTTTCTGGTCGGACTTCCTGCTTTTTTAGTGTAGAAGCCAGTGTAGATGAGGATGCATGAGACATTTGGAAAATTCATCACCTCTGTTGTGTCACTGGAGAGATGGATGCATTGTCTGTGCAGGGCTTCATACATAAAGCAAGGTGTATTTTTAAAAAGTAGTAGACAGGTAGTATTCTCCTGAGAAAGGTCATGAATAAAGTCATGGACTCAGACTGAGGACTTTGGCTGTGTTTTTCCATCCAGTGGAAGTTTCTGCTTATCTTTCCCCAGAAAATGGTTGCTTAGTTAGTTTGAATTTAAAGTGAAATCAAAGCTTTGGTTTGTAATTTCCCGAGGCGTCATAGATTCCCCTGTCCATCTGTTGAAAATTTAATTAATTCATACATGGGAGCTCAAGGCATGACAACACTAAAATATCCTCAGGTGCTTTTCTGAACACCGGTCTGTGCCAGCTTATAGTGCAAAAAAGAAAAACCAAGCTCATTAGATGTGCTCTACGGTGTGCTCTTTAGATAGTAGACAATGTTCTCATGGCATTGAAAAGCTTTAGCTAAAAAGACAAGGTAGTGGTTGTTAATACGCCTTCAGTAACCAGTTAATATGCAAATCCTAAAACAACACAAGTTAATCAATTTAACAGTACATTTAACATTTACATACTTAAAAAAAAAACATTCTATGAAATGATGGGTTTTCACATTTTTGAATCTATTGATTCGTGTTCACCTCACCCAAACCTAAAACCACTGGCGCAGTCTAAATTTGCTAATATGGACACATTTTATGAGGTGGCAAAGCAACAATAAAGGACTGCCCTAAACCTGCCCCTAAACCTATGTCACAGGGGCAAATTTCAATAATAAAACGTACAAATGAGATCTTATGAAAATTCATGCAAATTAGTCACCTAGGTACGAATAGGTACGAATTCCCATCAGATTGCGTTGATATATAATTATACATTATATGTCATATAATGTAAAAATATATATTATTAAATAGTGACGCAAAGTTGTGCTGAGTGACATGAAAATAAATGGAAATGTGTGTCAATGGACAAGAATCAATAGATTAAATCCCTTGACTATGTCACCAATTCCTGTGAGACTGTGTTACTATGTTGTGTCAAATACTGTATAAACAGTTTATGGGTTATTTCAACTCATTGGCTGTGTTTGTCCCTTTCTGACCCCCTTTTTTAAAGTAAAGAGAAGATATTCTTGTCTCACGTTACTAGTACTATTACTGCTTATCCTTTGCAGAGAAAATTTCAAGCCCCTCTGAGATAACATGTAATGACTGTAATATGAGCTATTAGACATAATCAACCATTCAGAATAATGCGCAAGCGTTGTCTTACCCTGTAGTACAGTCACACGGCATTGAATACCTCCTCAACCTCCTTACCATTTTTTAACTACCCTTTGTAAGTTCTAGAGCCGAGACAGCTAATCTATCGACCGACCTTCTTTTTGCGGCAACCTTTAATGTGCTTTCAGCTTCATTATAGAACAAGCAGACTTGCAGTTTTGTGCTGTCACGTACAGCCAATAGCTTGTGAGGAAGACAAAACCTATTTACCACGCATCCCTCCTGCCATGCGCAGAAATGAGTTTTAACTCATATTCACTCAATACAAACTTCACTTCCAGTAGAGATGATAAATGAGACGCCTTTTCCCTGTTCTGAAAGTCACACATGTTCATTGTTCCATCCAATTAACATCCGCCGGTCTAGACCTCTACTCAGCGGAGACGCAGGGACCTGTTATCTCTCAGTCACTTCCTGTAGCAGCTTCGCCGCGGTTAGCCGTGCCACCAGCCTCCGCGGCGTCTTTTAATTCGTCCGTATGCTGCAAGCTGATCGTCATGAGAATTCGGCCCCACGCCGTTGTATTGTTTCACCTTGGCAACAGAGGAAATTTCAGGCCCACCTGCTAGAGCTACAAGGTCTGATGCCAACTCAGGCAAATTTAATTAAAGAGACTTTAGTGGTGGACGAGCACTGAAATACGGTTTTATACTACGGCGCCCAGACAGAGAGAAGGATGCTGGTTTACTAATGCTATTATAGAAACAGGATGCAGGTTATATTTATGTACAGGATGCAAGGTGCGTAAGAACCGATGTTGTGATTGAAGATTTGATCTGTGTCATATGTCAATTTTATAACATCTTTTGCTCTCTTCTCAATCTTAGCACCGAATCCAATGTTTGTCAGGAGAGGCCCAAGATGCTTGAATGTTGTGTGAATTGGACCACCTACTGAAAGGAGAGTGCTGTACATTTACAAAAAATATCTGGTGGAAATGAATTCACATGACTATTTGAGAAGTTCATAAGATTTCAAATTACAATCTATCCAAACTATAATTTGGAAATCAAGCATGGCTATGCTGTTAAAATAAGCTGGTGTAAATAGATCTGATACGTGAGATGTTAAATCTTTGGTGGTTTAGAGAAGTCTCTCTTAGTTTTTAAAAGCATTTTTTGTGTTTTTAGCATAAGCATAGTCAGACGACTTTTTAACAGTCTTTTTTTCCTTAAAAATTTAGAGATAGGCACATGAAAATTTAGAGATAGGCACATGAAAATTTAAATAAAACTACTATATTGTGGTCTATGAAGAGCCATACCTTCTCCATCTGGGTATTATTGCTTCTGGTTTTGTGCATTTTTATTCACAAAAATCCTACAACATATGTTGTCCTCCTAAAAAGTGCATCCTTTTTTGTTACATCCATAACCCATTCATTTCTTCTCTCTTTTAAAATAGAAATCTCATGCATGTACTACTGACATTTTTTCTGATGTCTGGACTCATCAGGGATCCAGTAAAAAATAAATAATGTCTAAATATATTGGTAATTAATACATTTTGTATGAATGTCACATCCATAATACTGGAATTGCTCAAATGATGTTTTTTGGTGTCACCTGGAACTTTATGAACAAGTAACTAGGTCATACTGTATACTTCTAACATAACTGCTGACGCAAGCAGTGTTTAGTATTCAAAGTAGGTAGTCCAAAATCAAATGTTTCTGATATTATACGTTTTCCCCAGGAACACACATACTGTGTGGTTTGTTACTTTGTAGCAGTACAGAACCTCCGCAGCAGTATACTAAACAGCCTTTTTAAAGTTTTCGATTAACTGTCAGGTCAAGTTTTGCAATAAACTCTCAGGACCACCATTGATCAATCACAGTACCCCATGGGGTCAACTCTCTAAACGTTCTACAACTTTATAAGGTAGACGTTTTCTTATCGAGTACGCTGAGCATCGAATTGCTTACCAGACAAATGTAATATGTGATTGAACAGGACATGTAAGAGTAGTGTTTTGAAGAACAAATACCCATGAAAGCAATCACCACTTTTGCTCTGAGGTGCCTGGAAAGCAGCAGGTGAATTTAGATCCTGGGATGCCGTGAAACATTTATGGGAGAAAATGAAAAAAAAAACAATTCCACTTTTACAGTAGGTTTACTCTGGTTTGATTTACACTATGAATTTAGAGATATGAACATGCATCATTTATATTCATATACTTTCACTTGTATTGCAGCCAAAGTGCATGTGTCAATTCGTTCAGGATTTACAAATGTGCCGTGACAACAAAATTAATGTGCTGTGTAATTACAAATAGACATTAACACCACTGGCTTTCGTATTTATGCCCGTTCTGGCCTATCAAAGCAGAACTGGTACATATTGAATCAATGGCGGTTTCCAGCATACTACACAGAGCATACTGCATACTATTAATAATATATAGTATGTGAAACATTAGTAAAGATGCGAGAGTAAACATTTAGGTATCCAGGTATCGAAATAAGTACAGATATTTAAATGTCTAGAAATCCCTGTGAAAAAGTGTCGTGGACAAAAAAAATGATCCTTACATATATTGTTGTCACTATATTAGTTATACTGGAAATATTATTTCAAGGCTAGCGTATTGCATTATGTGATATGATATTCCAGTATTCTTAACATTGTTCTTTGAATTTTATAAGGTAAAGCTTGCAAAAAGTGCACAATGCAAATATGTTTCTTTCAGCCCGTAATGTAGTAGGACATTCTAAACATATCTGCAATGACTTGTCCATTCATTAGCTCCGTTGAGTCCCTTCAATCACATCAGTTCAGGAAGGTTACAGAAGCCCATTAGCGGCACATTGACGGCCATTGCAAAAGGCCAAGCGAGACACTGTGAGGTTGTCCAGTGCCTATCAGCCGACTTTGTTTTTCTCTCCAGATGACACGCACCACTACCTCTGCCCTTTCTGTTCATCTTCATTGTCTCCAGCGCTTACAGACCATATGCGGACCCAAAGGGAGAAAGAGGCCATGGGAAATGAAAGCGTTTGTCTCTGCGCCACGCACGATACTGTTGCTTTTCATCATAGGGTTTCTTGTGAGTCCTTGACAGAGAAGAACGCCACTCCAATCAGACAGAAAATCAGACAAAGTGTAGAGGCTCCACACTGCAAGTTTACCTCCTGCTTGTACTAATGCATCCTGACTAGACCAGACCAGACTCCCCCTGGGGTCCGGCACTGTCTGAATTTTATTGATACTCACCTGTTTTTCTTCTCTAGTTGCAATGGTGCATTACGGTCTAAATTGTTTGTCTGGCAGAAATCCATAGATCCAAGGCATCTGATCAGCAGAGACTCGACACAGAGGACATTTATGTTTTGTATAGGTTTTATTTTACTTTCATTTAAACTTCAGTCAGATATTTGAGCATCAAACAACGTTTCCGAGGTGGCAAAGTTTAACTTGCACAGGATCAAAAATCACAAATGATCTCTTTAGCATCTCGCGCGGCAATAAGATTACACGGAGAGCAAAATGAGCATTTGCGAATACGTTTCCAATATAAAACATTGTATCTGTTAACATTAGTCAATGCACTAAGATGAATAATTGTATTGACGTGAACGAGAACTAATAAATGCTGAAACACCATATTGCTCACTGTTAGTTAATGTAAGTTGATACATTTAGTAATGTTAACAAATAAAGATACTGAAAAGTTACTGTAGAGTTTTCTTCAAAAGGCTACAGTAATCTCGCATGAGAAGTCCATTATGTCTCTTCACTATAATAGAGAAACGTCTGATCAGTATCATTTTTCAACACAGTCTCACGAACCGTAATCTATTAATTCGTGTTCATCAACACGAATTTCCTTTTTTTCGTGTCAGTCAGCAGCACGCAATTCTTGCGTGTCACCCAACACGTCTTTCCATAAAAAGTACTTTAATACGCGATATCTTTCATATGTATAAATATAAATCAACGCAATCTGGTTGGAATTCACACCTATTTTTCAAGGTGGCTCATTCGTGTAAATTTCAATTTCCTATGATCTTATTCGTATGTTTGTTACGATATGACTTTTCCCCTGTGACGTTAGGTTTGGGGTCTGTGGTTAGGTAGCCATGTGTCATTGCTTTGCCACCTTGTGAAGCTTCCATTTTTAGCTAAATTAGCCTTTGCGGCTGTGATTCTAGATTTTGGGGTGAGGTAAGGTGTTGGTTAGCCAATTATTAGTATTTGTGACTTCTTTTGATATCAGGTTAGAAATATATAAATGTACATACATACTAGGGCTGTCAAAAGATTAATCGCGATTAATCGCATCCAGAAGTTTTGTGTTTACATAATATATATCTGTGTGCTGTGCATAATCATTTTGTATTTATTAACACATACACACCCATGCATATATTTAAGAAAAATCAAAAAATTATTAAACATTTATATATAATAGGGGGGCACGGTGGCTTAGTGGTTAGCACGTTCGCCTCACACCTCCAGGGTTGGGGGTTCGATTCCCGCTTCCGACTTGTGTGTGTGGAGTTTGCATGTTCTCCCCGTGCCTCGGGGGTTTCCTCCGGATACTCCGGTTTCCTCCCCTGGTCCAAAGACATGCATGGTAGGTTGATTGGCATCTCTGGAAAAATTGTCCGTAGGGTGTGAGTGCGTGAGTGAATGAGTGAGTGTGTGTGCCCTGCGATGGGTTGGCACTCCATCCAGGGTGTATCCTGCCTTGATGCCCGATGACTCCTGAGATAGGCGCAGGCTCCCCGTGACCCGAGGTAGTTCGGACAAGCGGTAGAAAATGGATGGATGGGTGGATTTATATATAATTTAAATTGTTGGTAAATATAAATAATACATGTAAATATTTCCTAAATATGTATACATGTGTATGTGTTTGTATTTATAAAACATAATTAATATTATTTACAGTACATAGACAAATATTATGTAAACGCAAACTTTTATTCTGGATGCGATTAATCGCGATTAATCTTTTGACAGCCCTAGTACATACACACGCAGTCTGTGTATTAAAAACCAAAAAAAGTGACAAAAAAAAATAGGAAATTCGTGTTGATGAACACGAATTAATAGATTACAGTTCGTGACACAAATTCCCATGAGACTGGGATGCATTTTTGGTATGATCAGTCAAAATGTTATGAATGCGCAGCAACTACCAGATCTCGATATGCCAGCTAATACATGTGGATACAGCAGTCGAGTAGGAACTCCTAGCAACCAGTGAGATTTAATTGGTGTGAGTGTGAACGCCCCTTAAGGCTTCAGTTCTGGCTCTGTATCTTTGATCTGCATTATCCCAGGAATCATTATAAATGCACTGTAATTAAGATGCTCAAGGGAGCCGATGGAAATACTTGATGGATCAGTACTCTTTAATAATGCATGCAGATGATTTCCCATATTAGCACAGTTGTTAGAATAAAGTTTAAGTTTTATAAACTTGAGTTCTTATCTCTGACCTTGCACTATTAAGGAGGTGGAGTGCAAGATTAAATTCCTCTAGCCGCTAAGATACACCGCAGTCATAATATAACGTGGATAAATGAGGCTCTGCTTCTATTGCCCTATCAGCTCTTCAGGCTGCTTCTTAAACTGCACTTGCTTGATCAAAGGTCGGTAGAATTTATGAAGTCAGGACTGCAAGGTCACACTGCTTCCCTTTTTCCTTTTTTGACTCTCCTTTGTGCTTCTGCTCGAGTAGCAAGCATCCAAAAAAGAAGCGCAATGGCTGGAAAGCAGTACTTTCACATCACTGTGTAAATCTGTTTGACACTCTTAAAAGAAAAAGAGTGCTTCATGATGCCATAGAAGGACCATTTTTGGTTAAAGAACATTTAACATCCGAAGAACATTTCTGCTTCACAAAAGGTTCTTTGTTGTGAAAAAGGTTCTTCAGAGTAAAAAAAGAAAGAAATGGTTATTATAGGAATATTTGAGTGAATGGTACTTTCACTAATGGTCCTTCTATTCGATTTTTGTGAAGAACCATTTGTAGCATCTTTTCAATAGTCTAGAGTACACTATTAAAAATAAAGGTGCTTCACGATGACAAAATAACCTTTTTGTCTAAATGGTTCCATGAAGAACCTTTAACATCCGAAGAACATTTCTGCTTCACAAAAGGTTCTTTGTTGAAAAGAAGGTTCTTCAGAGTAAAAAAAAGAAAGAAATGGTTATTATAGGAATCTTTGAGTGAACGGTACTTTCACTAATGGTTCTTCTTTTGGATTTCTGTGAAGAACCATTTGTAGCATCTTTTCAATAGTCTAGAGTACACTATTAAAAATAAAGGTGCTTCACAATGACAAAATAACCCTATTTTGTCTAAATGGTTCCATGAAGAACCTTTAACATCCGAAGAACCTTTCTGTTTCACAAAAGGTTCTTTGTGGAGATAAAATCTTCATCCGATTATAAAAACGTAAGAAAGAGATGGCCATTTGACTGAATGGTTCTTTGTGGAACCAAAAATGGTTCTCCTATGGCATCTTTGTGAAGAACCTTTTAAGCACCATTACTTTTACAGTGTATTTCTACACTACACAGTGTTTTTTTTTTTGATAATGCAGAAAAGTTTTGTTGGTTTACAACAAACCAACATTTACAGGCCATGAATTTAAAGGAATTGTTTAGCTGGATACAATTTCATACAACAACTACTCACAAGACACACAATAACCAATGCTATTTGAAGTTATTAATATGCTAATAAATAAAGGTTATTAATATGCCTTTATATTTTAATTTTTGGGTGTACTACAATGGTTCTGTTTTGGTCCTGGTTTGTTTCGAGTAAGACTATACACTAGCTGGTTTCTCAGGGCTTGTCAGGTGGCTTGTGTCCGGCTTGTTTATGTCAAGATGATTGACTGCAAAAATGATTGGATTTGTTCCTATTCACATGACTTCTCTTGCTTTGTTGTTCTTTCCGGGATCCAAAATTAAACTTTGAAGAGAGATAAATTGAGTTTGCGTACAATCAGTGATTTTCACTTGCTGACGGGCAACTGCTGATGACTATATTTTCTGGAGGGTGAGTGAGACCTAAATCACCTGAAATAAGACAAAAAGGAATCAACGTCGAACAACAGCATGAATATTAAGATGGGTTGGGATGTTTTTTTATTTTAAGTATTTTTTTTTAGTTTTTAGGCTTATAACTTCATTTTATCAGTCAGACCAAAGTGACCAGATCAAACATAAATTTGCACACATAAATATGTAAACATACATGTAATACTAGTTCCCTTAACTGTAAGTCTCAGCTTTTTGACTGAGGGCATTTTGGCGGTGGATTTGTGAGATGAGCTTTCAGGCTCAGCCAACTGTTTCAATATTTGGATTTCTATTGGTATGTTTTATACTTGTTAGTGTCACACTTCCCACTGGCTGAAGAGTTATGTGAAGTGTGTAATAAATGTGAACTAATTTGGACGCCAATATGGTATATGTCAGCAGTGCATGTTTTCATGATAACAGGCCCTGTTGTTGTCAGACTCTGTCATTTTTTTATGAATATGAGGCAATAATGTAATGGCCTTCATATATCCGATGTCCTAATGTACTTTTCGAGCTACTTTCTTTGCAAGTTCCAAATTAATCGTTTTCAGTTATGTTTTTTCTTTTTATTATGGCAGGTATTAAATTACATTTTTAAAAGGGTGAGGAAGTTATTATTTTTGAATTCACTATAAGGATCAAAAGTAAGACAACACTATCGATTGGTACTGTTCGACTACTTCACTACACAATCACTCTGAATACAATGCACAACGTTTAACTTTTCTTTTGTCTGATGAAGAAGAGAGGTGACTCCTGCAAGCTACAGGGAATGTTCCACATGCTGGTGGAGGGTGGAGAGGTCAAGTCATTTCAAATTTGCTATGACTAACCTTCCACAACGCAGCCTCTGGCCTGTACTTTATCAACCAGGCAGGAAGACGCATCTCCTAACCAATCAAATCGAACTCCATGAATCACTTCTCCTGTTGTGGCAGACACCTACGCCTCTCTAAAGGTTAAACTATGCATTTTCTGTTCGTTAACATGCGTCGACATTCGAGTCTTCCCGGCTGCCCTGTTTTCTAGTGCCTGAAAGCGAGCGTCTGTCATTTAAGAAACTGTTTGCTGTTTTTTCCATGGTGGTGGATGCTGGTTCACCCACATGGGAAAGTAAATGCTTTTTGAGCATCTGTCCCCACTTAAGATAGTTGAATCATAGTGGATGTGTCTCCATAAATGCAATTATGAATACTGAGAAGCTTATGATGAAAGTTAAGTCATGTTTTTCCACCCTTCTTTGTTCGATGTTGCACATCATGGGTTTGCAGGCTGATCCCAGCTGTCCCACCCAAGCTTCACAACTAGCTTTAGCGCCAGCTCAAGACTTTTGCATGTTAACCAGAATATGAAAATCATGATCTCAAAGGCTTTTAGTGAAGTATACAGTATTGTAAGGAAATCGACACTTTAGAAAGTTTATGCACTTGTGCCCAGGTTGGCCCTCATTAGTAGCGTATGCCGGATTTTCCCTGCTCTGATGCTGTATGCAGCAGTTTTTGATCTTATCTGATCCGCCTCTCATAAGTGTTGGGGTGACCTGTAGCTGAACCAGCCAAAAATCAATGCCCATAAATCCGACCTGACCCATCTTCCTCCCAGTTCATTCGCTCTGATCTAGCGCATTAATTACACCGGATGTTTCTCTCTAAGACATGACTTACTCTTTCTTTCGTCCTTTTGTTACCCCAAATTTTGACCTCAAGTCATCAAGTACACTTTTAAAGGGGTCATATGACACAGCTAAAATGAATATTATCGTTTTTTTTGTATATTCCGCATTTTATGCATGTTTGTATCTCCTCTTTGCCCCGCCCTCTCTGAAACGTGCAGATTTTCTACAAAGCTCATCGCTCGATTGGCCGGTTAACCAGTGCGTATTGATTGGTCTAATATTGCAGGCGTGTGACGGAAATGTAACGCCTCTTACCATATTTGGAACATCAGGTTCCAAAGCAATTGTACTGACAGGTACGACCACCTTACTTGCGTATACATTTGGGTGTTCATAGTCAAATCATACCACGAACTGACGTAGATTTGTGGGGGTGTGGTTACACGAGGAGTTTCAGGCAGGTCTGGGTGAGCATATAGAATCCCTCTTTTGTACCGACACTTACATTTTTGCAATTTGACGTGTCTAATACGTGCATGGGCAACTCATAACACACACCAAAGACACAGAAAAACACGTATTAGCGCCATATGACTCAATTTAATACACAATCGCAGGAGTTTTATAAATGTACTCTTAATGTGGTGAGGAGAGGTTCGCCCGCGCTGTTCATTAGCATCAGCGATGCTATCAAGACTAAATGGGCCTCGACTAATACACACTGGCTTAGCGCCATAATTAGCTTGTCACTTATAAAGAAAATCTATAATAAACACTTGTTTGTCCGGAAGCCAAGGATTACGGAGATAAAGTTTATCAGCATGCAGTATGTGTGTGTGTTGCTTAGCCACATCAGGGCTCCGACCACATTGATTTCAGGCGCTGTTGTTTTATTAGCTTATAGATTTATTTTCTTTTATTTATGGGCCTTTTTCCTTTTATTAGATTGGACATTATAGAGAGACAGGAAATTATTGGGGAGAGAAGGAGAAATGGGATCAGGACAGAACGCAGGCCGGACTCAAACCTGCACCTTTGTGGAACCAACGCTACCACTGCACCACAGCATTGTCTAACACCGTATATGTATTATCTTGCATTGCTAAAAGCCAATGTATTACTCATTTCTGAAAATCAAATCATACATACTTTTTTTAAATTGTTCTTGCGACCACGTTTTCTGTGATTCTGTAATGTTCTGTTATTCCAAATCACTTAAATTCTTTACTAATGTGCCAAGTTGCCGACAGCTGTGATGTACAAAATCACTCTCGCTCTCCTTTCCTTATACTTCCCGAAACACAGAAAAAGCACATGTACACACGCATGTCTAGGTGTGCATTTGTTGACTGTCATTTTATTACAGAGCTGCACCTTGTAACAGACAGCAAGTGGTTTTGACTGACAGATCTCATCTACAGAACAGCGGCAGCTGCTTTGCCCTGGAATAAGAAATGGAGTAACGCGTCTTTGCGCCGCCGGATCTGTCAGTACAACAGGCCGTATGACAGACCCGTCAGTGTATAACACCGGTCAGCTCAGTTAGACCTTCATCTCCTTTTCACACCTGTCTGTAGCTCACAATAATACCTGTTTGGCCATTTAAAGTCTGTTCATAAAATGCCCTTGATATTTAAAGACATTTCCTCGATTGTTGACAGCGTTGGATGACCTCTGACCTCGCTTTGCGATGCATGCGTTTGATTGTCTAGTTGTTTTACCCCCTGTATCTTTCTCTCTTTATCTGTTCATAAGTCAGTGAGTTGTGTTGACAGGAGTGATGCTCTGGCGGCCAGCGGGGCGGCTGTGTCGTTTGATGGGGTGTGCAGGGCCAAAAAGAGGCTCTTTATTTTGTCTTGCCATTAAAGATCCCCTCCCTCTCTCCACCCACCCCCCTCTCTCTGCGTATCTCTTTTCTCACCCTCTTTCTCATCTCTGTTAGCCTCTGGCTGTTTTGTGTCACATTAGCTTATTGAAAACTGCGCTTGAGTGCAGTCATCATGAGCCAGCTTGACACGCACAGTTTTCTTTGCCGTGTTGATGCATTTCATATCGGAACAAGGTGTGTGATAACAAATCCATTTTTTAAATAACCGACAGCTGTTAGTTTACGTCACAGCCGCGACTGCGATTTGCTGCTTGGTATTGCAAATCAGAAGTACGGAGTGATATTCTTCTTTTATTTACTTTAAAAAATGAGTATATGTGTGCAGAAGTACAAGAAAAATTTTTATCTGTTTTTTCTAGCAGTGAGTGACTGTAAATTGTGAATAAAGAGTGAATTTTGAGTGTTTTGGAATATACTTTTATAATAGAGTAGATGGTCTTAAAGATAACAGACACAGACTTAAAACCACTAAAGTACAGCAAAGCTGAAGTGTGCCAACAATGTTGACTTGCAGAGATTTTATGTTGTTTCCTGCAGTGTAATTTTGGGGTATAACAGGTTTCTTCATATTGTTGCCACCGGTAAATTTTCTTGTAACCGGCATTTTTTGTAACAAGACCGACTTTTTATTGGGACCCTGTACCATGTTAGATGGTAGATAGTAGTTAGCTGTACTGTTACATGGTATGGTATGAATTGTTAGCATATACCATAGTACTTTAAGTATACAATAGTATTAGAGAAGTATACCATAGAAAAAATATAAATGACCATGGTTCAGTATCCAAAAACATTGTAATAGCACGGGATGTATTTCATAAGGTTTGTCTCCAGACTTCAGTGCTGCAGACACATACGCATTAATATAGAGTTAAAGTAAATGCGCTTGGCTGCAGTGACAGTGAGATTGTCCTAAGGGTACCAAGCATGAATGATTCAGGAAGTGCTAATTGCTGGCATGCTAATTTCTTATAAATCATTAAAACAAGTTGGCAGAGATCTTTGTGTGTGTGAATGTATAATACAGAGATGAGAGGGACTTATGGATGTTCACACACAGACACTTTTATCTACCGTCATTGATGTACCTAATGGAAAGCAACTAATTGGTTGTTTCTGTATTTAATTGCTTTCAAAGCTTCCGAAATGGATCCGTTCATTTCACTTCCAAACACAATTCCTCACGTCTGTGATATTATTTAAATTTTCCTAAAGGAATTGCCTTTAGTGCAGGGGTCTTACTGCGGGGGACTTCTTGCGAGGCACATTTTATATTTCCCCATATTTGCGTGTAGAATTTTAAAGTTGTTGACACAGGCTTTGATGTGTGGAGTAATATGCGATCTCTGGCTTCCCTCTAAGAAAACCTGTCTAACACACTGATGAAACAAAAGGGCTTTTGTGGAGCCATTGTACGTGGGTCATGATGGACAAAGTGGCAGTGAAAAAAGTACCCATAAACCACACACTAGCATCAACCAGGCCAGCCTAATGCAGGACATCCATTTATTTCCCCTTTTTCCTGCTAATGGTGTTTCAATAGGCCCTTTCAGTAGGTCATGGCCACTGTAATTGGCTACAACCGTGGCTATGGCCACCTGGGGACTCGGGTAATAAATAAGCCCACACGATGTTTAATAAAACAATGTGAAAATATTGTCTTACCCTTAATAGGACCGTAGAAAGGAGGGGGGTGTAAATCAAGCCAAGGGCCGTGTGCTAGATTTACCTAATCCTGGAGCCGGCGTATCGAGCAGTTGCACTTTGTCCTCTGCAAAGCAGCGCTAAGACGATGTCGTTCCTGTCATTCTGACCCACTGAACCAGCTTAGAAGTTTAACACTGACCGCTTGCTGGGTTCGGGCAGAGCCGGGCTTCTGAAACGTGATAACTTGTATCTCTGTGTCACTGCATCAGTTTTCTATTTAAACAGCGTTGAGCCGTTTCAAGCATGGAGGCAGCCATGATTTAGTTCTGTCCATGTAGGAAATGTTCCAAAAAATTGACATTTTAGAGCATTCATGTTTCGAAGGATTTAGCTAGGAACTTTTGACTGTGAACTTCAGAGGTTGTCCCTCTAATGGACTCGTGTAGAGGATTTTATTGCTAAATAAATCAATACCACTCCATAACAGAGGAGGCACTTTAAACACATGCGGCCATATCTACTCTCAGGAAAGAAATTCTACCTCTGACTTGATATCGCTATATTTGAAACATCTTGCAATTTTAGATATGATGTGTAGACATTTAATGTAGTCAAGTTCAGTTTTGCTATTGCTCAACGGTATGTCACTTTGGATCAAGGCGTTGCTACATTAATAAATGTAAATTCATCGCTAAACAACAACAACAACAAAAAATACCAAGTTTGACACATGCTTCTTTCTATAATCCTATAGTGAATATGCTTTTGGGCACCTGATGCTTTTCAAAAATGCTTTGCATGATTAAAAATGAAGTGCCTTTGCCTTAAAATTGTATTTTTGTCCAAGCCAGGTCATTTTAGTGTGATGGACTCCAAGGTGTGTCTCTAATGGTCTGCTCTGGTGTTGTTAGCTCTCACCTTTGCTTAAACACATCTGCTCTCTGGGCTCCTTGAGCACAGCGGTCCAATGACCTTTTCGAACCACGTTGGTACAGAATGTGACACACACTCATTTACTATACCGTTTCAAGCTTACTTTAGTTTTCATGTTATATTATAGCCATATTTACATATATTTGATCAAATCAAGTTTTGCTTTGTAATCATTGCATTATTGAAGGGTTCAAAAGTCATTCTTTAGTAACTGGAATAGAGCCAGTTATGGTTCCTGAAGTCTAAACACACAATTATTTGTCAAATAAAGCCAGATCTTTGCATCAAGGGCATGGCATCTGGTCCATCGGACACCTTATTCAAGTAAGGAATGTTTCACATAGATGGGAAAAGATGGTTTAAACTGATAAATCACCCAAAAATTTTAATTCTGTCATCATTTGCTCTACTTCATGTCACACCTGTATGACTTTTTTTGCAGAACACAAAGGAAAATATTTTGTAGAGTGCTGGTAACCAAACAGCAAGAGCACCCATTCACTTGCACTGGTTTTGTGTCCATTCAATAGAAGTTAATGGGTGCCGTCGCTGTTCAGTTCTGTTCTGCAGAAGAAAGAAATGATGACAGAATTTTCCTTTCTGGGAGGAGAATCCCTTAAATATCATGTAACGTGCCCTTGCGAGTCGTTTTGTTTCATTCGTTTTTGCGTAGCAGCCAGTCGATCGCATGTGAGCTGGTGATTTTAGTCAGCTTGTGGCATTTTTATTTAGTTAATATGCAGTTAGTAAACACACTGCCATCTAAATCCCGGATTACTTGTACGATATAGCCTCAGTGTTAGCATATTAGCATGTTTTGACCTGCAGTGACATTCTAATGAATGACTGAGCAGAGAGGGACACCCTTGCCAGATGACACCATGCCCATATTCAAATCCCCGTCAGGTCCTTCTGCTAGATATTTGCCATGAATCCCAGATTGTAGCAGCTGAAGTGCGAGGAACCACGCCGGGCGGCGGTCTGTCACTCCCACACCCAGTACCGGATCGACTGCTATGGGAGAACCGACACAGTGGCGTCGGGTAGTGATACACACAGGGATACACCCCGTAATGCAAACAAAACCGGTGAATATTTAGAATCACGCTAGCGAGGAACAGGAAACCTCACGTGTTGGTTGGTACAGCAAAGTGAAGTGGAATGATGTGTCGTGGGCTCGGATGTCTGCGGGGTGCCCGCCAACCTCAGCCAAACCGGTACAGGCCTTTCCGCACCTCCGCTCCCAAATAATGAGTCGACATGACAAACCAGAGTCAATCTCCCAGCAGTGAAGTCCTCTTTGAGGTTTCCGAGCGAAGCAAATGGATTTTTTTGGAGCGAGAAGGGCGTTTTATTTTCCTTCACCAACACTCAACAAATTACAGTTGTGTTGCAGCTCCGAGCATCTAATTCAACGCTGTGCTATCATATAATACTGACAGCATAAGTGCAGGTTGCCAGTCTGACTGACATGCAGGAAGCTCCACCAAATTTGAGACCCAAAGACCAGACACAAGCGAAACGAGTAAAAACACTTGGAGACAAATTGAGCTTGAGGCTAAAAATGCTATTCAGCTGCCGACCGGTTGAAAAGACCGAATGTCTTGATCTAGACGTCCTAAATACGGCCTGGAAACACCAGTCATATGTTGAGACGCAGTTCATCCTATGACTGTGGTTTTTCCCATCTCGGAGCAGCCACTTTTGGTGTAATGTATCCGTAATGATGCAGGACTACAGATCTACTTGATGAACAGAGCCCATGTACCCTGCTCTGCTCAGAGCCACTTCATTACATCCACACTATCTCTCTAGACCTCTTCATTACACCTGCAGCGAAAACGCTCTTGAATAGCTGCTTCTGCAGAACAATGTTTGAGTTTGACGTTTCCTGACAGGCTAACAGTTTACAGAAATAAGAAGACAGAGGATGTTTGCTTTAGTTGTGCTATAGGGGAAACTAAGTAAATGCCGTTTTTAGATGCCGTTTTATTTGGATACATCACATTACAATAGACGATTCAAACCGCATTGTTAGGCATGTGATACCGTCTGTGTTCTGCTACAGGTGGACATGCGTGTGTACATTTATGTTGAACGTGTCTGTCAAGTAGAAGGGCTTTTAAAATAATGTAAAGATTGCATCTTTGACAGATGATCTGTGAAGACTGACCTTTTACCCTTCCATTGTGGTAATAAAATTCAATTGGCGTGAAAGGTGGAAAAGAATACTTGGACCTCTAATCTATAATTTAGTGTATGTGTGTGTGTCTCAACCAAAGGTCAGTCTGTTTATGACCTTCACCGAGACCCTCAGCCCATTAACACTCCTATTAGTGACATGAGTCACACCCGGCTGTTCAATTATACATTTCGTATAAATCGTTTACATTTATGTTGCTTGCAAAATGGCTCTCGGCGCATTTCTGTCATATTTCACTCTTGATCGACTGTGAGAAATAAGAATTTACATTTTTACGACCTTTATGATTTTCGCATTTTGATTATTTTTATGAACGTGAGGCACTCCCTTATTTATTAAAAATGCTGAGCAAAAACAAAGTGATTCTCAATATAATAATTAAATGATTTTTCATATAGTGTAATAGAAATTAAATAATAAATATTGGGAATAATTTACAAATAATTCAAAACTTAAGCGCCTGGACACATTAGTATCATTTTGCTTAATTTGTGCTGAAATTGCCTTCACATTTTAACCCGTACCTGACCAAACCTTAAGCGGTACTGATTTGTAAAAAAAAGCCTTGGTCAGCACCGCTGGTCTTGTTTTAACATGACTGCACACTCTGTCTGTATATATGTGATCAGTACCCTGGGGAACATCAGACATCTTGCTGCCACCTCGTATTAGACCTGAGGGAATGAGATGTGTCAAGATACATACAGCTGCACTGACGTGGATAGACAAATAGATGGACTTTATTGATCCCACAGGGGAAATTCAGTAGAATATGAGGAATCACTCTGTTCCTGATCCTTTAGCACAGCAGTGCCAGTAGTAAAAGCCTGTGAGTCATTCTAATAGGAGAATAAGCCGAGTCACTTCTGATTTAAGGTGCATCACTTGCACTTTATGCTGTTGGTAGTCCCACTTTATAGACAAAAGAGCCTATCGTCCTGTTTGTTTTCTCCAAAACAAGCATTTACTTTATATCTTCTGATTCTGTGGTTGAATTGATCTTTTATTATTAAGTAGATACATGAAATATATAAAACATGACTATAACATTCACGTTCCCTATGCTTTAATATTATAATGTGAAGTTACACACCTTCCCATAGTGAAATGTATTACTTTCTATAATAACTTTAATAAGTAATTCACATATAATGCATATTAAATTGGTTGTTAATGTACAATTGAATGTCAATAAGCAATACATGAACTCACTATCTGTTTAATATGTTCCTTTATTTCTGCATTCATTCACAAGAGTTTTGTAAAAATAATTGTCATAGAGCATATGTTTTTCATAAAACAATATTTTTTAATGTAATGTTATTTAACATTTATTCACATTTTTCTGACTGAAAAGGCTATACATTATATGAGAATCTGTTACGCTTTATTTAATGTAGTAATGATTTCAGATGTTCCTAAAAGCATTATATCCGGTTATCTTTTCATATAACAGAATGATGTCTAAAGTTATTTATGATAATAATTTAATAATCCGGCTTGATTTATTTGACTAGTCATCAACACTGCCCCAAAAAATCCCCTCCAAAATGTGTCCGCTGGATCTCTGTGTTAAGTCTATTGGTGTTTGTTGGGGCGGTGTGAACATAGCAGTACAGTTTCCTCAACATTATAAATCCAACAGGCAACTTCAGAATGTTTGAAATGTTGGCCGTTTGCTTGGGCGGTCTAAAGTAGCACATCCTGAGAAGCCTCGCCAGCACAGCTGGTGCCAGCTCGGCAGGAGAAAAGATTGATTCAGCTCTCCAAAATAAGCGGGTCAGTCGATGACTGGAGTAAATAACTGCTGACTCTAAGGGCATTAGAGTCTGTCACACTATCTATCTGCCCACTGACTGTCGTCTGTCTCTCAGTGCACCAATGAGCTCTTTATGTTGACAATGTCCACAGACAGGTCTCTCAGGGAGCTCTTGACTTCTCCCTTCGGATGCTTCTCTTTATTAAGGACGAAGCTCATTTTTGCCTCTGTGGCAGTATCTTGGAGCCTCGAGCACCAACCCGGCACCTGGTGAGATTACCCTGCGGGATTGCACAGACAGTACGCTGCCATCTGCTGGCAATGGGAGGTCTTACAGATTTGTCTGAGTTCAAGCGGTGCATACTGGCCTCACTCCACCTGTCTGTCAGTGTCTAATCCCTTCCCCTTAGTGGGCTTCCGTCATAGTCGGCACAGAGCCACAAAAAAACAACGCACATGTGCAGGTCCAACGTAAGTTGAGCGATGCGCGGTAAAAATGACCCTTTGGTTTGTGTAAAGAGTGCAGTGAGGCTGGACTGCTGGAAGCTTGGATGGGTCTCCTGATTATGTGAAGGTCAATTGTGCGTGCTATTAGGAAGTGAATACCGGAGTTGGGAAGAGTGGCAGAACCAAAGTTTAGCCGCTCCGTTAAGAATAAAAGGTCACGCTGTCTGTCAGCCAGGTGCTTATCATGAGACCTGTATCCACCGTGGGGATAATTCAAAGTTCAAATGCACTGATTACATGAATATTTTGATTTGAAGTGTGTGTAACTTTAAGCCATGTGTTTGCACCCAGGTGTCTATTGGAAAGTGCCTTAGAGAAACTTTGCCAAGGCGGTTAAAATGTTCATATCAACATGGATTTGTATATTACACTTTTGTTCTCTTGCAGATTCCTATCTGTCCGTCTTTCAGTGGTATGGGGAATAGATGTGCAGTGTATGTGGAATAAGTCTCTCCGTCTTTCCCTTCGTCTTTCCCTTTGAAGCTCGGACTGTAGCTTTGTACTTTTTCATTAGTGCTATCTGCATTTACAGTAACTAACCTAAATGCCAAAACTAGTGCAACAAAGTTACATGACCGTTCAACAAATTTGTATTTAATCAAATTAAAAAAATGTTTATTTAATACAATTACTATACAATGAAATATTAATACAAATTAACAATAACATAAATTGATTAAACTATAAATAGTTATATTATTAGCCTCTAGCCAGGGGTGCGTTTCCCGAACAACGACATCACTCGCTGGTTAACCACCATAGACGGAGGTATCGTTTGAGATATGAACTAGCTACTCACGAGTGGTTCCCGAAAACATAGTAACTTTGTCGCACATCTGTCGTTTGAGCCACGTTGGTTCAACGACATAGTTGATGACGTCACATAGGTGGTTGAGTAATACCGTCTTCTATTTAATATGTTTAGATCGATCTAATGTCATATTATTGATGTAAATAATGTTCACTGCATCTGCGTATTTTCGGAACTTGCGACCATAGTTGGCCAACCATGCTTTTGGGAAACGCACCACAGGCCGATAAACAAACACAGACCGGAAGTTAACTTTGTGCCAGGCCTGTGCATCCGATGAAACCATCTATATAGAAAAAACGACAGTATATCTCATGTTGATGTACACTACCGGTACTACACTACTTCTGGAACACCTGATCTTGTCTTAAATAAGTTTCTGTTCTGAAAAAACTTTGCAAAAACGTGGGTAAGTGTTCTAAAACTTTTGACTGGTAGTGTATTTTTCATGTTGCATCTTAAAGAAGTTTGTACTTTAAGATTTACTGTAAACAGTTGGGTAGAGTTTTTTTTGCTGTGTTGCGGCGATAGCCTGTAGCATAACATTATCAGTAAGATTAACAAAGCATTTCATTTTGAAACATGCGGCCAATATGATATGACTGACCACCCATGCCTTTCCTTCTGTTGCAACAATTGTTTCATTATTCTTTGAATCTCACATCTAGAGTGAACTGTGGAGTGAATCACACAACCCAGCAGTGGTGGAGAGTTGTTAGAAGACGTAAACTCTGGATTACAGAAAATTGCTTCTTATGAATCAGGATCCAGCCGACTAAGTCAGATGTCAATGGATCACTTCCAACAGCTACTAAAGATCAGAGAAAAGCCCTGTCAGAAAGCCGGCTGTTGAAAAATTCACATTCTTGTTGCGTGCATGTCTGCTCTTTATTAATCTGATCTTTGACAGGCCTTCAACAGGAATTTGTGGGGAGAAATAAATCGCGTTTTCATGAACCTGACGGACGTCACTGGTAAGCGGTGTTTACTTTCACAACCTCCTTGCCTCATCGCGACAGATAGGAGTATGTTAAGAATGATCAGCTCATTGTTTTGCATTCTTTCGTTGGGTTTTGTTTTCTTAATACCTGGGCTTAGCAACTGTAAGAGAACACATGTCAGTCCACGGGGCATTTCCTGTACGCACTCGCCGTTTCTTGAAAAGCAAACACCTTTCGGTTGCTCCTACCCTTTAATGATTCCTTTAATGTATTGGCTTGGCTCATCTGGAAGAAAGTTAAGGAAGAAAGAAAGAATAAACTACTGTATGAATGAAGCCCTTTGTTTCCAATGTGTAAAAGCATTGTGCTCCACTCAGGTTCTTCACGTGAGCATGCAAGCAGCCAGATCGCACCCTAACCTTTCACCATAAAGGCACTTTTCAGAGCGGTGGAAGTTCACTTCACAAATCATCCACCACTTCTGGCGGCAGCAGAAACTCTTCCAACCTCTCGGTCGCGGTCAGAGGAAGTACTTGAGTCCAACCTTCAATTATGCACAGTAAATCTGATCAGAGTCTAGAGAGCACACGCGGGGCTGCCATCAATCAGCGCCTATCCTGAATCAGAGGTTAGGCTGCCCCTCTGTCTGCACCCAAGATGAGGTTAAAGAAACAGTTCGGCCACTTTTTCCCTTCATGAAACACAGAAGGCGAATTTTAAGCCAACGCTTTTTTAAACAACGCGAGGTTGTGGGTTCGATCCCAGGGGATTGCAAATACCTATGTATAAATGTATAGGATAATGCAATGTAAGTCGCTTTGGATAAAAGCGTCTGCCAAATGCGTAAATGTAATGTAAATGTAATTTGAGACACTGTTTATTGTGTAATTGGAAATTAGAAAAAATTCTTGGTTTAAATGAAAAGATCTGATTCAACGTATCAATATAATTTTTATTTCCCTTATTGAATTTTAGTTGTTTCATTTAAGTGTCAACTTAGTGTCAGATGTTTCTCCTAAATTGTTTTCAGATTTATTTAGGTTATATATTGTTGTTAGTAGTTTAGTTTAGTTTAGTTTAGTTTAGTTTAGTTTAGTTTAGTTTAGTTTAGTTTTTTAGTTTAGTTTAGTTTAGTTTAGTTTAGTTAGTGTTTAGTGTTTAGTTTAGTGTTTAGTGTTTAGTGTTTAGTTTGTCTCACAGGTGTTTAAGAGACATAAGCGATTCCATAGAAGAACCATTTTTGGTTTCACAAAGAGCCATTCAGTCAAAGTTTCTGCATCTCTTTCTTACCTTTTTAATCTGAATAACCCATTTTTACCACAAAGAACCTTTTGTGAAACAGAAAAACGAACATTTGGCTTCTAAATACCTATAAAAACAATGTGCACAAGTTGTATAAAACGCTTTTGAATCTTTTATATAAGATCATATTTTGGCGGCTTTAGCTTGACTCCTTACTTACATTTATTTACACTTTTGTGTTCCGCTTAAAAAAAGTCCTCTAGAGTAAGAATACGGAAGAGTAAATAACAGCAGACGGCAGTTTCATTTTCGGCTGAACTGTCCTTTTAATTACGAGTTTGGAAATCCACAGCAGGGCCACATCTGTCAGTATCGCAGTATATGACCGGGTTATAGGCAAGTAGCCTGTAGCGTGCTCACAATAGACAGAGGCATGTAAACAACTTTACGATGATGACTGCAGGTAACTAATAAAACAGATTGGCAGTTATGTGACATAGAAACGGGCGAATGCTGTGACTTGTTCTCCCGGGGGGAGTGCACGAGGGCGTGTGTGCGCAGCTGCGATTTTCTCATGTGTTGATTCTTATCGGTTTGGGTTTACACTGGATGTCACACTGATTTGATTTGAGGAGATAACAGGGCAGCAATAAACCTTGGTCTCCGCAGAAATAGATTCGGAAAAAAGAATGTCACGGAAATGATGATAAGGGCACCATCCAATGCTTATTTGTTTGGTCTAAATTGAATTAGTCATTCGTTAAGCTAGTGGGAGAGTTAATTGGATTTGAATTCATTGAAGAGGGGTGGGCTGAGAGAGGAGATGGTGTATCATCATCACCATATCAAGCTGAGAGAGATAAGAGAGATGAGAAACAGCCCTGAATGTTAATATATGGATTGATAGTTTCTTGGTTTGCAGAGTGAATCAGTGTTTGTCAGAGCTCAGCAGGCCCGCTGGTTTTGCAAGATTTTCAGTTTCTTCCTGGTGAAGAATCTGTGTATCTAATGACATATATTGTGCTTTTGTTTATTTTACTTTGTCATCAATGTTAAATAGGCATCATCCTTAATTTTTTTAGTCCTCATCAGAGCTATTAGTTATGTTTTCAGTTTTATTGTAGTATTTTTTTGTTTACTTTTTTAAATATTTTTTTGTTTTAAATTTTAGCTATTTTTATGTGCGTTAGTCATTTTATTATTAGCTTATTTTAATATGTTTCTATATGTTAAATTACATTTATTTATAGCATATATTTTTTTATTGAATACGAATAAACATATTTCAGTTAATTGTTAATGCAATATTTCATAATTTGGTTTAGTTAAAGCTTTTATTGTTGCGTATTATTAGCCAATGAAAAATGCATTGTGCCTTTAAGTATTTTTTCATGCTTGGGTTTGCAGACAGGTCTTTGGACGGTTAGCAACACTGCTCAAATTTTATTTTATTTATGGACATTGTTTTGTGAAATGGTCACTGTCTTGCTGGGGTTCTACTGTGGCTTTCCGTTGACCTGCCTGAAGGTTATTTTTTCCGCTCGTCCCTTATGGGACAAACACATCCTCCCATGAGTAAATCTGACTGCATCAAGGCTTCATGGAAATCTATTCCTTCCCAGGAAAGAGCCTCAACCACTTAATCCCAGTGTGTTGACAGTTAAAAGTGTGTGTATCTGGACACTGTTGCTTTTCACCATGTCCAGCAGAGGGAGCTATGACAAGTCCACTCAGCAGTGGACCTTACTGCACACACACGTGCGCGCGCGCGCTTTCACGCACACACACTCACACTCTGGCCCTGTAGGAATATGATTAGATTTTCGCTCCAATAGGGCATTAATCAGTTCGCTTGATTTAATGACTGTTCTCACCTCATTCAAAGTACTCTCACATACATTTTACAGCCATCATTGGTCACTCCTGCTTTAAGCATAGAGAGCACTTTGGGTCTCATTCACTAACCGTGTAATTATGTTTTTTTTTACATTCGGAAATCCAAATTATTATAATTTTTTGAGCGTTTTCCATACAACTTTAGTTTGCCAGACAGTTAGTAGATTGTAAAGCCACAGAAACTAAGGGAATCAAAAAACACAATCCGAACCTTTATCTCCGTAATGAAATCCCAGATGTCCATACAGCGGTTCATTTTTAAACAATTTATTAAAACATTTATTTTGGAGATTCCTTGAGACCGTAGTGTATAACGTGAGTTTATAAAAGTTTCGCGTAAATGTGAATGAATACAAAGTGCTCATGAACGGCTGTTTAAATCCTACCTTCACTTGAAACGAGTGACGGTTTGGACCCGTAAACAGTATTACTTACCTAACGACTTAGCAAGCGGAGACATTTGCACTATGCACTAGACTATAACTTTAACAGAAATTCTCTCAAAATGTTTCCTTTTGCTTTCGAATGTTATCGTTTACCAATTTTTGTGTCGCATGAAACTGGAGCACTCCAGCACTAAACTTGATGGATTGATTTCATTACATGGTGCAGCTCCATCTTTTCCCAGAGTAAGAAAAATGTCTTTTCATTTCCTCTTTGTCGTTTACCTTGCAGTTTCAGAAAAAGAAATTACACAATCGGCGCTCGTATTTTTTTGGGACGTGTGGTGATGAAGAGTTGGGAAATGAGGGTTTAGGGGCTGTGAGACATGTAGCTGAGGGGCTGATCTACCTGCCGGACACAGCCATCTCTGAGAGCAGTAATTGACCTGTCTGCCTGCAGAGAGAAAGCAGGAACTCCACTGTCTTACTGCAGTGAATCAGAGTAAAACATCTCATGTGGCCAACACTACAAAACATTGTTCTCTTAGATATTTTACGTGCTTGCTATTAACACGCATGGTTTATTAAAGAGTCATATGTCACTTTTATCATGTGATTTTAAGCCCGCAGGTGTGCGTGATTTCTGGTTGAGTTGGTTTTGTCTGAGAAACCGGTGTGTTCATTTTGAGTTTGCACTTTTGACGGACAGTTTAATGAAGAGTGATGCAAAGTTCAACTGATATTTCACAGTTTTTTTTCTGAAAACGTAGGCAAACAGAATCTCCTCGAGGCGAACAGTAAAACTGTCACACACTTTATATGCTCTATCTATCTATCCATCCATCCATCCATCCATCCATCCACCCATCCATCATCTATCCATCGATCATCTATCCATCGATCATCTATCCATCGATCATCTATCCATCGATCATCTATCCATCGATCATCTATCCATCGATCATCCATCCATCCACACATCAATCATCTATATACCCACACACCCATCTATATAACCCACCCACCCATCTATCCATCCACCCAAATCCACCCATCTATCCATCCACCCATCATCCATCCACCTATCCATCCACCCAAATCCACCCACCGACCCACCCATCTATACACCCACCCATCTATATATATCATATAATATTTTTTCTTTGAGAAGATGCAGAAACTCCTGCAGCATCTCAAGTGAATACGTTTTGGAACAAAGTTACAACATTGCATTGGACTTTCCACCCTTACAAAGAGAAAGGAGCATTTATGAGACCACATTTCATTATTGCCTTTGTTAAGCAGCGCACGCAATGCTGTATGACACAATCCAGTTTCCATGGCATTAGCCATCACGCAGTAGAGATGTTGGAAGACCGAATCAACATGTGCTCCTTTGTTAGCATCTATTTTCTTTAATTCAACTTTATAAAACCTTATACCCTCTTTTTATACTGTCTATAAAGACCTTGTGAGCCTATTTCTATCCTATTACCGTCATTTTTTAAGTTCTTACATTGTTAAATCTAAATCAAATGACTAAATCAAACATGATTAGAACGCATCACATGGCGTTTCGTGAAAGATACATGTCTTTTGAAAGCAGCGTTAGGCTTGTTTTCTTTACTAAACCCCTTTTTCCACTTTAAATCGCTCCCTTAAATGACTATAATGCCCTAAATATGTAATTACACAGAAGGGACACAGATGTAGAAAAAGTAATTGATGTAATGATGCGGCAGGCCGAGACATTTAGCCTCGTATGTGCGGCCACACAATTGCCATAATTACTCAGAGGATCAGTATCGTGTAACCTGGAGTTAGCAGAGCACCTCAGGCCTAGTAGATCATGTGTTTGTGGAAGATTTTCTAGAAAGACTTGGAGAACCATCAGGATCATTAAATCTCAATTGTTTCTCTACACCAAGCGTTGAGGAGAGTGCACACCCTTCTAGTGTGTGACTCCCTTGTCTCAGATCAGATTTTTAACTATATACAAAGATTTACTGTACTGTATATTAGAAAAAAATCTACATTTATATATTACAAAAGTTGCTGCTCACTTTTTTTTAGAGATGAATGTCCATTACAGTATCTGTACTGTATCCTGTAGTAAGCTAATAAATAAATGAATGAATTATGACTTGGTGCCTGTTATGAAAAAGGCTGGGCTATGTTGCCTGTAATAACAAAATGCAAACCAAGACATTGATATGTTACAGCTTGTAATTTATAAGTAGTGGATTTAAGTTACAGTAACACAAGTTAAATATGTATATATACCAGAGCTATTGAGAGAGAGAGTTGCGTCAAATCCGTTGACTCCAATAACAGTTT
Organism: Triplophysa siluroides; assembly: GCA_006030095.1. Lineage (NCBI taxonomy): Eukaryota > Metazoa > Chordata > Actinopteri > Cypriniformes > Nemacheilidae > Triplophysa > Triplophysa siluroides. Next base: position 1,455,537 of record VCII01000691.1, read on the forward strand.
TTTCACAGCAATGGCACAAAGAGCCTTAAGTTCAATAAAGCTTATCAAACTCTAAAATTGTTTATTTGTGTATTTCGCTATAAAAGGTTTTATAAACACATTTAAAAACAAGTCCTATGTAAAGTCTCCAAGGTTTTAAAAAAGCATCCGACGCGCAATACGTTTTTTTCTAGATGTTGTGGTCCATTCCTTATTTCTGTACTCAACCTGCCGCCGTTTGATTTTCCCTTCTTGATCTCAAGAAACGTCCTGTTGATTACATCTGACACAACCGGCCTATTTATGAAAGGATGTTTACGCCTAGCGTTTTGTTTCCTCTCATCTAATCTCCAAAACAAACAAAAAAACAACAACTGCTCAACGAAAGACTAGCTATCGTCTCATTGCACAGTGAGCGAAGAGGAAGCTGACCCGAGATCAGATAAATCATGCGTGTTTGCCGTTTTTCCGTGTGGGTGTCTACTCCTGATTTCCCCCAGGTGCACGGAGAGAGGACCTTGACTAAGTCCACAAACATTAGTTCTTCTGACCCTCTCCTGGTCCCTTTTGATGCTCAATACAACCAGATGGGTTGTTTGAAGGGCCCTTGGATATGCTGCCTACACTTAACCGCCGGTACCACTCGTTTCTATTAAACACGACCGTAAAAATAACTAGCGTCCCTACGCGTTGACTCATGTTGGTCTTTGCTGTGATGGTGCAAGCTTTTATAAAGCATTGGAATCGGTATAGAGATAAACTTATAGCAGACTGTTGGAAAGTACACTGTACATATGTATATTATCATTTCTTTCCGTTCCAAAATGGTTAGAATGTGTTTGTTCTGTAGTACCATACAAGATTTCTCCGTGTTACAATTCAGGGAAACAGACAGAAGACTGGAATGTACGCTAAAACATGATTTTACACAGCGAACGTGAATTGAAGCGGAAACAGCTTGAAACAGCAAGAGCTGATGAATACAAGTATTGGCTGTAGAACCATTATGTGTTTCATGTTTCTCAGATGCTGGGCATTCTTGTGGTCAGAGAAAGGAAATGTCACCCGCATCGGGCTGAACTGGTGGTCTTCGCTGTTAACATACACTCACCGCACTGGGGTCTACTTTCACCAGCATAGGTGGTCTCCAGAAGTTAGTGTGTTAGATTTGCTATACAGTCCCCTTTGTAAAAGCTATTGGGTAACTGTACATTTTGTTTTCGAAGACTTTATTTATTCAAAGTCTGCCTTTTTACCAAGATAGTTTAGCATTAAACACAAAAGACGTATTGTGCGCAGCACGTTCTAAACTTTTTCACCTTGAAAACGGCTCCAGCACCAGCTGCGGTTTGAGACTTGGCCATGTTGAATGGAGTTGAAAGACCTTTGTGTGGTTCCTATTCGTGAAGAATTGATCTTTTTTAGCTTTAGTCTTTATTCTGGACGTTTAAAGCGAGATCAAGATTATTAACAAGGCTTATTGCGTTGAACACATTGCGTACTTCAATAGGAAGGGGCAAAACTCTACTTGTATCTGTAATAAAAACGTAGTAAATGTGAATATACATTTTACTTGCCAAAAATCAAGTACGATTAGTAATAATAATGATCTATATTAAGTTATAATATTAGAAAGGATAAACAGTAGACTCAAGTGGCTGAATAGGGATTTGAGTCCAATTCGGATACAATGGGTTCTTTTTCACTCCGTTCATTTTGTCCTCAACTAAAAGAGGTCCAAGTTTGATTCTTTTAAAGAGTAATTTAAAACCTTCCAAGAGCATTTACTGTTAAAAGCATTCAGAATAATTTATACTTATATTGTAGATCTCGCTTCAACAACAGACACTTCAGGCCATCCCTGACAATGAATTTTAAAATAAGTCTAATAGCATTAAATCGATAGCTTCACAGTTTGACCCACCTCAACGATGACAGAACTTCCATCTCTGAGCAGCTGTGGGGGAGCCAATGAATAACACATGATGCGGTGGGTGATTAAATCGTCACCTGCGTGGAGCGAGAGCGAGGGAGAAATTGTGCTTCCATTTCCTGATGTTAATGATGATAATTCACTCCCTGCCGACATGCATGCAACCTGCATGAGAAACAAACAACCAGGGAGGTTGTATATCGATGTCAGGTCAAGGATGAATAACTCTCATGCTGAATGATCACAGATTAAGTTGCCGCAGCATGACAGAGGGATTAAGTTCAGTTAGAACGATCAATGTGCTAAATTCTGCCAGACTTATCTGGAGTCACCCACTGTCTAGAGATACATGGAGACCATTGCTCTGACAGTAAGAAAGAACAATTCTGCAGAAAAAGACCACTTCATATTGTGTTTTGGATGTCGGTATGTAGTATAGGTTGGTTGTGACCCCACCATGCTTGCTAGTTAACATCTAGTGACAAAGAACCAGACTGTCATTGCTTTTCAAGTAAAAGTTGAGGAAAATCTTGAATAAAAATCATCATTTATTCACCCTCATGTCATTCCAAACCTGTATGATTTATGGCTGGAATACACTACAGGACTTTTAAAAGCTGAACAGATTTTTTTAAACTAGACTTCATACACTTGCAGAGATTTTGAAAGCTTTCAGAAAGAAACACACTAATGGCTGGAATTCACTTCAAGACTCGTAAAATCTGAACAGATTGTTTTAAACTCGACATCATACACAAAGTTTCAGATAGAAACACACTAACTGATCAAATCTGCAAACTGGTTTAGACTTTGAGCAAAAGTCTTGTAGTGTATTTAAGCCTTCACTTTCTACTGCAGAACACAAAAGTTATTCCTTCAGAAGATTTTTTGGAGAGTGCTGGTCATTGGCGCCCATTGACTTGGATTGGATGGATATGGACGCAAAACAACCGAGTCATTTCTCAAAAACATCAAACCAGCAGTAACCATCATAAACCATTTTCAGCATTTCTGTTTTAAGTTATGGAATAAATGTGATTTGATTTAATGAATAGTTATTGTTCTTAAAAAATCAATTCCGTCCCTTCATGTCTTGGATGTCCTACAGTCCCATGCTTTGTTCATTTATCCCTTTTTTCGGTGCATTGATGTGAATCTGCTTTACAGAGCTGTAAAATTCAAATACACACACCCATAAAGGCTTCATGACAAGACCGCCTATATTAGGGTGTGTTTAATCTAGGCCAACATCTGTGTGGTATCTACCCATGCGGAATGCCTTCTATTGTTTGTAGTGATATGAGTGTGGAGATCTTAAAAAACGGCCATTAATAGGGACATTTCTCCACTCGTTCGTCCATGTGTCCTGCAGAACTACGGTGCTGGTGCCAGTAGGGACAAAACGTTTTACAACAATATGGGTGGTTATGCCAGGACTGTGGTGCGTTTTCATTTTATAGCAGAGTGGAGGGACAGTAAAAGATGGAATTGCTACAGGACCGTTGCTCTCTAGCTTGCACGAATCGCAGCCAGCCTCATAGAATTCAAAGCAAGGCAAACTTGTTTGGATACAGTATGCTAAACGCCGTCATAGAGAGGCAGAGAGCGTATTTTTGTTTTCTCATATTTCTGTTGGCAGAAAATGTTAGCTCATTTACTCTGGTTTGTTTTGATGTCGAACAGAAATGGTTTTACACAGTTTTGGAATCGCCTAAGCTAATGGACTCCACCGCAAAGCAATATGAGTCAGGGCTGAAAACAATAAAGGAATAAGCAGAAACATTGTTTGAAAGAAGAGTAAAAGGTCAGCCCCTTGGTGGAATGGGTTGTGCATGTGCTCAGCTGTTATGCCTGATGTTGGATTAAATCTGGTTTGCACCCGATTCGTTTTTATTGTTCATCTTGTATTTTGGTGTTTCTTTCACAAATGTATTGTTCTTTTTGTAAGAAAGAAAATCCTGTAGTTTGTTATGAAATGTTTTGAGTGAGGAAGTGTAAATTATTACCATTTTAGGGGAGATGGGATATGTACTCTTAACTCTTTCCACCCCACTGTTTTTAATGAAAGTTTGTCTCTTTTTACCCAACACTGGGTTGAAAATAACCCAGCATTTGTTAGTGTGATATTAAATTAAAGAGCAGAGCCTGCTTTAAACATTAAATAAACCTCTTTTCAAAGAGTCAACCAAAAGAGAAGCGCGCCTCGCGTTCTCGAACATGAAAAGCACGTTTTATGTGATCGCCCGATTATTCTGTCTTTTTTATTACCTCTTGAATGTGGGTCGGTTTCTTTAAAAATACAAGAAAAGCTACGAAATGTTGAAACTTCATCCAGATCAGATTTAGAAGGATTTTCAGAGCATGGACATGCTGTTTTTGCATCCGTAGATACTGTACTCTTTCAGAAGATGGATAACAGCGCCCCCTACTTTATGACAGTATAAACATGGGAAAATGTAAGGGCGAATCTCGTCGACAGCATAAAAAAGTTGTCTTATAAACGATGGAAAATTCTGTCAATGGTGGGAAGGAGTTCAAGAAACAATCATTAATTCAACTAAAAATAAATAAAGGCAGCACAATGGGCATCTCTCATTCTTTCTGGTCCTGTGCTTGATTTAATAGGCGTGTAATCGATTGCCTTACAGTGCGGTAGGCATGACCCAGGTCACGCTCAATACTCATGTCCTCTGATAACTGCCACACATATATAATTCACGTATGACTCACCATGCACAGATGAGAAGATGCTCCATCACCATCTTCAATAACTTGTCTGACTCATCTCCATTCTAGAAATCCCTTTTGCCCCCTAACCACGCTCGACTAATAACAGGGTTTGTACATGGTTTACATTTATCGGACTTGGCTTGGACACAGAACGCCGATTCTGTGGCCCCCTTTCAGCGCTTCTCAGAACATGGACGTTTCCATTCAATAACAAAGTGTTTAGCCAGCAGTTTTTGTTTTCTTTCATTATTCTTTTCCTCCCTACAGCGCTGAATGCGGTCTTTTTATGGTTTTTAAAAAGGATGGGAGTTTTCTTTGTGGCGATTTCTCCCGTGCGGGCCAAAGCCACAACAGATGCACCATTCGCGGGCCCTTTTTGTTGCTCATTAGAGATGGGCAGCTGTCTGTTCGCCCAGCCAAGGCACTGGCGACAACCCACTCCCAATTCTTATCGAGGCAGTGCAACAGGAAAAGTCTTAATCTCAGAGATTACACAGACAAAAGAGATCAATGTTGAGCGTTGTATTGGCTGATAAACGGGTGAGACAGACCTTGGGTTGCACACCTGCAGCATGTGGAGGCCCTGAACGGTGTGGCTTTTGAAGCCATTAAAAAACACGAACAGATCCTGCCAGGTCAGGACGAGGACACAGGGAGGTTGTTTATACTTCTTTTCTACCGGTCAGTAAAAAAGGCGAGTAAAACTGCGTCTAAAAGGGGTTCTGTTTCTTTTTTGCCCTGTGAAACGCTGGCGCTGATCTAAGAAAAGTCCTTGAGATTTGTGTGGTTTGGGGTGTATCGTCTGACCCTTTGCTCTCTTTCTCAATGCTATTATTACAGCCCTCTGATCCTAAATGCTGTTTGTGCCATACATGCTCATTTAAATCACATTAGCGACTTTCCCAGGGCAACTTCAGCAGTGATGCTGGGTGTGTGTAAATACCTGACATGCACGCGCTCACGCACACTTACACAGACATGCATGCCGTCGCACGAAAAGAGTGCCATACTGTTTTGGTTTTATAAAAAAAATGATTTGCCCGTTAAATAGTCCCCCGGACAACAATTATTTAGCTCAATTTAATCAAGACCTACCACTTTCAATTATTTATTAGTTTCATAAATGTATAAAAATGTAATTAAATATAATTTATAAAATGCAGCTTACATTTTAAATGCAAACTTTGTTTTTTTTATACTTCACAGTTCACTCTACGTAATATAAATACTGTAGAATAAATAAATAAAAACATTTTTTAAATGTTGCATTGTTGTCTCCCAAATACTTTTTCTAGAAAATCATAACCATGATTGGAAAGTAAAACAATAGAATAAAAATGTAAAAGAAAATAAAACGCTTCTTTAATAAATAGTAAAAAATAAGATCTATGAAAAATAACCTCTAGAGTACATTATGCCATATCTAAGTATTATTATTATTAGTATTATTTTGTATTTTTATTATCAATATTTATTATTATTATTATTATATTTGATGTGTATATTATTTATAATAACAGTATTAATATTATTACATTTTTAAATGGCAACTTTAAAATTTAAGTTTTTGAATTGACTTTCCATGGTAAAAAGACAAACAAATCCGGTAACATAATGTGTAATGGCAGGTGTGCTTTACAAATAAGGTTCTTAACTAGTGATTAACTATTTTTTTACTTTACCACGAATACTGTATGGAGAGAAGCTTTAAAGTAGCACAAAACCAGCCTGAAATTCCTATTGTTAAAACTGTTTTCCCTTCTTTTTTAGCAAGGTACACACTCGTGGGTTTGATGTACAGCAGAAACACCCTGGTGGTGTCACTTTTCCCAAGCACCTGCCAGGAGAGCCATAAAAACAGCGAGACAGGGAAGCGTGCGTTACTAATCTGATTGCATTGTCAGGAAATGTGATGAGTAATGTGAGTGTAATGTCTGCAGCCAAGTCCTGCGGGATTGCACGGTTCCACCGTCTGGCCACGGAAACGTCTCGCATATGAGGAAGGCTGGCATGTCTTCACAAATCAAATCCCTACCATAAACAAATCCTCCAAACTTCACAGCATTGGCAGTGTTTGTGTAGGATTTCTGCAACTATACTTGCACATCTTCAGAGACAAGTCTCTCTCTGGTCTTTTAAGTGCAATAAAACACTATATTTGCAGCTTTTTCATGCTGCAAGAACTATAGTAAGAATGTAAGAGCGAAATCCAAAAGACAAATCTCTATCACATTTGATAGCAGCTGTCAGTTTAGTCTATGAAGTCTACAGGACTCTTTAATGTGTAGAGAATATGCTTTGGGGAAACCCCAGCAACACTGGCAGTATGTTTGTTTGTTTTTTGTCTCTGTTTTGTACTTATAAGTTATTTTCATACAAGTGCTTCCTGTGTACAACGGCCCTGTGTTGTGTTTGGCAGTGTTTGTTTTGGCAGGGCCTCAGGTTCCACCAGCTGTGGCACGGATTGTCAAATCCACCCATGTTTCTGTTTTCATCCAACCGTCTCACCAGGATGCGAAAGCCTCTACACCCAGATGAATTTTTGTCTTTGGTGGACACTGCTGATAACCCTTCACTATAGATGCACGGACACATTATGCAGTGCCCAGCACCCGCAGCCATGCCCATGTTTTGTAACCAAGGAATGGTTTTGTTTTTCGAATAGGGTGGGTCTATTTATTTTGGGATTTGGCAGTGTGTGTATCTCATGCGAGTAGTAAAGTCTGATTACAGAGTGACGTTCATTTCTTACTTCTGGATCCTTTTTGAAGAGTATTTTCAACAAATTGCAAAACACTCTCAGTACAGAGTCTTTAAACGTTTTGGTGCAGATTTGTCCTTTTTCAATTCAATTACACTTTTAGTGATTGTACAACCCATAAATATGCATATGTACTGTATATATGTAAAATATGACATTTTCTACATAGCCACCACATTATTCATCATGAGTAATATAACGTTTTGTTGAGAATATAATTTTTTTTACCATAGGTTTTTACCATGTTGGTAGATAAGATGTCAATGTATGGTGGTTTGAATATCCATGTGGAAGCATTTTTAAAGCATAGTTTTCATAGTCTGATAAGGGAATTGTCACATCCATAACAGTCCATATTCTTCATAAATGGCTGCATGGAAATTAAAATAACCATTTTGTGGTCTAAAAAGAGCCATCATTCGTCCATTTGTTGGATATTATTGCTTCTGGTTTCCACATTTTAATTCACAGAAATCCTTCAAAGTGTGTTGTCTCAAAAACGTGCCTCATTTTTTGTCACATACATAACACATTAAATGTTCCTTATTTTACAATAGAAAACTCAATATTTGTCTGATGTCTGGACTCTATCGTCAAATTTTAACCCCATAAAACATTTTTATATATTGGTAATTAATACCATCTCTAAACATTTATATTTCAAGTTTTGGCTGAAAACATCACATCCATAATGCTGCAATTGGCCATGTGATACGTTTATCAACCTGTTCCCTTTTGTCCCCTGTAAAAGTCCAATTTGTAATTTAAATATGAAACTTTAAATATAAACCATGAAATCGTAATATAAACCTTGACATTTGTTTTAATCTGGATGAGGTCTCCAGTCAGTTATTAACAACAGGACTCAAATAATGAAAACACTGGGCCTTTAGTTCCACCAATCCAAGTTTATTTCCACTCATGGTGTGTGTGTCTGTCTTTCTTCGGTCGGGTAATTATTTGCATCTGCACGTGTGTCCATGAACCATCGTCGCAAACCGGATCGCTGTTGAAAGTCTCCGGGAGGTGCTGGCAGAGGATAAGAGAGGCACAGAGGCCTCGCTTTGAAAAATGCCCCGCGTAGGCACTCCGCTTTATGATTTTGTTTATCTCATCTGTAACCCTGAAATTTGTGGCCTTAACGCTTGCGCTACATGTGGTTTCAAAAGTCCCGATTTGTGCGTTGCGTTTGGATGTTCAATTAGGCAGATCTGCGTCGCTTTGCTAGCCAACTACCTGCCACACGTTGCTCGGAAAGCTGTATAACAAAACCAGGTTCTGAGACGGAATTAAATATTGGGCGTTTTATCATACATCGTCTGAAGCACAGAATAGATGTTATGCGTGACATTTTCTTCTCGACAGCGCTGCCGTTTGATGTATGAGGACGTCTGTGAGTGTGGTTTCAAATGGGATTTACAGGACGGGGATTGTAAAATTGAGGAGTTAGACTTGAGGAAAGGGATGTTGTGGGAGTTTTGTGTGATAAATGTATCAAATAATGTGAGGCTGTTCTGTTTTGAAGTATGCACGGAGGGACGGTTCCAATATTAACTCTTGAATATTAATTATACAGTTCAACGCTCTCATGTAGGCTACTCAGTGAAAATATTAACTTAAGGTACATTTGGCAGACGGTCCAATGAAAAAAGCTGTTTACGGACTTTGATCACCTGCCAAAAACTGCTCTTGTAAATTAAGTTTGCTAAAGGCTCTTACCTTCATTAAACTGTGCCTAGCCATATGAGACGTTTGTATTGGATTTTCTGTGTGCTGTTATTATTTTATTGTCATGTTTTAACCCATAAGGGTGGAAATTAATAACACATTTTTTTCAGGAAAAGAAATAAAGACACCAAACAGACATACTGCAGGAGTACAGAGCTACAGAATAAATGAATATAGATTACAATACTTGGAGGATTATCGATGATACATTTTTGAGTTCATATTAAAATCTATAACTTTTGGTTCAACGTGATTTGAGACATTGATGACTTTATAATATCACTGAAATGTCCTTTCTAAAACTCTAGGGAGACATAGAATGGTTTCCTGACATTGGAAACATCTGATAATCTGGACAGCGTTTACATTTACATTACATTTATCCATTTGGCAGACGCCTTTATCCAAAGCGACTTACAAGTAGGACAGCATCTTACATTTTGTCAAATAAAGGGATAGTTCACCCAAAAATGAATATTCCGCCATCATTAACTCATTTAAAACCTGTATGACTTACTTTCTTCTGAAAATACAAAAGAAGATAAATTGAAGAGTGTTAGCATCTTAACAACAGTGGTACCCATTGACTTGCATTGGTTTTGTGACTATACAATAGAAGTGAATGGGTAACGCCTTTGTTCGGTTACCAACATTCTTGGAGAAACAATTGTGTTATTTAAGAGACTAAAATAAGAACTGATTATAAGAACTGGTTAAAATCCCCAATTAGAATTGAAAGAAACCTTATCTGTAATATTTCTTGGGAACTTTTCATAAAATCCAATATTCACAGTGACAAAACCCCATTCTTGGAAACACCTTAACATCAATTTTTCCTTTGACAAAACTACCTCGTTTTCACCCCCGGAGTTGAATAACTCCCGTTTCTGCACGCGCATGAACCGAACCCGCACGGCTTGGTTTGCGTTAATGGCTTTCTTATGGGGAGATGGTTACGGCCCTCTTGATTTTCCTTCTAGCCGCCTGGCCCGCGATAAAAGAGCAGGTCCCCAACAGGCGCTCGCTATGAAGTGCGTGCTGAAATGCGATGGTGGGGTAGCAGAAGTGCAGGGACGGGATCCAAACCAACGTCCCCGGCACTCTTACCTTGAGTCTGCAGTGTTGAAGAGGCTTGGCTCGATCCATCGCTGTGGTGGATCGACAGAGTAGTGAAATGGAGCCGCTGCCTAACCGCCATTTGCTGTTTTTGGAGCAGCTATAGTTCTTGGTTGGTTAGGTTAAGAAAGTGTTTATTTTTATGTGAAAGAGTGAACTGGCTGTTCTGGATGTTATACATCCTGGCCATGGAGGCTGTAGTTGAGATTATTACTACTGAGATTTACAGCATTCCTTTTTTGCTTTGTGAGCAAATGTTCATTTACATATATGCATTTGGCAGATGCGTTCCTTTTATCCGAAATTTACGTTTACATGTGCATTCAGACTATATATTTTGTTATCGATATAACAAATTGCATAATTAGACTTTTCTGCATTGCTAAAAGGTCCAGTGTGGAACCCATTCCTGATGTTGGGAGCATCTGTTTTAAAGCACTCAACGTGTGAAGTCCTAACAGATACCTCCTAAAAAGCCCCATTGCGAATCGATTGATTTATTTTAATTCTTGTGCCAGGTTTATTTTGCTTGTTTTAGCTCTGCAGATGCCGCAAATGAATATGATATGGCATCTGGAGTGATCTCGATCTGCCAGGAAGAAATCCATTTCATAGGCTTTGGATGAATTATATTCATAATAACATCTGCAACAGGCTTCGGTGAAGCACAGACTTTCTCCATCCATTGTTCTTTGGCCTCCCTCTGAGCCCATTTAAAAGGGATATTGTTCTGTTTGGCTTCGTTTAAACTTTAATTGGAATGTTACGAGGCCGGAGCTGAATGACTTTACATACGGAGCAAGTCTATTACATGCTGGCATGTAAACACAAAACACATTACATATGACAAATGCGTATCCCCCACGACTGGTCTGAAACGCTTAGAAGCTAAACACACAGGATTGTGGGAAATGAGAAGGTAAACCTACTGAGACGAAGATTAGGAGATTATTTGATTCCCGTCTACAAGATTTGTTCGAGTGTTTGGTGAATGACCACATTTTGACACATCTCGTTTGCTTCGTAAAATATATCGCTCCCTGTTCTCGTGTTCATCCTCCCAAAAGCACAAGTAAAATGCGGTTTGGCACCACGGTTCACGGCGTGAAGCCACAGTGGTTGATGAAATAGATTAGCCAGTTAGAAAATGCATTGCGGATGATTTTTATAATCTAGCTCTCCGCAGATGGCAGGACTGGAGTTGTGTCTGGCCTTTTAAAATTTAATTTTTAATGCATAAATGTTAACCCCGTGACACAAAGAACATAGATGCTTTTATCCAAAGTGATTTACAAAAATGAGGACAATAAAGCAGTTTATCCTGTAGATATGATAATGTGATAATGAGTTTAGACTAATAAATTGAAAGTTAACCATTAGACAAAACTGTCCATTCTTTGTCATTCAGTTTAGTTTAGATGTCTTGTTTTGTTTAGTTTAGTTTAGATGTTTTGTTTAGTTTAGTGAGATGTTTAGTTTAGTTGAGATGTTTAGTTTAGTTGAGATGTTTAGTTGAGATGTTTAGTTGAGATGTTTAGTTTAGTTAGAGTTTAGTTTAGTTCAGGCAGTGTGTTTGGGCACAAAGTACAGTGGCGAAAAAGAGACTTTAAAATTAAGAGTCTTTCATAACTCCCGTAATTATTTGTTTTACATATTATAGTATTTTGTTTTTTGATGTTTATAGAAATATTATGACATGCAGAAGGGTCATAAGACACAGTGTCTAAAAACCTTGTGACTCGTGTTCCAAGGCAGCTGCTTATGCAAGCAGGGTTTTGGAACAAGAGTTTCTGCACAAAGCTGCTCTCATAACTTAAGGCAACTAAACATCTTCATTCGCTTTCTCTTTTGTATCCACATTTGGGCTCGTGTCCTGTCCTGTCCTTGTCGAAAGTTTTCCTATGTTTCTTTCTTTGTGTCTTCACGGAGACACTGTAAAGACATGCAAAGGATCAGATTTCGATGCTTCAGGACAGCGTTTAATTGAAGATTAGATCCATACCACAGCAGGGTGTCTCCATAAAAACTGTTCTATTTTACTTATCTATTGTACTAGTTTGCATTTATAGTGTTGCATCTCTGTTTAAAGAGAAATTATGTTAAAAGCCCAGTAAAACAGTGAGTGTGTTTGGGATTTTGGCAGTCAGGGTCATGTGTGTGTTGGTTCGGCTACTGTTGGCTGGCTTACGCTTGAGTGCCCATATCTGCGGGTTAGCAGTTTATCTATTTCCCCTCTTCCTGTCCAGTATTCTAAAAGCTCCCAGTATGTACTGGTTTATTCCATCTGTCTGTCTGCATAATCTTCCATTAAGAACATTCAGAACTCTGCTAAACTACTGGTGACCTAATTTTATAATAAATATGAAATATAATTCCTCATCTTTATATCCAACCATCCACCCTTAACAGTGATATCAGCTACGTATGTAGACATCTACTTACCTGTGTCTGGTCACCAGAACAAATACCAGCTTCTTTGAATAAAATCCAAGGGGGTTCAGTCTGGGGACGAGGGTGTACATGGGGCAGAAATGGGGGAAGGGAGAGAAACAGGCACAAGGATCGAACGAGGGGGTAAAAGCGAAAGCGACAGATGGTGAGTGGAGAAATGCAGAGAGGATTGAGTGTCGCTCTGTTGGTAGAGCAAAGACAGGAGGTGGGATCAGAGAATGACAAAACCTGTGATGCAGATCATAACCAGTCTGCTCTGTAATCTGCTCTGGTTTTCGGCCTCGTCTCCATTAATATTCCCTGGACAAAACTAGCAGAACGTTCCAGAGGTTATCAGAGCTTTACAAAGCTCTCTGAAGTTCTCTAGGCCTACACAGCTGTGAGAAGTTTCTTGGAGTCTAGACATCTTGGAGTTTTGGATTACACTTCATGATGAGGTGGTTGCAGACAGTGCAATCGTTGTTCGGGGGGAGCAGCCGCAGCACTCCGGTGACCCCTTCCTCCAGCCCAAGCACGAAAAGCAAAGACCTAAAGGCCAAGCAGGTAAGAGGCTCAAGAGGATGAAGATAAAGCACGGGTTGTATGTTGAGTAATTGTGTTAAAGATTATTAGATTGGATATGTGATGACATACTTTACATACTGTACAGCACTACTGCAACCTTAAAGGGATATTTCACTGCAAATACAAATTTCCCCATGTTTTACTCACTCTCAAGTCATCCTGACTTGATATGACTTTCTTCTTGAAGAATAATGCAGTCGAAGTTATAATATCACGTATCATTGTACTTCCAAGTGGTAGAATTGGAATGAATGTCGACTTTTTGAAGCTCCAAAAAGTGCATCCATCGATCAAAGAACTGGTCTACACGCCTCTGTGGTCTAAACATAGGACTTCTGAAGCGAATCGATGCGTTTGTTTAAGAGAAATATCCATATTGACAGTGCTATTAACGTTGATGTCTAGCTTCCGTTATGCTTCGACTGCATGTGAACCTGAGGCTTGTTTTCCCGCAAATGAGCTAGTTCCGGTGACGAACGCGGCATTTTTCGTTTTGTTCCAATAGGATGCCGCCTCCTCTACACAGGAGCTTTCGTCACCGTCATTATTCTTCAAGAAGAAAGTCATATTCCGTCAGGATGCCTTGAGGGTGAATAAAACATGGGGAAATTTTAAATTGCCTGTGAAATATCCCTTTTATCCATTAAGCGTCACAGACCTTTTCTATAGATAATAAAGCCTTTCTTTTCTATGATCTGTACGATGGTCATAGGCAGCTTTGTGTACGTGTATTTTTTTGTGCTGTGTTTGGATTTGCTTTGTTTAGATTTCACTCCATGCTTCAAATTCACGAGGACCTGACGACTAGTTGATGACACAGTTAGTGCAAGATAATATCTTGACGGTTTTCAAGCTTATCTCTAAATCGAATGCCTCTTTCCCTCAATGTCATTCTTTACATCTGCAGCTTCATGCTGTGCAGTTCATTTTTTACCTTTCCAACTTTTTTGTATTATGCCCTAAGAACTTTCGAATAACTTGTTTTTCTTAATGGACATTTCATTTTAATTTCATTATTTGTATCCATGTATTTGTTTTTAAATCTAATTTATTCATACACAAAAAAATGCTGAGCTATTTTAACCCAGCACTGAGTCGAAAAGTACAAACCCAACTTCTGGGTTAAATTAACCCGGCAAATGGTTTATATTCACCCCAACAAGGGGTTAAAACAACTCAGTTAGGGCGGGTAGGTTTTTGACCCAATGCTGGGTTGAGATAACATTTATTAACATAAGATTTTTAGATTTTATATGTATAGTTGTCATCTGTACCATCTTTGGACAAGGTGCATTTCCAAAGCAACCTGATATTCAACCAGAAATAGCTTTTAAACACATCTGAAAAACATTTGAAAACGTGTACAAAATCCATGCAGTCAATATACTTCAAAATATGTATGTTGAAATATGAGCTGTTGAGATATGTGGGTGGTGAGGTTTGTGCAGTGTTTGGATAATCTCACAGCTAATGAACATCAGCCATTGCATGCTAAATGATCGCATTCTCTCCGGATGGCAGACGTGGGCTGCAGGAACTGATCTGGGTTCGAGAGAGGTGCTTAGCGCGTTTCTGTGTTACTCTAATGACAGATAATGACAGCTTAACAACCTACTCAGGACAGGACCAAAACACCCACCATCAACTATTTATGACCTTTTACTGTCAAATCCCAGTTAATGCCTGCAAACCACTCCTAGGGTAAAACTGGGGAGTAAGATGGCGTAAAGATTCGAAGAGATATCAGTTTGTCGCTTGATTTTTTTAAAGGTTTTAATAAGGCGTGCTTGACTTATTGTGGTGCAGCGCAACGCTAGCTTTGCCAAGGTCTTGGGTTCGATTACAAGAAAAAAATGTGCACCTGAAATGCCAAATTATGTCAATATGAATCCCGAAGCATCTTTGGATATTGTGCCTGTGACTGCATATTTTGTGCCAATATCTAAATTTCAGATATCGCCGCCTATTTTGTATTCAATTCCCCCACTCTATTTATCATTCTCCCTCTTCCCCTAACCTCATAGAAATGAGGATGCTAGCCAGCTTTCAACAACCATTTCCTTTCACTTTTCCTCTGTAACAACCATGCTTGTCCATCACTGTCAGCCACAGCACCAGATACAGTGTAACCGGTGCCAGAAAAATGCACGGCTTCATTTATTTATGCATAGGCAAAAATGCTGAGTCAAACAGCTGCTTCAGTCTTTTTCCAGCAATGAAGTGCAAACAAAACATATCTGTTTAGTGAAATGCAGAGGAGCTGTTGTGGATGTGTGCATATATTGATTCCTCATGAACGTTGATCACATTACTTTTGGTTACATGTCTGTTTTACCTGCTCACTCAGTGCCTTTGGGATCGGGAGGCACTGCTTTGTTTCATCCAAACACGTCCAGCCACTCTTAATTACTCTAATGGCCTAGAACTCTTACAGAACAGAGGGTATGAAATAAAGCACTCTCTTATTTAACACAGCTTGAGCTCATGCGCACACCCTTTGCTTCTGACTTGAGACTGAATTGCTGTTTTTGTTGCTTACTTATGAATTTGATCTATAGAAGTAAGTGAATCCTTAACCATTTAAGCTATTTTTTGACATCCCAGAGACTTACATTTTAAACTAGGGATCCAAGCCTTAGAGACCAGAATGCGTGAGTGGGCTCCTGGGCCTATAGGCAACCAAAACCCAAACAAAATATCATTCACCCATCAATGAAACAATTTTTATAAGACTACTTGCTTGGAGAGGACAAAAGTAAAGAATGAGCCATTTCAGATTCAGATTTGTTGGTTCCAGTCAGGTTGGGTCAGGTCAGGTCACAGGGTCTAATTTATGGGCTTGGTTCGGCTTTAATTTAATGCATGTGTAGACCTCTAATACACGCACAATGATTCTCTTTTCTTTTGGGCCGCATTAGAAAGAGTAAATGAGGGCTATTAGCAACATTAACCTTTGACCCCAAAACGGCACTTTTTTTCCTGCATACAAAAAGGACCCTTTATTAGTACTAAAAAAGTGTCTTTATTAGTTCCATTTTGGTACTAGACAGCAGTACAATTAGATGGAAATCAATTGAGAAATCTTTGTTAAAAGGAAATTTATTAAAATATACATTTTACATGTTTTTTTCTGAGAAAACACCTTAGTCACATGCGACTCCAGAAGAGATATCAATGTTTCTGAATGGTTTCCATTGGTTTGAATCTGTCTTATCTCTTATTAAATTCTTCCCCAACCTAAGTGATCTATGTTATCAACATTAATTGTATAGTTTTATACTTATTTTGTCAAAAATAAATTTAATAGGAGGCAACATTGAATATTTAAAAAAGCCAGTAACTACAATAAAGAGTTATGAAGGAGCCTCCTAAAGTTGCTTTCAGACCGGCTGATTATTGCAGAGGTGTGCCTTAGGCTGGCCACAATAAAAGGCCGCTCTTATATGTGCAGTTTTATCACACAGCACAATGCCACAGATATCGCAAGTTTTGAGGGAGCGTGCAATCGACATGCTGACTGCAGGAATGTCCACCAGAGCTGTTGAACGTGAATTGAATGTTCATAAGCCGTCTCCAAAGGCGTTTCAGATCATTTTCAGTGTTTTCGCCAATAGCTGGAAGTCTTCATATTGTTGTGTTGTTGAAATCTTACATTTGTCATCCTTAGCTGCTGTCTTAACTTTCCTGTAGCCTGCAGTTTTTTACCCTGCATCTGTAGCAGTGCACAGCTGGATGATTTGTATCTCTCTTTTCTTGCTTGCGTGTGGATAAGCTCTCCAATATGTTGGATGCTGACTAACAGCATGTGCAACTGCTTCGTCACACGTGTCAGTGGGTTGCCGGGCTGCAGCTGTTCTGATGTGCATTCTCGCTCCTTTTATCTTTTTACAGCGAAGCTTCTTTCGGTAGCCTTGTGTGCTTCTGCTCGGATGAATGAACGACAAGAAAGCTCCAAATATGCACATACTCGACCAGAGAAAAAAATATTTTCTGGGTTTTTTTGGTGGTCTGTTTGCTGGTATCTTTTTCACTTGTCAGCTGCTTGTGTTGGAAGACTAGTTTAAGATAAACTTGACCAGATTTAAGCCTAGTTCAAGCAGGTTCTCCCTCGCTAAGCTTCGTCCTCAGCTCAGTGCTTCCTCCGTTTCCACGTAACTCTCAAATGTAATTCTACGCGGCACATCCCAGATTATCCATCCCACAATGCCCCGCAAGAAAGTCTTTAAATCTCACGCTTTCTCCAAAGCTGGGAAACAAGCCTAGACTGCAGAGCGAGAGAGAGGCGAAATACAGACAGAGTAAATGTTATGCAATGTTTTGTTCTTGGGAAAGTTTGGTATAATCGCTTCAGTCTGTTGTTAAATAGAAATGTGGGTTTGAAGATGATTATGTGTAAGCTTTCCCAGCACGGCTGGTTTGCTGTCCAGCGAGAGTGTGAGACTGACCTGATCTAGATGCCCGGTTGAACTTCGAAACCTGATGTACCAACAGTATTTGAATTGGCACAGATTCCCTATGCGGGCTGAAACACAATTGGAAAACGCAGGCCGATATCCAAAGCCAAAGTGAAATCCACGCTTAGAAGACTCTTATTAAAAAGAAGTTCATGAATGAATAGCTGCCGTGCGGCATGGTGACTGGATCTGACTCACGGATCCGTCAGAGCGAGTAATAGCATCTGGGATATGCCACACATCCCAAAGTTTCTACACCATTCCCCACTCGCTCTTTTCACTCATCAACCCATTCCTTTGATTTTAGAGCCCTTATTTTAACATCCTGTGGCTTTTCACAACTAAAGCCCAAGGCCTAGCTCTATATGTGCTCGCATCAATCAAGTCACCATACTTCGGCTTATAGATGTCTTCATTGGTTTCTTGTGGCCGAGGAGTTGCCGGCTGCCTCGGAGATAAATGAGTTTCATGCTACACTGATCTATGAATATAGGATGAGGCATCCTGCTGATGAAATTCCAGTAACATGATAGAAAACGTATCGCTGGTTAAAAGACATTAATATTATGGCGTTGTAAGTTGATAGAGGAAGAGCGTCTCTAATGAAAAGAGATATGTTACCTTAAATGAGAATTATGAGGTGACACGTTTTCTTTAGATTCATCGCACGTTAAAGTTTGCTGGTTTCTTAGGGTGTTTTTTAAAGCAATTCTGACGCCTCTGCTTACCCCGATCCCTTATTTTGGGTATAAATATGATGCCAAATGCCTCCGTTCTCTTGAATAATGGAGGAAATCTTGCAAATAATTTAAACGGGCCTTTTAAGGCAATTTGCAAAAGGAAATGCACCAATTACAGTAACATAAAAGCCTTGAAACTTTCCCATCACTTTTAAGTACAGTATTTACGGGGACCATGTATGGAATTATTTGTTTATTTTCTTTCAAATTCAAACACATCACAATTTATTGGTCGTAATGAAAAGTCTGTCATCATTTACTCTCCCCTTTCTCATTTCAAACCTGTATAACTTTCTTTCTTCCACAGAACACAAAATGTATTTGGAAAAATGTTGGTAAACAAACAATGGCGGGAGCCATTCACTTCTACTGTATGGACACAAAGCCAATGCAAGTCAATGGGGACCGCCGATGTTCAGTTACCAACAGTCTTTAACACATCTTCTTTTGTGTTCATTAGAAGAAATAAAATAAAAGTCATATCAAATAAATAAGCATTGCAGCTGTAATTACATAAAAAAAAAAACATTCAACACTCAGTGTTTTATTGTTCTGCAATGAAAAATGAGTAAATAGATGTATTCTGTAGTTTCTGTTTGTCCATGGTGTGACTCATGTGGGACTAACACCCGTCTCTCTCAGCCTCTGTGTGTGAATGTGTGCGTATTTGCCCGTTGTCTTTGTGTGCCAATGTGAAGATGGACACGAGGCTTGTTTCATGCCACAAACGCTCCGGTTACGTTATGCGAGAAAGTGTCTGTAATTATTTTGGCGGCGTGAAGCTTAAGTGTCATTGTCGAATTTAATACTGTGATTGTATTCCACGTTCTGACAATTCTTTATGAGTTTTATCTATAGAGCGAGTAGGAGAACTGGGAAACTAATCCACTTGCTTTACCAGTTCATTCTTTCTTATACCAAATAAAAAACACACCTCTGCAGATGTGTCATCCATTGTGCAGATGCATGCTAATGCAAAGGTGCTTTTTAGAACATGAACCCACTCATTGCCATTTTGGGATTAGGTTTTGTTTGCCGTCCAACCTGTATTTTATTCACATCTTTGTATTCACATTCTATCATTCCTTGTGTGTATCAACCTTTTATTCATCTTCATCTTTTTAATTTGGCGCGGTCACCATTAAAACTCAAGTGCATCATGTTTGTGTACATCCCAGCTGTGTTTGTCTTAGTTTAGGGAAGCTTTTTATTCATTTAACCATTAGGCAAGCTATCACACGATCAATATTGTTGCTTATTCTATGACACAGCACAGCCCTTGTTGGCCACCTTTCTTCCTTATTTGTCCAGTAAGAATGGCAGCAATAGCCCACAACAGTTATCTATAAATGAAAATCCAAACGTTATTGACTTTCTCATGATGGTATTAAAGCTGCAGTTTGTAAAAATTTTGCAGTAAAATATCCCCAAACCCCTAGGCTAGTGTTATATATTTTGTTCAGATGAGTACTTACAATATCTCAAATGTTTCCAACTACTTTTAAATCCTGAGAAAAACGGCATTCTAAACAGTGAACCAGGGCCGTTTAGTCACCTGTCAATGACGTCATATCCACGTTAACTGACGTAGAAACCGCATGACAATAGTGTCGTGGACAAATGCGGAAGTAGTGTCTAGCAAACCTCTAGCTTCTTCTCGAGCAGTCTCTTATTTATGGACTAGAATTATACGCAACATTTATAAAACTATTACTTTACCTCTTCCGCTAACATTATTTCTCGTTCCCGTCTGACTGATGTATCAGCGGTACCATCAGCGGTGGAGTTGAAGACAACATATCTCATCATTCCACTCTCCGTCACAGCGTCATCAAGCTACGCCATTGTTGTTGTTTTGATCGTGCGCCCTCCAGCGGCGAATTCTACAAACTGTACCTTTAACTAATAATCTGTCCATCTTCCATTTATGAGCACCAAGCTCCATTGTTTTTTCACATAAAAACAATAGGATCCCCCTTCAACTTCCCTTCAGCTCCATCAACTCATCCTGCTCCTTCAAAAAGATCTTGACAAGTCTGTCCTTTAGCTCTCTCTTTTTCAGTGTTGCAAGTCCATTGGGTTTCCTACTGTAGAAGTCATCAGATCTGTAACCCACTCAGTGATTGTTCATTTATACTGGGTCAGTAGAGGTCCATAGGGGAAAGGACTTATTTTCCAAGCATGTCAGTGCCAGTTTTAGATAGTCCAATGCAGTCAGCCTTGTTGTCGTGCTGCAGTGTTTTACAAGCAGACGAAATGCCTTGAAGTTCAGTTTCTGAAATAGTAACAGACTTTCGTGTTTAGAACAGTTGTTATCTGCACTGCTGCAGATACCCAGCTGTGTTTGAAACCCCAAAATGATTAGATTAGCTTTTTGTCTGGATATTACAGTCTGCTTCAAGTCATGGTAGGAATAGCAATATCATTCAAGGAAATTAGCCGTAAATGCGTCACACTTTCGCTCGATAAGTTGGATTTGATTTGAAGTGAAACAAAATCCTTCGGTTTACATTGCAACATGCAATATGGCCTGCTTTGCCGTGTTAAGTTATGAGGAGAATCATTTTTGAAATCTGTCAAAAACACAATTCCAAGAGGACTGTTACGATTATTAGCTTTTTTTCATAAAATAAATATTTTACCATAATGCATCTAGTCGATGTTTTGTAATTCCCATAGTAATAATGATTATCAATAATTACAATTATTATTATTATTATTATGTTAATTAAATGACTAATTATGAAAAATATTCCACAATACATAAACAATACATTTAAAAGCACACCAAATATTTTTTCATTAAATTTTAAGGTCTTTACAATACATAACTTTTTACCATGTTACAGTAAATTATATTTATTCTCAATATTTTTTCATCACATTACCAGCAATATCAAAATATTATCATTACGTTAGCATTATTATAATGTAAGCCATGTGGCCAACAAAATATCTGGCACCAGCTCGGCCCCGAACATCACAACCTCGTTCGATCGTCCTTGTCAGCACACCACAACAGTTTGTGCATATGTCAAGCCTCAAAGTGTACGGCATTACCATAATTAGTAGGTGAAATCCAGTTTGCGCAAACATTCAGTGGAGCATCTCGCTAGCTTTTGCCAAATGTGCTTCGATCGCTCCTCTCCTATTAGCTGCCTGCCGAGTCTCTATCCCAACCTTCCCATTCAACGTCTCCAGTGGTATTAGTCTGAAAGAGGCTTTTTCCTACTGATGGGTTCCGGCCAAACCGGAGCACCCTGCTGACCTCGTGTTCAAGTGAATGTGCACAGTGTGTTCCTCACGGTTAAAAGAAATGAAAAGTAGCAAAACTACAAACAACTGGGGATAATCATTGCGTGGATCTAATTATGGCTTCTCTCTTGCCCTGCATTTACCGTTTTAATGGTTTTCTCTCGAGGCATATTTGCTTCATTCGTTTATTCATGACATTTTTGTTGTTTGTGTACGTAGGCGAGTGTATTTGTGTGTTTTGGTCATTTGGCTGTGTAACTTTCCTTTGGTGCACTTTCTGTTTATAGCTACTGTACTCTCTGCACTTCTGGTTTGTGTTTAATTTTTGCTTTTTCACATTTGTCTTTATTCTTTTTGCGTGTGTGCTTGCCGTTTCCCCAGAGTGGTAACTTAATCTCATCTGTGGTAGAATCTGGAGGGTTTCTTCGAAATTAACATTCTGGAAGTAAGAAACACAGACATTTCCTGTGTATTTGTGGTAATTTCACAGCTGAGTGATCAGAGTGTTATTCAGAGAACCTCTTGCCTGTGATTCTGAGCTCTCCCCCCCTGCAGAAGATCAAACTCAACTCTCTGTTGCCTCTTCATGTGGCTTGGTCTAATTTAAGATTCTTTATACTGCAAGTTTTGTAGAATTGCAACTGATACTGGATATTGTTCACAGCGTTTATTATGATCCAATAGGTGCCTGTACACATTCTGTAAACCTTCTTATTCATTGGCCTTTTATCACATTTGATACACTTTTGTAAAAACGAAGTCCGAAGCTTAGGCATTAGCCATCAAAATATGATTTAACCATGTGAGAACTCCTCTTGCATCATCTGGGCACTAGGTCCAGCACTGGCTCCAATTTGTCCTAACTGTCAGCCAGCTCTCTCTACGTGTCTGTCTTTCTGACTGTTTCATTTTGTGTTGACTGGCCATGACATGTGGCATGACAGCATTTGTTTGGGTTGAAAATCATATCACATAGCAAAGCATTGCATTGCTCTCGCAGCCAGAGGCATTGTGCTCACTGAGTCCAATGGCAGACTTTCACCGTGAGAGAGCTTGTGAAACTTAGCTCTTGATGTAGCTTTTGATAATGAAAACTAAGCATCTTGCTTACATTTTTGTCAGGGCCAACCTACACTGTGGTAGCTTTTGTAGCTTCTGAGACTTAATACAGCTTCTCAGCTATGTTTGACTTTTTTCATTCCTCTTCCTTTAATGTCACTGCTGAGGAACGTTCGAAATCTCCTTTGTGATTTTTGTGTCTCTGCCTTCGAAGAATGGAATATCAAGGGATGCCGCTGACATGGCCTGGGTCGTACTGCATTTGCCCTCAATGAATGGAGAATATTGCTGGAGTCACCGTATCAGTAAAGCCAAACATGTGAAGCGAGTTCCACCACATTCCTTCCAGATAAGTAAGAGAAGCCTGAAAATGGGACTAATTACTTACCGGGCCTTTGTTGAGGCCAGGAAAATGAAACCGGGAACATTCCAAGTTGTCCCAAAACGTCAGGATGTTGATGAGCTTATGTAGAAAGAGAAAACCTTGAATCCACTGGAACGTTGTGGCGTGTTTGCGAAATTATTTGACTCGATCAATCACCCCTCGTCTAGACCTGCAGACAGAATAATTTTCCTCATTGGATGAAAGCACTTTACAAATTGCATGCCGTACCGAGTATTCTGTGATGTTGAGATAATGCATGCATCGGCCTGTTTGAAGACATAGACAAAGCTGATTGTTCTCCCTCGGCCAAGCTTTCGCTATAGTATCAATCACCTTGCTAGCACGCACCCTTGCATTATGCTCCGCATTGACGTAAACAAACAGAAGAAAAGCTCTAAGGGTTTCATGTGATAACCAAATGTTGTTCAGGCAGTCATAGTGCGATTCTCTTGCATCGTCTTTCCCGAACAGGTCTGTTTATTGACAAATGTGATATCCGTGACTCAGAAAGTCTTTCCCAGCAATAAATTAAACATGTAGTGCAGCATCCGGAGGGACAACCTTTCCTTAACTTTTCATGTCAACATTAAATCCAGCCTTGATGTTACACGGAACCGCTACGGGCCCTTCCAAGTTTCGTCTTAGCCTGCCTCTTGGGGCCGCACATGTAGAAGGTCCTCATTCCGTCTCGGACCTTTTATAGGCCTCTACCCACGCGCCAGTGCCCACCCGTGCACGCTGAAGTGCCAGGTCATTCATAAGGCAGACATGGCGCAGATTAGCACCATTGTTTATGTGCTGCCAGTGCTGCTCCCCGCTCAAGCCCTTAATTGGGCACCACGCGCTCTGGCTTCCTGCCTTTTTCAGCGGCCCATTTGGTTTTCGTCAGAAGACCATAATGAAGAGAAATTGAGTGTGTGCGTTCACCTCTCAGCACCACATTACTTAGCCACAAGGGCCAAGAAGTTCAGAGTCTGTAGTTCAGAGTCTTCCAACCCACAGCTTGGGAGAGAAATTATAACGGGGTCCCACAGTCGCAACAAGAAGGTGACCGTGCTGTCAAAACTGTATTATTGCTACTGATGGCTTTCCTTTTTGACATGCGCAAGTAGACTGTGATTTGTAAGCTTCTTGATATGGATTTTGATAAGTAATAAATTACATTCCTGCAAATCTTACCCCGGGTTGGGGATTGAGGTTGAGCAAAACTAGAGTTTATTTAAGTATACGAGCAAGGCAAGAAAAGCAGCGGGAATTTAAGACAATCTGAACATGTTGACGGAGGTGAGACGATCGTGCCAAACCTAACACGGTACTGGACGCTATTCCAGAGGCCTGACCTGCTTCCTGGCCAAACACAATACACCCCGTGTTAGAAAACACAGCATCTCGTGTAATCATGTCCTGGAGGACACACAAACTGAAGAGTTTTCAAAAACGTTTCAAAACTCTGTTCTAATGATTAGATTCAGGCAAAGCACTATGTAAACGGAGGCCAAATGTTATTGCTGTAAGATTAATAGACCGTGAACCTGGACATTGATTGTTACATTTACATACAATGTGGCAGCAAACATGCACTTTGTACGGCAAGAGTTATTTTATTTAGTTTCGATTAGCCGTGACAAATCAAGGTATTTTGAGTTTGGTCTCTGGAGATTCCTTTTGAAATCTGCAAATCCAAACTTGGTAATTGCATGAGCACACAAACTACAGCCAACTAAACTACAGTACACAAGCAGGCTAAAGCTTCTTGCTACACATTGCTGGGTTCAGAAATGTATCATAAATTGAATTCTGTTGCTGTTATATAGTAGGCATCAGCATAAACTGGTGTCTTCTACAGTTCAAAGAGATTCATGCTGAGCAGGGTAGCTAAAGCTGCAATCCTTAATGTTTTTTGGGTTAAAAATAAGCAAAGGTCATTTACCTTTTACGTCTATTCATTTAGCAGACGCTTTCATCCAGAGCGACTTACAGTTGAGGAACATGACAAGCGATTCATTTTAAAAAGGCAATAATCACGATAAGTACCAGTAATACAAAGTTTCATTCATAATATTCGGATCCAGAACACGCAAAATTTATGAAAAGAGAGATTTAGTAAAGAAAGTTTAGTGTTGTCAAACGATTAATGGCGATTAATCCCATCCAAAATAAAAGTTTGCGTTTACATATGTGTACTGTGCATATTATTTATTTTTTTATTTCTAAACACAAAAACATACACATACATGTACATACATTTAGGAAATATTTAGATGTATAAATGTTTATATAATTTCATTTATTTTTTAACATAAATGAATACATTTTATTTTTTAATTAAATGTTTGCTTGTATGTGTGTGTTTATAAATAAAAAAATTAAAATGCACAGTACACAGACATATATTATGTAAACGCAAACTTTTATTCTGGATGTGATTAATTACGATTAATCGCTTGACAGCCCTAGTTTTTATTATGTT
Organism: Triplophysa siluroides; assembly: GCA_006030095.1. Lineage (NCBI taxonomy): Eukaryota > Metazoa > Chordata > Actinopteri > Cypriniformes > Nemacheilidae > Triplophysa > Triplophysa siluroides. The sequence goes on from VCII01000691.1 coordinate 1,481,162, forward strand.
TTCTGGAGTTATTGAGTAAGTACATAAAAATTGTGTTCGGAAGTCTTTCCCTTACCATACACCGATTGACAACAGTAAACTTATAATAATGATTTAAAATCTGAGCTGTCCGGTGTGATTTTGCAGGAAACTTCAGTTTGATGTTATTTTCACTTCGTCCTACGTTAATAAATGTACTATAAATAATCTGCAATTTTATGAGACGGCGATACATTTGTGCATGAATCAGCATGTTTATTAGCTAGCCTCCTAAATAAAACATTCAGTTTATTGGCACTGACATTTGAATTTAACTCAACCTTGAATACTTGGGCCTAGTATTGCAAGAAGGTAAAATTAATATGTACAACAGGATTCCATGTTTGCAAGACATCACCCAAGTATTTGTGTCTGTGTTTTGAGTAAAATGTTTTTTTTTTGGTCTAACTCTCTTTTTCTTCACTTAGAAAACTCAAAAGCTTAAAAAGTTCAAAAGCCATAATCTTAATGAATCTGACATTTCAGTTGTTTTAGTGTAGAAGATTTCTTCAAAGGCATGATTTGTGTTAGTGGGTGATTAGTAATAGTGGATAATGCATCTGAGGTAAATACAGTATCTTGCAGCGATTGAATCAGAATCCATTAGACTGAGGTTTCTTCTTGCGTCATGCACACATTTGGGGTTTTTAGTGGAAGACGCAGACTGACTCTCTTAAAGATGATTACACAGATCCAAGGCCCGTCGTAAACATATCGCCACAGATGAAAGAGCAGTGCTGTACACCCGAGCACACGCCAGGCTGTGATCCGTGGGACGGGGCAGGACCCCTTTAGGCTGTTATCACGCTATTTTAAGTCTGTCAAAATGCTGACTCTACAGCCACTAACTCTGTTTAACAGCACCTATTTGTAAATGAGAGACACTAGGAAGAGATACAGAAATACGTGTCCCTCTGTTCATCCTGGTGCTAATTTTATCACAGCCAACACCTCAGATTAACACTTTTATGTGCTCATTTATCCGCTGTGTTTCTGCCAATAGTGTTATATGTAACTGGCCTTCTGGCAAAGTGGTTTTGTAACAGTTTGTAGGCAGAGCTTTTGGGGGTGAGCGCTTGTGTGTGTCTGTTCCGTGTTGCAGTTTCTGCAGCTGTCCGGAGTCAAGACAAACAGGAAACTCATGTGACATGTTTGTATAGGGGATAAACCCTGTATTAGTTTTTTTTTCTATTTTGCTGCTTTATTTCACATCAGAACCAAGAAAAAAAAAATCATATATTGTAGAATGTCTTACATCCTTGTTATCATGGTACATAAGCCAGTTCTTGATATTAAGAATATGGTTAATAAAGCTTGTGCACCCTGACATTTTGAGTTTGCTAAAGATCAGCAACAGTGTTAAAGTTTGTCGACTATTGTGTTCTCTGCTGTGAAGCTTGTTGAACAAGTTCCAGTTTTAATTAGATAAGCTAAACAAAACCTGGTGGGGACATCAGCATACCAGCATAAAAACAGAGCATACTGTACAGCAAGCTGGTGTTTCCAACCGGGATACAGTACGTTTAAATCGAGACTAGACTGCCGTGGGCCCGAAGCGGTGCAGACTGGGCTTTAAAACTACACTCTCATCAAGACAAAGCCTTCAGACAAGCCTGACACATCTGCTTGTTTGTAGTAATGAGCTACAAGCCATTTAGCAAAAACACCACATGGGAGGCCTCCAGTTATGACCCAGCGTGTCCACATCTGGAGCTGCTGAGCTGGGGCCGGCGCAGGGACCTGATAGCGGATTAAAACTGGAGTGTGGGCTCGGATCCTTAGCCTTTAATCAGAGTCTCTATAGGAGCACAGCTTCAGTGCTATGAGTGATCTGTAATGAGCAGGAGATGCAGCCACAGGTGATAACAGTGTGTGTTTATCGCATGGATAAATTGTGAGACCGAGTGCTATTTACAAGGCACACATGCTGATCACACACTGTAGTGAGGCTGGAGGGAGAGGAGGGCCGATATCATATAAAACGTTTAAAATAACAACAGATGCACAATGCGTATGTGCTGTGGAGAGAATGTGCTATAAACAAAAATGATCGAAACAAAATAAATAAAGTAGAATGCTTAAAACTGTGAAATATGGGCCCTTAAATGTTAACCGTTAACATTTAAGGGCCCTTATTTCACAGTTTAAAGCATTCTACTTTATTGATTTTGTTTATTTATAGCCTTATTTTTGTGCTGAAAGTGATCATAATTTAGTTTGACCCTTAGACTTAAATCTTTATATAAAATTCATATTATGTTTTGTTACTGTGCCTCCACGTCTTTGAATTATACATTTTCTCCATTTTGGCCATCCTCCATATACAGGCTGTTGGTTATAAAACGGACCCAGCTGAATTCTGAACAGACTTTAAGATGTAAACGTGTTTACATTAATGGTCAGGGTGGACTGGGGGAGGAGCTTTGAGCAGTGAAAGTTGAGTGTGTCCTACAGTACAGTATATCGTACATCAAACTAGATTTCAAAACATCCGTTACAAATGAGTTCTTTGTTAAATTCAGTTGTTGGCCAATTTTACAATTTAAATTGTATCATACAGTACCATAATTAACATATATTATATATTACCATAATTTGTATATGGTTAAAAATTGCCTTTGGAATTGATCACCCGATTTCTATGCTTTAAAAAAACAGGAGTGTTTATGCCTTAAACGCAGGCATTTTACTTTTTTATGACTATACGAGGTTAGGTTTAGCTGCTGTTTGTCAGCCACCCATCCTTGGCTTCAGGGAATGCTTTTACCCTGTATGGCATTGAATAACCGAGTCTCCATGCTGTTTGTTAAAAGCAACCGGTGCCAGGATAAGCCACCTTGGAATGCAGGCTGGTGTGTAAGTGTTGATGTGAAAAGACCGCTCAATGATGAGCTAGCTGTGCGTATATAATCTGTTATGCTTTGACATTAATAGAGAAACAATAAAGGCACCTGTCTGGTCTCTCTGAGGGATATTTTTTGTGTATTCTCATTTACTGTGTGTAGCATAACCGATCCTTAGTTTTAGTTATACATAAATATTAATATATTTAATTTACATCCATTACATTTACTTAGCTCCTTTAGTCCTTTTCTTTTATACTGGATTCACTAATGTACACGCTTCTGTTCCCAACGGTTCTTCATTCAGTATTGTGTAGGCCTGGACCCTTGAATGTGCCATTTATTCTGTCCTGGCAAGCTGAGTGGTCTATGCTGATCTACGAATTGTATGTCAATGCTGGTTTTATGTTAGTGGTGATATTCTGTGGAGATCTTTTGCTTGGACTGAGTCCAGTGTTGTGATGGCCTCTTCCCCCGGTCTGGATTAATAGCTGACCTGCCTTTCATGTTATTTTTAGACCACAATAGGTGCATTTGTCCCTCTATAGCCACGCTTTTGCTTATTGTTCTAGTTGGTAAGGGAGCATTGATTCTTTGCTTGAGTATTATCAAAACCAGCTGTGAAAAATGTAGGGTCCGAGGAGAATTAATCTCGTTCCAGAAATAGAAAAAGAGAGAGAGTGACACGTGGGCTGACAGGAAGACCATAAGTAATATCTAAGATGAAGTAAATAGTGTTTGTGAAGTGAAGTGCAAGTTTAGCATTAAAAAGAGGGTTGCGTGAGTTCATTTTGTAGATTCTAGATCTTTTATCAGCCATATTTGAAGAGGTAAAAGTTTGCTTGTAAATACTTGTATCGTATTAAATAATTGGAGCATTATATACAGCAGTATCTAATTTATCTGATCTAATTTATATTCTGCATATTTGGATTTGATCATTTGTTTGGAGGCTTGATTTTGTTCGGTGTAGATGGAGTCGGCCAACAAGTAGGAAAGTGGCATCACTGTGTTTGTGTGAAAGTAGAAGATTCCTGCTGGGAAGCAGGATGCGGCTTTGATTCAATGTAGTGTTGTTTCCACCCACTCCTTTCTGGGATGTGGCCAGGCCACCCTCTCCAAACATGTTCTCCGGGCAGCTGGAATTTCTTTGACGTTTTTGCTAAATGTGTGTTTAGAAGTTTGGCCGTTTGGAAAAGGATAGTTCGAATTCCATCTGTGCCGACCCCTTTGAATTTGAAACGAAGAAAATTGCTCCTACTAAAATGGATTGTTTCAATCTGCTTCACTGCTCGTCTCCATCACGTTGGCCTCAGTGGTATCAACACGTTTATAGGGAGAAAAAATATCAACTCATAAATTAAAAAGATGATCGTCTGGCACCTCTCATCTCATCATGTTGCTGATATTTTAGATGGAGATCTGCTTCAGAATATAATGTCTTCAGGGCAAGAATAGCATTGTGTCAATATCTTGAGATGCATATAACAGTGAAAAGGAATACCATCCCTGTAAAGCATTTTAAAGTTTATCTCCAGCGCCCTGGTTGAGAGCCCATTGAGGGTGTCAAAGGTTGACTGGTGAGTAGGAATCCATGACTCTAGCACCCTGTGTGTGTGTGTTTTCTTTTCCATGCCATCCTATATGTAGAGTTGAGATAAGCATGTGCTTGTGGTTGGGACCAGGTGCGTGACTATCAGCCTCTCTAAGGATTTGTTTTGACAGGCAAAGGTCTAAAGGGAATATAAGAGGGTCAAACTTTCTCTCTCGTTTGGTTTGTTTCCCTCTCCCTCTCTCTGTTTTTAACTGTGCCTGTTTGCATAGGGGATGCAGGTCACCATCGAACATCAGGTGGCATGCAGAGATGTTCCATACAGTCAGCACCCACCAGGTCCATCCCAAAACAGCCCAACCACAAAAAAAATGTTGTCCTGGGCTCTATTCATATTAGAAATACCCCTGGGACCTACTATTGTATTTCTGTTTAGCATTTCTTTTTGTGGAAAAGGGTGTTGTTAAAACATTTGATTACTTGAGTTCTCAAACCCTTATGCATCTTGTTTTATTCATATTCAAGGACGTATGTCGTGACTAGATGGAGATTTCCCAATGCATGCTTGAGTTACCATAGAATACGGTTGCCTTGCTTTTACAGTATCAGTCAGGGAAAGAAATGAGTGTCTCAGCAAACACAGAAAATGTCTTCCCAAGCGCTTTCATATTTGAGTTGACTTAATCACTCGCTATGATGCTTGGCCAAGAGGTTTGAGTATGGAGATACTAAGAAACCCAATTCTTATTTCCTCTGTGGCTTGTGGCTTGTGGGTCCTCCACAATTCTTCCCCAACCCGAAAATCTTGAGGTTTCCCCATTAGCCCACCCCTTTCCCCGATCCTGTCGGAATGCCCTTTTTCCTTGCCACAAGATACTTCACTGTGGATTTGGAGGCCACCTAGAATGGAGCAACTCTACAGAGTCGAAATTCAGAAATAGGCATTTCTGCTGTAAATTTAGATCTTGACGCTAGCTCCCTCTACTTCTTCCAAAGAACACAACCCCTGCCCGGTCACAAGTACTAGTGTTTGCTGTTCAAATTGTGGTACTTCAGAGGTACAGGCCACAGTTGTCAACCGTGACTCACCATACAAGCCCGAGGGAGCAAACACTATCATTACCATCATCGGCCTTCAGCATCAACATCGTTATTGCTGTCATGTCCATCATCGTACTCATCATGTTTTATGATCTTTGTCTCTGCTAAACCAGCGTGCTAAGAGTATCTGCTCTCATGTGGAGAAATGTGGTCAAGTATATGAGCGCAGCGCTGACCATGACCTGCCGAGCTGAGATGGAAGTGAACCCGAGGCCGCTGTACAGCTGTTGACTTTGGCTACTCCCTGGCGGTTCGCGGCAGTGTTTCAACTCCGCATTACCGCAGTGCCTTTTGGAAAACACAGGTAGCAGGATTCCCGTCGGACAGCAGCACTTTTTTAGAGCGGCACTTTGATTTCAAGGAGGGAGGCAAAAAACTTGCATTGACTAAGCCCTCCAGGGAGAACTCTGCTGTACATTTTCTCCGGCAAAGCTCGTCAATCACAAAATGCTGATAAGGCTGGAAACAAAATGACTGTATTTCTTACATTTTCTGAATGCGTGATTGTATAGAATTGCCTCAAATTGAAAATCTAGCACTGAAGAGTGACGTGGGAATGTTAAGCTTTTAATATTAGTGGAAAAAATGAATTGGGGAAAAAAATTCTCCAGTTCATCATGTCATTGAACAAATGTGGCTTTAAATATACAGAACAGACAAGAATATAGGCTTAGCTGTGTGAGTGTTGAGTCAATCCCATAAGGTATTAAATAAACTGTAGGTGCTCAGGGAAGGCTTAGGAACTGGACATTGCTGTTTAAAGTGTTCCGATGTGGTGGAAATCCTTGCTATTTCTCCACACATCCCTGCTCTTAAACTGAACCAGATGCGCTCTTTCCATATAAAACTTTCACTTCCTTTTAAGTTCGACACCGGGCTAATGGCTGTTAAAATACGTGGTACATGTCATATTTTGCCCACTTAATAAACTCTTTAATACATCAAGGGCTGCTCATTTTCACACCACAGTTGAAAATCCAAATTTACAGGCACTATGACTGGTACAAAACAACGGTGATCACAGTGTAGGCATTCACTGTCCTTGTTCAGAATATTTTTTTGTACATCCTCTTATAAGCACAACTGTCTGACACAAATCCTGCTGTCTCTCGACTGTTTCAGATCCTTCCTGTATTTCTGACTTGTCCACCAGCTATTTAAACTGGTGACGAATGATAGATAAAATGAGTGAAAGTTAGTCGGGGCACAAGAGAGAGAAAAGGAATTTGGCAGCCATGGAATACAACCAGGAGACTAGAGAAACAACGTTAGTGTGGATTGTTTCCGGGATTAAAGAGAAATATACCTTCTCTGACATCTATTTGTGTTGGCCATCACATATATACAGCCTTACTTTCACTCCAAACATTTTTCTCTGTGTTCTATTTGTACTCATTCTATCATCGTTATGTTCAGTTGTTCCAGCTGCTGCCAGTGTGAGGTGTCTATGTCCACCTATCAGAGCTGGGTCATACAAAGGCTGTTTTGACAGTTGCGGGCGAATTGTGACGCGCTGCTATGGAATGTTCCTCCAATGACAGAGGAGAAACCGGAAAGTTAGAGCTGTGCGTTTAAGTGCATGTGTGTAAGAGAGGTGGTGGTCACCTTCCAGTGAAGTTCACGCCCCCGAGAACTGTTTGGTTTTGTAGTGGTGCTCTGTCAGTGAGGAAAAAGGAGGAGTGGTGAGAGAGAAGGAGGGGAGAGCGTTCTCAGTTACTGCTAGCAGCACACGCTGTCAGCAGCAGAATGAGCGTGGCCACGCTCGCTCTTGCTAGCAGTGCTCTCTGAGAGACGAATCGCCCCCTCCCACCTCTTACAGCCCCCTGCCAGACGTCAAGAGCAGACACAGGGCTCTTGTCTCGCTCTCTCTTTCTCTTTCTCTCTATCTCCCTCTCTCTATCTCTCTCGTGTGAGAAAGCCACGAGAGACACTCCTCCACTTCTTCCCCCTTCTTATTCTGCTTTTGGCACTCGGAGGGATCATGCCGGTGGTTGGTGTTGCTTCAAAACTCCGGCAGCCAGCAGTGGGGTCCAAACCCATTCACACTGCACTGCCCATCCCCAACCCAGGGAGGAGCATCATGGCACATGGACTGACACCCAGGAGCTCGGATATCAGGGGCACAGAATCTTCTATGTTGTCCTGTCAGTTGTCACTCAAGACAGACATCATGGATAGGAGGACAACCTCGGTCCTGGCTCCGGCTACAACTATGGGACGGAGTAGCAGAGAGGCAGAAGAGAGCAAGATCTGCAAGGTCAGTGAGCTACCTGTGAACTACGCATTTATCCACGTGTGAAGTGTTTCGGTCACGTTGTTTGAGTGAGCTATGATTTGCATCACAGGCGGCTCTCATGTTGCTCCAAGATGGCCTGTTGTGTTGCTTGTGCGATTTGCATATTTGATATGGAATTATAATTATTCATAGTTTGGATTAGGTAACTATAGCAGGTGCCATAGATATGACGTTGTTGACATTTGACGTTGTTGACTACATTATGGTCGAAACGTTTTGATGCTTTGCATCTGAAATTTATTTTAGATTCTGTTTTGTCAATCGAGGAAAATTCACATATTTTTGATTGATGTGTATATTGTGGCTGCTTTATTTTTGCGAATCTTGTCAATCATACAGCTGATACCAGTTTGTGAGCGAGCTGTTGCAGCCGTTTTGCCGTGGCTATTAAGATCTCTTATCTGTGAAATGAAGCATGGAGGCAGTTTTTAGGGGGTGGTTTGCGGGGGAGACTCAGCCACCTGAGAAACCCTTGTGTGTAGCAGAGCGGGGCAGCATACTAACTCCCTATCTCCCAGATGTGGTGCTCCGTTACAAATAGATGGCCAGTGTTTCTCCCCTCTGACCGCTATACTGCTCTTTTCTCAGAGTTTGGTATATTAACCTACATTCCAAATATCCGGTGAAAGATAGACATGCACAGATCGCCATAAGCACTTTCCCATACAAAACAAGTGCGTGCCAAAGCTTCGGAAAGTCATTTGCAAACATTTGGTCAGAAACCCGAGCAGAGACGGTCGGAGGGCGGGGCACTTTAGCATGAAGGAAGTAGGAGTCTTTCAAAATTCCCCGCCAAGCAGATTCATTCGAGCTTCCTCGCAAGACCCGCCTGTCAGCCAGGAAAACTCCAAATCTGAAAGGAGAAGGATTTTCCTGGCCTCAGCAAAGTTTGCGACCTCTTTTTTTCTACCTCCACCCAGATCCTTACAGGCTGCATTTTCTTGTAACCTGCAGGAAGTGCGTGCTCACTTCAAAGCACAGTTTTGGTTGACTGCACAGGGATTCTGGTGCTGCAGTCGTGAGAGTGTTTAGGGTTGCTGCAGGCAGCGGGACATAAAAAGGGGAAGTGTGTTTTATCATTAACTCTGTGCTCGGTGACCTAAGAGACCGTTCGCTCAAGTGTCATGCCCTTTAGTAAAATGACCATCAGCCTGCTGTCTTCACTTCAGTCTGCATTACAAATGCAGCTGGGATGCTAATCCTAACCAATGACAATGCATTTGTCTTAATTTCATTCTGTTGAGTCATCCCCTCCCTAACTTAAAAAAATGTCCCCCTTGTCCATGTCTGACTTCACAGGGGAACAATCAGCCCTAATGTGGGCTTGTCCACTCAGGTCTCTACACTCCTTTTAGGAGTTAAAGAGCCTGAGGCGGTACCTATTTTCTCTGGGACTGACAGCCCAGCTTTGGTGGAGCTAGTAAAGCTGTCAAAGATTATAATGCATTGGCACGACTGAGTGAATGCTGAAGAAGTGTTTTTTGTTTATTCCCCGAGCTCCCCGCAAGCCTGTTTGGACTCGTGTGTAGTCGTTCCCACAGAGGGCAGCACGTTCACCTTGTTTGGTGTTGACACAAGCTCTCTGCGGCTGCAGTTTGATTCGAATCGTGTGTCTGGACAGCAAGCGCATGACAAACTCCGTGCTAAAGGACATCAGTCAGCCTCGCAGCTGGCCGTGTTGTGATCTGCCAATGCTATTTATCAAGTTTCCAAACAAACAAGAGCTCCGCAGAACAAGATTTTAAGTAAACTCATGGAACAGTTTAACGGCTAATGTGAAGACGTCCATAAGAGGAGTTGTGCACATGAGCATGGATAGTTTAAAGTATGCAAGGGCCTCATCTCATGACAGTAGAGACTGAAAAAAATAAAGGCCCGGCCAAGATTGTTCCAGTCACTTGTTTTAGAGCTGTGCAGTTTCCCGTGGTAAACTGAGGAAATATGTGGTTGGTCTGGTTGGTGAAGTGATTATAGCTTACACTGTACACTTTATATACCTGAGAATAAGGGCAGTCAGGGTGTGTGTGTGTTTGTGGGCTTAGAATAAGTGAGCGAAATAAAAGGAAAACAAAAGAACAGAAAAAAAGTGTTATTTGACCCATTCTCTTGATATGGAGATGTTTTCTAATTGAACTTTCACAAACTCTTACAGGGCAGATGAGAATCCAGAGCAGTTCTCTTGTTCCGGCTGTATCGCCCTAGGTTTCAACACACTTGATTTAATAACTGATTTAGAAATGGAATGACTCCACGGGGTGTTGTTCATAGTTATACAAGCCGAAAAATGGGACATAAAACTTACGCTGAATACTGCTTATGTTCAGCGACAACACATTTATAAAGTGTTAAGCTTAACAAATATGAACAGCATGTTGAGACTGATACAAGAATGATAATTCAAAAGCTTTTTTAAGATTGATATGTTATATTTTACAATTATGTTTTTTGTATCTATTGCATTATGTAATGTTTTAAAACAATATTTTTACCATACTTATTTGGCTGTGCTGAATGCATGTCCATCGGGGGAGATTTTAGTATGCGTGTTGTTTTAGTGTTCAGTTCAGATAAATGACTGTAATATCCAATTCTCAGGGGAACACAGGTCTTCTGTCCTGCGCAGATCTTTCATTTACTTTGCAATCTTTCATTTTCCTTCAATGCGTTTCCTTGTTGTTTTTTGTGATAAAGACATGTGAAATCCCCCAGATGCCTCTAACTTTCAAAACTGTATTGTCAAGATATTTTTATTTAGCACTGATACTCAGTCTCCCTCAAGTTCAGCTTATCCCATTCTTACAGTATAGTTTAGCTTACACTTGATTTTCACATTGATTTTAACCTACACAGGTGAACATGGGCTGCCTTAAGTCTCTTGTCATCACAGGACGTCCTCTTACACACATTCACACGCACATTCTCAATCTCACTGAGGTTTGGGATGTTGTACAATAGCAATAGACTCCCCAGGGTTCAGTCCTCAGCCCATTCAAGGTTTGTCTGTTTGAGTTTAAGAAGTCAGGGAATGTAAACAGGCCGCTGGTGGCTCGCACTGTGTTAGATGTTAAGCGCAGGGGAATGTTGAGAGTACAAGGGGACAGTGCGTCCGTTTCCCAGCAGCCGAGGTGCTGTCAGTGAAACACTGGAGCTTGAGGTGGGGAGGGGGGTCCTTCTGTTTGTGCATGTTCCAGCCATGGGTGGTCTGGCGTGCTGCGCTCCTTATCTGGAAGAGTACAAGACACTGAAGACAAGTGATGACGCTCCTATTGGACAAGTAGAGGTGGAGACCTGAAGCCTGAGGCACTGAACAGATCGTCTCGCAGGGAAAAAACCCCAACGGCTGAAATAATTCTAGTTTTACTAAATGTGAAATATATGTCTTCTTAACTCACACTTTTTAGCGCCCTCCCACTTCAAAATCTCTCTCTCTCTCTCTCTCTCTCTCTAAATATATATATATATATATATTTAGAATTTATTATTTAGTTCTGCCTTTAAAATGACTTTTAAATGACTTTTTATATTACTCATCTTCTTCCCTCCATATCCCCGCATTATAAAAACAATATCCACCTTCTCAATGAATCCCTAATAGATGAAATCCAGTCCCATTCTGAAGTGGTCCCAAAATCCTCTGAAATCGCAAATGCTGTTTCATGTTGACTTTAAATGTTTTGACATCTCATTACAAAACAGAGCTTGTTTACAAAACACCCCTCACGTTTATATTTAACCTCCCTGGAAGCCACATCAGTTTTAAAACAAAGAAAAATAGCATTAGAAAAATTGCACGTGACCTGAGTGAAAGCTCTTGCCAGGCAATCCTGTTTTCTTCTTTTACGGGGTTCAGCGGTCCACAGACCAGGAACATTCTGTGCACAGCTCAATCCGAAAGAAAAAATTACATCTAATAACGTTTAACAAGCTGGTAGATGTCATTTTCTTTCCCTCTGTTTGGCTGAGGAATTTAACGCGTTATTACGTGAGCGACCAGCCCCTGCCACGTCTGATGTTCTGATTGGTGTGTTGATGTGATGTTGTATTTTACATGTCCATCATTTCCATTAACTTCTTTGTTTATACTTCGCTTATAACATATTATCTACATTTAAACTTAACCCATACAGAAACCTTTTGCAAGTTAGTTCCAGTCCTCAAATCAGGTTTTTTGGACACACCACTGTTTTCCTTACTTTTTTACATGCATTTTGATGTTTGTTTCATTATTGGATTTTTGTTGTGCACTTGGCAGGGCATTGTGTTAGCGGCTTCCAAAAGAACACACATTCTGAAAGTCACTTTGGATAATAGTGTCTGCCAAGTGCGTAAATGTTATGTTATGACTGTATACCATCACGCTATGATGGCCTGTGTCTTAGTCAGACGGTGATAATACCCTCTTGCTCATGGTATACAGATTTTCTAGCTAATTTTTCTTATAGGGGACCATTAGTGGATGCTCACAAATGTGGGTGATTTCTAAATAGAGGTTGTATCAGTAAATAAGGTAAACATCTTATTAACTACCTGCTAACACCCCCTCAACACACACCTATAAAATAGTCCCTGCCTGAGAGGGAAAGATATTAATACCTTTCACCTCCTTCCAGCTCTTCTTCTCGACAGCTCTATCTCTTTTCTTCACTCCCTTTTCTTCCTTTTCTCTCATCAGCTGCATTTGTTCGCCGTTACATAAACTTTGACACTCTTCCCACCTCGCTCTCACTTTCTTTAACACGCTCCCTCGTTCTTTTACTTTCTTTACGCCTCTTTGCCATCATTTTCCTGGAGCGTTAACACTTCATTCCAAACCTCAGCTCGCCTTTTCTCACAGTCCCTCTCTCTTTATCCCTCCATCAGCACGGCTTCATTGAGACAGAGGCAGTGCGCACACCTGGCACTGTCTGTATAACTGGCTCTGATTACCCGCCACGAGCCGAATGCCGCACGCAGAGGTCACGCACACACAAAGACTTTCTCTTGGCCTGAGAGTAGAAACATCTGGGAACCCAAAGCATGAGGCTCTTTAGTAATCAGTGTGGACCAGGACAGAGTCGACATACAAGCATGCAACTAATACAGAAGAGGAAAGTACAGAATGATATGAGTGTTAGTCAGCCACACTGTGAGTCAAACTGAACTATTACATGGTGACCAGCTAGAGAATCATGGGACTGCATGACTGATGTTCAAGGGCTCTTGCATTTACGTATGGAGTCTGCGTTCTGATATATGCGAATGTTTAGAGGTAATTAGGAATCTCAGGAAACTTTTAATGGCTACCGTTTAAAATAATTGTTAGGCCAACAATGGGTACTAAGACTCGCATGTTGTTCCCAACCCATACACTATTTTATTTTACTGTGGAGCACAAAAGGAAATTGAACCGACCATGTTGTGCCAAGGGAGTTACTTAAACTTTAGAAAGTACATTTTAGAGGAATGTTTTAGTACTAGGTGTTGGAACTGAAAATTTTTAAGCCAACTAAGAACAAATAAACAGTTTATTCGCGGCTAATGGTATCTACAGTGGTTCACCACAGCGCTGCATATTCGGTCGTATAATTGAATCTGTGTCTCCCCTATGCCCACACCAAATGGACTGTGAAGTACACCGAGACTTTGGGCTCACTTAATGTGCATGTGAATATCCTATTACATCAACCAACAGCCAATAAAAAAGTTAGACTTCTTTATATTTACATTTCACGCAATGTTCATTTAATACAATAATTTAGGCTTTTAAAGACTACACCTCATTTGGAAAATCCATCTTAAGCTGGCAGCTGTGTTTTGGAACCAGTAGCGGGTATCTGGCTGATTCAAGCGTATGATTATTCGGTTGACCAGCTAAACGTGTTCCAAAACCAGCTTGACCACCTTAAGTTGCTGTGACCGGTCATTTGGTGCTGGTCCAAGGTGGTCTACCAGCTAATGACCAGTTTGGATGAGCTTTGAAAACAAAGCTACCAGTTTAAGACAAGGTAGTTCATTCACGGCTTAATCATTTGGAAAATTGATTCATGTATCCGGCTTCACTAAATCGCCACGGCGGACCAAAGGTTAAGTATTTCCCATAAGTCACCTAATGTTACATTACTTTGGAAAAGTGTTAACCTCCTCATTAATGGGCGTTTAAAACAAAAATGCCTCCTGCACAGCAAAACTATTCAGGTCAAGACCAGGGTCATCATACATGACAGGGTCTGGCTTTTAACACACACTTCCACCAAACAAACACCTCTGTGTCTTATTGACGAAAAGCAGAGCTTCCTAATCTCATAATTAGGGTGTAATCTTCTTAAAAGCATAATGTTCCTGGGGTAGTGACCCTCTATAGAAAAAGAAGAACTGTTGTTCTCCAAATAGTTCAAGGTTCGGGTCAGCCATTTATGCAGTGGTTGATGTTTGATGGGGTTTGAAGCCCCAAAAATGTGCAAACAAGCCTTCTCTCATAATAAGCCGGGGGGAGGTTAACCTTGAGTGAATGGTCCATTACTGCGGTTATGACAAAGCACAGGGGCCCATTGTGTCCGGTACTGAACCCATGATAGCAAACCTGCTGATGTAATCAATGACTCAAGTCTATCACATGCTTAGTGGATATTTTTGTGGACTTTGTCTTCCTCCAGCACTGTCTTCCCTGTATCGATTAGTGGCTTTGTGGCTTCAGCTGTTGTTATGGGAAGCTCCTAAAATAGGGAGAATGTGAGGATGTTCACAGATGTGTTTGTTTCTGTGGTTGATGTTCCTTTTTGACTTTTAAAAATTAAACAAACAAATTAGTGGTTGTATTATCTCTCAACCATAATAATAATCCTTCGTTGAAAAAAATGTTTTCAGGTCCAACAAAGATTCCAGGAATATCTTGACAAAATCATGGTCATCTTCAAGATCTTTGTTTTCGTCCATTAGAGTTGACATTTTGGGGAAAAGGTTGAAGCTTTTTATTATTCTCTTGTACATGAATGTTTGTTTGTCAGTCGGGACGGTTGTGTGGTAGTTTTAAGTTGAATTAGCACTTTGCACTGAACAGGTAGCAGTATTTGGCTCACACCCGTGCACACCTTCAAAAGAAGATGTACACAAAAGCACTGGAAGCACCTACTTCAGATTTTAAAGCTTTAACTGATCCAAATCTGCTTGCCTCCTCTCTCTCACTCGTTCTTTATTGTAACATCATAATGGGGCAACTCAGAGAAGGCAAGGAAAGATGGGGCAGGGTAGGGGAGGAGAGTAGGTAGGCGGTTGTAAAGGGTTGGTTGCCTTTCATGGATCATGGATCCTTATTTCTCCGTGGAGCATAAGTGAATATCGCTGTAATCTGAAGTAGAGCTGGTTACGTTTAACTTAGGTTACAGAGATTTGAGGAGTAGTGCAGCCATCAGAAAGACGTTTAGGGCAGAGTGTCATGGTTTCTGTCCTTTGACCCGGCAAACACACACAGACCCTAACAGCCAGACACATACACACAGTGGTGGTAGATATACTCCAAATGGACTGCTCCACTGGTGTGTATAAACCCTGGCACACTACGATATTCATTTTCTCCTGGTTGACAGGGGTTATTAGTCATGCGAAGGATGGCTAAGTTACATTGCTTGAGGCTAAAGATCACTGCGCTTAGAACAAGCCGGCCCCTGCTGTGCTATCTAATGGACACAAGAGCTCTGTGTGTATGTGCAGATCAGTTTAAAAACCGCAACGGTCTTGCCAACAATTTTTGCTTTTCTGTTAGATTGTTCATAGGTGCGGTGGCATGTGACACTTAAATTCTGGGCAACAGCAAGAAAGATCCTTGGACTGAGTTGCTGCCTTAGGGACCCAAAGCCTGTTTTGCTGAGGGTTACACAAAAACAGGATGTTTGAGTGCCTTGCTACAGACGTGAAGGGAAGAGAGAGAGAGTGGGACAGGGAGATATTTTTTGACCCAGTCTCGACGGAGGAGTGACCTTTCGGTAAATGAGTGTCCTATCCCACGCCTGAAGGTACATGGCTTCTCTTTTAAATAACTTTTTTTGTGCATTAGTTCTGACTAATGCATTAGTTCTCACAGAATCTGAGCTCATTTTGCACATTGTTTGTGCAATCTCTGAAATTAAAAAAAATCTGAAAAATGTAAATGTACGCGCTAAGAGCAAATCTGTGCTATTTCCAAAATATTTTTTTATTAATTTGAGTCAATATAATATTTTTTAATCAAATTTAAATTCTTTGCAGGCTTAATTTAGTCAACCACTTGTCTCGTGTATACCCGGTGGTCCAATCAAATTGCTTCCACACAAATAGCAATAGAGTAGTATGGCAAACATTAAAACTTGGACCCGAGGTGCACCGTTCGCACACAAACTTTTATCGAAAGTAGGCATCGTTTTTTGAAATTTTGCCCAGCCAACAGACGAACTAGAAGTGTGCCAGCGGTTTGCTGTGATCCCTAATTGTTAATGTGTTACGTGAGGCAGTGAGTTGCGTTGTGAGTGTGTTTGTGGGCCTGAGCTTGTTTTCTCTTGTTTATACACCAAAGTAGCACTTGGCTGCAAGCAGTTACAATTTAATAAGGCGGTTGTTTACTCATTTCTAAAGATCCACTCTGGATGTACTATAGGTCAGATCCCACCTCTATGCTGGCAGGTATGCTTTAAACCGTAAAGTTGATGTTGTAGTAAGCCCACCTCTGACTTGCTAACTCATTTTACAATCCGCCCCGAAACTGCCTCTCTTTTATTATAGCTGTAGGTAATGCAACCAAGCTTGGGAAATAGACCCTCCTCCAATCTAGTCCCAACATAGTCAACACCCTACTGCGAACAAACACCAAGTGAACTCACTGACTCGCAGAAAACAACGTATTTAGGTGCATGAATAGATCTGGTAGCTTTCTGCTGAACCCTGAAATGAATGGTTTAAGGAGAAACAGGGGTCCGGTTGTAGAATAGGGTTGGAGCGTGGGTGGTGGTAGAAGGGATGAAAGAAGAGGTGTGCTCGCCAGAAACTTTTTAATTTACCTCTAGAGGCAGCATGAATGCCACAAGCACCTGATCTTTCATCTCATCCAGCTTGTAGGAAATAGAGAGCAGATTGGATTTTGGTTTACGTGACACTCTTGATTGAGGACAAGGAGGAAAGGTCCTTACTGCGGTTAGGCGTTGCGTGATGTACAATACAGAAATCTGGCTTCGGGTTGGTCTCAACGCTACTCTGTAATATTGTTGTGATCGGAGAACTCATTGACCCAAGATGAGAATAACCCTCTGCCAATAAATAAGCCTCTCAAGCCACGTTCAGAGTTCAGACATTAAGAAGGGCAACGATGGTGGAGAGAAAGACCAAACGTCTTAAACCTAAACCTCTACCAGACAACTTCTTAAGGAATGTTTGCATTGGAACACATCTGCACAGAGGGGTACACCGCTTACACCATGCGGCACAGAGACTTGCGCAGGCTGGTGAAGTTATCTGGGAGCCTTAGGCCAGGATTACGATTGTGGTTTCTCAAACACGATCCCTTTCTGATAGCTCCAACAGGACTTCTGTACCCACTACTGTAAAGACTATAATTTAGTAAATTTGTTAAACTATTCAAGGGCATATTTGGCGACGGTCAGTGACATGAAGAATTACGCCTCGCTCACACGGCTGGCATCTGTTTTAGATGGGCCTGTCTCTCCGGCCATGACTCTATTTGTCCTTAAATTGCATGAGTGCTCTTCCAAAGTTGCAAGTAATTGATAACTATGTATGCGTTTTAAAAGATGCAGTTGCTTTTTTCTGTCTACTTTGGTACATCAATCCCATAGGAAAGAAAATTCGCTATTAGATCTCTTTACTATCTCAGTTGTATCTCCTAGACAGCATGGAGATCAAATAGAGATATAGACATCTTCTCCTTAGGAACAAATCGTATAAACTTGCGTGTCTTCTAGAGTTTTAAAATAAATCTTACTGTCTCATAATTTTCTTAAAATTGCCAACTGACCCATTAAAAATCCATTTAATATGAACATTATATGAATTATTTCTGACGTTATCTGGTCTGTGCTATCTACATTTATACATTTTGGTTAAAACGCTTTGGAACAAACATTATTTATTAGTTGTTTTATTTAAATGGCATAACTGAGATTATGCGTTGTGAAAGAGCAACCACCGAGCAAAGATTTTCCACTGGAATGGACAGTACAGACTGTCTTTGTTCACAGCTTTTTGCTTGGAATGTAAACCCTTTGCTTTGAACATATATATATATATATATATATATATATATATATATATATTATATGACCTGACCATTTAAGGAACATTCCTGATCCGTCCGTTTGTTTGTGGTTAGCTCTGTCTTTATAAAGGTCACCCGCTGATTGACGTTAGTTTATCTACCATGCAGGTCTTTGAAGTCTATTCCTCCACAGTGGAATACATCATTTAATAATCATTTAACAGTGTTGAGCTTCCATAAGAGAAACGTTTGTGTCGGATGTTTTTGATTTGATCTCTCACACAGGCTGTCTGGCTCAGGACTTGTCTGGATTTTCTAAGTGCTCGGTGTAGTAAAACTCAGGGGTGGTCGCCTTACTTAGAAAAAGGCTTTAAGGGTTCAAATCGAGCCAAGCTTGATTGTACACAGAAAGGTCAAATGCTGGTGTAAAACCTGTGTATTTCCTATATTTCTTATACAAGTAAGAATGTAGATGAGGAATGATTGCATCTGGCTTAAACACTAAAACCAAAGTAGTTTATACAATTTGCAAAACAGGTATTACAGACTCTTGGGTGTACTGTAACTTGATTACAAATAGCATGCAGATACACGCAAGATCATTTCAAGAAACTCCCAAACTTTGGTTTTCTTAATGGCCGGCAATACTAAATGCTACTTTACATCCTGTTGGAAAAATTCGTTAGAAGTCATAATTATAATGTGATTGCAGTGATTTTGGTCAAAGAAAATAAAAATGCTTTGAGCAATTCATTAGTTTTTCTCTCACACATAACTGCAATTACAGCACTTTTATTTTCACGTACTTTCACAAACTTCAGTTTGCATGCTATGTCATAGAGAATGAAGGGAAATTGTCTGTACTGTAGTTTTATTTCTTTTTTCATTAGCATTGCTCAAGGATGCAAACTCATGCGGGTGAAAAAAGGTGACAATGAGGCGAGATGAAATAGTCATAGTTTATATATAGTTATATATATAATTATTACAATTTGTATTTCATATCATTTAGTGCACATAATCAGAATAGTCCATGGTCTGCTAAAAGTGTCTAGAATAGACAACCACATGAAGAGTTTATTTGCAAAACCAGATAACTCTGTTTTTGTTCATCTTCATAAATCATGTTTAGCGTGTTTTTACTGCGTTACTTATCTGTATTTTTTTTGTTATTATTACTTAATCAAAAACAATCCAACTGTTGAAATGATCTTACTTGGAATGCACATTAAAAAACACATAGTAAATGAAAATGAACATTCTGTTTTTGCAAATTAACTCTTTTTTTTCACTTCAAGGTGCTCTGCTTAAAGTTACAGCTCTAGTCTAAACATGAATGAACTGTCAATCTCGTAAAGTTATACTATTTGCACAGCATGCCAATTTTTACACAAGAGGTTGCATTGTAACAACAACGTTAGGTGTGATACTGTCAGCAATGTTGTACTAAAAACCAAACGCAACACTCACATGGGTACAGTATGTTGTACGAGAAATCTAGAGTTGCATTGTGGCGTCTATGAACGCTTGTAGACTATCACATTATACTGTAGCGCAGCTGTAGATAGATCGGCTGTGCAAAACATTACGAAGCAGTTTGACATCAGCTCCGTGCTTTTATTAGCACATTTAACGTTACGGGGAGTGACGGGTGACGTGACGGATAACTAGTTGTTCAGTACGATTCCTTTTACACATCAGGGCTTCTTCGTAAATGCGGTGATAGCGGTTGTCACAGTGTGGTAACCCACTTACCCCATATTATGTTTCTGGGTTCTGCTCCATTCATTTCAAGGCAAACAAACCAGCGCGCCTTTACCTGTTGCTTAGTGACGGTTGTGTTGAAGTAAGTCAGAAATGCGCAGTCGAGTTGCTGCGTAATTCGACTACATCTAATATTAACTGGCTGTTGATTTGACATCATTACCACAACACCTGGACATGATTCTCATAATTTCATAAAATCCAAAGACTCACAGACCCCACTCACCCCCTATTTTCAAAAACCCATCGGATCTACACAAATCACAATAATGACCCATTTTGGAACCAAAATGGCGAATTTCCCAGAAAGGTGACAAGTTGGCATCCCTGATTGCTAGTGGGTTTTCATCATCAGAAGTCATCATAAAATGTGTAAAATAGTAAAAAGTAGAGTCAAAATTACAACTAGGCTACATAATGTACAACAACTACATATTTTGTATAGAATTTAATTCTGGGGCTTTGATAGATACCTGTTTGAAAGCAATAAATCTTTACTTCATTGACAGTAAATCAATATGCACTTGCTGACCATATACAAAACTTCAAAGCTTCACGATCCCATAGAAGACATTTTTTTGTCTAAATGGTTCCAAAAAGAACCTTGAACATCTGAAGAACCTTTTTCTTTCACATAAGGTTCTTTGGTGGCGAAAAAAGGTTATTCGGGTTAAAAAAGGTAAGAAAGAGATGGTTCTTTGTGAAACCAAAAATGGTTCTTCTATGGTATCACTGCGAAGAACCTTTCAAGCGTCTTTATTTTTGGGAGTGTATGTGTAAATCTAAGCCGGCAATGACAAAACTCCTTCCATGCAGCTACTATTAAAAAATCCACCTGTTTTTTTATGTTAGCTTCCAGCGGAGCAGTACTTGGTTCCATGTGCGTTCAGGCGAGTGTCATACTCTTTATTTACACAGCTGCGGGAAGACAAGAGCACATCAGGTGAAGGCCTTGGCCCCATGCTGGCCCAGCGGGATTCTCTGCGAGCAAAACGTTGACGATTCGGCCCTCGATTCCGAGACACTGTCTGTCTCTGCGACCTCTGCTTTCACTCCAAACATCGTCCTTCCTGTCTGGAGCAGAGCGACAGGGTGCAGTCTCACTCGGAGTCTACACATACACAGACTTAAATATAGTCTCGAGACACACAAATCTTCAGGGAGGGAACATTTCTGTGGTGACCTACTGAGAGGTGTTGGTAAAACAGTAAAGGAGGGTCACGCAGGTTGCTCATCTAGACTTTGTGAAATAGAGGACAGTTTGTCAAGGGTGACTGCAGAAATTTGACACTGCTGTGTCTGGCAGTATTTCTTCAGGCTCACCGATATGTGTGGAGGGTCCCTCAGGTGGAAACTCTGCGAAGTAAGAGAGAAAAAGGACCGATAGAGATATTCTCTAATATTCTCTAGTTCTCTATCTCCTATTCTCTAGTTCTCTATCTCCTGTTCTCTAGAGGATAAAAATTGTGCCAATCCAAAGATCCTTCTTTAAATAAAATGATTCCCACTCACAGAGATACAAACGTATTTTGTTTTATTCTAACATCCAAAGATTGACACATGGATTTTGTCCCCAAGAGTTCTGGTAGAGTTTGGGTGTGGGTCAGGATAATATCATGGCCTAAGCCTGGTTATTCACTTTCTCAGTAAGATAACAGAACAGTGACAGTCTCCAGTACCACGGCAAGTTGAGAACTATTTTTAGCCTTTTAAATCTGTAATTGAATCTGTTGAAATGGAACAGTGGACAGCATTCTCGCCAGGTCTGTGATTGATGAATCTTTCCCTCCTTGAGAAGTTTTACTTGTAATTAGGGTCATCATCTCCTTGTTTAACATCTATCCTACACTGTACAGTATCCATTCTGACACTCTCCGCGGTCATATGGGTTAATAATTTTTATGCAAGCATTATGGAACAGTTTTGGGTTTCCAGTGAATTCTCAGAAGTCGAGAGGAGTGTGGAAAGTAGTTTCTCACAGGAATTTTTGCACAATATACTGATACTTTGGCTGATATTTGCAAAGTTAAGGTTGTGGTTAATTATAGAAGGCTGCGAGTACAAGGGCTGCGATCTCAAGTCATCTTATTGGCCAAGGCACTGAATATTCGTTGAGTAACACTATGGAGCTTTTTAATTAGGAGGTGAAAGGGGGGAAAGTGGTAATGATGTTCACACTGTCTGTTCTCTTTCCAAGGTCAAGATGCAAATGCCAGCTCTGCTTGTTTAAGACCAGCACCTCTGCGAAAATGTCTGTGGAAAGGAGTATCTTCTCTTCCTTGTGTTTAAATATGCATAAGCAAAATATATTCTGTAGTTGGGAAGCGGGTCAGTTTGTTTGTGCCTGGAGCAGTCTATTTGTAGCTATAGGCGTCATGCGTCTTTGTGTAGCATCTGTGTACCTTTTTAGGAACAATTTCATTAGTTCAATTCTTATATATATTTATTCTCCAGCTGTTTGCATTTTGAGAAGTCTAGAGTTTTTGAAAGCCCTGGGTTAGGCTTTGAAGCCTAATGGTAAATATAAATGTGCATTAGTGAAGTGAAGGCGAACCATAAACGTTATGGTCCTGCAGAGCGGGTTTGTCCAGATGGGCATCTCCGCTATCAAACCGTAAGCTTAAGAAAACACCAAATACGTTCGGATCTCAGACTTCAAGCTTCTGATAAGAAAACCGGCTTTGATGTTATTGCACAAGGCCAGACAAATACACACAATCCCACTCAATCACAGAAAAAACAGACAAATCCACCGATACACAGGGCTGACCTGACCCAAGCACTTCAGTGCGGCCGCTGACGTTCCCACAACGGTTTCCGAGCCGGTTTTGCTGTTGTTATGCAATATCTTTGGCAATAAAAGTGTGCGAGAGCGTGGGGAGTTATTAGCAAACTCGTCTTTCAAACTACTGATATTGCATCCATGCTTTTTGTTCTCATTCCCACAATCCACCATCTAACAGGAAATCATGAATCTCCACAAACTCTGAGGAAATGCCAGATCCAAATCTGAAGAAAGGTTTGTTTTCTTGAATTGGCGTTGGAGAAGAGATTTTAGTGTTCCTATTTACATTGTGCTTCTGTTGCTTGTAGCTAAACCTAATAGGCCTTTATACTGTACGTCGTAAAAATTCCCAGGATGGGTCACATATTACCTGCACTGTATGTGTTGTTTTTATAAAAATTGACTTCAAACACCATGTCAGCTTTGATGAAACAAAAACTCTTATGAGTTCAGCGCCAGGGTGTTCTCGTCTCTCTCAGTGGTATCTGGTGGTGTACGCTTGCAGATAAACGGCGAGGTCATCCGGAACCCTGTGTGATCTTACCATGTGGAAGAGACACAGCTTCCAGACAACACTGTCTTTTCTTGTCTTTTAAGAGAGCGTAGGATATCGGCTGAAAGATAATACATATCAGTTCAAAACACCTTTTCACCAGACCTGCACTCTGTATATTTGTGTGTGTTTGCAAGTTTCACCCTGTGGGCCATCAATCATTTTACCTCCATATTTGTCAATTGGTTTTATACTAGGTAGGTGATCAAACCAGGCAGTACCAGCTTAAAGCGATGCACCTAAAATAAAAAGCCATCATTTAGTCACCCTGATATCATTCAAAATCTGTATATGACTCATTCTTTTGTGGAACACAACAGAAGATATTCTGAGAGGTGGAAGTTGTCTGTGTTCTTGTGTGTTCTGCAGAAGAAAAAGTCATGCACATTTGGTATGACATAAGGGGTTGGGTGTAGTATCCTTTTAAAGTGGATTTAAGAATATGGTTGTTGCGGGTCTAAGGTGGTCAACCAACTAGTATGTTTACAGTAGCAATATGGTCCACATGATCAAAACCTGAGCTGGTTTACCATCTACATTTACATTACATTTATGCATTTGGCAGACGCTTATCCAAAGCGACTTGCATTGCATTATACTATACATTTGTTTTCTAAGGATGTGCAATCTTGATCCAACTTTGAGAACCTAAACCTTTAAAACCAACTACCACTTTAAACATGGTGTGGTTGAACTTTCTCAAGGTGAGCATGCATGTGAACCCCCTACGGATGAGAAAATACATACACCTCGTCCTCAATCAACTGCACTTTCTTATGACACTACAAAAAGAGCCATCCATGCCTGTCAACCTCTGTAAAGAAACCCATGTGTAATGTGTGTGTTTGAAGTCTTCACCTCAGCTGGAACCGATACATTTATCTCCATCACTCCAGATAATGTACGATAAGCTGGAAGCAGATTAAAAAAGGTTCTTAAAAGACATAATAAAACCATAACCATAAGGCCATAAAAATGCTTTCCCTCAGATCACTTGCTTCTGACGAGAGGAAACGATCAGCACCTGTTTGGAACGGATCCAGATGATTGTTTTCCCTTAGCTGTTGTTTATGATGGGGGCGGCCCTGACTCCCGGTGACCGCTGAGGTTCCCACTTTCATGTCTCTTATGTTGTGTAACAAGTTTACACCCGTTGGAAATCAGCCAGAAACATGAAAAGTGAGACTGTGATGGAAACTTTGAACCGCCGATCGCGGGCTCTTTATCTTTCGAGTGTTTGGTTGCGGTAATATCTCCTGTGATCCACCACCTGTATTCATCGTTTTTTAAAGCCAGGGGATTTGATTTGACAAAACGGTGTGAAAATGTTCTGCGATTCCCAGGCAGTTATTCTCGTACCAATTTATATACAGGAGGTTTGGATTTGCTATCTGGTTCTTCTGTGTTTCCTAACACTGCTAAGCTCCACGCGTGGGAGGAAGGGTAGTTAGTTTGGGATCAGCTGAGGGAGCTGGTCGAGGTCATGTGAACGGCAAAGTCAAGACAGTGGGAAGATCGCTTTTGGATCAGAGAGGACTCTCTTTGGATTTGTACATCCCTCAGGCTGTTACTGCAGCATTTTGAGCTGGTTCAGGACGTTCTAGTGAGCCCTGTGCTTGCTGCCTATCTGTCTGAGTGGAACATGCCCAAACCAGCCTGCGACCATGTGATTTCTTCTTTCACTCCATTAAGTTGCAAATCAAGGTCTTTGGATCCACAGGGAAGATAGTTTATAGCTTAAGTGCTTTTAAATGTTGTTTGCTTGCGTTATGTGTACTTGTATGCATTTTGAAATGTGTTAAAAGTGTAGGGGACAGTATGCAAATTTCAGTATTTGTGGAACACTTGAATGGCCAAAAAGACCAATAAAAAGTGCACAATATTATATCCCACAATGCATTGTGCACAAGTGCCAGTATGATGAATGAACTAAAAATAAAATCATCTGTGATATTTCTTTACTTCTTTTAATCAATTACATTATTGTTTGCTTGGACTTAAAAAAAAAACACTTGAATCAATGAATAAATAAATTCATGTTATGTACTATTTTGTAAGTGTTAAACTGTAGTGCAAGAGTTTTCCATTTTAAACACGGCCAAAGTATGTGTTCACATCTTTTTACATTTACATTACATTAATGTTTTTTTCCAAAATGACATATAGCTTTCTAAACATCTTTCACACCAATGTGTGTGTTCTTTGGAAATCGGAAGCGTGACTTTTGCGTTGCTGGCGTAATGCTCTACTTATTTTGAGCTTAATAGGAAAATACGAAGGGACAAGAGGACAGTCAGAGATATAAGAGCAACAATTCTTAATCAGACATCCATCGACACCCTTCTCATCGATACGCCGCCTCCTCTCTATGGAGCACCTGATCTACGGCTCATTTGGGAACTAATCACCATCAGCTCCAAATCTCCTCACTCATTTCCTTCAGTTAAACAGAATCAAGTCTCTTTCGGAAGTATTATCTCCAGATATGCAGCGCTGATGGCGTACGCTCACCAGTGAAGAAGTCCACTCTGTTACCGTAGCGACCGCAGACATAAAGCCCCACTAATCTAGTGACACACTGAGCTGATTTTATCTGCTGCTCGGAATTCAATTAGTCATGCCTGTTGCAAGAAGATAACCTGCTTTGTCATTGGCTGAGAAAACAGAGAGCTCCATCTTACACCGCATCGGTTAAACTGTTTAAGAGTCAAGGTGACTGATAAGATACTCTGATGCAATTGCCATCAATTGAAATTCAGTCTTGGTAGAGCAATAAAACATCTATTTTCTTTGCTGTTGTGCCGTTGATACAGATGTCTACTTGCAATGCTAATACAGCTCAATGCTTTAAATGTGAAAGTGGATCTGACGTATTTAAGCCGTTTTGTCCTTTCCCCAGCTGTATATACAGTATATTGGTATTCTGTCCATGTTAATATTTCATTGGCTTAACCATTCGGTGAAAAACATTTTAATGTATTTAACAGACAGTTTAATTGTCTTCACATGCTTATTTAGTGACGTTCGTTCTTCATTGCTTCTCCTAGTGATCTGTATCCACTCATCAGACACGAAATACAAACACCAGCTGCCACAAATAAATTCTTACTTTCTCTTCAGCCTCCCCAGGCTGTTTTAGTACTAGAAAAACACTCACAAACTGGTATGTCCATATAGAAGACAGCTGTAAGTCTGTTGCTCTTGTCTTTAAAGTGTGTGCGCAATATTAACCATTCATGACAACGGTCTCTGTCAAAAACTTTTATGTAGTTTATGTATTTGTTTGGACAAAGCGTTGTTCACTTGTTTGTTTGTTTGTCTGTTCTTCTGTCGGTCTGGCTATCGGGTCATTTGTAGATGTTTAAAGAATGGTCATGTGGCATTTGTTCGGTGGTTCATTTATTTGTTATTTATTCAATCTGGTTGTTAAGTCCTTCATGAGTTCAGTTGTTTAGAGGTTCTTTGTGCATTCATGTTGGATGTTTGGGCATAGTTTATTTGTTCGCTTATACGTCTGTCGGGCCAACTAGTTGTTGTTTATTTGTAACATCTCGGATCTGCAGGTAGATGGTTGTCCCGTCCTAAATCACACGTATATGTGCTTACTGTGGGTGCAGAAAACTCCATGTGTGCGGTTCAGCCCTGACCACCCAGACCTATAAGTGTTGATACATCTTTTTAAGGGTTCAAAGTAAGGCCTGTGAACTATTCCCCTGTCTGACTCCAAAAGAAAAAGATGGGTGAAAGTTTAAAACGTATCTGCCTGCAGGGGGCCATTTTTAGCCCATGAGGTATGGCGGCCCACCAAAATGGCAAGTATTTATTCAGTGACGTTGAGGGAGATGAATGGATGCAGAAGTCAAACAGAGAACAGATAAGGCCAATATTTACAATGAGAGCCCAGCCCAAGGCCGCATACCTGCCGTGTTCGCCTGACCTCAGAGGGCACGTGTGGGGGTGTGGGAATCTGTGGCCATGAAGAAAGATATTGAAAGGCCACTGCCTTGGATGCACTGGGGAAATTTAGCAGAGTACTATAAAGCAACGCAAAGTCTGAATTATGTCTCGGTTTCATTGCCGAAATTGACTTTTTTAAGAGCAGGGCAGTCTTTGTCTAAAGCACTTTATTTCACACTAGAGAAACGCTGAGATGCATTTCTTCATGTAATATTGCTAAGGTGTTGCACCTTGCAATAAAATAATTTCCTTGTCAAAATAGATAGAATAGAATTGTGTTTTCTTCACTACTGTCTGCAGTGGAAAATCAAAATATTTGAGGATTTCTATTTAAATTCAAGCATTTCTAATCTATTTAAAAAACAGATTAAATGCATGCAATGAATATGAATTTTATATCAATTGTATACAGTAGGTACATACTACTAATGTGTCCAATCTGTACACTATATATATATTTTCCTTTTACACACGCACACAAAAACAGGACATCACGTGATGATTCACTCAGTGAACAGTATTTCTCAGCTCTCCTCAGATCTGCACATGATGTGACTCTACTGACACGTTTGTTGTGAAACAATGCAGCAGGTGCTGGGGTTTCTGGAAGCCGTAAGGTGCAAAAGGATCAGGTTCCTGTGGGAGACTTGAGGGTTTTCTGGAGTTTGTATGGAGCTTTGAGAGGTACAGCACTTATATTGGGCGTAAGATGGAGCGTCAGCCATTCGTTTGCCCGTGTGTGACCTGACATTGTAAAAGAGGGCGAGTTTTAAGCACTTGGATTTGTGTGCATATGTGTGAGGGTTTCAGGGGTAAAATGGGGTTGTGGTGACAGGGGCATTCCCCCTACGGCAGCAAAATATCACTTTTCTGCCCATTGGGAAGAATTACTGACATGAACCACAGAAACCAGCGGTCGGGTTTGAGTTACAGGCAGCAGTTAAAGACCTTTTTCTGAGCGGGGTGTATCATTTACAAAGCATTCTCCTGGACTTCATTTTTATCGGGCAATATGACTCACGGTCGGGCCAGAGAGCAGTTTGTACAGAACCACTGTCAATATGTGTTGTTTAGAGGTTTACAAAAGTCTGTTGCAGTTTATATCGTCAGAGATGAATATTCAGGGTTTTGAAATACTTTGTGGTTTCTCTCTCTTAGAAAATCATCACGCTCTTAAAAGGTTTCTTTTATTCGCTGTTCGTGTTCAAAGAGTCCACGGTTACAGTCTGATGAATGAGTTTAGAGCGACCAAAATACACATGTTAGAAAAACCTCCAACAGCCGCCGGAAAGCACTACATGACGCAGTGAAAAGTGGAAAGAGAGAAAGAAGCATGACAGAGTTTAAAAAATATGAAAGAATACATTATCTGAGTGATGCGTGTGATTCTTGCCTATACGCCACCACTTGGGTGTTGCCCAGTGGTTGCTAAGTTGTTCTGGTTGACTTCCAGGGCATATTTAAGTGGTTGCTACGGTGCTTTGGGTCAGTTCTGCGTGTTTGCTACTGTATAGGATTTAATTGCCATTATAATGATTAGTGTGGAACAAATCTTCAGTCTGAGTGCTTAGAAAAGCTATAGTACAGGGTTAGGATACCCAAAAAAGAAAATTCTGTCATCATTCACTCACCCTATTGTCATTTTAAACCTGCATAACTTTCTTTCTTCAGCAGAACCCAAAAAAAGATATTGTGAAGAATGTTGCTAACCGAACATCGACCGTACCCATTGACGTGTATTGGTTTTGTGTCCGTACGATAGAAGTGAATGGGCACCGTTATTGTTCGGTTACCAGCATTGTTCAAAATATCTCTCTTAGATTGAACTGTCACTTTGAGCCGCTTGTTGTGAGAAACCATTGATCTCTATTGCACAAATGTGCTGAAGTTTAATCTCTATGATAAGGGGTCTGAACAAATCAAAATATGAGCAATACCAATATGTGCACCACATATTTTAAACACCACAAAAACCAAGTGCATTTGTTATAAATGTAATTCTTGTATGACTATGTAAAATGAATTTTATTTATCCTATACAACTAGGCACACCCATTCAAACTCCACAGGTCCCAACTGCCTTTTCTTATTTCCGTCTCCTTGGACATTCATCCAAGCTGATGCTTTTCTCCAGAGCCTGCGGTTGATGACTACGGTAATGCCCCACTTTTAAAATTGCGAGTGACCGTCACTTTCCACGGATATTTGGATTGGATAGACGTGCAGTCAGACTTGTCACAACGGATACAGAGCAGCGCCGCTCCATCATTCCGTCTTCATTCATACCAGACAGACGTTTACAGGCTATTTACAGACATTTACCGCCCGTACCACAATATCACTGTGAGATTTACTGGTGCACCCGCAGCAAATCTGTAATAAAGTAATCACACAAAATCACGCAGGTCGCTCGCCTGCTGCGTCAATGCCTGACGTTATGTGAGAACTTAATAGGAAGGGAAAGCGAGCTCTCCGTCTGTAGCCTGTGCCCCGCGCCACATATTGAGATGCTAAATCAAAAACACGCTCCCTTTTTACTTGCAATGAAAGAAAAAACACAGGAAGGGTTAGCTGGAAAATCGATTGCTACGGTGGCTCACGTTTCCAGCCCTATCTGACAGAGAGAGAGAGGGAGAGAGGCAGTCTGGGATGAGATGGCTTTTATATCATATTATGTCACCAGACGGCCCGCCACCTGATTCTCTCATCAGCTTCCCTAGACAAATCCCCTCCTTTCTTTTTCTTTTCCCCATTCTCGTTTGTTTGATGGGAGAGGACACACGCTGGCCAGGTGCCCTGAATAGCACACTAGACTCCTGTAGTCGAAAAGCCATTGCTATACCGTTTTAGTTTATTTATTATGGCCTTCCATATAAATCATGCTAATGTATTAATATGCTGTTACCTGTTGCTTTAAATTTGGTTTAAAACATAATTTAGATTATTTAGAAACAAGATTGTTTCTTTTTTTGAGCAACATTGTGGTTGAATGAACTTTCTTTTGAAAGTAGAAATGTATTATATAATATTTATAAAATTGACAAATACGCTAAAAGTGGTTCTTTTTTGTTATACTGTACCTGCTATGCAGTGATGCACAGTCTCTAGATATGTTTCCAGCTTTATAGCTGTTGTTATTTTGGATAATGCATCGACCAATCAGCATCCAAGACTGGAAATTGTTTTCTTATTGTTTGCACAACACCATTAGATCACCAAACGGTTCATGTATGATTTTACTTTGCCACAAGCATTGTCTTATTAACATCCTGAGACAGGAATTCACGTGAAGCTCCACAAGAGTCCGCTTTTATAAATGTGATGTTTACAAAGCAGAAGACAACACCATCATACATGTAATACTTCATACTTCAGACCTTTATCTCACCATTCTTTATTCATGGCATATTTTGCCGTGTTCACATGTATATGTAAAGGTTATTTTGTTTCCATGGTGACGCGGTGTGTCGTAGGTTAATGACAGCAGATCTGCGCCGTCTTATTTTTTGACTGTTTACTGTCGATTTTTCATTCAGCTCTTTCATTATTAATAGTTCTTATGCTAATACAGGTCAGGTTCATGTTTACCAAAGCAAAAAACACACGCTCTGATGTTCATGATGGACTGATATGTGAGCATGTGTTTGTGCGTTTGTTCAGTGGGGTTGTGCAAGAAAATGCCAAATTAATTTACTGGCAGATGGAAATTGAGGAGTATTTGCTCTTGTTCTTAGTCATCGGTTCATTCATTCTGCCTGTCATTCATATGTCCACTTGTTTGTTTGGTCATGTGTCCTTTCATTTATTCGTCCATTTGTTAGTTCACTCATTCATTCATCAATCTGCCTAATGCTTGTTTGTTTGTTTATACAAATCCACTTTATTTACCTTCTCTAATGTATTTAGCATTTATGCATACATCAAATTAACTAGATATATTTCATAAAACCCACACAGTAATAGTATACACAACAAGACTTCTTTACAGGAAATCTGGAAAATGTTATTTAATCGTTTTACGCAGTTGAGGCCATCCTCGGTTCTCTGTCCTGAGAAACAGATGAGGCTTTCTGGGTCATTACAAAGGCTATAATGGGCCACTGAGAATATCTTAACACCCGACCGGCCGGTCATTACAGTCATGGTTTTAGTTTGAACTTTTTCCTCAAACTCTTCTGGACTGCAGAGTTCACCGTGGGTCTAGACGGAGGACAAAGAATGTAAAAAGGATAAAGAAAATAGTCTCTTTAGCTTCTCAGATCCAAACCATGCAGGGTTAGTATGTGTGTGTGTGTCTATGTATGAAACAAAGTGAGCTTATGTCTCAACGCTGTCATTCCATCAATCGTAGCTGCCTAGATCCCCTTCACCTCTAACCCCTTTCAGAGTGTTTCAAGTGTTTGTATGTGTGTGTTTAAGCTTGGCTATGCATGTGCAACATCTTTGCACATGTCCTCACAAATATAAACTAAAAAGCTTTTGAGAACATTTGAAGTGGTTTTTACAATATAAAAGGCTCCAGGTTTCTGGGAAGGTTAGCTTTAGGGGTAGGGTATAGTAAATATCATTATCTTAATGGGAAAAGCATTGCATATTTGAGCAGTTCTTCCTGAATTAGTCTCGAACGTCTTTTGTGTGTGCGAGAGAGGCCTATTAGTGACAGGACATTAACTAATGTAATTTACCGCTGACACAACCTTTGTAACCCATCCAGAGCCTTCTTGAGTCGCCCAGGGCGTGACTACTACAGTGTGCTGTGGAAGACATTTCATCATTAGGGAGGTTAATGGACCTATTAAGGATGGATGAGGAGAAAATATGTCAAAGAGTAAGAGGTGGGGAATACCTAGAACTGTTGACACAAAGTTTGGACGTGATTTGTGACGCCCGGTTTTACAGCCATGATAAGGGGGGCTCTTGCCATCTCAGTTTTCCCACCTGCCAACTGTGGAAAGAAGGAGAAGGAGAGATGTTTTTCCCCTCAGGTTTCACCTTCTGACTTCTGAAAGCCGTCTCTTCAGAAAGCTCTTCTGAAGTTGTGCCTCTGTGTTTTTGTGTCTTGGGGCGAATTGTATTTTGTAGACATTGTTGAACAATCGAGAGAGGGAAGGTGGTGGGAAAATAACAGACGAGCATAGTCAAATGTAATCGTATGCGCTGCACATTTCTGCTTTTCAACTGGAATGCCTTGTATCATAGGCTCCCAATATATAGCCACAGAAAAAATTAAGAGAACACTCCGGCTTGTCTTTAAACAGCATTTCTGCACGAATTGTGTCCATTTCAGTCCAGTGTCTGTTGAATTTCAACAGAAACAAACCTCAGGAATGATGGAAAGTCATCCAACAGCAATGTGAAAGACTGAGAAAATGCAAAGATGCGTGAACGTTGTGAAAAAAATCAGGCGTAGTGATTTTCTAACTGGTCCTAAAATACAACAGTATTTGTGTTAAAACAGTATTGTGTTGTTTAAACGTGACTATGAACTTGTTTTCATTCCAGTGTTCGAGATCTGCAAACATTGCATCTTTTTTGTCATCTTGACCAGTTTGTCCTGTGTCAATTTCCTGAAAGACCAGCTCACAGAATAAAACAAAAACCATTTTACCTAAACACCTATGAATATTAAATTCAGCAAAACTGAAAATTATTTTGGAGTGGTCTCTTTAATTTGCGGCTGTGTCATTGTAAACAAGAGCTTCTCCTGAAAGATCAAATGTTGTTTGTGTTATAGTTAATAATCGAGCTGAAGTTGTTTTGAACACGTAACATTCCTTTAAAGTGACACAGATTCAACCACCCCCTCCAACAGCTAGTTTGTCCTCGATTAAATGTCCTTAAAGCGGTCATAAGGCTGAGCTTCCCCTTTCCTGTTCCCCCGACAGGTGTGCACGCATGAGCCTGCGTTTCCCCTCTCATTTCCTCAACCGATACTGTTATTATTGCCGTGTTGAGTGAAAGACTGGAAGACCGTGCATTTGGTTGTGTTTGTGCCAACTAGAGCATAAGCTTTCAGTCGACTGAATGAAGACATTTTGGGCGGCTGTGCTGCTAAAGCAGCTCTGAAAAAGAGAGAGGGGCATTTTTAGAAAGGGAAATCCTGAATGACTGCAGGCCCGTGATCTCTGACCTCTGCTGGTCACATGCCTTCGAAAGCATGAAAGTCTTGTCAGACCTGAGTGAGTCACAGCGGTTCGAGATGAAATTGATTAAATGATGATTCAATTACATCTGTGTATGTCTGTAAGCTTTTAGCTGTGATGAAAACCAACCACAAATATTGTTGAGTCATGCTGCAGTAAACCAGCAAGTATAAGGGGTCACGAGTGTATAATGGGGTCTTTTTGGCTATTTAAAAAAGTTAAATCAATTTTACTTCAGCTGTCTATTTTAGTAGGATAAAGAACCAGACATGACAACTTCATGCCATGTAATGGGGTCTTTTAAAAGCCAAGTGAATCAACAAGTGAAACAAACGAAAGAAAAGAGCAAAGATCAGTAGCTGTCACTGGAGGGTCATGACTCACGACATGTCAGACATGAGTAACCGCTCTCGTTCACTGGGAGATGTTTCACACATCCAAAAAAGAAGCTTTTACAGTAAAAGCCATCATTTTGGATTTCAAAAGTAATGGATATGACACCGTTGACTAAAACTTAATGTCTAATAGCCAAGAACTTAACGTCCTGGTGCAGACTCATTCTATTTATCAATACACAAAGAATGAACCAAGGTCTGGCTTTTGTTCTGCTTATGGTGAGTAATGTTGTCCTACGACAGAGAGCGGAGAACTCCCGTGTGTGTGTTGTAAAGATCACAGACATAAGGGGTAACTCAAACACACCGACCCCGATCTAGCTGTCAGTAAGAATGATGACAGAGCCCACGGCTCTGATCGGCGGTCGTTCAGACATGATGAAAAGGTGTATTATTGGTTTACAGACTTTGGAGCTGGGAGATATACAACGCTGCTCTGTTGCAGTGCTTCTGTCTATAATTGCAGCCATTATTCTCTGCGTTTGGTTTCTCTCTCCAGTGACTCATAAGTGGACGAAAATGACTCAGCATATTTCGGTTTCCTGCTCTTTAAATTCTGGTGTGGGTAAAATTCCATGCTTCCCCCTTTATTAAAAATACCGCAATATTGAGTGAAATTGGCGCCCTCTAGCGGGAGCTTCGGGTAGGGGGCACCAAGCAGACAGGCAGACTCCTGGCTGTCAGATTCTAGATGCAAATCAAAAAGCCATTAGAGAAAGCCAGCAAACTAAATCCCATCCGTGAATTGATTTACGCAGAAAGAGCGTGTCCTCTGAATTCAAAGTGACCATAATCCCAGTTTTGCATACACAGTCCTTAAAATATGAGGTTGCGTTTGCGTCAGTTGTTTGACTGACCAGCCCACATAATTATTGATTATGAACCAATTAAAGTTACGTCAACGTGAAGAAATTGTCAGACTGGACCAAATCGCAGACAGGCATCTGCATTGTATATTAGGTACTGTATTAGGGTACGAGAGCCAGAGATGAGCAAAATGCATATTTACAAAATAGCCTCAGTGGGTTGTCTGGAGGAGATCTTGTATAATACATAGGTTTAGATCATAAAACATTTGCGTAGGATGTGCTTTTGCATTCAATACAGCTGTACTATGAACTATGTTAAAGTTGAATATACAGTAGATAAACGCCATAACATAATGAACAGACATGTGACATTTCTCTTGCATCATAGTCATCTTGTCTAGTCAGTGGTTGTGCATGCACTAAAAACATAAAAACTACATAACCCATAATTCCTTTTAACCTAACTGCTTGATAGTTGAGGACATTTTGCTTATTGTGATGTACCCTGTTTGTGTGTCCGTACAGGTTTAGCCATACTGTGAGGGCCAAATAGATAATAGATGTTGTGCATTAAACACGTGAGGTCATATTAATAGTCCTCTCTAGACAAAAACAGTCATAAATTGTCTGAATCGTGTTTTTTGTAAATCTAATATTGTGCATGTGTCTTTGAGGCCTGAAGAGTATGGAAAATATCACATTTTGTTTTATGAAATCAGTAGAAGTCTAGGAAATGACCTCACTAATATGATGAACCAAACACGTGCGTGTGTGTCTAAATGGGAAGCGTTGACTTTTTCAAGTTTTTCTTAATTTATCAAATCAGTTGGGCAGTAAATCTAATCTGTGACCTTCCCAGCAGAATGTGTGTTTGCCTTTTTCTGTGTGATCAAATTAAGAGAAAACCACATACATGAAAAAATTTAAGTGTGAATCCAAATGATTTGGCAGTCTCAACTTCACCTTAGCACTCAGTGTGGAGTTATTGCGGTGTGTGGCCGGTTCCCTGACTGTGACTCACCTTTCAGTCATGGTTGAGCGTGAGGTCAGACTTAACTGAACACTCGCAGGAAGCGTGACTAATGACCCAGAGGAAGAAGTCTGACTCTAAACCCAGTATCATTCAGCATGAGTTGCAATCTGCGCTCTTCTAAATGCAATACATTTGCACTGATATACACTTATGGAGTGTGATGTCATACTAATACAAGACCACAGGTCCACGGACTCCCCCAGAACCCTTCCACCCACCCGTACATATAGTCCTGGCCAGTCACCTTGTTATCACAAAGGGGGCTTAACTCATCCAGGTTTGTTTTTTCCATCTTTGATGCAAAATACAAAGGAGAAAACACTGCCCATTATGTTATTGATGTCAAACACTGTTAATGAATCTGAAGCCAAACTCCAGTGAACTGTAAATTCATGTGTCGATTTTTGTTTTTTGAAACGATTTATGGTTGTATATGGTAATGCTTGAAAACATATTAGTCAACGTTTTGTTTAGCCCAAAGAAGGGATGTTAGAAGACAGCATAACACAACATAATATCTTCAATTCTGTATAAATAGCAGTTTGTTAGGTATAAAGTTCCATCGTCCCGCACCTCAGTCACTTGTTGCAGTCGATCTGGTTCTCTGTAAAGAGCTGATGGAGGATAATTACACGTTGGCTATTTACTTTTCCTATCTGGGTGATTTTTTTAGTAAAGGTGGCTCTTTCAGGTCTGCTGCTAGTCTGGAGGCATACAGGAATAGCTTTGAGTGGCTTAGAGATGTCGATGAAATACCACTTTTTTAAGTACTGCCAGCGGCTGCATGTATAGGCTATATTTGTAAATAAACAGTGTTTTTGTTTATTTTAAGTGCGGTTGTTTGTTTTGTGTTATTATGAAAACAGGATCATTAAATATGGGGATAGTTTATAAATTCATGACTTTTGATGTCTTCGTTCTCTACTTAAAGGTGTATTGAAAGATTTACTAAAAAGTGTGTATCTGTAGGATTTTAATGTTCCCAAAATCAGCAAAAATAATTTACTGTGAGGTGATCAGTGTTGCAGATAAAGCCAACATGGTGGTCCCATATTATATCAACTCTAAGAGGTTTAGGTGGTCTCAAGTTCTGTATTTCACCTTGGGACAACAGAGCGTTTTAAAACGATAGAGTTAACAACTGAGAAAGGCTTTATTTCCAATAGGAAATGCTTTCGCGATTTTGTTTAGCACTCATTGTTCCTTTTCGCTTGGGAAAAAAAAATGTTCTTACTAATTAGATGACAAATATTTCTGTGGAAGCGCAGCGTATTTTAGTAATGACATGTTTTGAAATGAAGCAGGCCGTGGGAGATTCTCTTTTCTGCAACAGTGGAAGGAAGCGTGACCACATCGTAAGTCATAATAAACACAACATCTAGCCGTGTTTATTATGAGCTCTATGGTAATTGGTTGGATGGCGGAAAGCTGTCATTCATACTCCGCCCGTGTCAGGATTTGTTTGTCCTTGAAATAAAACTCCCTGCAGCTTACTGTCACTCCTGAATGTTACTTCAAGAGAATTTTGTACCAACTGCAGATTTCAGTTTTTATTTTTTTTAGCTTTCTTACTCACGGTTTCAACTGATTGACAACTGTAAGAAGAGACTGGCTCCCCTACATGTTCACTTTTTTTAACGTTTCTGTACTTCGTAAAATAAAAATTATAATTGTTGCACAATATTCTCAAAAGGAAACTGTTCCTTACATTAAGTTAAATAGGTATAATTTCATAAAAACATCTCATAAATATTAATTGATAAATATCACTGCTATCACAATCTTTCTTTAAAACAAAGCCAAATGATGTCAAACTGACATTTCCTGCAAAATCATACCTGACAACTTAAATTACTTATTATTATTATAAATCTTAGGCATTGCAAATAAGGGGAAGCTATATGGATTTTAACACAACTTATTAGGCACAGATTTTTGTCAAAATTATTTTTAACTTTTATGGATTTAAAGTAATAGATTAAAGCTTTAAATAAAATAAACGTTCCTTCTTAATTATTTCCTGCATTATTGTAGTATTTACATTTATGTATTTGGCAGACGCTTTATCCAAAGCGACTTACATTGCATTATCCTATACATTTATACATGGAATTTGCAATCCCCTGGGATCGAACCCACAACGCGATGCTCTTACCACTGAGCTACAGGAAAGCTAGTAGTATAAAAGGGGGTGGGTGGAAAATAATGTCACAGTGTAAAGGCTTCATTTTGTTTATGCAAAATATAATTCCTTTTGATATTGGCTTCGAAATGACCCAGACATGTTCTTGTCAGATTTAGTGCGATTCACCAGAGAATTCGACATGCTGCAGGTATTACAGACAACATCACATTTGCATGAGAAAAGAACTGCATTCATTTCTTGGCAGAAGTTCCAGCGATTAACAAGAGGCAGGGCCGCAAATGTGTTTTCTTTTACAATGTATTGCTTTACTTTCCAATTTAATAGGGATTTTCCCATTCGCTGCTCACAAGGAGAAAGACTTGGCTGTAGTTGTTGTTTGTTAAACTTTAATGAAGTGACCATGGGGCTGACAGGTGATATTATGGACAAGATTAAGTGTAATGTGCCTGCTTGACAAAATAACGATGCTTTTAGAAAGAGGACAATCAGAAGCCGTTTAAAGATGTTAAAAGTGTGGCACAGCTTGAGAAGAAATGGAACGCAGTTGGCAATGGGGATATCTTCCAGATGTGCAATAGGAAGTGATGCTCCAGTTTGACTAATTCAGTAGATCTCTCATGTGGTTTATAGTGTCATCGTTTTTTAGCAACTTAAAATGAATAAGTAAGGAAAGCAGGGAGCGGGATATTGGCTATGTTTGAAAATCATAATACCGCATTGCTCTTGCAATATATGCAGTATACACAATATGTATACTCTGCACTGTAAGCACATTTTCCATATGAATGCAATAACTTGGATGACTTACAACTTTCCCGAACAGCTGTATAGGTGCAGATATTGTGTCTTGCAATGCAATGTGCTCCACCTGATCTTTTTATTCCAGTTTGAATTGAAAGCCATTCACAGTTTTAATATATTTCTCTTGGTTTTCTGCAAATGATGTCATGTGATGTTTGAACTGTTTGAAATCTCTGTATAGTAGACAGTGTATACTGTGCAGTAGGCAGTACACTATTATTATATTATTCTATTTCAAGTATAGGCCAGAAATGGACGCATCCCAGATTCAAACCTGTACCGTGTCTTCTACATGAACACCCAGGGTGGATGTCTGTTAGAAAAATGTGCTTACCACTAGCTAAGGGCATTGAGACAGACAAAATGGTTGTTTTATCGGAACTGCCCTTGTTTTGCACGCATCATCATCGTCCATTGATTTTTACAATCTATTTTACCCCTGCGAAATTTTCTGAACTTTAATTACCGAATGGCAGAGCTGGGAAATGGCTGGCTTTGGGTCTGTGCGCTTTCAAAAGGATGTTAGCTGCACCACGGGGAGTCTCAAGGGAAACAAGGCGAAATGAGTCTGTGTTTATGTTGCTCATGGAGATTCTGATGTACTATCAACCTTCAAACAAATGCAATTAACTCCATTGGCAGCAACTGACTCTGATTAATTCAGGTCATTTAATGAATCGGGCTGTTGGTTACATGGGCCTTCAGTTGAGAGCGCAAACCAGTGTTGTGGTATTTATCCTCAGTACAATTAGAAGGGACATTAAGTGGGACTTTTTCCAGTTCATTTCGACAAGGAGATGGCGGGCCGACATGAAATAGGGTCAGTGGAGATGCAGTCTGGCACACTTCTTGGTGTGTTGAATTCATGATTCAGTTTAGTAAACATTCATAAATAAGAATTTAAAAACGGAATTGGCCACAATAAAAATAAAAATATTTGGTTGAATCCAAACAAATGTAACCCTACAATGGTTAAGCATTAAAAGATACACTCGTAATGAATTGTGAAAATTTCTGCCTATTGCTACATAATATGTAAAATACATTTGTGTATGATTTGCCACCATATGATGAAGTCACCATAAATATTGACATTAAAAGTTTAATCCTAATATTTTAGTTTACAAGGCATGATTTTGCTTTGCACGATGCCCCATTCAGTTTATTCTTACTACAAAGTCTCAAGATAAGGTGCATCTAGAAATTGTAGACTGCGCCAAGCCAACAGTGATATTCTCAATTCAGGTGAGAAAAGCTGAACCTTTGTCATAGTCTCCCTGGGATGTGTTCGGGTATGTGTGTTGAATCCCTCGAGGGTTGGCTGAGAAAAGCGTTTCGAAGACGCATCTCTCCACGGGATGAAGGGGCAGCCAAGGGGCAGCACACACACACAGGAAACTTATACTGACAGCCCAACTGCCTGCACTTCCTGTAGCACCGCACAGTGGCGTCTCGTCCTCCCAGAAACGACAAACAATC
The DNA here is from genome assembly GCA_006030095.1 of Triplophysa siluroides. NCBI lineage: Eukaryota > Metazoa > Chordata > Actinopteri > Cypriniformes > Nemacheilidae > Triplophysa > Triplophysa siluroides. The sequence continues at coordinate 1,521,053 of VCII01000691.1, forward strand.
ACTCGCATCTCCTCCCAAGGTCTGGAAGTGATGTCTTATAGAAACCAACACACAATAAACCCCCCTTTCTTACAATCTCCCCATGGCTGCATGTGAAATTGCATCCGCATGTCAATCGCCTGCGCTCCCGCTTAAGTGTGCCTCAGTCACTGTGAATGGAAAGTTACCGTGAAATCAATGCAGAATCACACAGACCGTGTTACAGAAAAATATTGTTGAGCTGTGTTTACTGTCTCCTTTGCCCCGAGTCAGCTATTTTTTCTCTCTTACAATGTCACTCATGGATTATGTTTCCGCTCTCTCCCTCCGTGTAGATGCTGTGTCTGTGTGTGCTACATCTTTAGCCCTTTTAGTAAACTACTTTACTATAAATTATGATACTTATCTCACACATTTTTCAACACGCCTGCTGTGTAACAGCTGCCTAATTTCGCTCTCTTTTTTATTTAATTCATGTAATAAAAACATGCAGAGGTTTATTGTCCCGTACGGTACTATATAACTCAATTCAAACCATTACAAAGCAGCCCTCAGCTATTGCAGAGCCGTTAAATATTCCATATACTTACACAGTCCCTCATTATTTATTAAAACAAGACAATTCCGGCCCCTTCCCGCTCACTCCCGTGAATCCCAATCCAAACCTTGGCTTTAACCTTTGAAAAACCCAAGGATCAGTCCGCGAAACTGAACTCACAGACCCCTCTGGCTCACAGATGATGAATTTTCTCACCAGCCGACTCCCCCTATTGGACGAGAGCTGTAACTTCAGGCTTCCAGTACCTGCGCAGTTATAGACACTGCATAGAGCTCGGGCTGTAAGAGAGCTGAATGCTGCCGTTTATCAGCGGGACGCTGAGGACGGAGAACCAGGGCTCAGATACTCTTCAGAGGTACACACACTTTACTCTGGTTTAACTCGAGCAGGCTGAGCTTAACTACACGAGAGACTGTTGAGCGCTGTTTATAATCAGGGACAAAGCTGGAGGATCTGTGTTTTTGTTTGATGGGAATGCGTGTGTGTCGGCACCACGCTTGCGAGAGAAGGAAGCTGCTCTCATGAATGACGGCTGCATGTGCGTGCGCATATGTGTGTGTGTGTTTAATGCTGTGTGAACACAGAGGGAGGCATAGTTGCGTTTTATGGTACCGTGATACACCAGTCCAACAAGCATTAGCTCATTAATAGAGAGAAACCACTATGAAGGGAAAATAATGGGTAGCGGGCAAAGAAACAGTGACGCATGATAAATAGCTGTGAGTGAACTCAAATCGCTCTAACATGCTAGATTAATGGTGTTTAGATGGGACACGGCACTGACGCCCCACAGCATCATTATTCCAACATCTGGGTACCAAGGAGCTGTCAGCGCTTACTTTTGTGGATGCTCGGATCTTGTATGTTTGAGCTGCAGTTACCGCCGGTTCTCACAGTGGGAAACATCAGCAAGTTTACCACCTAAATAACAGGACAGGAGAAGTGTTTAACCTTGGCTCGTGTCCTTCGTTCGCTGTCAGATTGAAACACAGCTTCGCAACTGGTTTCCGTATGCCATGACAGACATTCATTTACAGCTGGCCCGTTTCATGCTCCCTCGTGCCCGGGTATTAATGACAGCATTGATTAAAGCATTTACACTCATCATGTGGATTGAAGATGCTGGCGTGCTTGTTAAAGAGCTTCGATTTACCGTTTTCTATGCTTGGGCTTTAAAAAATGTTATTGGTGGTTTTAAGGCATCAAAAAACAAACCAATCTGTTTCTTTCTAGAAAATAAATGACTGTCTGTGGGAGGTGATAGATTTCATTTGTATCCGCTGGGATCCTCATTAACGGAAAGATGAGGCACTGCTTTATTCTTATTTTATTGAGAATTGCCTCGTTTATACCCCCGTTCCTTCTGTAGTTTTCTTATTTGTCTCTTTAAACACAGGTTAAAGCTGAAATGTGTCATTTTATAATTGAAATGTTTTCTCCTATCCCAGCATAATATGGAGAGACAGCTATAAATAAGCTATCCGTTTGATTTTCCACAAAAAAAAAAGACGAGTAAACACTGTGGCTCTGTGAGGGTATCAAAGCATTGCTCTGTGCATTCGAGCGTCCCGACCAGTCCAGCACAGCAACATTGGCGAGCATTTGGGTGAGATTTTCTGACTGATTTTAGGGTGAATGTTTGGGAAGACCGTTTAAAACTGTAGTTCTGCAGATACAATACACTTCAGCTTAGAGATTAACATTTAACCCTTTGTAAGCAACGTCCACTTAAGGGGATAGTTTACCCCGAAACGAAAATTCTGTCATCATTAACTCACCTTCAAATTGTTCCAAACTTGTATGAGTTACTTTGTTCTGCTGAACACAAAGCAATTTATTTGGAAGAACGATTGTAATCAAACAGATCTGGGGCACCATTGACTACCATAGTAGGAAAAATTACAATGGTAGTCAAAAGTGCCCCAGAACTGTTTGCTTTCATATATGCTTCAAAATATCTAACAGAACAAAGAAACAAAAACAGTCATTTTTCCTCCTATAGTAGTTAATGTGGTTAAAACGTCCTTTCGATTATCTTTATTTGTGTTAAATGAAACAAAGAAATGTATACAGATTTGGAACAACTTGAGGGTGAGTAAATGACAGAATTTTCATTTGGGTAAACTATTCTTTAAAAACTTACCAAAATATCATATAAAAAAAGTAAAACAAAAATGACTCTGGATTAGTTTAGCTACTTTTAAATAACACTGGGTTTACAATTTCAGCTTGGAAAAGCCCAAAAGTCTCCTGCTTTTCTTGAACATTGTCTTGCTTCACTTGGGTTCACTCTGTCTTCTCTCTCCTTTCTCTCATGTCGCTTTCTTTGTTGATCTTGGGTTGCTGGAGGCAGTAAGAGACAGATAGAGTGATCTCTTTGCACTCCTTTTAAGGGTCCAGATGGACATTTTGTGCCTGTCAAGTGTGGCACTGCGGCACCCCTGATTCTCTCAGCCCTCTCTCACGCAGGGAAAGCGACTCGGGTTGCACTGCAGAAAATCACTTTCTTGTAGCTCTACTTTCCTTTCTCTGACCCCTCAACCACTGCACCAGCACACCTAATCCAGGTTAAGCCCCAAAAAATGTCTTTTCCTGGACTCCAGCGTGATCCAAAGCAACACGCCTGTGACCAAACCAGAGTTGAATTTTGCATTTATACTTTTGATTGACACTTATCCAAAGCCACTTAAAGTGATATGTGTGTTCTCTGGGAATTAAACCTATAGCATTGCAAGTCCAATAAATTGAAGTGGCTTTGTAGATAGTGAAGAAATGTGTAAATTCTTCAGTTTTCTGTGCCGTGACTGGAGGTGTTGGCATGTGTGGTGGTGTAGCTTTTTGTTTACTCAACTCTCGGAGGTGACTGTGGTTTGGAGTGCCGAGTGAAGGCCTTTTCTGGCACTCTTTTGCATTGTGTCGTGTTTGAGTGGGAGGATGACTAAAGAGCTCTTCATCGCCCTGTTCTAGTTTACAACTCCTCATCATATGCTGAAACCACAACAGAAGAAATCTTTGAACTGTGGCATCCTTAAGAGGAATACTACATTTTTTTAAATGGTCATTGCGTTTGAGGTGGCGAGAGAGAACGGCAGATCTTTGATAATTTTATGAGGAATTTGGCGTTTTAATACGGTTTAAAATGAGTTTAAAACTAGCTACGTAGTTGAGAACTCCTTTGAAATTTTACAGGGTTCGTGGGTGTAAAATGAAGTCTTTAACATATAACTTTAATGTGACGCAGAGTCCAAATTTTGGCGGTGAGGGGGTGGTCTGACCCTCGTGATTAAGGCTTGAACCTCTTCAAGGAAGTCAAAACAACTATTTTGAAAAATGTTGGTAACCGAACAACGTACCTATTGACTTACACAGTTTTTTGCAAAGGGAATGGATTCCGCCATTGTTCGGTTACCTACATCCTTCAAAATATACAGTTGAAAGAAAAAGTATGTGAACCCTTTGGGCTTACTTGGATTTCTTCATAAATTGGTCATAAAATGTGTTCTGATCTTCATCTAAGTCACAACAATAGAGAAACACAGTCTGCTTAAACTAATACCGCACAAACATTATACGTTTTCATGTTTTTATTGAACAACATGTAAACATTCATAGTGCAGGGTGGAAAAAGTATGTGAAACCTTTGGGTTTAATAACTGGTTGACCCTCCTTTGGCAGCAATAACCTCAACCAAACGTTTCCTATAGTTGCAGATCAGACCTGCACAACGGTCAGGAGAAATTTTGGACCATTCCTCTTTACAAAAGTGTTTCAGTTCAGCAATATTCTTGGGATGTCTGGTGTGAATCGCTCTCTTGAGGTCATGCCACAGCATCTCAATCGGGTTGAGGTCAGGACTCTGACTGGGCCACTCCAGAAGGCGTATTTTCTTCTGTTGAAGCCATTCTGTTGTTGATTTACTTCTATGCTTTGGGTCGTTGTCCTGTTGCATCGTCCATCCTCTGTTAAGCTTCAGTTGGCGGACAGATGGTCTTAAGTTTTCCTGCAAAATGTCTTGATAAACTTTGGAATTCATTTTTCCATCGATGACAGTAATCCGTCCAGGGCCTGAGGCAGCAAAGCAGCCCCAAACCATGATGCCCCCTCCACCATATTTCACAGTTGGGATGAGGTTTTGATGTTGGTGTGCTGTGCCTTTTGTTCTCCACACATAGCGTTGTGTGTGTTCTTTCCAAACAAACTCAATTTTGGTTTCATCTGTCCACAGAATGTTTTGCCAGTAGTGCTGTGGAACATCCAGGTGCTCTTTTGCAAACTTCAAACGTGCTGCAATGTTTTTCTTGGACAGCAGTGGCTTCCTCCGTGGTGTCCTCCCATGAAGTCCATTCTTGTTTAATGTTTTCCTTATTGTAGATTTGTCAACAAAAATGTTAGCATGTGCCAGAGATTTCTGTAAGTGTTTAGCTGACACTCTAGGATTCTTCTTCACCTCATTGAGCATTCTGCGCTGTGCTCTTGCAGTCATCTTTACAGGACGACCACGCCTAGGGAGTGTAGCAACAGTGCTGAACTTTCTCCATTTGTAGACAATCTGTCTTACCGTGGACACATGGACATCAAGGCTTTTAGATATACTTTTGTAGCCCTTTCCAGCTTTATGTAAGTCAACAATTCTTGATCGTAGGTCTTCTGAGAGCTCTTTTGTGCGAGGCATGGTTCACACCAGACATCCCAAGAATATTGCTGAACTGAAACACTTTTGTAAAGAGGAATGGTCCAAAATTTCTCCTGACCGTTGTGCAGGTCTGATCTGCAACTATAGGAAACGTTTGGTTGAGGTTATTGCTGCCAAAGGAGGGTCAACCAGTTATTAAACCCAAAGGTTCACATACTTTTTCCACCCTGCACTATGAATGTTTACATGTTGTGTTCAATAAAAACGTATAATGTTTGTGCGGTATTAGTTTAAGCAGACTTTAAGTTAAGTGACTTAGATGAAGATCAGAACACATTTTATGACCAATTTATGAAGAAATCCAAGTAAGCCCAAAGGGTTCACATACTTTTTCTTTCAACTGTATATTTTTTGTGTTTTCATTCTTAAAAATATCTTCTCTTGCTTCCCCTTTTTGAGATCAAATCCTAGGATCACAATGAAACACTTTATCTTTAAGCTTTGCGACATGAGCTTTTTAAGCGGTCCAAGGACAGACCCCTGAGGACACCACAAATCTTCTAGACACATTGGTGAGACACAGGGGGTTAGATTTGTTAGAATGGACCAGTTATATTAAGCAATAAATAACATTTTGATGGCTTAACGTTTTGCTGTTTCACTTCTGGTGTTTGTCTGAAACTTATCGTATGCTGCACCAACTTTAAACAGTAAGTTAATGGAACAGTCACAGCTGCCATGGAAAAAATAGCCCTTTGTAATATGAATTTGTTGTAGGTACTACAGTATCCGTGTAATCCATATCTGATTAAATAGATTAAGGCCAATATGTCATAACAGTGCTGTATTCTCTCAACTAGAAAATCTCAGGAAATCTATCACAAGTATTAAGTCTATATGGGTAGTTTTGATTCAACTAAGTTCCATACCTGCACCAAGTGCATTAGTGACCTTTTTTCTCTCTCTCTGTTTGTTATCCTGAGCGTTTTAGGTCAGTGTTGAAACTGGGAAACAAATGTGACTCAGTCCACAGACATTCCAAAACCTGACAGTGTGGTGGTATCACCTTTTTAGGCTCTTCTTAGGCATAAATCTTTATTAGTCTATCTGTATTGTCTGCCTAGATGCGGTTTTCGTTTTATATTCTTCTGTATTTGTGATTTCTTGTTTCTTTCACTGTTTCCACTTGTCAGGGGGGAGGCTTAAGGCTTATTAAGGACCTGACTCAGGACATACCCGATGGAGTTCTGCTGGCAGAAATCATCCAGATAATAGGTAAAACACATTTTCTCAAAAGTAATGCATTTAATTTAGTGTAGAACATACTGTAACTACAGTAATCCTAAAACACAGCGATTCCTAAAGTGAATGAACGTTATTAAATTCACGCTCAATTCTAAACGCTTAGATTCAGCAACATGCGCTATTTCTGCACTATTAAAGCATGTGTCTCCCATGTGTTCACTTTATCGGGCCCTGTGCATGTGTGTGAGCCTGTCTTTTTTATTTTTCCGTCTTTCTATTCCCCCTCATTCTCCGTTTTCTCCTCCTCTGGGCCGTCCTGAAACTTTATTATGAACTTCTGGCATACAATGGGAGATCCTATGACAGAAACTCGCAACCGACAGCTGATGAATTAACAGCCGTTCATTTATCTGCATTTTCTCCCAGAATGCACACATTCACACACTCTGACTGAAAGATATTTGTAAAGAAAGAGGTCATAGGCTGTTGTGTACTTGTGGGACAGAGGTTTAACTCAACAATCTGTCTGTTGCAGCTAATGAGAAGGTAGAAGATATTAACTGTTGCCCCAAGAGTCACTCTCAAATGGTAAGTGTCTTGTTTTATTTATTTTTCTATATACAACATTCTATATGAATATTGAAAATGAATTGGTTCATTAGTTTATTGTTTGTTATTCAAAGACAACATTGTGCTTGAAACGTTTTCTTTTGAGTTTAAGATTGACACCTGTTCTTTCTATCAATTTATGCTGGGTTGATTTGGACCCATATATGAAAATTCACTAGCCATAATTTTTCGAAACTATTTTGCAATGTTTTAATTAGAAATATGTATTTTTATTGACAAAACAATCATTTGGATGTTTGTGACAACAGTCACACAGTGAAACCTCACCTGTCAAAAAACATTAGGAACTCGGACTTGGTTCTTTTATTCAGGTTCTTTTCATTTTGGTGGCTTAATACAAGGAATGTTTTCACATGTAAAACAGAAATTGCATCATATAAGTTCTATCATGAAATTCAACAACACATAAACTGTTTCTGATTAGTCTATATATTTTCCACTTTGCACATGTTTCTTTCTTTAGTAGTTGTTTGTACATATTTGATGTTATTTACATTCTATTACAGTTAGACTATTATTCCTACACTTCAACTTTTCAATTTTATATTCTCGAATTGATAATAAAACAAACGCCCATCTGGCAAGTAATTCAGCTTAATTACTCACTATTTTTACCAGCATTTGGCAGCCACTGAATGTTAATTTTGTGAGTGTTAAAGCCTGTGTACCTTGTCTTCAGATAAAAACATTTAGTTAACACATTAAATACAAGCTTAACCCCAAGACAGCCTGTCTGGCTGATCGGACTATTCATGTTTTTACGTTGCATTTTGTTGTTTCACGCTGTAGTGATAAAACCCAGCTAAGCTGTACTACAGTAAAAGCTTTAGCAGCCCCACAGGTCTTTTCTGCTGCTGAATGGACTGGCCGGGTACATGGCTATAATTCTTTGCATGTCAACGAGTGCAGCAAAGAATCTTGGGATAGTTACTGTGGGCTTCTACTAACAGCTCCCATGTAGGTATGCTTGTCAGAGAGCACAAAGAATGTACTTAAGACTTTAGTTTTTTATCTCGTGCCCTTAAATTCGTGTGGATTGGTGTAGAGGTTTGCATTGTTTCGTTTAATGCCCATTCATCTTGCACCTGCTGCCAGTATGCGTATGCACACACATGTAAAGGTTTTACACTAAGGAAGTGTGTCTACGAGGCTGTTGTTTATGGGGAAACTATTTACGGGAAGTTGAGGTTAAGGAGGAATCTGACGTCAAGACACACATAAACGCTCCCTACCGCAATACCCTTTCGCAGTTGACTTCAATGCAATATTTAAGGTTTATTTGGTAGGAACAGCCAACTGAGTATGGGTGCATTGGGTTATGTATAAGTGTTAAGAGAGGGTACCAAAACATGTTCAGGAATAAGTCAGGAAGCTAATCCATTGTACCCATTTTCCTGTATTTGTTACAGCGTGGCAGTTAATACTAAGCGTAAATCACGCCCGGTCTCATTACACAGGAAGTAGGCAATCTGCCAATGAGCAATACTCGGCTGTATCCGTAATCGAGAAGTTCCAGATCGATTAGGACTAGATATACATTCATAGTGCTTTGGCTGAGAAACAATCAAACTTAACAACTTTTGCATCCTCTCCATGACCAATAGCACCTGTTAAAAGCGGTTCTGCATATGGCCACTGTTAAACAGCTGTAATGTTGATTTGTTCAGGAGGCTTACCCAACACATGAGGATGCTTGTTGAATACATGTGTAAATAAACTCTCTCTCATTGACCTGATTGGTCTCTTGGGTCTTAATTAAATTAGCATGAAGAGAAGCAGATATATTGCCTGTTTATCTGTTTATTTGCTGACCCTTATGGACACGTTTGTCATATGGACTGCAAGTGTTTCTGAATTTAAGAAGGTAGTTTCCAGTTTTCCCAAAGGGAATTGCAACGATTCCAAAGGCATGCATTCGGATTGTTCTGGAAGTCCGAGCATGCCCTCCAAATGAGCCTTTGCTGCTATTCAAGAGATTATATGTCAGAATGGAAGTTCTCCTTCCTATAAGCAGGATAATAATTCAGGCATATCCAAGCATTGCAACATGTTTACACCTCCCAAAGGCTTGTACACAAATTGTTTCGCACATCTCTTTAAATATCTTCGAATATCGGAGGCAGCGTATTGGAAAATTGTTTGGTTTAATGTGCAGCTCATATTCGCGTTCAGCATTAATGTTTTGTACATTAAGATGTCACCCGAGTCCCTCGGCTTCTTAGCCAGTGTTTTGCGGTCGATGGCTGCCTCATCAAATCCCTGTTCACACCTCTTTCCACTCTCATCAGCCATTGTTGGGAGAAATTCGGTGTGACAGCGTTGTCTCGCCTCTTAAACGACAAACCACAGGAACTGAGCTTGCAGAAAGCGACTTTGAATGCAACCAGGCGCCCTCCAGCTCGGGAAAAAAACTCAAAACATATCCAAACGGGGTCATAAAGACCCATTCAGATGAATCTAAAAGCGTGGGTATGCTAATCTTTATCATTATAAATTTCATTAATAAACCATATTGCACTTCAAAAGGCTACAGATATTGCGGGCACGCAATTGGACTCCAATTTCTAGAATATACCATATAACCCCAGGGATGCAAAACCCTGTCTATAGTTAAAAGAATCGTTTTTAGTCCCACAAGAAAACGATTTAATCTTTGTCACGTTGTTACTGTGCTACTGGTTATCAGGCATTGAACACAAAACGTGGATGTCTTTGAAAAATATCAATGTATAAAAATCATCTTTTGTTTTACACATAAGAAACTCAAGCAGTGTGAGGGTGGGTAAAAAACGTTAACTTTTTGGGATGAGTTTTTCCTTTTAAACTTCATTAAAAAAAAGCCGGAGAGCAGGCAGAGATGCTTTCCATCTGTCTATATACACATACTGTGTCTCCTGCAGGTTAGTGGCCATCAGGAGAGGTAGACACCTCGGCCATCTCTCTGGGTCATGTGGGAGGGCCAATGCAGTTAAATGTGTGTTAGGGCTTATAAAGTGGATGCATCATCTGGGTTCCATCTGTTAGCTGTGCACAGACTGACAGCGGAGGGATACGCTCCATGCCGGTCCCTCTGATGGCACTCGGCATTCACCTTCATCTAATTAATACACCATCCGTCCAGCTGTTCATTAGAGAGCGCTGGCTGCCCTGCTGGACTTTGGGATGCGATTGAGTTAGTTTGCGTTCCGAAGACACATTATGTCACTTATGGAGATTTCTAAAGTACACAGTGGGGTGTTTAGCTGCGAAATGGTATTAGAAAGAGACTTTTGTAATGATAAATTGTGAGTGGTCATTTCAGTGGACACTTTTATCTAAAGTGAAACTGGCTGATGCGTATCTGGACATTCCCTGCTTCTATTTGCTTTTGCTTTTTTGAAGAGACGTTTGCTATTGATCGAGTTCACCTTGAGACATCATGTGACATTTCTCACCTTGTCCGCTTGCGTGTTTAACTTCACACAGTGACATTTGACGCCGTCATTGGATTTGTGACGTACAACGCTTGACATTAGCGTTGACCTTCCACCCGGCTTGTAGACATATCAGACATGCTTCTGATTGGTTCCTGTCAGATATGTTTACTCTCGCTGGACTGCGAGTGTGCTTTGACTTCTTTGGGAGGATTCCTTTTGGATTGATGGATCTTCGACATCGTTTTTGGCAGGCAATCATTCGGGTAATTGTCTAGTTTTCAAACCCCTCAGAAATTACCTTGAGGTCGGTGGGTTCCGACGTCTTTCCTGTTGGCTGTCATGTTTGACGCGCTTTGAAAATCAAATTTCCGTGTCCTGTTGTAATCACGTCTTCCAGGACATTTCTGTAGTTAGACGTGTGAAGGAAATGTTCGTTCATTATATCGTGGGCAAACATATTTGACAGACATTTTAATGGAGCTCCAAATATCCGCTCTCCCAGAATGAAAAGTCTAAACCTCTGATTACATCTCATCTGAAGGCTTTTCAATGGCGCATTCAAATCCTGCTCAGCAATAATAAGGAGCTTAATACCACACAGGGAAAACTATGAGAGTAAGCCTGTGAAATCCCAAAGCAACTCTGTTTCTATTGAGGAAAACAGGCGAAAATCTGCACGGGTGAAACCATAAAATAGACGTTGAGGGGAATATGCACAGCAGAAGCCCTATTTCAGATGGAAATATGAAAGAGCATGATGTGCAATGTGGAAAAAGTACAAATCTGTCACAAGCCTGACTTAAGTGATAAATACAGTACTGCCTTTACAGTGGGTTTCATCATTGAGCGCCTTTGATTTGATTTAGTCGTTTCTTTTGTTCCAAGATGTTAGGAAATAAATTTGTATATGTCATTTGAATTCAAGATTTATGTCATTTGCACATAGAATTCTCTAGTGATTCATGTCTGTGTCTTCAATAAAAATGTTAAGCTATTGTGCAGCATACGATACATACTATGCTGAGTATGAACCTTTTTTGTGTAGAATACCCAAATGTATTAGAATGTAAACCAAACAGTCACATTTTTTATTCATTTTTAAACTGCATTTAAAATAAAATAAAAAATGTGATTCTGGACAACAAAACCAGTCTTAAGAGTCAATATTTCGAAATTGAGATTTTTACCTAATCTGAATGCTGAATAAATAAGCGTTCCATTGATATATGGTTTAATACTATATTATATGTTACATATGGTATATTTGGCCGAGATATAACTATTTGAAAATCTGGAATCTGAGGGTGCAAATATTGAATATTGAGAAAATCCCCTTTCAAGTTGTTCAAATGAAGTCCTTAGCAATGCATATTACTCACAAAAATAAAGTTTATATATTTACGGTAGTACATTTACAAAATATCTTCTTGGAAATATAATAATATCCTAATGATTTTGTTTGGCTATTACTAAAAATGTTTCCGTGCTACTTAAGACGGGGTTATATTAAGGGTCACATATATTTTAACATGGTTCAAGCGGACACCACTTGCAGTAGTAAATACGCAACCTGTTTAGGTCATGCGTCAAGACTCAACAACAATGTAGCTCACTGGTTTATAAAAATATTACACACTGCATGCCGTTTCACTACTTTGTTTTGTCGACGTAGTGGGGATGATACACAGTATTTATCAAGCAGTATGACAGAATTAACATTCTTAACAACAATACCATTAAACATTATCCCTGCCTACCTAGAATCAGCATTCTGGGGTGAAATAATAGGACAATAACCCACCTGTTCTCAAGTGTTCTTATTGTAAACGTCCTTAAGAATTGCAAGCACTTTACCTTGTCCTAAATGTTGGACCTGAATTGTAGAATCTTGACCATGTTGTAGACGGGCCAGCCACAGGTGTTGCAGCTTTACCAGTTTTGCGTTGGGCAATGTTTGCAGCTTGATCCACTCATTTGCTAATGCGATTGAATAGGCCATGGGGATTTAATGGCTGTGATTGGCTGGCTTCAGCATGTTTCAGCTTTGGCTGTTTGTCGGGGCTCTTTGGTTGCAGATAATGATATCCTGAATTTGGCAACCTGAGGTCTCTTTTATTGTGGGTTGACTGCCTCTTTAATCTTGCCGGTATAAATTAAATGCAATATCGAATATATGAGAAAATATATTCATTCAAGGTGTTTTTTTTATTCTGTCCATCCGTAATGTCAGTTTTATAGCTTGATAAAAATACACTATTAGTGCAAAATGACAAACATTTCAGTCTTTGGTTGTATGATTTAATGGAAGCAATAGAAAAAAATGACGATTTAAAATCCAATCCAGAGGCACAGAGGTTTTTTTCCGAAAGCAAAGTCAGACTTGAGTTGTGCATAATGTAATTATGTGGCCATACTTTAGAATTAAACTAATAGTTTGTGTTAATGTACTGATTGACATGTCATTAGATTAATAAGAATCTGGTCCAGAGGAAAGGGAATCGCACCAAACGCCTGCAGCTGTCTCTCTGAAAAACCAGAAGTGCCAGAGAGAATGCAGATGCTGCATTTATCTGAGTGATTTTCAATGAGAGCCGTATAATTGAGGTGAAAGACCATTTGTGTTTAACAGTAGTGTTGGAGCAACACTTTCCAAAGCCAGAGCTTAGCCTGCAGATATCCGATACGTTTGGAGTCTTGCCGCATGCCACTAGCTGGGCCCTTGAGCATCTGAAGTGCAAACATTTACTCTGCATTAAAGGCTTTCTCTGATAAGTGTGTTGCATGGATTAAACATGATCAGATTTATCACAATTGCGATTTGCGATGACCGTACACTTTCAACAGCTCGCGAAAGAGATGCAAGCTGATGCATTTTTTAAATGGCCCTAAAAAGTGCTTGCCTTTAAATTTCGCGATATCATTTTGTGAAAATATACCTCATCTAAACATTCTCCTCCCTAATTGCTTTCAATGACATATCTGGTGTGGGAAAACGTCAGTTTATGTCGGAAAAATAGATGATCTGACTTTCCCGGAGAGTTGTTAAAATCCCACATGGTTTAAAAAAACCTCCAATTTTGCTCGGTTCGGTCTAAAGCTGCCGAGAGTTTTGCTCACCAGCGTATAGAATCACGGCTTATGGTTGTGTACGTCGCTGTAGACAGAGACAGACTAAAAATAAACAGTGCGATCGGCTGACGAAACCGCCGTTGAACGCGGATGGAATTTCCAATGGTACTTAAGGGATTAAATCCATAACACACAACCGAGCTGGTGATCTCCTTGCCGAGCGACATGCGTGTGTCCAATCCCCGCTTCCTTATAAAGCATCTTCAGATGAGGATCTCCCACACCTGTCAATCAAAAGAGTTGTGCAGTCCACTGCTTAGACCCTACAAAGTTTCGAATATCATAAACACTCCTATAAGCGTTACATTCTGGTTGATGGTGTTAAGTGCATTTCATCGGAGTTGAGAAAGTCTGATTAAATTTTGGGTCGGGACGTGTCGCCGGGTGCCCATGTGTACGGGTGCCTGCTTGACTTAATGAGACTGCAATGGAAACCAGCTCTGTCTTTGGTGTGCCACACGTGTTCGCCACCATGTTGCCATTAAAAGCAGTTTATGAGAGGAGATAATCAAACCTTTAAAGTGCTTTAGACTCTTTGCGTGTGCAGCTGTGTGTGGGATGTGTGTCGGTTGAAAAACGGCCGTTGGGGCAGATGTATGGACGCAGAGAAACAAGATGCTGTTGATATGGGTTGCATTAACAATTGCTCATTCATTCTTATGCGATGCCTCGCGTATGCTTGTGTGCATGTGTGGGGATCTAACTGGCTCCATTCCGTGACTATGGGTCATTGAGGTCAGAGGAAAGTGGATTGAGTTGTGTCTCTGTCTATAATACTGTGTTTCACTCCTACACTAAGACTTTACCCGCAATGACCCCGATTTCTGGAGTCAACTCAGATGAAGTGGAACTGCAGCATTACTGTAAATAAAGTCATAAATGGAGAAAATGATCTATAGCTTATATACTGAGAATTCGCTCAGTTTTATACATTTACATCAATCTTTCTTGTTATACTCTCCATCTGTACCGTATATGAGAGAAATTTTATGAGCAACAGATCAGGTTGCCCATACAGCACTCAGTTGTCACTTTATCTTTCATGAAGGCTTGGTTTTCTTCAAATGATGTTGCTAGAACAACAATATGATCAGATATTTTTAATATTTGCACTACATTATTCTTTTTTGTTTGATCATGGTTTTATACAGCATGCTAAAATTTTACGTGAACATGAACAAATAAAAAGAAGAAAAGTACGAAATGAAGAGAAGTCAACTATAAACCTGACATAGCCAATATTGAAAACATTAAAAGATTAATATTTACATATAAATAACATTAAGATAGCTAGATAATATGACAAATTAAACACTGAACTAAACATTTAACAATGGCACTGGGGAATAAAAAGCAATACATTAATAAATTGATAAAACTGAGTTTTTAGTACTCAATAAATTACTTACTAAATATTACAAATAGTCCTAAAAAAAGGGCATTTAAATTAAAATGAGCCATTTCCCCGACAACTCTCATTGCTCTACGTGAAATGCTTTGAAAGTTTTGTACTGTAATTCTCGTTAGATTTCCCAAATTGTAAAATTGTACTGCATAACAAATAAATAACTGTTAACACACATTTTTAAATCATCATACAATTCAACTTTATAATAAATAACAAATATTACTATAATAAATATTACTGCCTATATACAGTAAATATTGTACAAGTAATTCTGAAACCAACCACTGAGGGATGTTAACAGTGGCTCACAGAAAAATCTCACTAGAGTGATGTTCCCCTGTGGGACTGTGTAATATAGACAGTATTAATCTAATTGTACCCATAGGCAATTCTTCAGGGACTCATGACTGAGCTGAATCAACTGTTCTCTCACAAGCCTGTTGTGTCCACAGGCCCGACACACAGCACAATCAGTTACACATAATACTGCCCTCTTCGCATTTTATTATGCGGTCTGGCACATTGACCAACCCCTGACCCTGCTGTAAGAATTCCCCAACATTCTGCCCTATGCTAATACAAAATATGTGAGCCATGCATATCACATGGGCAAAGCCCTCTTTGTGTACCCATGAACCACTTGCGTGCGCGTGTCAGTGGAGGCGCCGGGTTGTTTTTACACTTTTAGGCAGTCGAGCGTTATATTATTACAGCCCTCAATTGGGCCACAACGCTGTTCTTCACGCATGCTTTCAGCGTCTGTCAGCACGTGTGTAGGTGTGACAAACTGCCGTCGTAATGTCACACTCCAGGTCCGACACATAAAGGTTATGCAGGGGTTGTGACACTGTCTGACTGCCGGTGACAAAAGGGCCTTTGTGGGCATTAAGCCATGGACGCGTCCCCACAGAATGTTGGCATGCTCGCATCAAGCGCAGACGGCAGTTGAGCCGCCCTACGCGTCAATACAATATCACTGAAAGCGACCTTTTGGGTAACCACCAGACTCGTCAAAAGGCTTTGTTGAATGTCTGAATACTGGCAGGAATGCATGTGAGGTTCAATAGCTGCCTCTCTGACATCACTGCCACATCCTCCCACACCGTCCAGATCCTCAGTGTCATGACCATGTGCTGGTGAGTTAGCTGTATACAGTAGCTGATCTCTTTGTTATTGTCTTTCAGATTGAGAATGTGGAGAGGCTTGTCTGAATTTCTTAGGGGCCAAAGGAGTCAGTGTCCAAGGGCTCTCTGCTGAAGGTAAGATCTGTCTATCTACTGTATTTCTTAAAACCTAAAGATTCTTTACAGCTATATAAAGTTCTTAGAGACAGTATATGTATTACAGTATTAGTGGTGCTTGCTAAGACAACGTTCACTATTATTATTGCCCATGCTTAGGGTAAGAGGTTTTTTAAAGCCACTGAGCCAGTGTTTTAAAGTTTAATGTAACTCGTGCTTGCACGGTAGATGATGAAAATTGTATTACCAGAATTGTAGCTTTGAAAATTTTTTTTTCAAAAATTTGTACTGAAAGTGTTTGGGTTTTTTGGCTATTGTGTGTACAGTAGGTAACCACTCAGAAACAATCATAACATCCTAGCAACTACACAGAAACACCTTAAAAACCCCAGCAACAGCACAGTACCACAACTTGTCACCCACCCATAACATTTTATTATTTTATAGAATTGTTTTATAGTTTTATTTGATTAGATTTTATTAGAATTGATTAATATATATATATATATATATATATATATATCTTATAGTATCTTGTTTTTAGTAATTATTACATTATTTTTAGTAATTATTACATTATTTTTTGTAATTATTACATTATTTTTAGTAATTATTACATTATTTTTGTAATTATCTTTAATTATTTATTTTTTATTTTTTTTAAATACATTTTAATTTTTATTTATTTATTTCATTTCATTTCATTATTATATTTCATTTCATTTCATTATAATTTTTTCATTAAGTCTTGTTTCAGTTTGGTTTTGTAAAAGAGCCTTTGTACATTTTTGTTTTCTATTAGTTTGGACGACACAAAACATCAACTTCAATCTCAGCCAATGATGTGAGACTACCTTGTTTGATTGTCATTATTTTGGACATCCCGCCTGTTCTTAAATGGTGCAGAAATTACGCACTTCACCCTTAAGTATTGCAGGCACAAGTTTCTCAGAACTGCTGCATTGACAAACCACAAAGGTCCTTGACTTTACTTCTGGCATAAATACAGTAAGAGCTCAAGTGCATTAAGTGTGTTGAATGATACCATTAACCAAAAGCAGCTCCCGCAGCCAGCAGCATGGATACTGTATTCACTGTCCTGCTAAATGCAGCCATGATTGCGCAGCGCTGCTATTTCAAAGAGCCCATAAATAAACAGAGTATTGGGTGTCCCAGCGTGTTTCTCAGAGCTTTCATCGCCTACTCTTCCCCTTTTTTAGGTGTGTGTGCGCTGAGCATCTTTCCTAAAGCTGCGAGTAGTAGCCTTAATTGAATTAGTTGTGGCTTCCAGAGCTTTTTGGGTTTGAAGCTTAGCATACGCTTGTGTTTAGTATTTTATGAGGCATGGCGACTCCGGGCCTTAATAAAAGTGTTTGATGTGCTGGATTTCTTCAAGAAAAATGAATGGAATAATCTCTAAGATATACATTGTTACGGAAAATCAACCCCCTTATAATATGTCAAATAGACTGATTCAGACGGAGATCGTTTTGATTCTCTGTCAATGTTGAATTTATTCGCCTTGTCTTGTTTAAAAGAACCCACAGCAAAGAATGAGCACAGCAACAAATGAGGTCTCGCGAATATCTCAGTTATTCTCCTTGACAGCGCTACAACTGAGTAGAAAGGAAATAGAGGCTCATACTTTGCTCAGATATGTTAAAACACCAAGTATGCAATCAAAGTGCAGAGATTCATTATAAGCTCAACCATATCAAGTTCTTTGAGTAATGCTATCCACATGTATTTTATTATAACCCTATACTTTTATTGTAAGCTGCCTTCAAAGGACTTTTTGATAGAAACATCCGAGACTCTTATCCTTTCAAAAAAAAAGTGTTTCTTGGTTGCGAGTTTAGGACTTTTACAGGACTTTCTTGTTAAAACAACCCCCCAAAAGCAAACCGCACAGTAGTTGTGCACCGGCAATGTTTTTAACACCACTTCACCTCCTGACTCCAGCCGAATGTAGCTTTAATTCTCCAGACAAGTCTCAATATCCTTTTTCCTGCTGCGGTGGCCGTGATATTGTGCTCTGGGTGTGCAGGGTATCACAAACCCAGCACGACGTCAGTTTTGAGTGCTTTTAAGTACAAGGCACGCCGTGACCTCTAAGCACCTTTAGCTTTGATCTCGGTGGCCGTGAAGATCTTGTGAAAAGGTCCAGTTTATTACAGAGCAGGTCAGTCTTTACTTGGGGTCAAAAGAGGCAGCCTAACTGTTGACCTGACCGTGAACACAAACTTTTATGGAGACACTCACGCACTTGATGTCCATGCTAGCTGAGCGTAACCGAGTAGCCACTTCCTCTGAGCTGTTAAACCTATTCGCTCAATTAAAACTCCACACAGGTCATAAAGAGATGAATGCCCTTTAAGACGTTATTAGGATGTATAATCGAGAGAAATTCATGAATATGTAAAGCACAAGATATTTAGTAGATGATTTAAAACAAGGAACCTTTTCACTTCTTAACCACATTGTTAAAGTTCACCCAAAAAAAAGTTAGATTATAATTTAAGATTCTTGATCTAATTTGTATCCAAACCTTGTTTTCGTTCGTCTGTGAAACAAAGGTGATGTTTTGAAGCATGGTCATGCCACAATTGTTTGTACTGTACAATAAAAACTAAATATGATATTTGGATTGTTGACCCCCAACAATGACAAAAAAAAGCCCCTCAAACGTAGTCACACTTATTTTTCTTGAACCATATGCCAGTTTGGTCTTATAAAAAGACAAAAATATATGATCAAATTGATTTTGAATTATGGCCTGATTTCCAAATGTGTGTGTTTTAATTTTTGGGTGAACTGTTCCTTTAAGAGAGAAGTGTAGGCCCACTTCTACAACAACTATGAGTATTTGCATAGCTTGTTATTGTGGCCAGAGATGGAGAGACACTTGACCAAGAAGGAAGTACTCAAGGTCACATCACTGTAAATAGATTCAGATAATGTATTCACACTTCCCTTTCCTCACTTGCCATAATGAACACCTCTTAACAGGAAAAGACAGTGAGGCCCAATGATTCCAGATTTAACTTCTGTACAAAAATAATCTCTAAATTAAAGACCAAGTTTTACTTCCGCACGGCCAAGTTTTACTTCCATGTTATCAAGTTGCAAATCAATTTTGTTTGGCAAACGTTTTGACAGGTTCATATAGAAGCGAATGCATTGTATCAAAAACATCATGTCTGTCATTTTAATGAACCTTAAATTTTGTTTCTTTTGATTTTGAAGTTAAATGTGACCAGAACATTGTCATCTTGACCCAGAGTTGTACAATAGTTAGGAGTTTTTTTTCTACCAGCTACTTAATTAAAGGGATAGTTTACTCCAAAATGTAAATCTGTCACCATTTACTCACCCTAAATTTCTTCTTAAACTGTATAATATTTTTTGTTCTGCTAAACACAAACGATGATATTTTGAAGAATATGGGAAACTAAATAGTTCTGAGGCACCATTGATTTTTCTCTACTACTATGGAAGCCAATAGTGCCCCAGAACTGTTTGCACAGAAACATTCTACTAAATATCTCTTTTTCTGTTTAGCGGAACAACAAAATTTCGAGAGGGCGAGTAAATGATGACAGAAAGAGCATTGCGCTAACAACGCAAGGTTGTGGGTTCGATCCCAGGGGATTGCAAATACCCATGTAAAATGTATAGGATAATGCAATGTAAGTCGCTTTGGATAAAAGCGTCTGCCAAATGCCTAAATGTAAATGTAAATGTAAACCCTGTCATAAACTAAATGATGAAAATATTAAAAAAAGTAGTAACTTTAATAATTATAGTAGCTACAGTACTGTGACAGAACTGTCGTTATTTTTTTATTTAATAAAGAAAGTTAAATACGCTGACATTGGTTGAACTCCATATTTTGCATTAATCACTTAATCTGACTCAGGTCTAATGCAGCGCCCTTGCTTAAAACCTTGTGCTCCATATGCTGTTGCTTGTAGCAGCTGTGAAAAAGAGTAATTTGTTCCTTTAATGCAAACCGAAAGTATTTACACATCAACCAGCCAGCATGAACATCTAAACGTTTCAAAATAAACCTTGTTTATTCCCTCTTGACCTTAATGTGCAACCAACACCATACATTTCCCTGCTAGGTTTTTGTCACCCATTTCAGAAAATTAAAAAGAAGATACGATCCGAGCGTTTTTATGTAAAATACAAATTACATTTGCACACATTCCCATATTGAACCTGGGGAAGATTAATAACCCCAAACAACGCTGACGGCCGGAACAAACGCTGTCAGAAAGAAACCGGAATGTTCTCTTTAGCGCTGCGTCAGCGCCGAGTACCTCTATTCGTCAGTTGCTTTCGGCACCAACCATTAGCGAAACGTATAAATGAGGTCCATTTTACAGATGGGCTTAGGGAAGAAAGCAATGCTGGCAGGCAGACCGCAGACCGCAGACAATCAATGGCTCTGCCGTCATCATCAATGTTTTATATCTATGATCTAAGCTACCCCGGACTGGCTATTATTCAGGCTCACATCTTCAATTTCCGAAAAAGTTAAAAAGTGGCCCTTACTGCAACCTAACCTGCCGATCGGCGCTCATTTGCATTGGCTCCCAAATCAGGATGTTAGCGGTTCAGCTCTTAAAGTCCATATGTTACATCAAAGCCTCGCTTATTGATTCAGCATCTGCTTGATAAAATAAAAATGATGCAATTAAAAGTCGGATTCAGTCATTAACTGCGACTGTTTACAAACTTTAACGTCTAATTCAAGCCTTTTTCCGACACTAGTAGAAATGCTACAGACAGTCAAATGACTGTGCCAAACTGGGTTCTCCAGACAGACGATTATCGTCGTGTGGCCGCCCTTCTGACACACTTTACATGACTTCCTCATTCAGAGAACAGAACTAGCATCTGTTTGCCCCATATTCACAACCGATGAGTATAAACACAACTCGCACTTCCCTACAATAAGAGGCGTGACACACATGTGACGCAGTGTCAATGATCAGCGCGGGGACAAAACATCAACAGCAGCGTGTCCGTGTGCTTTGACTCAAATGTTTGTTAAAGGATTACTGTATCATGCCTGCTCTGTTGTTTTTGATCCTCAGAGGTGTGTAATGGGAATCTGAAGAGCATTCTGGGTCTGTTCTTCATCCTGTCCCGCTACAAGCAGCAGCAGCAGCACCAGCAGCAGTATCTGCAGTCATTAGTGGAGCTTCAGCAGCACGTCACTCATCAGAGCACCGGGGCGGCGCCAGCGAGCCAGCATAAATCACAAGACATGCAGTCCAGGTACGGCGGTTCGGTTGATACAGAAGTTTTTCGGATAGTTTTGTTATATTAGGGGAATAAAGAATGGCCAAAATACTCTTTGAAATTGCATGTGTATGCTGCATACTTCACCCAAAAATGAAAATTCTGTCATTCTTTACTCACCCTCAGATTGTTCCAAACCTGTATACATTACTGCCAAACACAAAGTAAGATATTTGGAAGAATGTTAGTAACCAAACAAATCTCATTACCCATTGACTCCCATAGGGTTTATTTTCCCTACTGTGGCAGTAAATGAGGGATTAGATCTGTTTGGTTACTGACATTTTTACAAATATCTGTATTATTACAATATTACAAGTATAAATGTATACCGGTTTGGAACAACCTAAGGGTGAGTTAATGATAACAGAATATTCGGGTTAACTATCCCTTTAAGCAACACAAGAACATTTGTAGTAATAGCAAAAAAATACATTGTGTGGGTCAAATTATCGATTGAAGTATTAGTATTAGTATTAGTATAAGCGCTGTCAAATCGATTAATCGCAATTAATCGATTCCAAAATAAATGTCTGTGTTTATATAAAATATCTGTGTAGTGTGTATTTATATGTATACAAATATTTACACATACATATATACACATACACACATACATATACACATATATATATATATATATACACATACATATAAATTAATATTTAATATAATTTTCATTATGTATAAATATAGATTTCTTAAATAAACATATGTACTGTATATGTACACGTCACACACATTATATACAAACACAAACAGTTGTTTTGTAATCGACTAATCTTGATTAATTCATTCATCTTAAACTGCTGTTTTTGAATAATTTGGTACAACAGAATTCAATTGGAATTGTACACAGAGTATACTGTATGTACTTGTTAAAAAGGGAAGGCCATCGCTGTGATGTAAATAGATGAGTAATGTTAGCAGCAGCTTCACAGAGATGCCACACATGAGTAGCATAACACAGTCTTTCTCGGGTTACCTGCCCAGAATGCGTTTGTGTGTGTGGGACAGGCAGAAACACCACGTGTGTGCCTTTTGTAATGCCGAGTTCTCGCTCGCTGTCAGCATAGGCTGTTGTGTGGATGACCGAGAGGAAAGAGCCGAGTGTGAACACAGGAGAGGAGAAGAGCAAGAGAGTGAAAGACAACAGCTGGCCCTCGGTCTGTGAAGGCCCGTGGGAGCTCTCTCAACTCAGATCCAGCAGTGACAGGTGGTCAGAGGACCTTGGACTGCCTGACTCTCACACACATACACACGTTTAGCATTCCACTTACAATATATGACATCAGAAAGCAGAACTGGGCCAGGGATGTTGTTGTGTCTCCTCAGATAACTATCAGTTTTTTGTCTAGCTTCAGACGGTCTGGTTAAAGGAAATGTTTCTTCAAACGTTTATGGGCTTTGGGTTACAGGTGTTAAAACGGGCAGCTGAATAGCTGTGTGTGTTCTGTGTTAACACACGGGTCTGAGCGATTCATGAACTGTGCTCTCTTGCCAAGAGCAAAGAAATGCTTGAAAAGACTCCTGAGGGATTTTAAAGCAATTACAATTTTAAAAAGCATTTCTCGCTGCCAGAATCCTGTTGCATAGTGGGGCAATAAACACATTATGTTTAATCGCTTTGCTATGCATGAAGGTAAATAATTGATGCTTAAAATGGTCTTCCGTAAAATGTGCCAACCACGTGTAATGTGACAAATTGCCAGAAACATAACCGGAGCGAAAATATGACATTCAGATCATATTTGATGTTTAATACATATCTATTGAGGGCAGGATTTGGGGAAAACGAGATTTCACTCTTGTCGGACAGGCCAGCACAATGGCATATACAGTAAATAGAAATCCAAATAGAATCCAAGCAAATGGATTGTGATCAACTGTTTCTACTGATTCGGACAAACATGTGATTGATATTAAATGATCATCATTACAATATGTGTGCCCAGAATGAAAGAGACATTTAACCATTGATCTACTACGTATATAAATGACTGGATTGTACCTAGAACGCTAAACCAACGGCAGGAGGTAAAGCCATCGAAGCGATCGATTTTTGTTTATTAGGCACGAGTTACGTTTTTAGTTCACAAGTGTGTTTAAATAATTGATACTTCTGATGGTTTTTACGATGTTTATCTTTATTTTGGGTAGAATATCGACGTATACTAATCAATGTATAGATGGTGAGTGTGTAATGCACACTGTTGTAATGGTGTTACACACCATTTGCACACGTGTAAATATTTAGATATAAAGCTTCATGATATAAAAAACATATACAGCCTGTATTTAGATATCAGAATAAGCACATTTGTCATATTTGAAGGTGTCTTACATTTACATTTACATTTATGCATTTGGCAGACGCTTTTATCCAAAGCGACTTACATTGCATTATCCTATACATTTATACATGGGTATGTGTGCAATCCCCTGGGACAAAGCAAAACAAACCACAACCTTGCGTTGTTAACGCAATGCTCTTACCACTGAGCTACAGGAAAGTCTTGTTACTCATATGTATGCTACTGTTATGAAAATTAACGTACTCACTCTATATCTTATAAGACAGGAAAATTCCCGACTTTAAATAATTAACCATTGACATGCTTAAGACATTTGCTTGTAAGAATGTACTGTGAGACTTTAGAAATAAAAACGGGGACTGGTAAGTTACGGTTTTATCATTAATATGTGATAACTCCCTATTCATTTAATAGTACGAAAGAATAGTACCAAATGGCGGCGCGTTATGACGTCACGAGCAATCCGGTCATTTATATAGATCGGTGCATTTAGCACTATGATACCCGGTCAGCTGGGCAGTCTAATAAACTTCAAAATACAACACTGTCTAAGATTCCTGGGAATGATGGGTGAGCTTTTTATAACACACACACATGCCGGTTTTACTCATAGGCACTGCTCCCATTTACAGTTTTAGAGATCCAGGCTTTCTATAGCCAACACCTGCTGGAGTGAATGCCCGGCCTTAGAGAGAGCGAGAGAGATAGAGATAGAGATAGAGATAGAGAGAGAGAGAGAGAGAGAGAGAGAGAGAGAGAGAGAGACAGGAATGGCTGGACACTACGGTGCCTTTTGGTCTGGGGAAGATATGGGGGGTGAAGTGTCATCCCTCCCTCTTAGCGCACCATGTCCCGAGTTGAACGGTTTGATAAGGTGGTCTCATGCTCACGACTGCCTGCCCCTAGCTCACAGGACAGGAAGAGCACACTGTCCTATGGGAAAAAGTCTGATAGCAATAGGTACAGTAACTGTGCGTGTGTGTGTGTGTGTGTGCGTACTGACCGTTACACACCCTGTCTGCTGTCAGTTACACAGGAGCGTTTGACTGAGGAGTTTGACGGTCGCTTTCTTTGCTGTGTAGTTTATTTCTAGTTTAGCTAGCACAGATTTCAGTCTTAGCTGTTTGTGTGATGGATCATCATTCTTAGTTGACAGTGTGAAATGTTATAGAGGTTTAGTTCCTTTTTTGGAAGTTATCTGTTCCGCTTTGAAAATGAAATATTTCTCTTTTGTGAGGTAAGTTTTGACTCTTTGTGGTTTGTTCGAACTTCTCTCCTTGTGTTTTCTGCTAGGATGACGACTATGTTTGTTTGTCAAGAAACATTTACTAAACTTGACAGATTCTAATGTTTATTGTATATAATAATATAAAGGTTTATTTTTAGATTTCAGCTGCTTTGGTCATGTGTCACAGTGCTGTGATGAGCTTTGTCAGTTAGAAACTTTGTGTTCTTTGTAAGTAATGTATGTTTTCAGATCACATTTAGTTGTTTCCTACTTTACTGATCTTTCTTGAAGTGGTCTTAGACACATGTTAGCATGTTTGCAGTGGAGAAAAACTTTGGTTACCAGTGCCATTTTAAAAAAAGAGTAGTGATTCCTGACATTAACTATGACCAGTTTATCACTAAAAGCTCTTAGTAATAAAAAGGATTGTAGAGATACAGAAAGTGACATTCAGGTGGCCATGTGGTATCAACAAAAAACTGTTTTTTAACCAACTGTTTGAATGTAGGAATATTTGTTTAATTATTTTAAACATCATTATTTCATGAGTTGCAAATCTTTTCAACCTAAACAAAATGGAAAAAACATCTTAAACAGTTTTGACGCATCGGAGTAGATTGACCTTCACCTTTGTTGATTCCTTTTAAAGAATTTTCAGTGATGATGTTTTGTGATGTTCAGTAACCTTATTTTTTAATATTATTATGAATATTTTTTATTTGTGGTTATAGCACAGATGGTATGGTTTCTCGCTGTGAAGTAATGTATAAATGTACCGACACCATCTATAGCCCATGGACCGTGGTGAATCTGAGAAGCACAGAAACATCTAAGTACTTCCAAACTTTGTGTTGCAAAAAGTGTTTTAGTTAAGTTCAACCATCCAGTCTCGGTTGAGTTCCTTCTTGAGCAACGATGGGCTTCATTAATCATGTGGATGTGATCATTCTCTCATGAAAGAGAGAGAGAGAGAGAGGATGACAGTCTTAGAGTCTCTCTGGAGCTGTCTTCGGTTACAATGCTTGTTAACCTGCTGTCTTGCTCTCGTCCTCTCAGTCTGGTGAAGTCTTTGTTGCTCTTCAAGCCAGCTCCTTGTCACGCACTCACTGTAGAAACTTGTTAATGCGATGATGGTGGTCACAATGGTCTCCTCCTCTGAAAATGTGTGTGTGTGCATGTTCAGAACAGTCACTGTATGCAAGTTCTGGAAGGATTTTTTACAAATGACTTGACCAGCAGTAAACCTGCTACCATCTTCCAAAAAACTTTGACCGTTTTATATCTTTCATGCTTTTCATTTTGACCCAGTTTTTTACTTGAAAACTGGGCTTAAACTTTACAATCTACAACTTTATGACATCCTCTGAAGTTATGATTCAAACATGTCACCACGTCTCTCTCACACGGTCAGTCACAAACTGCAAATTGTGACTTTTGAGATGTTATTTGTCATGTACAGTGAAGTCAGTTTGATCCAGTAACAGCTTCATTGCATCTTCTATAAAACAGCACAGAAAGGTTCAATCCAGTATGACGTGTTGTCATCCAGGTGCTGTTTACAAGGAGATCTCCTGAACTCTTTCAAGGCCAACAGGACGTTTCTTGTTTTTAGGCCCGTCTTTCACGCTTTTACTTTCATCACGCTCCATCCATGCATAGATCTCCTCCGCGCTCTCGTTCCATCTTGTGACCCTCGATCACAAACGCTTAATGCGAAAACTTGTCAAGACACATTTACCTTGAAGACACGACGCACCCAAACACACACTAAGAACGAACAAAGGTGGTGTCAGTCAAATGTCTGTTACTGGAAAGACCTCAGAGGCCTGCAATGGACCACAACTGCTTGTGTGTGTTTGTTTTATTGCCTAGGGGGGTTTTAATATATGTGTGTGTGTAAGTAGAGGTCCTGCTAGCAGCGCCTCTATCCATCATAAATTCGATTTGACAAAATGTGCTCATTCATCTCAGCCTCTGACAATGGTCTTCTATGACCTCAAATGAATTTTTTCAGAAACCTTATTAGTACTTTTACCAAAAACATCTATAAATTGTTGGCTTGACATTTATTGCAGTTTAAATAATGCATAATGGATCACAAGACGGAAAATCCAGCCATTGGCTTAATATTACTTTTAAATTATACAAGTTCATATTTACAGCCCTAATGACTAAAAATCAAACTAAGCTAAAAAAAAACCTATTCTTGATTTACTCTTCCTATACAGAAATGGGCAAAACTTTACTGGAATTTCATATATTAAGAATAGAGTTTTTTATACAGAGCAATTTAGAAATGTATTTATAATGTGTTGTACTATATATTATACATTGCAATGCACCAGAGATTTTTTATTATATATTCATACAGTACTGCATTTACCATACATCTATTAGACATCTAATACTTGGAATGTTTTATCTTTATCATTAAAATGCATTTCTTTAAAATGTTAAAATTTTGCATGAGTGTTAAGCTATTGTAAAATGAAACCATAAAGGGGGAACCGACACAATTCTATAGCAATTGAAGAGTTGGGTTCCAAAATGAGATGCCTCCTGTTTTTGATTATGATATCATGTTTTTATTGTGTTTTATTGTGTTAGCTGTATATTTTTAATTATTATGGCTTAAATCAAAACAAACCAACTGCAGTTTGATTGATATTAATTGGAATGCACAATAAAAAAACATGATTTTGAGTTATTTCATTTTGGAACCAAACTCTTAAATTGTAATTATTTTATTATGTAGCTTATTTGTATTCATTTAATTTAATACATACATTTTAGTCTGAGCTTTTGGGTCAGTGTGGGTTAGTTTTGAGTGTGAACATGTCACAGCTAAATCGTCCTCTCTTTCTTTCTGATAATCATTCTACAGTAATACACACACATTAGCATTCAGTTGTTTGATCAGGTGTCGGATTTGTGCGATTCGTCCTTAAGCCTGTGCAGTTACTAGAACATTAGGGCAGGACAGTTGATAGAATAGCACATACTTGAGCTGTGAGTGACCCATCATGTGAATCTGTGTTGGCCACATGCGCCCGACCCTGCCAACTCTGGTTCCTCACTGATTCCCTTATTGCATCAGAGAGAAAGATGCCACAGTTCTAAAAAATTCAATCCAGTCATTAACCTCATTCCTTTCTCTCCCTCTCCCCCCTTGTTCTCTCTCAATTTCTGCTATGCCTCTTTACAGTCTCACCGCACGATACACAAGTCCACCAGGTCACAGTGGAATAGCAGCTCCTCAGAAGAAAAACACAAGGTAGAGTCTTCTACTGTATCTGCTTGCTCTCGTTCTGTTCTGACGCTTGAAACTGTCTGCAGACCTTCAAGAAAGCTGGTCTACTGGTGTTTAGTACCATTAAGACGGACATGGGCGGCACATAATGTATGCTCATGGGGTCTGTTGAAAAAATACAATTTGGGGCTGTTTTCGGGATGTCTAATATGGGGTGAACAGTTGTTGAAGGTTATGGATAAACCCATTACATTGTTGGCTGTTGTATCCATTAGTTGTTGGCATTCTAAGCTTTGGTTGCAGTTGTCTGGCCCTGAAAGCATTTGCTACGTCTTACTGGTGGGAACCACCATGCTGGCAAAGCGTTTCACGTAGCCACTGGCCAAACTACGTGAGATATGTGCCGGACACTACAGTGTGTGTGGTATAGTTCTTATTAGTTCTTTACCGACACCCTAATGGGTAAGATTCACCTAACTATATTCTGAGACAACGCATGACTGGAGAGAAAAAGCAATAGTTTTGTTTGGAGATATTTATGGAGCTCTATGATCAGTCTTCAAATTGGATGTGTCCCGAATCAGCCTTCTCAAACTCTATTCTGGTTGGAAGTTCAGAGGTATTGTTTATTTTATTATACAGAATTTTGAATACAGTGTAAGGATGGGGCAGATTTTATTGTTGGAGATCAACAACTGGCAGTAGCGTTTATCATAGCGGACTGTATACCATGGCTGGTTCAGCACAAATGAAACCACATAAAAAATATATTCTGGGTGAGAAAGTGTAGAGGTGTCACAGAAAATGATTTTTTTTTGTTAAAACGTATTAAACAGACTTGTATATGCCACAGTTTTTTTATTTTATTATATAAATATTTTTATTTATTTATTATTTTTATTTTATTATTTTATTTTATTTTTTTATTTTACATTCACTTGTAATTATTTGGCATAACGTCAGCCATCGGCCGTTCTCCAGGGTTTTCAGACATTTAAAAAAGTTAGTATATGATCCCTATTATATTTCAGCACATAAAAACACAAGAAAAAGGCATAAAGAAGGATAGAGAATAACATACCTTTGCACTTTCATCATGACCACGCCAACAAGTTACTGCATTGATGCATGGTCACTGTTCATTTGTGCAAATTGAAAGAGGTTGGATCACTGGAAATGATCATATGATGTCAACAGTTGCTGTCACTCACATTGCCTCAAATCACCAGCCCTCGTTGAAAATGAATGACTGTTGGTTGCTTGTGGGATGAAGTGTGACTGAATACATTATTGTAGTTCGATCTCTATTCCATACACACTCCCTCACACAGAGTACAAGGTTACGCTCAGGTCAGGAAACAAGGGTTGGTTTGACTAAGTCAGTGGAGATTGTAAAATGACAGTCGATATGAGTCTTCAGGGGCCTTTAACACACAGGTAAGCGCACACAAAACTACACAGTTTTCTTTGTTTTGCTAAATCCTACACAGACGTGTAATTGAAAAGAGCTTGTTTCCCGATATTATTGTGTTGTAATACGGTTTTAGTGACAAAAATAATCACTCATGATGATGTTAGAGGCATAAGGAAAAGTAGGATGCATAATAATGCGTAAATTAGGTCTCTTCCAGAAGCCAACAGATTCAGCTCGAGTCAGACTAATTCAGTCGGGGAGATTGTATAAGATCTGTCTATTTTGATCGTTAAACATCCTGCTCTAAATTTTAATAAGCAGAATTGAAAAGATATGATCTGCCGCTTCTGACAGGACTTATTATGCATGCAGGACACGGACTGCACGAGGTGAGGCGTTATTAAAATTCACAGCCGTTTTCCTCAGGGGGGAATGTTCAAAAGGGGAACCTGGTCAAACCCTCACAGTTCTCATCTGAACACCCAAGCTACTGTAATAATTACCCGGTCGGCCCTAAATCATGACTGTTTATACTCCACAGATACATTTGTGTTTGCGTATGCATCGATGATGTCATACGCTTGCAAATCACAAGGCTAATTTCTGGACTAACACTTTTAAAATTGTTCCAACACTGAACTTCTCAAATCCACCCAAATGTCCCTGAAATGACCAGTTTGAAAATGGCATCAGATATGCCTTATCAGAGACATTTCCAATGCTTGCGTATTATCATAGCTGCCAGTGTGCCGTAAGCATCAGGTTAATGCAGAGTCGGCGCCAGCGCAGATCTACTGGAGGGGCATTGGGTCATCGGCGGGGGGGCACTGCCGTTTGACAAATATTTTGACGGAGTGGCATGTCCGGAGTGGCATAGTCCAACACAGCAGAAATGCTACAAAATGTATATATTTTTTTATTTAGATTATATTTTGTTGTTGTTAACTTCCGTATCATGTCACTTAGTCGAGGCTATGTGGTAGCCCTTGCACACAGTTTACTCAGTCACAGTCACACAGACGATAATAAAAAGCAGTAAGCAATGGGGTAAAGTTATGCCCTCTCTCTACTCCAGCTCCGTCACACACAGCGGAGGGCTGTGGTGGAGGCCAAACGCAAATAAATGCAGTTTACCCATCTCTGACCTGTCAGAAATAGTTTATCCACCTCTCAACAGTCTATGCACTTTCAGAAAACCATTAAGTAGGCCTACCACTGTCATAAACATTAGACAACACCAGCCTCCACCACCATCAAAAACACCCCTGGACAACATATAAGTGACAGGACCCTATTGGACAAGCCACGCACCAGGCGCAAATGACATAAGCCCATATATCTTACAGGCAGCCAAGTATAAAACACAAATGCAGATAGACCCAGCAAACATTCATCAACAATTCGCCTCATCATGAAAGCCAAGGCTGGCTTCAATAAGTGAAATGAACAATCGACTTACCCTCAGAAGAGTTGCAGGCTGCCGAACCGTCTAAGTGAAGTGTGTCCTTCCGTTCGCTTGGGCATTTGCGTGTCAAGTCTTTCTCGAATGCAAGCTGCACCAACCTGGCCTTTCTCGTGTAGCATTGTGCGTCTGTGTTCCGAAAAATCATTTTTCAATTGGAGAATGATTCTCACACATTGCTGTGGATGCGCCAAATGTTAATGCATGTTTGAAAGCAGTCCGCGCACTGGGCATGGCAATCTGATGGTTGTGGTACGTTGAGAGGATGTGCTGTGTGTCCAGTCTCCCTGCATTGCTTGCTTTTGTGACATTAAAAACTCTTTAGCAACTTCAAACTCGGCGTCGATCATGATCGATTGTGACAGGTCGAGAATGTGCTTCACAGCTTTCACAACAAGGAAGTTATCGGCCTCTGGATTCAGCGCTGCAAGCGCGCTTGCCAGTTGTGAGTTGCTCTCGCTGAATCCACGCTCCAGTTCCCCAACCACCGAATCAAAAGTGCTGTAGTACAATCTCCGAAGTTCAGTTTCCAAGTCATCATCACCTCTGTGTCCTCCCGTAGGCGCTGTCACGATGTAAACATCCACCCGTGTGCTCTCTTTGCGTCTCCGTTAGGGCCCGGGTCTCAGTGACTCGCTGCATGGTGCGCGGCGCGCTGGCAATCAAACCTAACAAGTTTACTCAGCGACCAATTAGCATTGACCAATGATGACCAAGCCTAGTGACGTGTCATGAACAACCAAAATGATGCGAGTTCCCCGTTCATTTTATTTTAATTCATTTAAGTTACAGTTTGCACATTTAATATTAAAAGAATAAATAAAAGGGATATTCTTGGCCTGTGGTAGGAGGGGCATCGATGACGGCTAGGGGGGCACGGCCCCCGAATGCCCCACCACAGCGCCGACACTGGGTTAATGGAATGGACAGAAGTGCATGATGGGACAAATTGGAGTGATGAAGTTGCGTCATTAGGAGTTTGACGAGACATGCATAACTGCATAATTTGCAAATCCATCACTTGTAAAAAAAGGGGCTGTCATTTTTTGGTAATACGCCTTTTCAAAGCATGCAATGTGTGTGACTGACTAATAATCATTTGTTACGTTTTTAATGTTGGCTTGTTAAAAAGAACCGTCTGTTAGTATTCTGTAAGAGGTAAAACATCTCAGTGTTGACCAGCGTCAAATTCCTGCTGTTCTTTTCCTCTGTGGCATGTTTATGTGATGTCATTAGGTTGACGTGTCACAGGGTCACCTTGTCCAATCAAGAACTGGCACCGGCATGACATTACAAGCTTTCTGCGGCAGTAAATCAACAATACTTGTGAATGAAGCACATAAACATACAATAAAAACACACAAAAAAAGGGACGTGAAATCAAGGGTTGTTTTATTGCGTCCTTTAGATAAAATAACAGCAGTTTATTTGGTTGACATGTTAACAAATGACCCTTTCAAAATGCATTATATATTAGACAATAAATGGAAAACATTTATGGGTTTGTATGGTTCGCAGTCAAATGAAGCCGTTATGGGTTTTCTGTGTGAGCAAGCATTGCCAGATATATTGTTTCAAAGTTGCATACATTAAACTACCCTCCTGATTTGTATAAACAGTTATGGTAGTGCTACCGTTCATCTTATAAAAACGTGCAATAACGCCATGTATCTTAATACTGTGTATTTAATAGTTTGCCTCTATACTGTTAAATGTATTTTCTGTACAGCTGCTTTTTCAACAATGCAAACTTGTGAAGTGCTAGTAATAAAACTGAATTGATATTTTGAATTAAACATTTACTTATTTAACTTCTAGAGAGAAAGAAATGTGTTGATCAGGTTTAGTCTGGATTGTAGTTTGCTTTACACACTGTCAGCATTTATGGCATATATTCTTTCAAATGTTTGGGAACATCTCAGGAAAGTTTGTGTGTTGTGTTATAAGTTGTATTGTGTGCATTTTAAAGTATGAAATCCCCTACATTGCGGTGAACAACCTCAACAGCTCAATAAACATAATAAATAATGTCTTAATAATGTCCACCCGTGTTTATGTGTGTGTTCCAGGTTACCAGGCCCCTCTCGAGTCCCCGCTGCGGGCAGCGGAAGTAGCAGCAGTAAAGTCCATGGTTCGTCAAACCTGAACCGAAGAAGCCAGAGCTTCAACAGCATCGACAAGAACAAACCACTCCAGTATGCCAGCGGCAATGACAGAGGTGAGCTGCAAACATTTAATTTTTTCGATGTAATGTAATATTAAAATCAATGAACTAGAATGTATCTGACCAGTGGTGCTGTATTTAATGGAGATGTACCAGCTACGCGGTTATCCACTAGATGGAGCCACTTTTCCAGGGAACGAGAGAGCTGTTTGCACATGTCTAGATGCTTTGAGCAACTCCCCGAAACCACTCATTATGATCTGTTCAAAGCAATAATATCTGGGGTAATAAAAGTATAACATTCCGATATGGTTCATTCATGCAGTGATTTTCACATCTGAGAAGGTCATCAGGTCTCGGTTCTTGCAGCCCATCCGTTATTTATGTTTATAGACGACATTCAAGTTATTATTCTCCCGTCTCCCCGTTACCAGCCTATTCAGATCTCACTTCAAATTTCATCTCCCCGTCGAAGCCGAACCATCATTCAAAGCAGAGTTCACCACACCGCTTTGTAAATCTCCACCGGCTGGTTACTTCATAAATCTGTGCTGGACTTGATAGGTTGTGCTGATTGAAGTCATTTTGTGAGCATGACCCCTCTTTTGCCCCTCATTCACCCGGCGCATCGGTGATCGGTGTACAAAAATGCAACCAAATGAGTTCCTTCACAGACTGTTTGTTTTGGCTGCGCAGCCGGTTAGATTTATACTGGTCTTTACCGGTCCCTGTTCGACGTTAGCACAGATGCTGGTTCCAAGACACTGGTTATGGAGGGAGCAGGGTGACACGCAAAGCCAGACAGAGGGTCTCTCATGGCAGACGGAGCTTTGATGAATCCTAATTGTGATGTGTCTGTCAAACCTGTGCCTGCCCTTTTCCGTTGGGCTTAACATTACTCATAACCTTGATTTACAGTGATATAGAGTCGATACCTCTACAGATGAGAAAAGCAAACTACTGTACCATCTGCCCCTTTTTCTGTCGAAGCAGTCTGGAGAAAACTTGGGAGGGGCTAGAATGGAGAAACTATACTGTTGCTCTTTTCTCAACCCTATGATCTAGAAAGAATATTAAGGCCTGCTTTAAAACAGATACTTGAGATATACAACAGCCATTGGAAGTGAAATGCTGACATTTTAACTTCTTAAAACATCTTAAACAAGTGTCTTGGCAGCACACTATACCAGTTAAAATCCACCATATCCATTTTTACACCTGCCATCTTATATTGATGGTTGAATTTGTTAATATAAGTTAATGCATTAGCAAACATGAACAGTCTACAGCATTTATTAATCTTACTTTCTTTACTTCAGCATTTACAAATACATTTTTAAATTTAAACCTTGTTTCGGTTAACATTGGTTTATGCACAATGAACTAACATGAACAATTGTACTGGTATTAGCTAACTTTAAAGATGAATAAATGCTTAAAATATATCAAATCTATAATAAATAATATAACAACGATATTGCTTGACTAGATAGTGCATTGACTAATTACCCCAAAAATCCCAGAACCCATTGCTATTGGCTGTATTAAGATAAATAAATGTTTACAATAAATATATTCAATTCAATACTTAAAGGTAAAAAGCATACAATTGTTTGCTTAATATTTGTGTATGGTTTTTGTGTTAACTATGCTCATTAAAGAATCACATTATTATAAGCCTTATAAAGCAGCTCCTCTTGTACACAGTAGTCAGCAAGACAACTAACTTGGTTTTCGAACAGCACATGCGTGTAGTTTTCTTTTGATGGTTGGTTGGTTGGTTTAAAGAAAAGGCATAAATCCTCAGTTTGACCTTTATCTAGAATCCTTGACCTGCAAATCTGTCAGCACACAGTAATAGCATCCCCTACGTGTTTTGAATTGTGCATGGGATTCCCAGACTTTTCAGACTAAAGGGACATTTCACTTTGAACGAATAAAGCGGTGAGGAAAAAAGGCGTGTAGCTATGGTAACCGCGATTCATTGGTCTGGTGTATGTGTTAGGCTGTTATTTAGTATGCTGTTATCTCCAAAGACAGGGTTAATTTAGCTGACACATGCACAGAAGCTCGATCCACACAATACTCATTCATAGTCCAATCACAGTTTCTCTGCAAGATTTTCAATGGACCCAAAAGAAGTGTGTTCTTGTGTTCTTTAGATTGTTTCAATGTCTTTGACATCTTTGAGTGGATATCAAAGTTAGGGACAAGCTGAAAAATTTGTTTCAGTGTATAATATGATATTATGACACACAGATTTATTCACGCAAAAATCATAGTATTTACATGCTCCTTAATGGTACGGGAAGTACACTGTTAAAAATATCACAAATTTTAGCACAATTTTTTTATAAAAAATAGCTTTATGAGTCAATTGAACTTTAAATTAAACTAGAAGTCAGTTCTATATCATTTAGTTTAATTGACCCATAAAGCAAATTTTATTTAGCCAAAAATGTAATGACGCTGTTTAACTTTTTTAAGTTGTTTTTTTACAGTGTAATACAAAGGTTCAGTAGTGTACAAACATGTTAATGTTTCCAACACCATGGAACTGTGTGATTATCATTTAACATTATTTAACACATAACTTTTACTTGTATTATTGTATAATTTTATGAGCCATGTTTGTTCTCTGCAGCACCAATGCATTTACAAAAGTAGGCGGCATTGCTAGGGATTCCAGTATGCAGTGGAATTGCAAAGATTCGGAAGGAACACAATCTATTACGGGACACCTTCCCATCTTACAATCCTTTTCGTCTTGTTAATACTGGATCATTGTTATAGTTATACATTATTTTCCTCTTAGCCAAAACACACTTCTTCTTGCTTTCAGAGTGTTGTTGTATTAGTTTAACAGATGTGTCCACTGTTTGTTCTGTTTCCATTGCATAGAATCGGTGAAAGGCATCCCTCTACCAGGCAGTATGAACGGAAGTGGCTCGGTGCCCTCCAGCACCAGCGGGCAGCAGCTGGCCTCTGCTTTACCCTCTCCCACTGCTGGAAAGACTTGGCGTAGCAAGTCCATGAACGTGAAGCATAGTGCCACTTCGTCCATGTTGGCCACTAAGCCGCCCAGCCCGACCGCCTCCCCGACCCCTCCCTGCTCGTCTGATCGCCTACGACCGCCTGTCACAGAAGCCTCCAAATCGGCACCTGGCAACCAGCGTTCCATGTTGGAGAAATTTCGCCTCATTAACCCTCGGTCCGCGTCCAGAACCTCACCATCGGTTGCCGAGATGTCTCTACAGGAAGAGGACGACATGTCGGAGTGTGGAGATGAGGGCATGTGCAGTCCTACGCCACCCTGTGGGATCTCAAACAAGCAGGGAAAGCCCTCCTTCGCGCCCCCAAACAAGAACGTAGCCAACAACAGCAAGAACCACAACAATAAGTCATTACCACAGCCCAAAGACAAAGAGGACAAAAACAAGACGAAGAGCAAAGCCAGCACACCACCCAAAGAGGAGCCGGTGATAGTGGAGCCCACAAAGAAGAGCTCCAAGATCGCCAGCCTCATCCCCAAAGGAAGCAAAACGTCAGCCTCAGTGAAGAAAGAAAGCGCTATCCCTGCCTCCAGCGGCATTCCCAAGTCTGGCTTGAAGGCTCCAACGGCAACAACCAAACCTGCAGTAACGCAACCGAGTGCAGCCAGCGTACCTGTGACGCCTGCTGATAAGACCAAACTTAGCAAGAGCTGTCAGTCTATGTATATGCAGAGATCTTTGGGAGGGATGGAAAATCGTAAGACCAGCATGGTGTCGTCCACCAGTACTTCAGCACTTTCTGGGACCGCTGCTTCTCATGGACTGGGTGGAGTTGGGGCACTAGCCGGTAACGGGGCGGTACAGCTACCCCAACAGCAGCAGCACAACCATCCCAACACAGCAACAGTCGCACCCTTCATGTATAGGTGAGTGATTCACAAATAACTTGATATAATACAACTGATGGTTTTAAAAGCAAGTTCCTTGCATATTATAAAAGCTGACAATGTTGAAGGGTACCTTGAAATATTCATTTACCTAAAAAAAGATCATTTTGCTGTTAGTTTCTCATCCATATGCCGTTTTAAACCTGTATGACTTATTACTCTCCAAACTTTTTTGATAAAGGCTGATGCCGCAATATTCAAAACGATGAAAGTAAATAGTGGAAGGCTGTCAGCTCTGCCTTAAAATGTCAGTATAAGTCCGTCGATGATTTAGTATCTGGATTACTTTCAAGTTCATGTCCGGTCTCAGGATTCGCAAAGTACTTCCTGTCGTGCGAGCAAGGCAATTGTACCTAGACACATTCTCATTTTGAACAAAGTTGTTGGAATACAAGAGACTATAGCGACCTTGCTGACCTCTAATGATGTCAAGGGACTTGAAAGTGCAAGAGTCAGACAGATTTGGGTTTCTGGGTTCTATTTTAGGTTGTGTAATCATTATCATTATGTTTGACACAGCAGGCCTCAGTCGCTTGAATTACCCTCAAGACACGAAGAGACAAAGATGAATTCTCATTCTCTGGGTGTCTAAAAGCACTCAGCACTCCATTAACCAGATACTGTAGATACTTTGAAGAATCTTTGTTGCTAAATGTAATAGACACATGATAGTACAGAGATACAGATTTTCAAAAGCACATGGCTTAAATTCTGAAGGAAACTGAACTTAACAGTTAGTGAGCACTATATCTTGTATGGAACAACAACACATTTTGAGTTACATCAAAAATGATGAGGGAGGATGTCAGCACATTCCTACATGCAATCATTTTCCAACATAATCTCAGTTTCAACAGCTACTTTTTCTTAATACTTTCAGTTGTACTTTCTATAAAGTTTTATGTTCCAAATATATACAGCCTATTTTTTTCCTGAAAAATTGCCAGCAGTCTAGCCAACCTACGAACAAGCCCCAAGGTCTCATGCTGCAGGGGTATCAGAGGATGTCTTGTTAAATATAACCTTGGGGGTAATGCTATAGCACGGTTGGATCTTTCTTCATAAAAACCATCCAGACAAAATTCCTGTTGAGACCAGATGTACCAAGACCTATGAGTGACATTACATAAATCTTATGTACACAGGCTGACTATTTAGCAACAATAATGAGAGACAAACGTAAGACGTTTAGATCTTAGAAACAGAATTCATTTAGAAAGTTCATCGAGAGAGCTTCTAGACCCACAAACACACGCCCACTGATCATCTGTCCTTTGCCTCACAAGTGCATTTTGAGAAAAATCAGCAGGCAAACGTCTCATCCCGCTTTTATTAATAGTCTGAGGCGATCTGCCGAGGCGTTTGCCAGACCCTGTACGCCTCGCTTGAGGGGTGTGGCCTGCCTCAGTCATCACTGAGAGGCTGATGATGTCACAGATTATGACTAATTGATGGTAAACGGGTTTGAATGGAGGAGAAGGGAATAGAAACAAAGAGAAAAGGGCAATAGGAGATTGATGGGCAGAGGGAAGGAAATCTGAGTCAGCTTTATAAAGAGG
The DNA here is from genome assembly GCA_006030095.1 of Triplophysa siluroides. NCBI lineage: Eukaryota > Metazoa > Chordata > Actinopteri > Cypriniformes > Nemacheilidae > Triplophysa > Triplophysa siluroides. Next base: position 1,559,938 of record VCII01000691.1, read on the forward strand.
CAAAGACAAACTATGATGAACAAAGAGGACTATGAAAGATGCGGATGCTAGGTATGTGTGTAGGGAGAGTAATAGGTTTATCCTTTAGTATAATAAAGATTTCCTGCACCAAATAAGCATTAGGGGGGCACGGTGGCTTAGTGGTTAGCACGTTCGCCTCACACCTCCAGGGTTGGGGGTTTGATTCCCGCTTCCGACTTGCATACTAAAAGACATGCACATCTCTGGAAAAATTGTCAGGGTGTGAGTGCGTGACATCACTCCATCCAGATCCTGCCTTGATGCCCCTGAGATAGGCACCCGAGGTAGTTCGGACAAGCGGTAGAAAATGGATGGATGGAAATAAGCATTAAAGAACAGTTGGTAAAGGCACAGAGATACACACACACCTGATCTTTCTTCTCGAAAAGCTTTTCTTGACACTGTAAAACCCGCAGGACTGCGACAGCACTCGATGTTGCAGAGAGTCAATGCTCTGCATTTTGAAGAGGTCGAAAGTGCAAGCACCGCTTTGAAAACCACACCCAGGGTCCGAAATGAACCTTTTCGCACACTTGGTAAATGCAGACTTTTATCACAGAATAGGCAGAGATTTAATTCTTGTAAATGACAGTTACATACATGATCAAGGTTCTGCTGATAAAAAATACACATTTTATAAAGTTCTATTTAAATATAAAATACGTAAAAAAAACGGTAAAGGGAGAACATTAGGGAGAGCTATTCCATTATACTCTTTAGTAGAGTAAGTCAAAGTGAAAATGATATGACCTTTTTTCTTCCGCAGAACACAAAAGAAGATATTTAAAAGAACGTTGGTAACCAAACAACATTCACCCCCATTGACTTCCATTGTATGGACACAAAACCACTGAGACATTTCTCAAAATATCCACAGTAGAAAGAGTCATATACAGGTTTTCAATGACATGGAAGTTAATAACTAATGACCGTATTTTCTTTTTGTGTGAAGGATCCCATACAACAATGGTATTATAATACAGTATAATAAGCTTCTTGAAGGACAGGCATAATGCTTTCATAGGTATGTTGTAAAAACTGTCACCTACGAGGAATGGGCCCAAACATTTTGGCAATGAGGGTACTATGACCTGCTGTTGAATCTGTCTGTTTTGTGCAATTGCATTGGTAAATGAGTTCATTCGACTCAGCCATCCTTGAAGGTACCTGATAGTTGAAGCTCCTCTTTCCTTCTGCATGAGTTGTTTATTTATATTCAGAGGAAGAGTAGTGAGTACGTGTGTGTGTTGTCAGAGGTAATGCAGTGTAGTATCTCAATGGCACGAGTGTGGAACACATGGTGAAACTAACAGTGTGACATGCCACTGAAATATTTGGCTGGTGTGTGTGTGAGAGAGAGAGAGAGAGAGAGAGAGAGAGAGAGAGAGTTTATCTGAGTGAATGCAGGTATCCTGGAATGACTTTGTTGTAGCAGTGAATGTTATGCATACACTCACAGTCATTTTTTCAGACAAAATCTTTCAAACTATGTGTGTGTGTTTCTTTTTAATGTGGACTTTTTTGTGGATGTCATGTTATACTAGGTTATTTTAGGGAACCAGATTTCTTTAAATGATAGAAATAAGGACAACTCTAAATTTGAAAAGCAGTCTCATTAATAATATGAGACACATACAAGCCATGTAGGAAATTGCCAGGGACAACAATCGCTTACAAAAATGTGGGTCAATTTCCCTGACTGACCAATCAGAATGAAGCATTCAAAGTCCAAAAAATAAGAAGACGTAAAAATGTTTTGTTTTTTCCATTTAGGACGTTCTCAGAAAACGATTGCACCACTGTGATTCCCCCTGAACCGTGTCTCAGTCCCACAAAAGATCTGGTCTACAACAAGACTGCCAAACAGTGCCTGGAAGAGATCTCAGGTAGGACAAATCCCACCACATGTGCACCCAGTGGGGGTTCTAGACTACTGTTACTGGGGGGGCAGGCAGGGGCCACACTAACATTTGTTGTCATGATTATTTTTTATTTTAGTCATTTTTCTTTTGAAAACAAGTACAGCTCAAAATTGCTCTGTTTTGGTGAAATATCATTCCAAGTTTAGGGGGGCCAGGGGGGTGGCCAAGTCTGGTGACACGGGGACACGGGGCCCCCCCTAGAACCGCCCCTGTGTGCACCCTCACACTGTCAGACCTACGAGAACATCACACACACACTAAACATAGGCACAGATTCACTCTGCAGGCCTCTACTTCCATGTTGCTATCACAGCAAGCAAAGGTCAGAAATGACAGGTGGACAAAGGCCGGCTTGTTTGGGAGGCCAAGCAGCAGAATGTGTTGTTTACTGGTGCTTGTGTGTTATTCTGCATGTGGGACTGTGATGTGACAGATGATAGCTGGAGATTGGTGCCCGGGGCTCAGGCGCTGCACGCGCTGCACGCGCACATTTCTTAACATCCAGCTCTGAAAAAGAAATGCAAATAGCAGCGATTGCTGCATTTTCTCCCCACTGTAAACAGCAGTCTCTGGAATTTGAATTTGCACCGTGACATCATCGCTTTTGTGTGCCCGTTTATTTCTTCATTTTCTGTTTGTATATGTATCCGCAGAGCCTCTGCTTTTGTATGTGTTTTACTGATCCTACCTGAGCTTGATTGTCATGTCTTCAGTGCATTTTGTTAACTCTGTGTGGTGAGATTTAGTTGTTTACTTCGGATTTTTAAGCACACATTGTAATGTCACTTGTTTTCAGTTCCACATAAGAACTCAAGACAAACCCGGCTGAAAGAAATCTTTAATGAGATACAAATTAGTGCTTTGGAATGCACAAAAATGTCTGGAATGTTGAATTAAAATGAGTAGACTGCAGACACAAACCCATAACCAGACAGCGGTCAGTGTTCATCAATGAGAATGCGTGTCTGCTTAAGAAAGAAGCCTTTTTACCCTGTGCAATTGTAAATAATAAATCAGGGAAATAAATACAAAATGTAAGTGGAAGAGCTAGATTGTAATGTTATCCTGATGTAGCTTTGTTACTAGTTAATATGCCTTTTCACATTTGCACATATTTGAAAGAAACATAAATATTTTAGTCATGAAAAATGCACATTAGACATTAGCCGTTTGCATACTACTGGCAATTCTAATATACATTGTTGGTCCTATCAAAAATGAACTCAATAAGAAGTTTTGTCATTGGTAATCATCTGACCTGTGTCACATACTTGGTCTTCCAAACATATTTCAATCATTTGAATGATATCGACAATATGATCTTAAATACTTACCAAATAATGACACTCAAATACCCGTTGTCAAATTAGCCTATACGTTTTCATACTCTATCGTACTTCAATAACTCTCTTATTTCTTTATTTTGTTATTTCTCCTAGGGAATATTTGGAAAAACATCCGAGTCATTTATTTAAACATAACTCATAGTCCATTTTTAAATAGACTACTTACAGACGTTAACCTCAGAAGTCCTCCTATTGCAGTGCATTGTGGGTTACACCCGGCTGTAAAAGTCATTCCACTTATACCACAAGAACAACATACACGCACCTGTTATGTATTTGCATGTCCGGCTGGTTGGGTTTATAGTGTTATTGGGTGATTTTAAAGCTGGTGTCCATTTTTGATTTATCCAAAAAAATTTAATGATCGAGTATCTGGATGTCTGGTCAAGCGGTTCGGATCCTAATATTTAAAGCATACTTAATGACATAATGCAATCAAATGTGTGGATAATTATACTCGTGCTATAATCATAATACTCATAGTACAACATTTTTTTTAGAATTCATTTGTTCAATAGGTGCAGAGAGCTTACAGCATTACAAGCTACAGTTTTGTCTTACGCTATTCCCACAACCCACACATACCTGTGTTGCTCTGAAGGCGTGTGCTCACTTGGTAGCCAACAGCAACAGGAAATCAGCTAGCGCCGCAGTAAAGAGAAAGAGAGAGCGAGAGAGAGCGAGAAAAGAGAAAGAGATGAATAAAGGGAATAAAACAGCACACGGCGTGTTAAAAGAAGGCAGGCGGACCCTAAGCTCACATCCGAGCGCATACGCGCAAGCACTCTCTCTCTCTCTCTCTCTCTCTCTCTCTCTCTCTCTCTCTCTGTCCCTCAGAGCAAACCACATGCGCTCGCCCTAGCTGGTAATTAATAGAGTGTGTGAAGAGTCCTCGGTCGCTGAGAGAGAAACAGGAAGGAGAGGAGATGCCGTGAAGGATGTGTATTTTAGTTTAACCGAAACCCGGCGCTGATCCGCTCCCTGCGCGTCTCTGTGCTGCATTGAAGGAAAAAGCGTTGGAAAGAGAAAAGGAACACGAGGAAGAGAATGATCTCAGCGTTCGCTGCATGTGGTCGTGAGCGTGCGTGTGTGGGCAGGATGGTATTTGAAGCTCCCTGGTGTAAGGGGCAGTTTTGCGGGCAGGCGCAGGCGTCCTGAGCCAATCGACGTCTGAGCGTGTGCGTGAGTGCCAGCAGCCACCTGAAGCTGCCTCATCTTTACAATTCTTTCGCACGCTCACGTCATGTGAGGAGATCTCCAAACTTAGAAAAAAGTCGAGGGATCAAGAACATCTGACACGAGAAAGGCCAGGGTGGCAGCCCGCCACGCAAGACGCCGCAGCCCGTCCCGGACAACCTCAACCTCCGCAAGCAGCGTTCCCTCGGTAACCTGGTGCTGCTTAGCGATGGGGAGCAGAGGGTTTACGCCTTCGAGCTGGATGAACCATTGTGCCCCCCTTCGTCAACCTCAGGGGCATCGTCATCATCACCTTCGCCCCAACACGGAAGAGGCAGCGCCCGCCGGCACCCAGACAGCACCGCACGAGCACGCTCGCTATCTCTGTCCCTCACCAAAGTGCTCTCTCAATCCGAGCACTCCCTAATACCCGTTCCCTGGGGGCGTAAATCCAGCCGGATGGCGCCCGCTCAGCGGCACCAGCGACCGGAGGTGATGGGTGATGTGAGCGGCGGCAGGAGATCAGATGAGGTCTCACGGGCAGGTTCAGCGAGCACAGGAGGAGACTGGGCAGAAGAACTAGAGAGTGCCAGAGAGGAACAGGCACAGTTGGATAAAGAGGTTATAATGACTATGCTGGGAGACCTGGAGCAGGTTTTAACCCCCCAGAAACGCCGTAAGTGCCGTGCCACACATAAACACATAGTGTCACTCCAATTCTTTTTAGTGCTAAAACTTTGCCGTGACATAGCCGTCTCAGATAGTTGCTGCAAAATTGGTCCTTTTTATAAGTGCATTTGGAGTCTGGCATGTAACTGCATCAGAAACATCTCTGGAGGGTGTCTGGGTGAATTATGATTCTCGCCTTGCGGAATAGGAGAACATATAGAAGCCAGATTCACCTGCCGGCTATGGAAGTGTTGCCATGCTGTCTGCTGCTCAGATCAATAGCTCAATTTACCTCTCCGTCTGTGTGATCCATGCTTTTATTTCCAGCCTATCCAAAGGTAACCGCCAACCACGGGGCTGTACGCACCTCATCTGATTGAAATAATTCAGCCGTAAAGATTTCGTTCTGAAAGTAATGTTCTCTTACTGACTGCTAGAGTCACTTATAAATGAAGCTAGTTTTGTTATTGCCAGCAGAGTTTAGAGGGGTGCTTGATGAGTCAAGCCATCATATATTTGCATATATTAAAGGGATATTCCATATAATGTCATCATTTATTCAGCCTCAAGTTGTTCCAAACCTGTATACATGTCCTCGTTCGGTCGAACGCAAAGAAAGATATTTGGAAGAATGTCAGCAACTGACAGTTCTGGGGCACCATTGACTACCATAGTAGAAAAAATGTATGTATCTTTTTTTGTTCTGTTGGACAGAAAAAAAAGAATTCTGAGGGGTTTAGGAAAGCAAACAGTTCTGGGGCTCCTTTGACTACCATTTAGTTTTTTCTACTATGGTAGTCAATGGTGCCCTAGTATTGTCAACCAAACAAAGAAATATAAACAGGTTTGGAACGACTTGAGGCTGGAGTATCCCTTTAACCCGAAATATTTTACTGCGCCAGGTAACAGTCTGTGAGCTATGGATATAATAAATCAAAACTTCAGGTTAAAATAATCCTATCGAATTCAGTTTTAAGATCTGAATCACACCTAGGGATCAGAGGATCAAAGAGACAAGGCATGAGATTTTTTGGCTCAGGTCATTGAGTATCCACCTACCAAAGGAACCACCCCGAAGACCTCCTCAACCGCATGGCAATGACCTGGCAACCACCCAAAATGACATAGCATCTGGTGTCAATTTTTGCACAGGCAACTATCACCGTTCAGGTGAGAAAATAAGATTATAATATACATTTGACCGTTTTCTCAATTCCACTTATGTTAGATTACATTTCTTGCATCAGAACACGACTTCTGTATATAAATGACCTCTCTTGTCGAGCTTATCACACGACGCGATGAGGTTAAATCAGCGGAAACTCAGCTGTCGTCTGATCCAACAGAGCCCGTGGTGTCCCTACACCCTCATCCACTGGTGACAGGCTGAAGTGGTTCTTACAAAAATGTGCCTGCTCACCCAGAGGACAACAAGTGCAGTTTTGCCGTCCAGCACTCATTTCATCAAATATGCGACTCGGAGCCTCTTGCACACATTGTGTGGTATGGACTCACATGAAGTGGTCATATGAGCGCACCTGCTGTGTGTGTGCGTGAATGTGTGTTTAAATGGCCCTGTATGGTTGATTGCTCCAGTCCATTACAAGCACATAAAGCAAAGCCTTATGGGTAACACAGGGTCTAATAGAGTCAAGATGACTGTATATGTGTGTGCTTGTGTCCTGGAGCCCTACCTCCTTGTAATAGGGCTATAACAGTATATGTGTTGGACGAAGAGGATATGATTCACTAAAATGTGTCTCACCACTGCAGTCTGGCTTTGGATGGTTGGTCTGTCATGACACTGTCAAGCTAAATGATTGTGTTCCTCTTCCATCTTTATCCCTCTTGAGATCTTTTACTGAGACCGCTTGAGTCCGACTCACTTTTGTTCGATTCCATCTGTTTGAAGTACGGTTTGCTATCCCGAGTCTTTGGGGTAAATCATGGCAAAATATGTTAGTAATGACCTCTCAGACGCTAGCATTAAAATGTTGAGTATATCCTTCCTCTAACCCTCACAGATATCTGTTAACATTATTATATATTGTATATGAGTCTTTGCGGAAGACACATTTAGATTTTTTCTACATGGTTCACCAAAGCTGTAAAAAGATTACAAAATGGCCTCACAACTTCGGCAAACCTATACGCACAACCTACAGACACATAACACTGAACTGGATTTTAGTGCAAAATTTGCCAATTCTACTGTGCTGGTGGTCTATAGGGTGTTGCTACTGTATGTGACCGAATAGCATTATGAGTCATTAACATATTGTTATGTCGTGCCTAGCATATTGGGTGGTTGCTAGGTGGTTTCTAAGATGTAATAGCTAGCTGTGAGGTGGTGATAATTCAACCCGGTCTCATGAATTGCGTATAAATAACACGCTGTTGCATTATCGTGTAATACGTACGCCAAAGTTCGATTTTGCGTGCATATGATACGCCAATGTTTGCATGCACCCCGGGGGAGGGCAGCCATTTTGAAACGTACATGAAGAGGAAACACTGAAATATTTAAAATAATACTGTTAGGTTCAGGGTTTGGGTTAGGGGACGGGTTTAATATGCACACACGCTAAATTGGCATATCATATGCAAGCAAAAATAGGCGTATTGTATGCACGCAAAATCAAACTTTGGCGTACGTATTACACGATATTGCACAGCGCGTGTTATTTATACGCAATTCATGAGAGTGGGCTCGATAATTGGACCAAGTCTGCTAGGATATTCAGATCCCACAATATGGCTAAGGTCCTTTCTTCAGTATACGTTATTGTGTATAAACTTGATCATATTCTATATATTATGGGACTGTTGTACACCACAGTTATAAAGAAGTATAAACTTGATCATATTCTATATATTATGGGACTGTTGTACACCACAGTTATAAAGAAGTATTCATAGGAATGTTTGTAACATAGTTGTGTTAAATAGATCATTGGAAATCACATTATTCACATTAATCAGAAATCATAGGATGACTATACCAATCATAAAATGTGTTTGAATAATAGAATCAACACTTATAATTGTTTTCATAGTAATGTCTTAATTTCAGCAATATAACATCCAGTGATGTTTTAAAGGCCTGAGTTCAAAGACCTGACCCAATGTTTTAAAGGCCTGAGTTCAAAGACCTGACCCAGATACATGAATTTGATGATGTTTAAAGACCTAGATACATGAATTTGATGATGTCATATGTCAAAACTTATTTTTAAAAAAACTGAGTAAAGGTTGAAATTCCACCATTAGATACAAACCTTGTTACCTAGCAATAATGGTGGCAGACGAAGACAATTGGATAACAAAAAATAAGAGATAGCGGGAATTTACCTGATTGGTTTCGAAAGGAAACACCTCCGATCAGTTTCAGTATAACTAGAGGTTGGAAAACACCAGATTTTCAGATGCTTTTGGGAACATCTCACTTTGTTTGATTTGAGCAAATAAAGTTAAAAACTTTGACACCTGGACCTTCTTTGTCTGAGCAATTTTTTGAACTACAAGATCGACACTTTTTCTCCTCATCAACGTCTATTCCTGTTTTTCATTTGTTAGTTAAATTGCACAAGTAAGTAAGGAATAATTGACGAAGGGGCGTTGAATTCTTTGAAAATAATGCACACCACGTAGGGTGGTACCTCGGGATGTGCATTATTACAATGGACCGGAGTCAATTATTCCGCTTATACCACGGTTACCACACCACAAGACGTTGTTCCGATGTTTTATCTCAAGACATTTGTAAGGTATTTGTCCCGGAATGCACTTGTTGGTAGGACTAATTTCTTACGTATTGTAATAATTATACGATATAATATCACAATAATGACTTGTTTCGCTTGGTCTGAGTGCAAGTAAATGTCAGCCTCTCCCAATTCCAAAACAGACATGCTAACACGCAAAAAATGTGATGTTTCATTACACCGGGGTGACATGGATGTGTCTGACAGGTGGGAAGAGCTGTTAGGAATGCTTCAAGGTGTGAATGCTAATGCAATGCGTGTCATTCTCGTGAACAACAAAACACTTGAGAAAACACTTTAGATTTATAAAACTGCTTTTTTTGCCAAAGGTTTGGTTTTTGATCATGTTCCATCTGATGTTTACAAGCTCATATTTTACGTCATTAGTAGTTCAAAAAGACTAGTTAACAATATCGCATTTCTTATCCTGCAATCAATCAAGAAGAAAGCAACTTTTTTATGTTATTGTTTATTCCGTAGCTCATTACATCCTAGCCTTAGGGGTCATGATATAAAGTCATAGGATGAATATCCTAACAATATTGGAACAAAAAATTGGGTCTGAGATGTGGGAGCTATTGGACCCCTTACTGTCATCATCAGCCTCATTGAGCGTCTCTGAGTATCTGTCGCTGTTCAATGAGTTTAATGCTCTGAAAAACAAGTGCTTAATGACATGAGTGCCTCTACAACCCATTTTTCACTTCCAAAATGTGTTTGATTCCACATCCCCACCCCGCCCACAAAACAGATTTAGGCTATAATCAAACTTCGCAAGCTCAATCTCGCGCACCTAATTTTCATTCCGAAGAGTGTCGGTGTGTGATGAATAATGCAGCGTTAATACACCTTTACACAGTTTGTGGCCGACATTATGCACAATATTTTAAGTGCAAGAGAAGCTGCTTATAAAATATACAGTATGTCTAACCTTAGGCTTGAAAAACTTTGGCGACCTCAACGTTGAAAAGTTCTGTAGCTCTCCGTACGACCATACTACCACTACGAGTTAATTTCAATCCTATCCTGAAGGTTAGAAAGAAAATATATGCATTAGGACGTCTCGCAGTCCGAATTTGACAGATTTCTGCTTGACAGGCAGATCCATGCTCCAGCCAAACTTTAAGCCGGGTTTAAGGGTTGGAATGGGGTGTCAGAACGCACGGATTACTCCTTGCTCGGCGGAAAAGTGATGACCGTGAAATCTGTCCCTGCATACCATCAGCTCCACAGCAAGCTGTAACTTCAGCATCTGAGTTGACATGCAAGAGCAGACAGACTCCGCTTATTCGCATTTTGAGTCCATTCATCCAAACTATGAAGTAGCAAGTGACTTGGCGGTGGTAACAGGGTCGATATTAATGTTTTCTTTTCTCTGTTTCCGAAGGGGAAGATCCAGAGGCAAGAAGGATGCGAACGGTGAAGAACATCGCAGATCTGAGACAGAATCTTGAAGAAACTATGTCCAGTTTACGTGGGACGCAAGTTAGCCACAGGTGAGTGTGATATGAGAAATGATATACTTTATACAGCCGCGAAAGAATTAAGAGACCCCTCTAATTTTTTTCTAAAGGTTTTCAACAGTTAATGTTTAGGGAAAGTTATAACATTTGTTTCTCCCAAATGTCAAATAAAAAAATATATTATAAAAATTACAGCAATAATATACATTTCAATATTATTAAAAAAATACAGCATGAAGTATACAACACCATATTACACCAGTTAAGGCGGAAAGAAAGTTTTTTACTCCGAAACTAGACATGTGCATTTAATTTTAGCTTCAGTGATGAACTCGGCAAAAAAACAGTGACAGCTTGCACTTAATTTTTCCCCCCAAATTTAATTTCCTTAAAGACAGAGCTCAGTTTGGCTCACAAACTATACAAACTTATAGCCTCACTGAGCCAACATTTCAAACAAAGATGTGCACATTATAAAAAACATGCTTTCAAACGTCAAACTTAACTTATTTATTTCAAGCGTCTAGTTTCAAATTCCCAAACACCTATTGACTTAAAAACAACACAGACTGATGCAAAATCATGTCCATTTGTCCATCTCTAGAATGACCTATTCTGCCACTTGTCTCTTTATCTCAGTTCCAATGTGAATGTAATTTCACAGGAAAATGGTTCTGAGGCAGAGCTCTGACATGACAGATGGCGTTGGCCCTCTCTCTCTTTCACTTTCTCTCTCTCGGTCCCCCTCACGGGGAGCATCTTCCTCGAAAATCAATGCTTTTCTACAGCACATTGCCTCACACAGGAGCCAAAAAGGTGTTAGACACTTCCTTAGGAACACTCCCTCACCATAAAGATAACCAGTCCAGAGTCAATGAATCAAAAACACTGCAACCGCTTTTTGTATAGAGTTCAGATTCTGTATATATATTGTTGACATGTAGCCGTCTGGCTTTGCTTGCAATAAATGAAGATAAGGAAAAACAATGAATCATCGTGACGGCCAAATACAATAATTCAATAGGATGTGCCTTATAATGTATGAAGGCCTTGCGTTGAAAGGCTATAGAGACCCAGACATGACTTTTAAGTGCAGGAAGGAGCTCTATTTTTCAGCATTGCCATCACGACTTAAGGAAGGCGACCTGTCTTCTCCAGAGATATTCGCCCACTGTGCGGATTCCATCACACATTTATTGGAACCTTTCCGGCTCCTGTAATTGAGCTTTTGGAAATCGAGTCCCATTCATCTCCAAACACACGTTATGAATGGTGTACATTCTGAACGAATACGGAGTTTCTTCTTCACACACTCATTTACTACACTGCTGCGGATGCCATATAGCTGTATTGATCTTGCCCTGTGTTCCAGTTTTGGAGTTTTTCAGAGCTTAACATTTTTTATTGATTGACAATAAGAAATAAATCTTCTACGCCTTTGAGAGGTATATCTTGAAGGTCAAGCGAGCATCTCAGACAACAATTGAAAAAATAATATCGCTGGGTTTTTAGGCCAAGGATCTAAAGGTGCTTTGGATAAAATACTGAATGCTTTATCAGCAGATTAAGTCATGTAAATATATGTAAACTTTGTGTAAGCGTGTTTTCTTTCAAAGTTTGGTATTAGGTCATGTTATTTTGGGGGGTCCAAAATTCTGAGACCACTAGTGAAAATGGGGCATTCACCCAAAAATGAAAAATCTTTCATCATTTACTCACCCTCAAGTTGTTCCAAATCCGTATACATTTCTTTTTTGCTGATGAACACAGAGAAAGATATTTATAAGAATGAAACTACTACTACCATTGACTACTGTAGTAGAAACATTTAAATGTTACAGTCAAAAGTTCCCCCAGAACTGTTTGTTTTTCTACATTCTTCAAAATATCTTCTTTTGTGTTCAACAGAACAAAGATTTTTATAAGATTTTTTTCCTACTATGGTAGTCAATGGTGCCCAAGAACAGTTTGGTTACAAGTATTCTACCAAATACCTTTCTTTGTGTTCATCAGAACAAAGACATTTATACAGATTTGAAACAACTTGAAGTGAGTAAATGGGTGAACTGTTAAGTTGTAAAAGGCCGATCACACACATTTCCTTATGCTTACGTTTTTTATTATACACTATGCATCATAACCTGCATTGTTTAAAGTTTTTAAAATATCAGACCTTTTCATTTTTTTCTTGATTAAGTAAAACCATTTTAGATTTCCACATGGAATTTGTGCAATACTTTATTGTATGTATACCGTGTATGTGTGTTCTTGTGTGCGTGCATGTGTGTGTATTCATCACACCACTCAGTATAGATGGTTCATCTTCCATAAATCCAATTGATCTCTCTCTAACCCATCGCTTATGTTCCTGATCTCATTTCCAGCACATTTAGTTAGATCAGCCTTATTTCCTAACGTCTACACCTCATTGATAAAAGAAGCCCAATACACCCTGAATCCTCACCCCGACGCTTCATCTTTCTTTATTACTTCTGTAATCCACTCATTTTAGAGGATGTTTCCATGACCTTATTTCCATTGAAGGCATCTGTGGTGTATAAGGCCAGTTTTATCAGTCCATTAGCTTCTTTGCCATTCAAGAGAGGCATAACAGTGCAGGATAGCAGATTCAGAAAAATGCAGCAGTCTTACCCTTTCCCAATAGCTGTGGCATGTTGCTAAGAGACGGACTTGTCGAGAAGAATATAGCAGAACTGGCAGCTGTCAGGAGGAGTGACATCAGAGAAGAAGATAAACGCAGGAGACCGGTTCAGCGGGTCATTTTGGAGATCAGATGATGAGATAGAGCAACCAGCTGATGTTTTCCGTATCCTATGATGTTAACTAACTCTTAAAGGGACAGTTCACCCAAAAAGGAAACCATTTACTCATCATTTAGATAGTTCCAAACCTGTACAAATGTCCTTGTTATGCTGAACAGAAAGAAAGATATTTGGAAGAATGCCAGTAACCAAACAGATTTCATCCTTCATTGAAAAGCATAGTATTTATTTGCCCTACTACGGCAGTAAATGGGGGATGAGATCTGTTTGGTTACTCGCATTCTTTCAAATATATTTCTTGTGTTCAGAAAAACAAATCAATGTATACAGGTTTGGAACTATCTGAGGGTAAGTAAACGATGAGAGAATTTTCATTTTTGGGTGAACTGTAGTATAGTCATAAGACACTAAGCTGCAAAATTTTAATTTGTAGAAGAAATGGGAGGGGTTTATTTTTTGTTGCTTTAGGTGATTTGTGCAATACATACTTTTTTGCAAAGATCATTCTAAAAGTGACCATGCGCCAGTAAATATATGACAATCAATTTAAGATTACGATTGCACATTTTCAGTCCCGAGAAAGAATTTGAGGAATATATTTCAAGATTTAATGTCATTTTAACATTACTGTTTCAATTTATCTATATCAAAATGACGGTCACGCATTTTAAGGTCAAATTCACGCTATTAACAAGCCATTAACTAAGACTTTTGCTTCAATAAACTCCTAATTTGCTTATTAATAGTTAGTATGATACAGTAGTTGTTAGGTTTGGGTAGGATTAGGGATGTAGAATATGGTCATGCAGAATATGTGCTTTATAAGTACTAATAAACAGGCAATATTCTAATAATATGCATGCTAATAAGCAACTGTTAATAGTGAGAATTGGTCCCTATAGTAAAGTGTTACTTATAAATACTTAATAACAGATTTGTGAGTTTCAGTGTCATTACAGTTGTTCACAAATAGCGCTCGCAGTATTCAGACCAGCACAGCTCTGTAAGTTTATCTCCGCCTCCATATGTTGGCACACAATCTACATATGTGCCGAGGGAAATTACAACCACTTTTGTTTGTACCACCCAGTCAAAGTCCTATTTATTCCATGTTTTTCGTTGGTTATTTGTGTGTGCATGTCGCTCGTTCAATTTGATCTATACTTTGCCTACATACTGGAATAAATCGAACATCCTCTGCACCATCCATTGTTACTGCTGAAGTGTGTTTTGTGTCTGTAGATAACACCGAACTACCATTTGTGTGACTATCGCTACCTTGTTTTCCATCCTCCATTGCCGCTGAGTCACAACTCTCTGGTGGATTTTATAATAGGAACATCCACACACATACAACGTTTCTATAGCCCTGGGCACAACTAACGCTGGTGGCCGCCCTTTCAAATATATCACAGCACAACAGGACAACAGTAGATGTGGACGCTATTTTAAAATCCGGACTAGCTAGTTCTCTATTGGCTGGCTATTTAAAAACTGATATTGGACGTCCCCTTGCAAAGTATTCAGAAATGCGTCTTTTGTATAAAGATTTTCTTACCCTTGCACGCCTAACAGGCAAACCAAGCTAGAATGAATGAGTTTCTCTTTTGTACACTTTGATTGTGAGGATATGACTACACTGAGTCTGGCACTGTCTCCATGACAACATTACATGGATGCTGATGACACATTTGTCAAGCGACACTCAATGCTGACCCCCTGCTAATGTCTTATTTATGAATTTGTATATTCAATGCTGTTTTTTAATTCATATAGTGCCATATATACTGTCGTGTGATCATTTCGCCACCAGAGAGGGCTGTTGCAGGAGGTGGTTTTCATTCTTGCACGTGCGGGGTGTGTCAATCTGGGCATCTGTATTTGAGCATGTGTTTTCTCGGCTAGCATCACACACATTCCCACATTAACAAGCTTGTGACATTTGAACACGCCCACATCAATACACATACACGCACAATCTAATACATAGCAGTAGTGCTTTGTAAAGGTCAGATCCACGTTGCTGTCTTGTTGACGGACCGCTGATTGTTGAAGTGGATTAGACATGACACGATCAGAATAGCTTCGGTTTTATGAAGAGCACCGATCGCACGCGGCAGCATTGGCAATCTTTCTGCTTCAGCTGGGTCCTTCACACCACACTGAACACTCTCAACCTACAGATAGAAGCCCTGCTGTGAGGAGAGACGCTGTCTAATATAGACATGCGAACGATCTGTTGTGGATAAGAATATAAAGACATCGTGTAGAAGTGGAGATGAATTAAAAGGATTGATTGCCTTGAAATACAAACTATTTCATAACGAAACCTGCAACTATTGACTTTGGTTTTTCTCACACAATGCCGTCAGACAAAACATTTTTTTTCAAGACCTCTAAAACGAAGTGTGTTCAACATACAACGAATGCCCTTAAAGAAAGCTGTCACGAAGCACACGATATTTTTGAGTCTAGTCTAGATTGCTGCATTGCAGGGTGCACGCTGGTCCTCAAACTGTCAAGCAAACCGTAACCTTGGCGCAGGTGTTGTATACTTGTGTCTCAAAATAACACATCAGCTGTTTTAAAAGCAGGATATCGAGTACCCAAGTCCCTCTGCAGTCCCAAACTTCTCTCATCTAACCCCCTTCTTTATATTGTTTCCCCATTTCTAGTACCCTCGAGACAACATTTGACACCACAGTAACTACAGAAGTGAATGGGCGGGGCCTCCCTGCTCTCGCCAGTCGCTCCTCCACCATGGCTTGGCGCCTCGGCCAATCGTCAAGCCCCCGTCTGCAGGCCGGAGACGCACCTAGCTACGCCCCGCCCAGATCCACCGCCGGCACTACTGGTCGCTATGGTGACCCCTCCAGGTTGTTGTACACTGCCCCCCTGAGGAGAGCGGCCGCCTCAGGGGTCAGAGGGTCAGAGTCGGGGGAGAAGGGAGGGATCTCGGAGGCGGGGCCAGAGGTGGACGTCACCGGATATGGGAGTGATGGAGAAATACTTGCGAAGAACGTGCATGCAGATGACATCAGTGGGTAAGAAACACATACCAGACAATGGAAAATAAAGACAAGCAGAAACATCCATGCCTCCCGTGCACGTCATATTTCTGTGTATGGAAGAATAACTCAGGGTCACCGAGTGACGCCGTACTGCTTCTGTCCTTCGTGCCTCTATGCTGATGAATAGATCGAGAGGAAAATGTAAAAACGAAGGCTTTACGACACAAAGCTGATGTATTGTCACTTGCTCTTGAACTAGTTGTTTAATAATGATGAAACTACAATAGAGAAGCGCTCACACTATCAAAACGGCAGGCAATAAATCTGCCTTAAAAAGCAATTAGAGTAATTATGACAGTTATTATCGAAGCGCTAATGTATTTTGTGTCCACTCATCCGTGGCGTGTTTACAACTCCCTGTCCCAAAGTAAACACACTGTGTATGGAAAGTCTTCTTCTGAATTATAAAGCTAAATCAAATATATAAAGTCTGTCCTACGCACGCAGAGGCAATCTACTGGGACTAAAATTGGAATCACAAGCTGAATGCATACAATCCCATCTTGTTTGTATTACATGCATATGTATATTTTATGCATATAATGCAAGCTGCTGCCTGCTGTACTGTCTAATTGATATATAATGGCTTTTAATTGTACTTTTGATGTATTAATTGGCATTTTACATGGAATAAACAGCTCGATTAAATGAATTACAATAAAACATCAATCAGCTGAAAAGTTAAACAGCCTGAATTATGTAAAAGGCTGCATTTGGACCATATTCACCTGTATATCTACTGTACATTTTTAATACAACATCCATGTTATAATAGGTGAAGAGACTCAAGCTGTGAGATAGTAGCAAAAGTGGGATGTGGCGGTTGAAAAAAGTTACTTGATTTAGAAACAATTGATTTGCAGTGAGTCAAGCAGACACTAGCCTAAATGTGCAATAAATAAACTCCGGGGGCATCACCGCGTGCTGCTCTAAAGAACATCCACACACCACAGTCCGGCCCTTAAATGATCCACCCTGACAAATTATCTTCTTGTTATTATGTATTTATGTTGTTTCTAAATTTGGCCTGCCAACGTCCCACAAGCCATTCGCCTCAATAGAAAGTATCACGCGCTATCATGTCGAGAGCATCCGGGTCTGCTGCTAATTTGATGTGTTTTATATTTAAGGTATCACACAGACGGAGGTATTTACTCTCGGAATGTGGACCTTTATTCTCGGAATGTGGGTCGCGCCCCTGAGCTGACGCCCTCTCGGGAGGTCATCCAAAAAGGGGTCAAAGAGATGCAAGGGGAGGACAGGTGAGACTTCCTATTATCAATCCCATGAACAATTTCTGTTTCAACGTCCAGTGAGTTGCCCAGGCTTTTACTTCATGATTGATGTAGGACAGAACTGTTCGTAGACACATCCTGTGACATTTAAAACATGCACACCTGACAGCATCGAATCTTTGCGGTAAAAGCTGTGAAAATGTACATACGGTGATTTGATGGGAAAACTCATTTCGAAAAGTAAGAAGTTCTGACAAGATTTGAATTAATGTGCCGCACTTTCCGTAACCGTGGAACGTTGGCGAAATGTTGGGAAACCAAATTAGTTTCATTGTTGGTCTCCTTGGCTGTGTCATTTAATAAAAGGACCCATAAATTCAAAGCCGAAACTCTAAATGACGTGATTTATATGCTTGTAACAGTGTGATGTGATGGCTTCCGCCCCAACTCTGAAGTTCAAATCAAGTGATGAATGAGATTCGGTGTTTGATGGACCTGAGAGCAGATTTTGTGATCAATGAGCGCTTCTCCGTCCTTTATCAGTGTCGGATGAGAGGAGAGATAACTGAATGGGAGTGTAACTGATGAGGTCCAGACCGACCGCATCATAGCGGCTTGTCAGTCACATGAAACCCTGTGTCTTGTCTGATGTCCTGGCTAAAAGACTGGAAAGATGAAGTGCTGTTTTATCAGATCTATAAACAATTCTTTCGTTATTTAGTCCGGAGAGTACAAAGCGATGCATATTTGGACATGAGTACCTATTGTTTAGACTCATCACTTTACAGCTTACTGTATTTTTGCTACGAACCACCCATATACAGACTAGGCCTATGTAATTGCATATTATTATTACATTTTTCTATTTTTGTTGTTATTTATTTAAGTGTTAACTGAACATAGTGAAACTAATATTTTTTTCTCACTACCCAGTAAATAGGACAGACTGCTTAGAGAAGCATTATATTTTCGTCTGGCTCTTAGCCATAGTGGCTCTTCTGTGGATAAGGATCAGCTGGTCCCCAGACTGAGCCCCAATCCCCAAACTAATGAACCCAACCTGTCCGGAGGGGATGTGATTGTTGAAAACTGTCATCTCGGAGTCTCTGTGACTTTGGCTGTAGGACGTTTACCTCACCCATCCCTCATTCTCCCACTGCTACTTTCTCTCGCTCTTCCCAATTTTGTCTTCGTACCAAATGGCTTTCACTCATTGGGCTATTTTAGTAGCAGCTCATATATTTTATTGCTCTGATCCTCAGTGTTTACTAGTCGGTACCTGTGTGTTTTATGGTTAGTATTTCTCTGGCCTCTGACTCCCTGACCAATTACCCGCTCTAATTGGGAAGATAAACATGATCCCTGTGCACTTGTTCTCGGTGCGCTGTAGTGTTAGAGGGTGGAGAGAGCAGAAGGTTCCAGAGGGACTCATTACGGGCGATGCTTAATGTCGGTCCAACTCTGTCTCTGAATTCGCCTGTGCTCTTTTAATCCACAGCTAAACCCATCACTCTGAATTAAGCATGCGCCATCTGCCACGGAAATGGCACGGCAAATAAATGAATCAAATTGATTTTTTTGTGAGTTACATAAATGTGACTTGTTTCTATTATATATTTTATTTGTATTTTTTTACTATAACTCATAATTAGTTTGGGAGAAAACTTGACCTGCACTATTTTTGCTTAAAATGCGAATTCATACCTGTACTCCTCGAAACGTAGTTCATAATATCCATATTAGGGCTGTCAAACAATCGCGATTAATCGCATCCAGAATTGTGTTTGCATGATATGTGTCTGTGTACTTTGCATATTCATTTTGTATTTATAAACACATGCACATATATTTAAGAAAAATCTAAAAATTAATAAATGTTTATAAAAAATGTCATTTATTTTATACATAAATATAAATAAATACATGCAAATATTCGCTAAATATGTATTCATGTATGTGTTTTTAAATACAAAATTAATATGCAATGTACACAACACATTATGTAAACACAAACTTTTATTCTGGATGCTATTAATTGAGATTAATCGTTTGACCGCCCTAATCCATATATAGATATTTTTTTGAGAAAGCATGTACTGTAAAATAAACAGTTTTATTTTTACAGATTTTTTATAAAAAGTTGTAAAAAAGTAACATTACAAAAGTAAACTGCAAATCTACAAGGTGTGTGTAAAATAAAATAAAATACATGTGATTTTATTTCACCAAAAAGTAATTTTAGCTTTTTTATTAATTTTTTCAGATTTTTTCACATTGATTTATGATTTTTACAGCAGACTTATGATTATTTTTATGATTGAATGAAAATAAAATAAAGAAAGCACTGTTACAGAACGATTTTTTATTTGTGCTACTTTATTGATAGCAAAAAATAAAGGAACGAGATGAGGAAATTCTGTGAGCCAAACTCAAACTGGCACTGTCCGAATGAGCACCACAGCTCACCACGTCAAACCACGTACGCTTTCTGCTATGCCAACTCATTTTATTGCTTCACAACAGTGATACTGGAAGCTCCTTAACGTTCATCCATTTTAATAAAGAAGACCATATTTTCACCACAGCCACCAGTCAGCGGCGTGTTTGTGTATTGGCGGTGCGTAACGGCGTAAATTGTGGCTGTCATCTGCTGCGAGCGTCCATCTGTGTGTAATACCTCAAAGAGTGTGACTGCTGAGATTTGGGCATTTAAACAAAGCTCACTCGCTCTCCCTACTGCGGCGTGTAGCTCAGTTGGAATCCCTCAGGCTGGGGAAAATGAGATTATTTCAATCTGCTGTTGCCCTTTTAAAACTCTGACTGCTGAATAAGCACCAATGCAGCGTGGCCGACAGCGACACGTCGCCTGTATAATAGCAAACATTTTGCCTCGCAGAAATCTGCCATGAAACTAAAGGCTAAAAGTGAGCCGTGGCGAGTAAATCTTAATCTCGCATTGTTGTTTTATAAGTAATCCTGTAATAATATTCATTGAAAATGCAAAATGCAGCTGTGGCAGTGTCGACGAAGATTAAAGTAATAAAAATGAAGTGCTTGTCTCACAAATTATACTGTATGTATAACATCTCAGAGTTTGCTTGAAATCGGTTGCCATCAGACAATGATTAATCCAATGGCTGCTAAAAGCCTTAAACTATAAATACTCCCATCATGCAACATAGATGAGGTTTGGCTGGCGGCAACTCTGTGGGACGAGGTTGAGAAAGCAGGACCTGACAGCGGGAAAGACATGAATAAGTAAAACCCTTCGCTTTCAGAGAAAACGAAAGAGAGAGACTGGATGCTCATGACAGTTTGCTCGGCACTTTTGTACTTGAAAGGAAAGCGTTGGTTTGTGTTTGTGAGAATGCAGGGAGGACCGAATATGACAGTGCATGTTTGTGTTTGGCTGATCTTGTGGTTTTGTTACTTTGTGATAAACAGAAGATGGGTTTGGTTGCGATGTGCTTTCACAGACGGGATTCCTGTTAGACTAAAGATTTTGTGACCGAATATTTTTGCTTGTAAAATTCTCCCAAACTGAAAATGACTTTGTTCCTGCACATTCATCATTGCTATGGAGACCTGGAGGTTCTGGTCGCGTTATAAATGGTCACCTTAACCATCTCATTTGGTGCGGGAAATGACTAACATGATTCATTTGACTGGTCATAAATTAATAATTGTTTCATGCTCTGCTCTCCAGTGCTCAAGCTCATCATCAGTCCCAGATGAAATATGCAGACTTTATTGTACTTTCTGTGCTGCTTTTGGGAAACAATGAACACATTTTGAGTGAATGGATCTGAAAATTGTCAAATTGAGCAGAGCTGAAACTTCTAAACTTTTTAATGCCAAGGACCCCAAATATGATGAACCTTTTGCGAGGGCCACCCTTTCTAAAATACATATCCATTGTTTTGTATAAAGAAGCATTTAAACAGTGATATAACAAAAGACAACATATTGTTTGTAGAAATGAAACTATAATTATCTTTTTCTGTCTTTTGTTTAATAAAGAATCCGGGCACCCTGGGGGAAGAACCGCTGCTATTATATAAAACATTGTCTTCTGATATTTGTTTAAACTGTTCTCTATTTGATAAAATAACACTATTTTAACTTCAAAAATTGGTTCAGTACAGTTAAAACGTGTTTGCTGGCATGAGCAACGTGTTTCTTATCTGTTCCATGTGTTGCTTTTAAAAATGCATTCTGGTCAATACCACAATAACCTCTAGTATTACAATTATCGACCAGATACTGTCTGTTATATAACCTCATTTTTTACTCCTAAAGGGAAAAGTCAAAACATACCATTGAGAAAAAAATCCTAGAGTGTTTTATCCTTCTGTTTGAAGTTTCCAATAACAGTTTCCAATTATTTTCCAATAATGCAAAATCCAGCCATGTCTCCCTTGACTCCCGATAATAAGACCTCCCACAAGCCTTTGGGGCAGTGTTTCCATCCATTAGCCTCAAAAATCATCCATCAAACTCATATCAAATCAACCAGAATCTGACGCTGGACAGTCTCAACCCACTCGGTTTCTTCGCTCAATGGCACACATTTCTGTATTTTCTCCCTAATGTTACCAGTATGCGGAGTTTGTTTGGTGCTTAAATGCAACTCTCTCTCGTCTAAAACCCCAGGGATGTTAAATGGTGACTTAGTGAGGAAAGCTATTCAGATACTTGTTTTGCTGTTCAGCACTTTTCGTTTTGAACTTGAAGACCTCCGGCCAACAACATTTACAGAAGAGCAGAGTAATTATTGTATATTCACCTGGGATAAACTCTTAAGAGTGCTGGCTCAGTGTTTCACTATCATTCGCATTCATCCTTTAAGTAAATCCAGTTTAGAATTCCCTGTATGACAGGGCTCAGATCTGATGTGCTGAATAGCGAGATATCATTTTGGGGCATCGCGGGCATCATAGACTCAATTTTAAGCAATAGGCCTTTTTGGCCAAACTTTGAGCCAGCATCACATATCCTCCATTAATAAGGATTGCGACAAGCTCAATGAAATAGATAATGGCGAAGTTTAGAGAAATTACATTTATTTAATGAACTATTCAAATGTATTAAGAAAACTCGTTATTTAATTTGGGATGCAGACACATTCCCCTGGCATCACTATATGGTCAGTTTGTATCTGTTTATAGATAATGGGTTTAATATGGCGCTTTGGATTGATCAATGCACTGGGGAATGTAAACACTGCCGGTATAAACAAACAAAGGTTTCATTAGTGTCTAGACAACAAATCAGCCTCATCCGTGATTTCCCTATGCTGAGGCTGGTTTGTGGGCAAACAGGCGAGAATGCAAACTAGAATGGTGACTCAATTTTTTTTAACACTCATAACGCTTTTAACAAAGTTAACCAGACTTGCAATATATATTAACAGTTACAGTACAAAGTTATGATGGACAGAAATGTAGAAATATAATGTACATAACCTCTTACGGATCCCCTTTAATGGGGTCCCAACAGACCCCTGGTTGAAGACCCTCAGCTTTAGGGCTTCTACCAGAGTCCCCAGCATACAATGTAATGTACCATGTCACAAGTGACGTGTTTTTCTAATGTTCCATTTACTGGATATTAGCCTGACAAACCGAGTTAAGTTGATTTTGCTGGGAATAAATGCTCTATTAGATCATTTAATTCTGTTTTAATTTCCCTTTGGTTATTATAAACAGTAATTCCGTTGGTGGTTTCCAACATGACCTAATACAAACAATGCTAAATGAATATCCCGCAGGAATGTACTGTCACTGCATTTGATGACTACTTTGTCTGATGCTACTTTGTCGGGTCCTTACAAAGCCACGCCAAAGGAATGTTGACTAAATAAACAACAGTGTAAAACAGCTTCCGAAACAAAACACGACCTGCCATTGATGTAACGTTCAGAAATTGTTTAACTATATGACCAATGAATAAATAATATATGTAATAAATAAATAGAAGTAAGAGGGTTTTAGTAGCTGTGCGACAAAACAGCAACAGTGTTTCTCTAAATGTGCATCACATTGTTGACAGTTTTGTTGATTATATTGGTTGTGATTCTGTTTTGGAATCCGTATTAGTTTGCATTGCTAAAGATTTTGTGGTTATGTATCCAACCCCCTTCGCCTATACATGAATAGTTATTTACTAGCAGGATTAAAGGGTCAGTTTTATTATAACTAGGGCTGTCAAAAGATTAATCGCAATTAATCGCATCCAGAATAAAAGTTTGTGTTTACATAATATATCTGTGTGCTGTGCATAATCATTTTGTATTTATTAACACATACACATCCATGCATATATTTAATTTAAAAAAAAATATATGAAACATTAATATATAATTTCAATATATATAAATACAGTTAAATATTTGATAAATATATATACATCCGATGTGTTTGTATTTATAAAAACATAATTAATATGCACAGTACATAGACATATATTATGCAAGCACAAACTTTTATTCTGGATGCGATTAATCGCGATTAATCTTTTGAAAGCCCTAGTTATAACATCTTTTTACATGTAGGTAGCTATACAGTAGGTCATCTGGTAGTTTGCGGTGCTTACACCAAGGTCAAAAATCGAATGCATTAACGTGAAATATCAAATAATTCAATACAGCTTACAGCCTCTGTGGTTGTGGGTTTGTCTATTTAGGTAACAAGTCTTCCACTCTACATCCTCGAAAGGTGCCGATGTATTGATATGCAGAAATATCCGCATTTAAAGTTCAGGAACCATGTTGTCGATATTATAGTTTTGATGGCGCTTGAATCCTCTGCAATGCAGAAGCTGAGCATTTTTTCACTCCGGGCTAGTGAAGACGTTTGTCTGTTCTTGCTTTCTTAAGAGCATTGTCATGTTCTGCCTCCCCAAGGTCATCTCATTCAGAAAGGTTGAATTTACCTCTATGCATACAACACCTGAATTACTCTGAATTTCACTTCAAACCCCAATTCTTTTTTCGGAAAGACACGTTTTCTCTTAAGCTTAATTTATGTATTTCTTCAAGAAAACTAAGAAAGTGATGGTTCCTTACAATGTGTACATGCATGATTGGCCTTTAACCAGTAAGAAAGTTGCACTAAACAATGCTCATTAAGGGGTTCGACCCTGACTTTGAAGTCAGTCTCCTCGGGCAACACCCCAGTCGTCTGAGGATGTCTGTGGCGCTTCTCAGAGCGCACGATGGGCCCAGGGGAGGAGTGGGAGGTGGTGGGGTGGAGCCGTTAACAGAGGCGAGATGGTTCTGTCATTTCTTCAGCCCGTGTTTGGCGAGTAAGCAGGTGGGCTGCGTTCTTCAGCCACCACTCTCCTCCTACATTCTCTTCTCCTTTGCTTTTTCTCTTGTTTTACCCTGGAGCTACAGCATGACACAACCAGCCTGGAGACAGCCAGACAGCATCAATCAGCATAGGGCGGTGAGTCATTGTCCTGCCTTTTGCTTGGGTATCTATCGACCAGCGTAAATTGGTTCTGAGTACGTAGTTTGCTACAGGACAGTCACCATTTGGTTAATAGTTTGCTTTTGTTTTGCTACGCTTTCATTTCTGATCATTGCAAAATTTCCAGGGTTCCTTGGTGCTAAAGTGGACTGGGCTTGTGCAAGTGATAGGAAATACTGATATCGTGCCTTTCTATCAGTGTCAACATCCAAAGACTGCTACAGTATGTAGTCTGTTTTTCCCTTTGGGGATCATTCAATAGCATATATTGTTTTTTTTTTTAAATAAAAGTGGCAAAAGAATTAGCATGGTGCATATATAGAGCAGTTCGCTATTTTCCTGCAGGATAGCAACCTTACAAGCGTTAGTTACTTTACACTCCATAAAACATGTTTCTTTGTCAAAATTACAGCACAGCATGATGCATATTTAACGGACCAATGGACACAGCAAGCCTTCCAAAAAGTGATTTATTATCATCCACGCAGGACGCAAAATCTGGCTTTATTCGATGTTGTTGTTGCACGATTCTTTCAGACACTGAATATTGCATGAGAACATTACTGTACGCTTGAATAGATGCTTTCACTGTGCGCTCAATAACAGTAAAAGACAAACCGACAACCGTGCCATGAGGTGCATTTTAACTAAATAAAGACATAAATCTGTGCATGTTTTCCTCAAACAAAAACGGAAAAACAGTACTTTTCACGTCTTCGATCTGAAAACAACAGCTCTTGGTAATTATAGGTGCTGTTAAGAGACATCTTGCTCCATATGACTGGAAGAGCATTGCTGTTATGAATGCACCGGTGTGTTAGGACATGGTCTGAGGAAAGCATGTCACCCTGCGCCGCTTGTCAGACTCATCACGGGTGGGGCAGATGCAGTAGCGTCCGGTGTCAAGGGACATAAAAGAATCAAATATTCAGTCCATACAGGCGAGTTTCCAGGCCAGCTCTCCGGGGTCCTTATCCTGGTGCCATTAGTTCGGCTATTCTTACATCAACATAACAGACTGTTTTTATAAAACGCAAGCCGTATATAGCATGCAGCTTAACTTGGGTTTGTTTTCTAGTAAAATGTGGATTTAGTCACCGTTCTGGCTGTATAACAGTGACCACACTTTTCCCGTGGGCACGCTCAGTGGGTACATGTGGAAGAAATACTCTCAAGGTGACCTTAACCAATGAGCCCTTGCCAAAAAGCATCCCATGGGCGTAGGATGCACACCTAAGCTTGAGCATCACTGAGTCGATCCCAAAAGTTTCTTCTTCACAGTTGCATTGTGGGAGGGCAGCGAGTGCAGAAAGCTTTTGAAAGCTCTCAAGCGTGTAGGTATCGGCCGAGAGAGTATTAAGGGATATTTTCATTTGGACTGAAGTTAGGTGGATATCGATTTGTGTATTGTAACACATTGCACTTTCAGCATTAGGTTTCATTTGGCATCTGAACTCACCTGTGACTACCATTACTTGAGAACATCAACAAGTCAATACATCTACCCAGGTGTTAAAACATTCGAGTCAAATGCGTCTGGATGAGATAATTTCGCAGCAACTGCCGGTGTTGCATTTAAATTCATTTCATGCTTGACATGACAATTGGATCAATTAAATGCCTCAAATGAAAGAATCATGTTTTCTTGACTATTCCCTGAATCCTTGGCTTAATAATGGTCCAGCAAACTGGAAGATGAATAGCACACGTTGGATGAGATACGTCTGGTTTTGCAATGAGGGTGGAGCAATAAATGCTGGCAGGCTTGTTTGTTTCACTTAACTGATGGTTTACTAACATATTTGTCTAGAGGAAGAGTTCAATTCAGACTCTCCGTTTAAAATGTATTTTTGTAATTTTGTATGTGTTTAGCAAAAGCTGTTTTAAAGGCTAAAGAACCAAAGTCATAAACGAGTAAAATGCATCATATAAGAGTAGATATTGTTTTAAAACCTGTGTGTGACTCTTTTTGTGGAACACAAATGAAGATATTTTGAGAAATGTGGTTTTGCGTCCCAACAATGGAAGTCAACGGGAGCCAATCTTCAAATGATCTTCTTTTGTGTTCTGCAGATGAAATGAGGTCATGCAAGTTTGGAATGACATGAGGGTGAATAAATGATGAAAGAATTTCCCCTTTAAAGGGTTGTTTACCATGTTTACACCTTTGAAAGTGGCTCATCCGTTCAGAGCCAGGACTGTCTGTTTCATAATACCCTGTACAGATGACCTCAGTCTCATTCTCATCCTAATTTGCATCGTTGTATAACACTACACCGAGCTCCAAAGAAAAGTGTCAGCTGCGCCTTGAGTTAAATAAGCGAGAGATAACAGCGCTGTAAATCAATAACTGTTATTTTTAGAGTGATTACACACACCCGCAGAGTTTCTATCTATCGCTTGAATCTTTAGAAACACCCACACGCTGGTGTTGAGAGCCCTGCGGGGTCTCTCACAATTATTATCCAAAGGCGTTCAGCCTCTCAAAGTTTCCTTTCCTGCTCGATCCATCCTGCATACATTATACAAGTCAAGAGACAATCTGCACTTGCTCTTCAAACATTTCCTAGACTGCGGACCTTGCCTAGTCATAAATGCATTGCATTTTGGATGCCAGAGTTGTTCTATGTGCTTTGCTCAGAATCTTACGATCAATGTAAATGTCACAAGGTTTGTATAGACAGTTTCATAGGACGCACGCGTGCCTGACCCCTAGTTAACGTCCGGTTTGTGTTTGGCTAATATTTAGATTCTTATATTTACTTTAATTTATGTTAATATTAATTTATATTATTATTTTATTCTATCATAATTGTATTAAATAAACGATTTGTTGAATTTTGTTGTATGTTTATTTTATTAAGTAAACAATTTGTTGAATGGTCCTGTAGTTTTGATACATTTAAACAAACCGTATGGACATCTAGTGGTTGAATTTGGTATCGCAGTCTTAGTTCAAAATATTGAAGGGAACAAGTTTAGCCATCTAACCTTTTTTCTCGGTTTCTTTTGCTTGTTATCAGAAATAATCTAAAGGCACATTATTGTTTGTGAATGTGTGCCGTGAGTTCAGTTAGGGTCACAAAAGTGCGGATGCGCAGTCATTTTTGTTTATGTTGTTAGGATGAAACCATCTATAGGTATAACTGCCAATTCAGTCTTGTGAGCTCAGCTACCTCCTAGTTTAAAATATTTCCTCGATCAGTATTTATTATGCATGTGGACACACACACACAGTCAAACAAGGGTGACCTGTTTGCTTAGCAACACGGACAGAGATAGACAGCAGGCGATAAGTATCAGCATATGATTTATTTCTTGTAATATTGAAAATGAGTTTGTGAATGACAAACAATTCTGCTTTGGCAATAATATCAACGTCCCATGTATCCATATCTACAATTCAATTTCAAGTGGGTCACCATCCTTCATTAATTAGACACAGTCTTCTAAATGATAGAAATGAGGACATAAGGTCTGGTGACGAGTGAGAGGTTGTCAATAGGAAATAGTAAGTTAATGAGAACTGAAGTGATAAAGCTTCAGTCTGGTAATTGGGAAAATGAATATAAAGGGGCCGGTGAGTCAATAGTTGTGGGCACCGAAATGTGAATGAAGCCGTGTTGCTTTTATGTTCTCCAGGAATGCCCTTGACTTTCATTTTGACAATGTAATGAATAAGCCCGAATCAATATCTGCTACAAGCTTTCTGTAACTCATTAAGTGATCCCACTGCAAAGTGTTCAGATGTACTTAAACAAAATTGGCTTTAAAGTGCAAACTTGGGATTTAAAAAGCTAAAAAAGATAACAACTGGGCCTCATTTCACACCATGCGATCTAAATGAACCTTCCAGCAACATGTTACTTCCTTTTTGCAGTAGGTGGCGCTATGACTTTGACTCATTATTGGCATGTAGTAACACTTAGTGTTTTAGCATCTGTCATTTATCTAATCTTTCATTTGTCTATCTGCAGCTGGGATGACAGCAGTTCGGTCAGCAGTGGTTTGAGTGATACCTTAGACAACATCGGCACTGACGATCTGAATCCACCCACGTACTCCGGCATCTCCTCCCGCAAGAGCAAAGCAGCACAGGTGCGCGTACGCACACATCTTTCCTACTTTTATTTCCTCACACACACACTTTTATAAATAGCTTTGTACCAGCAGTCTGTCGGGAGGCCACAACAGATTGAGCAGGATAAGAGTTTTGGACATTTTGCTTTGGCTAGTAGGAAAAGTTGAGCCATCTGTCAGATGGAATGCCTGTGTGAGATTACTGTGTATGTGTGTGTGCTAAATTCCCTGTCTGTGTGATTCACAGTCAACTAAAGAGGATGGAAGTAGCTGGGCCGGTGCTGAAGATCTGAAGAAGGTTGATGAGGAGATGGAGCCAGGGATGGACCCTTCCTCAAAGTGGAAGAGCTCGGGGCAGGGTGAAGATGTTGGTCAGAAGTCAGGTTTGCCCATGTCCCAAACAGGCTCCTGGAGGAGGGGCATGAGTGCCCAGGTTGGAATCACACCACCACGGACCAAAGGCACATCTACCTCCCTCAAATCACCAGGTATCAACTTATAACAAAATACTGTCCATGCAAAACTATATTTTACTGTTTTTTTAGCCTAGCTTAGCTTTTACGTCATAAATATTACATCATAATAATTTATTTATATTCATATTTTATCTATTTTTTTATTCTTTAATCAATGTTGCAAAAGTGATTTATCAATTTATAATCAGGTGTTTAAAAACCTTTGTTCAAACAAGTAGTCAACCTGCAAACACACACCACAGAGCCAAGTTTTCTGATTGGCTAACATACAATTATTATAGTTTTCAGTTTATGAAGTCAGTTAAAATATGTATAATTGTTTTTTTTTTCATTTAAATTTTAGCAATTTTGTTATGTGCCTTTGTCATTTTATTATTTATTCATTTACTTTTTATATTTTCATATAAGTTACATTTTTTATTTAAGTTTAGTTTTATTTGTTTTCAGTAAAGGATTTTTGTTTCCATATATTGCGAAGGCAACCTTTAGTTTAGGTTTTTCAAATAATATTTATGTAATATTTAAAAAATTATTATATGCACACGAGTTACAGACGTTTTTCAAAGAGATTTTTTACATTGATGTATTAGTGATATTTTATGTAAAAAAACAGCAAAAAAGCAACTTTAAATATAGAAGGTAAGGTACGATGTAAAAGATGAAACACAAGAGGCCTCTGTTTCATGTTTATCTTATTTTTCATCTCAGCTAACCTTTACAGCTAAAACTCTTGTCAAGCTACTTTTTGGGACACTCAGCAGGAACAAAAACCTTTGGATAAGTTGAAAGTACCGTAACCGTGATATTTAGCTGTGCTGTGCAAAAAAAAAGTGTTGTTGGCTAGAGCACAATTGCTTCTGGCACAGTGACTTTGCATTGTATCGGTGATGATTGATTAGGGCGGAAAA
Source organism: Triplophysa siluroides (assembly GCA_006030095.1). Lineage (NCBI taxonomy): Eukaryota > Metazoa > Chordata > Actinopteri > Cypriniformes > Nemacheilidae > Triplophysa > Triplophysa siluroides. Next base: position 1,590,324 of record VCII01000691.1, read on the forward strand.
TGATTTGCAAATAAGCTTGCAAAAATCGGCCACCCCTGGCCAACCGTATTGAATGATCACACTGTTCAGCCAATGCCATAACAAACATCCTTGTGCCGACAGGTAAAACAGATGACGCCAAAGCATCTGAAAAGGGCAAGTCTCCATCCAAGAGCCCGAGCATCCAGCGCTCGCCATCGGATGCAGGAAAGAGCAGCGGAGATGAGGGGAAGAAGCCGCCCTCAGGCATCGGACGTCCACCCACCACCAGCTCCTTCGGCTTTAAGAAGATTCCAGGCTCCGCTGGGGCCCTCATTACAGCTAGCGGGGCCACATTGGCCAGCGGCTCGGCCACTTTAGGAAAGGTGCCCAAGTCTTCGGGCATCGGGAAGGGCACGCCCATTGGGAACGGGCGGAAGACGAGTCTGGATGGTGCACAACACCAGGATGATGCCGTATTGTTAAGCTGTACCACTTCAAAGGTTCCGCTCCAATACCGCTCACTGCCAAGGCCTGCGAAGTCATCCAGTGGAGGAAGTAGTGTGGTGGGCCGCAGTGGGCATCGTTCAAGCTCTAGTAGCATTGATTCGAACGTCAGCGGAAAGTCTGCTGGAGGTGGAGGAGGTGTGGGGGGAACCCAAACCGGCACCAAGAGAAGAGACGCTGGAAAAGTGGGATCGGGACGATCGAGTCCCGTAACCATCAATCAGACGGATAAGGAGAAAGTGGCGGGGTCAGATCAAGAGGGTACAGGGCTTTCCACATCCCCTAAATCCAGCCCCACTTCCACCCAATCTGGACTCAGACAGCCAGGCTCCAAATACCCAGACATTGCGTCCCCTACATTCCGCAGGTAAGATCGGAAAGTTAAAACAAAGATGACAAAAGACAGACGTAGGTAGAGATGAGATTAAAATATGAAAGTATGGTAAACATTGAATATTAGACAAACAGATACAGGCGGATAGAAAAAAAAGGCGGTTTGGGGTTCGGCTGACTCACGATGTACAGTAGTGACCTTGCGTCCACTGTCAAGGGAACGTTCCAAGATATTTCCCTCAAAAGTATGTAAGATGGAAGCAAGCTGCCTCAGGCTGTGCTGCACTGCTGATTTCATCTGCCAATGAGCGATGAGCGGTGTCGGCAGAGTGTTTTTTGAGAAGTACAAAACATTTTGTGATGGATTGCAGAGCTCATTGTTTTAGTCATAGCTGTAGTCCTTCTTCCGTGTCTTTCCCGTTTCCCATCGGACCAGCTGAAATCTCATCTACGACCTGCAAATGCTACGATAAACAAGGGGAAAAATCACACTTCGGCTTTAACAGTCTGTTGTAGCACAAACTGAGGTGGTTTATGCTGCCACCTGGTGGTTGTGGTTTGTACGTGCATATGAAGAGTTTGGTTCCAAAATGAGATAACTACATTTACATTGTTTTTATTGTGCATTCCAATTAATATCAATCAAACTGCAAATGGTTTTTTTTTATTTTAGCTATAATAACTAAAAAAATACAGCTAACTTACACAATAAAAAACATGAAAAGATAATAAATAAAAAAAATTGGAACCAAACCATACATGCACACAAACCACAGGAATATAGGGATTAAACCCTACACAAGGTTTAAGTCTGATGTGTGTTTATTTGCAGGCAAAAGGCAAGTGATCATAGTCAGAACAGTGCGAGAGGGTTGAGAAAAAAGCAAAATCTGTCTTTTGTTGCATTTGGGTGCAGTTACCAATGCATAAGAAGAACAATTTTTAAATGTTAAACATAACAAATTAGCCAAACTTTCAGTTCACATTTCCATACTGGTTATGTTGTTAATAACATCTCATTAGTTTTATGTTCCATTGCTTTCAGAGAGATTTCCAGCGCACTGATTTCTATATTATTAGGTGTGTACTTAAACACATCTGAGTGTCACGTGCTGCGCTCCATGAAGCTGAGGTGTATAGTTTAATATGCGTCTCGCCACAAGCTGTTAACCGTTATTGCTGGAGCCGACACGGACAACCACAGGCGGATTCACCACTGAAAGCATATTTGATTATATTATAAACACATTTGTGAAGAGTGGGATGTTGGCCAATGAGATTAAATCAGAATTAACAACATGGTGTCATCTTTGGGATATGAATTAAGTTTATGCTTATGTGTTTTCTTAAAAGTTTCAAGCGAGAAGTCATTTCGATGATGAGCGTCATCACAATCACAGTCCATCAAAACTTTAATGCTTAAAATACAGATAACCAATGAGACTGCACTGTGGGCGGAGCTGGCATCATTTCTAATACCTTCTTCTTATTTCCCTTCTTTTTTTTTTCTTTGTTTTCGCCCAGGTTGTTCGGCAGTAAGGCCAGCAGTAAACCCAGTTCACCTGGCACCCCTGATTCTGGTAAATGCCCATCAGCGCTGGGTAGCCCTCATGGCACACTGGCTCGCCAGGCCAGCCTGGACTCCCCCTCCTCAGGAACAGGTAGTCTGGGAAGCATGGGCGGACAAAGTGGCGGCAGCAGCCCGCTATACGGTAAAACACCCGACCTGGGTACAGACTCCGCGGCCTCCAGTCCAGCTTCGGGGCTGTCTCTGCCTTCTAATGCCCGCCCGTGGCCTCCAAACCTCAGCAGCTCATCTGCAGGCAGTAAAGACACCCTGAGCTGCCACAGCATGACCAGTTTACACACTAGCTCTGAGTCCATCGACCTACCCCTCCCACACCACCACGGGCCAAAGGTCACACGCACGGGCAGCGTCAAATCCACACTGTCTGAGGGGTGAGTCCTGTATAACCTGCAAGTCCAGTGTCAATTATTTATTACATGTTGAATGACACAATAACTACATAAACATGTAGTGGTAGTGGCCTACTGGGGAAGCTGACCTTCGTAAATTTCATGAAGCCTCGTCAGCCTTCTAATAAGATTCATATAAAGACACAAACATTGGTTAAATGTAAACATTGGTTTACATTTAAAGTAGTCTGTTTTCATTTGTAATTTATGGAATTGAATAAACTATATTCGTTCATAATTCATTGATAAACATTTTTGTTTCACCTATTACCATTTATGTTAATGCATTTGCATTGCATTATGGGATTGCCTTTTTTGTAAAGGAGGATTGGATTTTGGTTCATGTTTCGTTTAATGTTTTGGAACAGAGAAAATTTACTACTTTTCAAAAACCAGCATATATGTCAATGAAAATAATGCCTTGTAATGTTTTTATTATTGTTCTAATATTATAATGTAGTAGTTTAACAACCAATTATGATTGTTTTAATTTGCCAAAACTTGTTTGTCTGTTTGTTGAAAATAACTCCCTATTTCTCCTCTGTTTTAATAGCATGCCTCTTGACCGAAACACTCTCCCCAAAAAGGGACTGAGGTACTAATATAATCATCCAATGATCCTCATAAATGAACTGTGTTTTATGTTCTTACCTCCATCATACAACTTCCATTAGTATTCCCATCACTTTTTTTTTAGCCTGATTCATTCACCCGCCACACATTTATTATTGTTGTTTGGAAAAAAAACCTCTCTTAAGTATTAAACTTTGTCACGTGCAGTATCTACTGATGTTACTTTTTAAGCAAATCTAATCATTGCTGAGTTTCAGTAGGTGATCTGACTTAAATGGGCAAAATATTTTAGGGCTGTCAAACGATTAATCGCGATTAATTGCATCCAGAAAAAGGTTTGGGTTAACATAATATATTTCTGTGTACTGTGCATATACATTTTGTATTTATAAACACAAAACATACACATACTTGTCTATATATGTGGGAAATATTTTAATGTATTAATTTATATTTACTAATAATTTAAATTCTAAATAAACGCTTACTAAGTGTTATATTTTATATTTTTATTAAATATATGCATTTACGTATATGTGTTCATAAATACAAAATGAATATACACAGTACACCGACATATATTACGTAAACACAAACTTTTATTCTGGATGCGATTAATCACGATTAATTGTTTGACAAGCCTAATAAATATACTTTAAAAAAGGACCGGAATAGAATATCACCAACATAAATAAGAAAGCACCCATGATTTGTGTAGAACACCATAGCAACCAGCCAGCACACCTTAGCAACGGCATAGCAATGCCCTGGCACACATCCAGTAATGTCTTGTATTGATGGCTTGTCAACAAACTGTGGATCACCAATATTTAAAATGTTTTTTTTCTAGCAAAAACAGCCACAGCAGGAAAACAACACAATGCTTTTAACAAGCAATTGAATATTCATAGAGCCAAGCGCTCAACATTTAAACAAAATTATACAGTACTGTCCAATCCACCGCTTAAAAATAATCCGTCATCTATTGTGATAAGATAACCACGTAAAGTTAAATGCAACCATGAAAGTTAAATGACAATAGTTGTCAATCATTTGTAGTCTCATAGGTCACATGGTGGTATTCTAATACTAAAGGCTGAACAATGGTCACCGGTGACAGATGCGTTGATGTGCTCGCTGAAAACATTTGTGCTGGAAAGATCTGCGTGAACTTCATTAAAAGCTTTATGGAATTAAATGAACTGTCCTTCAAGCGTGCTGATAAGACTGCCCACCGCCTAAAGCTATTACAGCAAAAGAATAGACGCGAGACAGTGTGGCAATTGTCATTGTCATGTGTTATTACACAAATCATTGTACACCCCATCACACCCACAGATTTAATAGGTTTAGCTTTTAGTACAGTTTTATAGACTTCCTTTTGTGCCGGTTGTCCAATAGCTTCAACTCATTTTGACATCCAGTGCATTGTGGTACTGTATCACTGGAATTGTATTCTAAGCCAGTTTATTTCCTCTCAATCAGGTACCCACCCTCCTCCAGACAGACGTCACACGAGGAAGGAAAGGAATGGTTACGCTCCCACTCCACTGGTGGTCTGCAGGACACAGGAAGTCCTCTTTCGCCACCGGGCACAGCTGGCACTAACGCTGGCAAATACCACTACTCAAACCTGTGTATGCTACCTCACTTCCAATCTGTGTTTTTGCAACCTTTAAAAATATACATTTTAAATGTGTATGTCATATTCTGATATTTGTGTTGACTGCAGTGAGTCCCACCAATGTGTCCCAGTTCAATCTCCCTGGCACCAGTATGAGTCGCTCTAACAGTATTCCAGCACAGGATTCCTTCGAGCTCTATGGGGAGGGACACGCTTTGGGCGGAAGCGCCACCTCGCTGGAGGAGCGGCCGCGCGGCATGAGTCGATCTGGCTCTTTCCGAGACAGCACAGATGAAGGTCAGCGTTACAGCATGAAGCCGTTATACGTAACACATCAGCACCTTTTTATTTATGAATATGCCTTTAAAAAAACCTTATTTTATCAATACTCTCTTTACAGTTCATGGTTCCTCTCTCTCTCTGGTATCAAGCACATCATCTTTGTACTCTGCGGTAAGTGATGCTTAAGTCTTTACTAGTACTGGATGGGAACAGAAAAGCTTGCAAAACAGATTGTTCAGAGTCAACACCCACCAGTGTCAAAAATGAACTTATCCATTCTCAGTCTGAGAACTTATTAAATCTGTCCTGTCAAAACCTGATTAAATGGATCAAATTGTTTTATGTGACAATGTGTGCTTGACCCTTAAAAAATGTGACAAAATATTATTTTTTTATGAATTATTGAATGATTATTTCTTTTCGCCCACAGCATTTTTGCCCATGTAGAGCCTTAAATCATAACTTCCAAGTCACAGCAAATGTGCTTTGTTGTCTGCATAGAAATTTAGTGAATAACAGAAGCATGTTTCTATCAGATTAAAACACCAAAAGAGCTCAGAGCGGTATTATTGGTTCAATTCCTAAAGCTTGTTTTATTTGAATTTGAGTCAATTCCTTTCAACATTCTTCCAATACTGTAACTCATTCTTATGAAGTTATTCCTATACTTCTGTTCATTATATGATCAAAACAAAACCTAAGTTTGATTTTTGTCTCAATGCGCAGCTATATACCAGCACATTTGATTCCTCTGTCATTTGTTTTATATTAAAAGAAATGTGCAGATAAATCCAAATGGATAAATATAAACTCCAGTAACATCACATATGCTGTTTCCATTTGCCTGGGCATGACAGACTAATAACCTGAATAGAGCATTTGTTTGAATAGTTATGTTGAGCGTAGTGTTCAATCTTTACCATCTCAGCATAACACGAGCCTATTAATAGATATGAATGAACCCAAAAGGCTAATGGTGGCTCAGCGTTGTGACTTTGCCACTGTTTGAACACACATTTTCTTACTTTCAGGTGCTGGCCTTTTTAGACAAGGTAACTACTCATCACGCAGAGAGCCCGTTTGTATCTGTCCGTCACATTATTTAATACATGCAAACCCTAACAGTCTAACGTTATGCTTCAAATCAGTTACTAACAGGGGGTAACCTCAAATCTGATCCAAATTGCATAATTTTATTCACTTTTGAAAATAATATGCATTTCTTATGGAGTATTTTTGTCTTGTTTACAGTAAAATGTGTAAATATGCTTAACACAAGATATATTTACTTGACAAATACGTAGGTTTTTTGTAAATTCTGTCATTATTTCCTCAACCTTATGTCGTTTCAAACCTGTATGACATTCGTTCTTCTGCAGAACACAAAAATATGTTTTGAAGGATGCTGGTAACCGAACAGAACCAATGCAAGTCAATGGGTACCGCCATTGTTCGGTTACCGACATTCTTTAAAATATCTTCTTTAGTGTTCTGCGGAAGAAAGAAAGTCACACAGATTTTGAGAAGTAATTTCTTCGAGATTTTAACGTGAATGCCTAAATCTTCACCATTTGGAAACGATGTAAGACAATGCAACGAAACTTATCCAATGTATTCGCTGAAAAAAGGTCTTTTTTTGCTTTCTAAAGTAAATCTTGATCAAACATTTGACAGAAAAACAAGACAAAATACTTTGGCAATCTTGTAATGTTTTCTATGGCTTTGTGACTTACATTTACTGCAAAAGAGATGACATAATGCTAGGTGTGGAATGCAAGGAGTGGATTTTGCTTTTTTTATTGCCATTATGTATCTAAAAGGAAACAGTTAAATCTATGTGGATGCAAAAAAGCCTTTGGGATGTTTGGGATGTGTACCGGGGTATTTAACCTGTGCTTTAACTCTCTTGTTTTCTTCCACAGACGGAGGAGAAGGCTCATTCTGAGGTAAGAACAACTCCGTTATCTCCTTTCATATGTTTGTACCATGAGATATATAAAATCTATTTGGGGTCAAACAGTGATACAATTTCCCAAAGTCCAACATTGGGTGGTACATTCATATGCATTTGGCAAATGAATATTTCATTAGTATTTATCTTCCCAATGACCTAAACAACCAATTGGGCTACAGGAACATTGGAAAATGGACAAACAAACTTTTTTTATAAACAAACTTGATCTACCTATTTGCCTATAACAAGCCTTGAGTGTCTCAATAGTTGACATAAATGTAACCCTATGTTGCATTCTTTTTACGAGACACTCTTATGTATCAATTTCTTTAGTTTAGTTGTCACAGTCATGGACGAACACATTTAACACACAACGGTTTGGACAACAGTTTGTTTGTTTGATCACTGATTCTCCTTTAATTTCTATTCATTTAGTGTTTGTGTAGTTTTGATGTTCTTTGTCCTGTTTAAATATTTGTCCAAGACTGATTTTCTAGATGCTGTGTCAACTAATGCTCAAGTACTAATGCATTCCCGTGTCATGGTTATATCTACAAACATGTAACATAGAGTTAATTGTTCTCTTCTTTTCTCAATCAAGGGCCAAACAGTGCAAAACACAACGGTAATTTCTCATTTTTCATATACCCTCTACTAGCGTAATGCAAGAGAAAGCACTCCAAAGTCTTGCATGCGCGAGTGCTTACAGGCCATAGATTGATATCTAGGTTATTTTTTTACTATTAAGCGAGGAAAGCATTATTTTCTCCATTGCTTCGGTGCACAGCTCACAGAGGTTTGTAATGAGAACCTGCTTCTGTTCCAACAGCAAATCAGAAAACTACGCCGGGAACTGGACGCTTCGCAGGAGAAAGTAGCGACCCTGACCTCTCAGCTGGCGGCCAATGTGAGTTTATATTTGCATGTAGGCATTTGGTAGACACTTTTATCCAAGGCAAAACTGATGCGTTTTACATTAAAACATAGCACACATACACACATTGTATATAATATTTGTTGCATTATTATTTGAGTTGCACATTTAACGCAACCCAGTGGTATTCTGAAGAGATCGACTGTCTGTCTGTAAAGCAGTGTGTGCCCCTATTGTGTCGAACTGTGTCACATTAGACTTCTGTGCGAAAGCGCCGCACAAAGTGAGGCGGGTTTGGACCGCGCTGAGCTCTATTCACATTCCGTCTCAGGAGTGATGAAGACAGGTGTGATGAAGCCCTCAATGTCTGGCAGTTTAATGAGGAGTGACAGAGCATGAGACAGCCGCCGTCTCTCCACCCGTCCTCCGTTGTGATTTGTGTTTGTCAGTTGTTTTCGGGAGAGCGGCTCTGAACTAAATCTATTCAAGTCATACGATAGTCGAGCGCTATGAAATGTTTACAGTGCAGAACTACTGAGCCTCAAAACTGCAAACTGCACTTTCAGAAAACTTCTTAACTTAGGGCTCTTAAAGGGACAGTTCGTTTTGAACTAAAAATCGAGTTGTTGCAAACTTGTATAAATGTATCTGTTCTGTTGAACACAAAAGAAGATGTTTTAAAGAACATGGAAACCAAGCAGTTCTGGGGCACCATTGACTACTATTGAGTATGGAAGTCAATAGCGGCCCAGAACTGTTTGGTTCCAAACAATCTTCCAAATATATTTCTTTGTTATCAGCTGAACAAATATGACACAGAGTAAATTATGACAGAATTTTTATTTTTGGGTGACGTTTGGGTGTGGCACAATTAAAAATGTATGAATTCCATTGCATTACAAAATATCCAACCAAGTTCTGTAAATCTTTAAGGACAGCACTATTTCTAAGCAGAATATTTCGCAACAAGAAGCCAGTCAGGGCTTTTTTTTATACTGTGATTTGCAGATGTACATAATCGTAGGCATCTCTATAGTAAAAAGGCTATCTGCCCAACTATGTGCCACCCTTGGATTAATCCCTTAATCTCATGGGTCCAAATAACCACCTGTCAGGCTGTAGAGTTCTGTAGTGTGTCAGTGGGTGTGCTATTGGTGTGAGAGAGCTCTCGAGGATGGCTGTAGCGAACAGGGGTAGTACTCGAGCAGGGTCACTGCTCTGGCCGGAGCTAAATCATTATCCTGGGAAAGAAAAGTCAAAGAGCCAAAGTCAGTTTTCTCAGACCTCACGGCTAGAAGACTTCTGCATGCCTACACCGCCACTCCTGGATGGCAGACAGGTTGGGTGATAACAGATAGCTTATAGCGTTTTTGTAGAACTTTTCTTGCTTTGAAATATAATTTGTGTACAGTAATTTATGTTTACTTAATGTAACCAATTGATCATGTGACACATTATTGCTTCAATTTTGACTCATTGATTTATGATCAAATAAAAAACATGTCCACTCTGAGTTTCGACAGGCTGAATCCTTTCTGTTCGGTCTGTTTCACAATGGTTGTTGTTTGAAAGGTGTGTGGCACCTGTGTGTATGGTTTATGGTGATACTGCCTGTTTCAGGTGTGCTGAACTGCGCTGAGGGACTTAGTGTGGACAGATTGTTGAAGAAATATAAATGGATGATCAAACAGGGCAGGGCAGGGCATGTTGTAAAAGTGTGTTTATAGAGGCACTCTGCTATTAGATGCAGTCAAGCATTTGGCATTTTGCCTCTTGGTGTTCGCTTGACTTCACTTTCTGGCACATCTTTGAAATACCAGCAACCTCAGGAAATCTTCAGGAGTACTTCTACTTGCTCCACTACTTGCTCATATACACTGCTAAAAAAATTAAAAGGCCGTTCCAAATTTTCATTTCAAAGCAGCATCTATAGATGTATTGTGGCCATTCCAGGCCAGTGTCTATTCAACCTCAGGAGTGACATAGAGTCATCCAACAGCAAAGTGAAAGACTGACAGCATAACAAGACATAAACATAAAAAGATAAAAACAGAGGTTATCACATTAAAAAAAATGTTTTTCCTTAATACATGTACAAAGACTACTGTTGTATTGCTTAAAAGAGAATATGAAAAAATATAGAGCATCTTTTCTGTTATTTTGACCTGTTTCTCTAGTTTTCATTTTCTGCAAATAAATACAAATACACTATATTTTTATTTGACATTTTGGAGAAATATTGTTAGTAGTTCACAGAATTAACTAAAATTGCATACCTGTAAAAAGTAAATTCTGAAAAACTGTAATGGTGCTTTAAAATGGTCTCTTAATTATTTCTGCAGCTATATATATATATATTATATAATATAATATATAAAAGCACACAATTTTTATTCTTATATTAAAAAGTAACTTAAACTATCTACTTTATCTATAAATCATCCAATAAAGTATAACGTTTAAACATAACATGTTTGACTGGAATAAAGGATATGTTGCAAGCAAGATTCAAACTCACATTTTCCGTATTAGCACCATAGGCCCAAAGTGTCAACTAAGCTCAAAATTGTGTACGTTTGTATTACTCATTATATTAAGTATTGTTTAAGTTGTCCAGCATTTTTCTTACAAACCATTCAGACGTTAAAGGATAAACTGAATCTTTCACTGTATATTGCAATAATATGTTTTTGAAAGATTATTTCCAAGAAAAAGAAACCAGTGTGAATATGTGTATCCATGTTCTACCCAGGATTATTTCACATCAGAAGTCTTTCAGTGTAGCTGAGGTCAGTGTTAGAGACGTCTCCTCATCCAAGGCCCGGGGGCTATATGTTCAGACCAGCCTTAGACACTGTGTCTCTTTTGAACTCCCTCTCAGTAGCTTAAACCTGCTTCAAAGCTTCCAGTCATTGTTCAATAGTTCACTCCACCTGGCGATGCGGTGGAGATCAGAGTTTCCCAGGAGAAACTGTCCAGAGGATATGAGGAAACGTGATTCCATTTCCTCCCCAGATGCCCGTAGCATGCTTGAAGTTTTTATACAGGGGATAACCCTCACAGGTCTGCAAATCCACACTGTGGGGATGACAGGTGTAGACCACCGCATACTTAGGTTTGCCCACAGCACCAACACTATCTACGCAGTTTATGGAAATTCGAGCATGTTGGAATGAAATGGCATACTGATAATGTCATGCAAAAGCAGGTAAAACAGTTGTGACATGGAATCAGTGTTTATCATCATGGGAATAAAATAGTTATATGACCATTTTTGATAACCATAATTTTAGCTGTACAGTCAAATAATAATGCACTATATAAATGTTTAAAACTATGATATTGCTTAAATTTCATTCGGCACACTGGTAAGTGAAGTTGCTTGTGTTACTTTGTGTTATAATTTATACTCGGCATAATGTATGTACATTATAATAATATTATAACGTTTTATATAATGCAGTTTAGGGTAGAATGGCAACTGTGCAATGCAACACATGCATACTGCAAACTGCAAAAAGTAGTATGGTCGTATGCTCTTCTGTCTTTATGTCTGTCTGTTTTTGTTATGTCCTTTTCTGAACAAACTCTGTTAACCTTAAAGACTTTCAGTCCTTGAAGCGTTTTTGTCCTCAAATTCTAACTCGATTGCCCTGTGGATTTTTTGGAAACCTCTTATGGGAAACCCGTGTTGAACTCTTTGTGCGGGTTTGACAGGCACACCTGGTGGCGGCGTTTGAAAAGAGTCTGACGAATATGACCTGTCGCCTGCAGAGTCTAACCATGACAGCAGAGCAAAAGGTGAGAAAAAGCGCACGCAAACACATACATATGTGTGCAATAGACTAAGAGTTTGTCATGTTGCTTTTAAACCTAAAATCATATTTTTAGATGTTACACAGTATATTTTAAAACCCTTTTGAGTTTTTCTGGGTAATACAACAGTATTTGTTTACTGTATAGCTTGAAGAGTCACTATTACAATCCCATTTCATGCAGTGTGTAATGTTGCTATGTGTGAATGCGCACAGTCTGCCAAGTTGTAAAGTCTTAAGTGAACGAATAACAAAGTTATTGGCTTGAGAAAAAAGATGAATCGCCGAACGAATCATTTGAGAGTCAGTCAAGTAGTAAGGTAATACTGCCTATTATTAGAAAACGAAAGTGTTTTTACACCTTGTATGTACGTAAACCAAAGTAGGTTAATAGTTTAGTAGTAAATATTTCAACTAAATGAAAGTAAATGGTCACCATGCCTGTCAATCAAGATTTTAAATGAATATGTTGACTAACTAAAACGCTGAGCTATCAAATGGCTTCAGAAGATTGTAGTTCTCTAGTCTAGTCAGTTTGAATGTGTGATATAGAGCAGTTTAGACATTCTGCCTAATTTTCTTTGTTGTTCCATAAAAAATGAATTAATGCGGGTTAAAAACGACGGGAAGTGGAGAGTTAATGTACATTTATTAGCTAAACTACGTTCTAACCCATCACCAAAAACAGGCATCATGTAAATGTAACCTTCATCTTAAAATGTGAAAGTGTTCTCTTAATTTGCACAAAGTGCCCTCACAGACTTTAGTTCCTGCAGCCGGTAATCCCTTTTGAATAAGCCATTAGAGATTACAAAGAGACGTCTTTGTTAAGAAGAAACCAACTTTCAATCAAAGCAGAAACCCTATCGCAGACTCCTCAGCGGTTTTGGGAGTCCTGAGCTTTAGATTTGACCGTGGCCATAAAAAGAGGGGTGGACCTTCATCACATGCTTGGTTCCTCGGCTCAGCAGGGCGCTCATCTCCACATGTGCTGTTTTGGCAGAAAACATCTGATAGTGGAAACAGACAGCTGGTGAAATGAGAGTTTGCGTTTTTGCATACAAAAGGGTTCGCTGTGTGAGAGACAGAGTAACAAAGTGCCATGTGGTTCACTTCCCGGCTAGTGATTCTGAAGAAACGCGGATGTGATATTTTAAAGAGTAAATATTCCTTCATTTTAAGGTCCTATTTTGGTTTTAAGTAGTGTCCAACAACATACATACATACAAGGTGTAAAAACCCTATTATTTTGTTATAATAGACAAAAGTTATTCTAAACTTACTGCTTGAATGATTCTCAAATGATTCGTTCGGCGAATCATCCGTCTAATCCCTCACTCTGACCTGATTGGCCAGATGCTCCAGTCTATATGATTGGTCTACCGCTCACGAGGCTCACGAGCTACACTGTTTTGGGGAGAAGAGAGACGTTTTCGCGGGCAGTCCTAGCAAACGTAGGCGGGAACTATATGTAGTGATGTAAATCCGCGGCGGTTCGCGAATCAGACTAGGGCACGACTCGTTCGCGTGATTCAGAGTCGACTGCTTTTTTCCAAGCCAATAACTTTGTTATTTATTCACCTTCGGCTTTACAACTTGGCTGCTTACATTCACATACGGCAACATTACACACCGCATGAAATGTCATTTACATGGTCTCGTAATATTAGCTCTTTAATTGGTAGGGATTTACACAAACCCTTAAACATGTCACTCCCCCACTGTTGAAATATACGATAGCCGTATAATAAAACTTTTAAACCACATAAAATACGCTGGCAACCGGTAAGTGGCGTGTGCATTTACAGTATATTCATAAAACTGTGTGTGTTGTAGGAGTCCGAACTGGCGGAGTTGAGAGAGACCATCGAGGCATTGAAAGCTCAGAACACGGATGCTCAGACCGCCATTCAGGTGGCCCTCAACGGCCCTGATCACATCCATAAAGGTGCCGCTCTTGTCATGCAACATTTCCTGTTCTTTATGTTAATGACTCTCTCAACTTTACATTCATTAACGCACTCCGTAATGAAACACGGCCTAGTAATGAAGTGCATCGCTTTCATTCATTCTAAAAATAATCCGGCTCTTTAAATGATTCATGCATACATGTGCATCACATATTGATTGTGTGTGACGTGTGTTTGTGTGTGTGCTGCAGATCTGAGGATCCGTCGACAGCACTCTTCAGACAGCATGTCCAGTATTAACAGTGCAGCCAGCCACTCCAGCATGGGCAGCGCCAAAGACGCAGATGACAAGAAGAAGAAGAAGAAAAGCTGGGTGAGGCTTCAACACACTCACATCATGAGGCTTGTCCACACTCAGAATGATGACTATAATGAAAGAGCACTTTTAAAAACCAGGTTTGTTGTCTGGTATACCAGTCCCGGGAAATGTTCCAAGGCTATTAAGGAGAAGAGGATTGGGCATGGTGTTTTGAAATACATTACACTTATTCCTCTAGATGACCCTTTTATCTAAAGGAAATTGGAAATATGAGCAATAAATCCATGGTGAAAGCTAAGGCTGCACGATATTGAAGAACCCATATGCGATTACTTCCTAAATAATGCAATATACAACACAATATGCACTAGAATGATGTTTGTAAAATCAATATAAACTATATTAAAATATATATAAAAAAGATATATATTTATAGCCAACATAAATATTTCACATTCTTTCTGATCTTCCACACGTCGGAGCGCACACGTGGCACTTCCATTTTCATACCAGTCATCTACATCAGAATCTACATCAACAAAAACTTTGACTATACATTACATACATTTTTGAGATCCAGTTAAATTATGGCAATATCTATACTTGTGATATTTCATTAACTTTAATATATTGGAGAAAAACTTAACACTAGAGAAAACCTAGGACATCTAAAATATTTAGTTTTGTTTTCTGAAAGAAAATGTATCATTACATTTATGCCTGAAACATGCAACAAAAAATCTGCCAGTGAACTTGAATAATTATTTTTGTAAAAAAGTGTTTGCTTGTTTTGCGCATACACGTTCTTTATTTTTATTTTCTTTCAAAAACATGATTTAATATCTTAAGTCACTTTTCCTGTAAAGTTAATGTTTTTTTATTTATTTATGTATTTTAGATATTTTTAGAGTGGGTAAATAAACTCTAATCAGAATTACAACTTCTTTTGACACCTTGACTAACATTATAAGTGTATGTTATGGTAAAAAGTGATGCAAAAATGCCCTTTAGTTCATATCAAATTCTGTTTCTTAAAACACTGCAGTGTCTTTTCTTCGAGTCATCATTTTAGTAGTGGCCTCTCTCTAATCGAGGGAAAAAAGACACGTACGCATACAACACGAACACGTCTGTAATTTCACGCCCTTCTGGCTGCCCCCCCTCTCTTTCACGCCCTATCTCACACTTTCTCTGTCTCTCACTTCTGCACCACACCACCAGGGCAAGGACAGAGGACACAAGGTGAATATAACACACCCTAAAATTCTACTGCATGCCCGTACGAAGGATCCAACCTGCTCGTACCATTCTCCCCCTAGTGCTGTTTGGACAAACCCCTACACTTACTCACCCTGTTGTTCAGTCCTTTCCCTTTAGGAAAACGATCTACTTTGAGTAATGATCTCATTAAAAACGCCGTTTCGCACGAGTTTCCGTCATTACGGGTGATATATTTGTTATTAGGACACAATTGTGCCTGTTTTACTTCCAGTCATCTACTCCAGTTCACTTCTCGTTATTTCGCATCTTTTTTATCTCCCAACACTACCGGGCTGTTGTTTATTGTAATTTAGAGAGTGAATTAAGTGAAAAGCACTCGAGGTAAACAGCTGTGAGAAATAACATTGGCAGGGTGTGCGGTGGTTATTGCTACATTTCCTCGAGCTGGCCCGGACGCTTGTAATGAGAGAGGAGCTTAAACCCAGCTCATAAATACAAATCACATCTTTATTTATGTGGCCATTAATTATTCATCTGCATAATTTGAGCCAGTGAGGTCCGTTCATCTCAAGCAGAGGAAAGAAGAGAGGGATCGAGAAATGATGCGTTTACAGTGGGGTTACTTATATAGTTACTATAACTATAAGGAAAACTTTTCAGAAAACATTTAGGAGCAGTCACACGTAGCTTTTTTTTTTGTGAATGTGTCATATGTCACCAAGGTTACATTATTTAAATATTGTATAAGTCACAAAGTTAGTTCTAACTATTTTATATTCAAGTATAATATATTTATTTATTTAATTGTTTTTCTTTTGTAAATTTTTTTTAAATAAAATATGAATAGATTTTTTCCTGACATAAACACTCTTCTTTATATGGCCGCAGTGAAACTTGTAAAATCAATGATAAATATAAATTACAAGAAAATGGACTTTCTGTCTAATGCTATTACGTCTGCAAAATTATTCATTTCCACACCGCCAAACACGGTGAAAGACCTTCACAAACCTCCACAATTCCTCACCCAGATCTAATCTAATAAACACTGAATAAATGATGCTGCAGTGTGTGAATATTCTGGTCCAGAGATGAAGGTCTCATCAATGGTAACAGTGAGTGTGTTTTGTCTTCAGGTGGCTGATTCCATCCCTGCCCAGGTCAGTGTTTCCAAATCCTGCATCATTGCGTCCGATTGTCTCTGATAACCCCCCTCACCCACTGCCCCCCCAATATTAAGCTTAACCATAGAAACGTGTGCATGATACCAGCATTCCCGAATCCCGATGACTGCCAGTATGTTTCTGCTGTTTACTAATGGCCAAATCTGCTTGAATAACAAAGTGATGAGATAAAGAGATGTGATGTGCCGATCGACGTTGTTACCTGACATGTTTCATTTTTATAAAACCAATCAACAGCTTGCCACAATTGCAGTCAATGGCATCCAAACCCTAATCCCTTCAGTAGTATTGATGACATATGTTATCAAGTTACTAAAATACTTTTTGAATAAAAACATATTACACACAATGCGTACATTTTCTAAAACAAGCTTAATTCTTGCCCGACCACAAAATGGTTTGAATTGAATGGTTAGAGGATTGCTGCTCATCTTATTACATTCGTGGTTGTTCTGTGGTTTTCTCTTACAGTTGCGAAGCTCCTTCAAGCAGGCCTTCAGCAAGAAAAAGACCAGCAAGCCCCAATCATCCCATGACGAAATGGAGGAAATGACCGACTCCTCCATCCCCTCCTCACCCATACTACCACACACCAACAGACAGACCAGCACCACCCAACCACTCCGATCCTCACCGTCCACCACAGAGTGAGTACACAGACACACACCTAAACCCCATTACGCTTATGATGAAAGTGACTCCCGACACGCTTTGAATTTTGTCTCAGGCTTCGTGAATTCTTGCAGAAGTCTTGCATCTTTTTATTTCACCTCTTTCTTTAATCACACATATATTCTGTCCATGTCCGTCAATCTTGTGTGTGTCTTTAGAAAGTGTTCTTGCGATAGCAAGTCCTCCCCCCTTTGGATGCCAAAGAAAAAGTCAAACGGTCATGTGGTCTACAAGCACAGATCTCGGTAACAGGCACAGTGTGGCATGCTGGGAAGGGTTGAGAGTGTGCAGTGATACTTCAAAGCTGTTCTCATTAACAAGATTTCTTTCCGTGTTTGAGTTATATGCACTTTGTGTGATCCTTAAAAAACAATCCGATCTGAGCAGCAGTGACTGTAAAATGTAACTTTACCGTAGAGTTATAAAAACCGAGAGATTGTTACATGACGATTTTATTTGGATTATTTTGTTTTGTCTAACTATACCCATTCCCTGCCTGTGCTTGAAAAAGACCAACGTGAAGAATTCCCACATCGTAATGGCTAATTCTGCGTTCCATTCAACTCGGAAAGACGGATTTTCCACCTACCTGGAAAGTCACTCCTGCAGGTGTATGATGACATCATTAGAGACATCTAGTAGTTGGAATATCCTACATCCAATGTTGAATAGAGTACAGAATATGTCCCACACGCAGAAAAAACACAAAGTCCAGAGTGTGAAATCTGCCTAACCAGAAGTGTTTTTGTTATTATTTTTCTTTAAAAAAAAATATTTTCAACCCAGCGTTAGAGTAAAAAAATGGACACCTGTTGGGTTAAACTAACCCACCAAATGGTTTATGTCCACCCAACAATGGGTTAAAACAACCCAGCATTTTGGGATGAAACAACGAAACATAGATGAATTTATAACCCAACGTTTGGGTTCGTCCACTTTTGACCCAATGCTGGGTTGAAAATAACCCAACATTTCTAAATGTGTAACACTTTGGTGACCCCCACCCTCTTGTTATGGTTTGTGCAGATTGTGTGAATGCACAGAGGCCGAGGCAGAGATTATCCTACAGCTGAAGAACGAGCTGAGAGAGAAGGAGCTAAAGCTCACAGATATCAGACTGGAGGCGTTAAGCTCGGCCCACCACCTCGACCAGATACGAGAGGCCATGAACCGCATGCAGGTACACAAACTCACAAGCACACAAGCACACGTATACCTGCCAACTCACAACATTTCTACAAGAGCCTCTTAAATGCTGATTCTGCGTGTAGGCGCAATGCAGGGATTTATGGGGCTGGAAGGAATCTCTGTGGTTTTCAAGTACATTTTGTACATGATCCTCATGCGCATTATTCTTACAAATAGCAAACGATTCAAAACATGCTGCTATTTCTATTTCTATTTCTAATGAAGAGCATTTCAATGTACAGTGTCTAAAAGCCTAAAATTACATCTGAAAAGAAAATATTTGATATTATACACAATTCAACCACGAATCAACTAGAACAACATTTGTGGCATCGACCATGTTGATTCCTTGTGCAAAAGGTCAGATCTTAGGAAGGCTGTCGAAGCATGCTGGGATAACATGGATCATCAGCTTTTGCACAAAATTGAGGAGCAGAAACCTGATAGTCATGTTTTGCTCAGCGCAGTGTCGACGGATCGGGGTCAGGAAAAAGTCTTGCCAGTAAACATTTATACGGCATTGCTTGTTGCTAAAGGGTCCGGACTAAATCTCAAATGTGTAACAGAGGGGTCGAGTGATTTGGATCAGAAAAACAGTTGTTAAAAGGCCACAACTTCTGCAAATGCCAAGATAAAACAAGCCAGACAAGAGTTGACCTTACTCTTGAAATTTGTGTCTGAGCTTCTTAGCACCGATTTGAAGAGGCAGGCACACAGATTAATCTACAGATTAACAAAATCCTTCGACTAACTTCTCACAGTCATTAAATGTGTTAGAAAAACCTAATAATCCTCTCAACATGTTACTAATAAGTGATTAAGCTTATAGAATAAGTTGAGGCTGAAAAAGCTTGCCGAATGTTTGAAGTCTGTGGGAAATTGAAGTCTAAAACCAAAATTGTGGCCATATTTTTTTGTTAGTCACATACTATTGTAAAAATAATATATATGATTCTATATATGAATACTTGATTCTGATTGGTCAGTCACAACATTTCAAGGTTTGCTGCCTCTCGATAACAACTCGAATGAATGACACATCGCTCATCTAGTTACTGTGAGTTATATTGACCGGTACTTCTTGTCCCTCCGCTGTCTCTTTTCTCATACCTTGCGTTTAAATTTGTTACAAATACTTCTTAAAATCAATGTTTTGTATCCAGTTATATTTTCATGCGGTAAGGCAGCTGTCTAATAAGCCAGATAATGTACATTCAGCCGGTTGTCAACGCAAAACAAGACACTAGATACATTTTGCACCTGAATGTGCATTATCACTTATATAATGTCTTTTAAGTTAATACATAATTCTGTTGACTGTTGCTCTAGTTTTTACATTGCCTGTTGTCTTCCATACAGAATGAGATTGAGATGCTGAAGGCAGAGAATGACAGACTCAAATCCAGCGGTAACACCACGCCCGCTGCCACACCTGCTAAAACTGCCCGCCCTCCTTCCGAAACCTCCAGCACCTCCTCCTCATCCTCACGCCAATCTCTGGGGCTTTCGTTCAACAACCTCAACATCAGCGACACCATTATATCAGGTCAGGCTTTCCTTCACGAGTCAAATACTATTTGAGTAACACACGTTCACAGGAGAGTGCCGCATTGATGACATATGTTTGTAGGCCAACCCGGAAGTTAGTTTTTCTCAGACTTCTGACACAAACATAAACAGATATTTAGAGGTTATCTCATACCTTTATATCAGGCATGTAACCAAAAACCCATTCAAAAAACCCATACATTTTGCTACTATGTATTATTGTCTATTATTGTCAAATAAGACTGTCGAAAGCAAACCAAACGCATTCTTCGACCGTGTCTTTTTAGCCCATGATTTCATTCAGACGTACAGTACGAAGCGCAGTGTAGATTTGCATATGGTTGTATATTGATGATTCTGGGTCGGCGTTAGCTAAAGCTCCGTCATGAGTAGGACCATTTCACAGCTGCGCCTAAAGAGAATAAACGCAGTGAAGAGTGAAATGGCTTCTTTTCTTTAAGGAAAGATTTGGGCTTCCGGCCACGTCTCAAGTCCGCGCGGCGAGGCCTCGTCTGTGCTGGCTAATTAAAACCAGTGAGTTGGGAGTTCTCTCTCGGGACGTTGGACTGTTTAATTGATGGAGAGATGTGCGAGAAGCGCTAGAGCGTGGGCGGATGTGAGGGCGGAGGGACGTTATCACTCCTCTGCAGAACGCCGTGCCGAACGAATACAAAGCATCCCTCTACAGTGAGCATCAAAGCTGTACTCCTCCACTAACAGCCTTCTTCATGTATTCAAAGCCCTGTTAAAACCAAACAGCTCAACCCTCGCTGACAACAAAGCTTTAAGCGCTCGCCGTTTAGCCGCACTCAAAGCTGAACATTGCTGTCTTCGTTTGCCGAGTCACATGTTAGTGTTGAAAAGGTTCACGTCGCCCTCAGTCAATGACTCATGAGAACTCGCGATGAGTCTTTTAAGGCGTTCAAGGTATGAATTTATGACGTTAGTGTAACGTTGGCTTTTGTGTGCACAGATCTATTGGATGATGGCTATGAAGGGAACCTACGCAAAGAGGGCAGGAGCGTCCGTATAGTGGTGACCATCATCAGCGACTCCAACAAGACCAAGGTGACTGTTGTTTGAATATTTGTATCTAAGTGCATAAATATAATGCACTTTTTAAGTAAAAATGCTCATTTCCACTCATCATTTAAGGCTTTGCAGAAGAAAGAGTATCTGATCGGCTCCATTGGTGTCAGTGGGAAGACTAAGTGGGATGTGTTGGATGGTGTAATCCGACGTCTGTTCAAGGTACCACTTCATAACCAGCCTCTTGCGAAATTATATATTTACACTTCAACCACTATACCTAATGTATATGTGTGTCTCAAAATTTTGCGTTTAGGAGTATGTGTTCCGCGTTGACCCATTGACCAGCCTGGGCTTGAACTCGGATAGTATAGTGTGCTACAGAATGGGGGAGGTGGTCCGATCTCACGCCTCTGAGGTGCCTGAGCTTTTGCCCTGTGGGTACCTAGTGGGCGACAACAATGTCATCACAGTGAGCCTCAAAGGTCAGGAACCTCAATAGGTTCTTTAGGTCCCTTAATAACATACTGTATGTCAAGAGCACACATCGTGAAAGAGGGATTTCAAATAAATGCTTTTGTTTATATGTAGGTGTGAAAGAAGGCAGTATTGATGATTTGGTGTTTGACACACTGATTCCTAAACCCATCATTCAACGCTATCTAAACCTGCTGATGGAGCACCGCCGAATTATCCTCTCCGGCCCCAGTGGAACTGGCAAATCCTACCTAGCCACCAAACTAGCTCACTATATCATCTCTAAGACTGGAAGAGAGGTCACAGACACTAACCTGGCCAGCTTCAACGTAGACCAAAAATCCAGCAAGGTACATATATTTCTGCATATGACAGAAACGTAGCTTACATGACACGTTAACATCATGTTGGAACATAATAACAAGTTATTGAATTGTACTGTCTGTTAAAGGAAAAGTTGACCTTCAAAATAAAAATTCTGTTTTTATTTACACGCCCTATTGTCATTTCAAACCTGTATGACTTTCTTTCTTCAGCAAACACAAAAGAAGATATGTTTTAAAAATGTTGGTAATAGAAAACCGGTGTCCCTATTCACTTGCATAGAAGTCAATGGGGACCGATGGTTTTTGGTTACCAACATTTTTCAAAATATCTTTTTTTGTGTGTTTTGCAGAAGAATGAAAATCGCACAGGTCTAAAATGACAACATGACAGAATTCACTCAATATTTCCTTTTGAAGGTGAACTATTCCTAGCAGTCTGCTCACACTGTACTTGAAATTGCAAGTTGAAAACTTGTTATTTTATTTTATAAAAGTTGACATGATCCAACTTACACCAACACACAAAAAATAAATAAAATAAAACAGTATTTTCGAGGTAAATTAACAAACTGTTTAAATCTGACTGTCATCAATGTGGTGTTGCCATAGAAACCAATAATTTTCAAGTCTAAGGTTAAAACGCTCCAAGTAGAATCTTAGCATTCTCATCCCATAATAACAGCAATTCAAACACAAACTGAACGCAGCATTAACTTAAGATTGAACAAGTTCAGTGTTCACAATAAAATCCCAATATAAGTTGCCATGGTTACTAAAAAGGATGCTGAGTCTACTGTTGAACAGATCGTTATCTATAGCTCATTCCTTACTTTAATTACTTACGTACCTTTTAAAACGCGCGTGTCACTGTCCTCATGTCTAACCCTATGTGTGTTTTGTGTTTGTTAAAAGCAGGATCTTCGACAGTACCTCTCGAGCCTGGCCGAACAGTGTAACACAGAGAAGAGTGAGCCCGAGCTGCCCACTGTAGTCATCCTGGACAACCTCCATCACATTGGCTCCCTCAGTGATATCTTCAATGGATTCCTCAACTGCAAATATCACAAATGGTGATGATCACGATTAATAGAAAACATTTGAGAAATGCCATTGTGTTCTATTCCTAATGAGATGCCTATGGCATGAGAGAGTTACCTTCTAATATCTAGCTTTAAAGTCAGGATCGCATGTTTATTGCAAGCCAATCCCAGAATGCACTGCAACAAGTTCATTAGAATTGAGAGGAATGCCAATTATAAATATGGAAATGGCATGCATTATATTGTACTGGACTAAATGCATTATAAAATCCATCATGCACTTTGCCTTTAGAGCTTTTCGTGCAGTGCCTGTGAGTTAAAGTAATGTGTATTTTGTTTACCTTTTATATGATGTTAAGACGCCCTGTATTCAAAAATTATGTAACATAATAATATTTACAATAATAATGAAATACAAATGTTTATGTATGTGCAATTTGTCTTCTACAGCCCTTATGTCATAGGAACGATGAATCAGGGTGTTTCCTCGTCTCCAAATCTGGAGCTGCATCACAACTTCAGGTATTGTGCTAAAACATCTTGCATGTCACATAAATATAAACAACAAACAGCATTCTATGGTTGTTGTTATGCGTTCTCGTCACAAGGGGGCTGTCAGTGATCATGTTTCGCAGTTCTGTTTCTCATACGCCACGCACGCAACCATACACATCTCACACATTTTCTCAATTGTTAACCCCTCAGGTGGGTGCTGTGTGCCAATCACACCGAGCCGGTGAAGGGCTTCCTGGGCCGTTTCCTGAGAAGAAAACTGATCGAGACTGAGATCGATAAGAACATGCGCAGCAACGACCTCATCAAAATCATCGACTGGATTCCTAAAACCTGGCAACACCTCAATACCTTCCTGGAGGCTCACAGCTCCTCAGATGTCACCATCGGTAACGACAAGAGGCTTTCAAACACATACAAGCCAATTAACACATTTGATTAGGTTTTTCTTCGGGACGAGAGGTGAGATATCTAATCATGTCGCTTCTAGGTCCTCGGCTGTTACTGTCCTGTCCAATGGATGCGGAAGGTTCGCGTGTGTGGTTTACTGATCTGTGGAACTACTCTCTGGTGCCGTATCTACTGGAAGCAGTAAGAGAAGGGCTACAGGTACATATGCCACCAGTTATAGCTAACTCGGACTGTTTTTGTTCTGTATTCTGTAATAAACAATATGTTTCTTATCCGTTTGGCTCATTGCTTTAGCTGTATGGTAAGAGGGCTGCATGGGAAGACCCTTCCAAATGGGTGATTGACACCTACCCCTGGAGCTCCGCCTCTCTGCAGCACGAAGGCCAATCACTTCTGCAGCTAAGGCCGGAGGATGTGGGATACGACGGTTACATCTCCTCTAAAGACGGTGCCGCCTCCAAACAAGTATCTCAGAGCGATACAGAGGGAGACCCACTGGTAGATATCTCCCTTATAATGCATTGCTTATATATTATAGGACATGTTTTCTAGACTAGACTAGAATCTGCCCAAGAGCAGCAAGGTGAAACATGGGCAATATTTCGGAAGGGTAAACTAGTGGGCAGTTTTGGGGTTGGCTATTTGGATCTGTATATTTAATAATAACTGCGTTCGTGTACATGTTCCATTTACAAAACAGCAAACATGACAAATAACTTCATCGTTTTTATCTAATTAGTATATTTTGAATAAAAACACTTTTAGCTTTTTTTAGCTTGTGTAAATACACCCTGTCCTATTTCTAATGTCTCCATCTTATACATAAATGCACTGTCATAAATATCCTCTAGGTGGCACTACTAACACTAAATTTCAAACATTCAAACTCCTTTATTTTGATTTTTGTTAATATTATTATGGAACTAATAAATAAAAACACACAATTTATACATATACATGTTTGTCTTAAAAACTAACATTAAACCAATAAGATTCATAAGAAACTACGGTTGTGTAAATATTAAGAATAAGCATTGTCTCATCTTGCTGTCTCTCGTTTCTGCTTTTCTGAGAACAGACGTCAGAGATTATAAGGTGACAGAACTGCTGTTGTTTGTTTAAATATCAGTGAATTGTTTTACCTATTGTAGTTAGATTATTTTTTGTAGATAGCTGGTTGTGTTTATAGACAAAATGATTTGAATGTTGTGTTTCCCCCGTCATATCTTTGTGTGATTGTGAGTTACGTATTTTTCTGTTTGTGTCTGTTCTAGTTTGTGTCTTTTACTCTCATTTTATATGTACATTTCCGCTATCTTAAGCTACCGTGTTTCATAGTTTAATTGCGAATCAATATAATAGATGTTGCCTCCCTTTGGTAAATTACAATAAGATATTCTTGAGTTTTGTGTCTGTGTGGTACACTGTATGTGCTGGACGGTTGCATGTTTTTTCCTGTTTGTTTTACACCCACCAGTGTTGGGAAAGTTTACATAATTGCCTATTATTGATACACAATATAAATAAAATACGATGTAGCGTCTACAGCCATGCTAACTTCTATTTCCTTTTTTTTCCACATCAGATGAACATGCTTATGAGGCTACAGGAAGCTGCTAACTACTCCAGTGCCCAAAGCTGTGACAGCGACAGTGCCAGTCACCACGACGACCTGCTGGACTCCTCACTGGAGTCTGCCCTCTAAGCACCGCCCCGTTAGAAGAGGAATTCCTCTGATTGGTTAAAAACAGAGCAAAAGGTCCACATGGACTTGTGAGAGTCCCTGTCGGGAGATTTCATACCTCTAGTGGTAAAATGATGCAGCGTCCAGGATACGGATGAGATAAGGTGCTGATGGCACACGCGAAACACTGGAGCGTGTGTGTGCTTATTACAAAACGTAAACAACAACTGGAATTTAAATCTGTCGGGTTTTGGAGATGCGACCCATCTGAAATATGTTTACAGAGGCAGGTGTCTATTTTAAATTCACTGAGGTGCAAAAAACTAAAGGGCAACATTCTGAATTCTGACCTCGGTGCTGCAGTGGTGCCAAAACCAAGTCTGGTTTACACTCGTCTCGCCAGCGGCACTCATGAAACGCCTCTAATCAACAAGCACAAAGGTGCATCGTGTCATTACCGCTACTGTGAAGTCATATGCAGATTTGCAAATTTCCACCAATCGATTCACTGCCAAGCGTGTAGTGACCTACGGCACTCCTACACCACAGAATGCAGCGTAGTCTTTCGTTCGAACCCGCGGCTGTGCTTGCAGTTCCCTCTCTCTGCTGGTATCGCTTGTTGGAGTGTGTACCGGCTTTGTCACAAAGGCCAGGAAATGGTGCTTTCTCGCTGCCTTAAATGTGCTGAGCTCTAAAGACATTTAAACGTGGTGCCACTGTCTTTTCGGAGAAATGATGGTGTAGGACAGACCTTTACCATCAACATTTTCCAATGAATGCCACGTCCACATATTTTATTTTTGTTACAATTAACGTGCTATTGTTAAAACGCCATTATAAAACAGTCCAAATGTATAAAGAATAAAAAAACGATATCTTTATGTAATCCCAGTTGAGCTGGGATTCACTCGAATTGAGAGCACAAACCCGACCCGTCGCTTCGCTAGCATGCTGTTTTTAATCGCTTTATGTGCGCAGGGAGACTGTCGATTTTCTCCGCTGCGCGTCAGCTTTTGTGCGGTCGAATTTCACTCATCCTTTTTTATTTCGTTTGCTACGTGGGTTTTGCACAGTTGAAAAGGTGATTGTAAATATCCAAGTCTTGCACAGCCTCTTAAAGATGCACTCTGCTCAGTCGGTATTCCGTTTCCTCTCCTCTAGTCTAGCATTACGCTCTTGTGAATTACGAAAGAAAAAAGCAAACCAGCAACCCGTCCGAACCTTGTATGTCTTGTAACTGGTTATTATTACGAAGCTCTAAACTGTACAGTGAGAGGTGAAGTGTTTTTCAATTTCAGAAAACTTTAGTGACAATTTACTGTTCAAGGGCGCAAAATCATCCAAACTGGTTCTATCAAAGGCATCAGATCCCAACTGTATGTAAGCTTCAGTACACTGTTACAATTCCTATTTTGCAGTTTCTAGATACAGTGGTCACAATAAGTATATGGACACTTAGGCCACACTTCGTTGCATTATATAACAAAATGTCAAAGCAAGTGGCAAATGGCATGAAATAAGTTTAGCATTTACAATTATATAGATAAATACTGTTCAAAATAAACACAAACAAGTATTTCCACTTAATTTATGGATGAATATGTCTATAGTTAACATATGTGGCTAATACACGTGTGACTTTAAAGCAGATGCCATTCCCATTGTTGTAGTCGGTTGCATAAATAAATCAGAAAAGTTAGTTTTGCGAAAAGCATTTGTTTACAGATGCCACTTGGTTTGACATTATGCAATTTAATGCGATGACATTTCTATGTTTTATAGCATGGCGTAAATGTCAAAATACTGTAAACTGCTTCTAATTTAAAAAAAGGTTTACTCATTTTACTGTGAAAGAATATTATTTAAGAATATGTTAAGAGTTTGCACATGTTTACAATAACTGAATCTATGATACCTTGTTTTACACGGTCAGTAGGTACAATATATAACACACAGTACAAGGTGCTACAGTCGAACTCATCGGAAACGTTTGCGATTACATTTGATCAAGTCCAGCCACACCCTTCGACTCAAACTGACCATCACATTACACGAAGTAACACATTCTAAACTGCCACTATGGTTGTAAACTTTTTTTTTGCACCATTCTGTTGATTCAGGAAAGTTTTTCTTTTTTTTCCTACAGCACGACAACGGTGCTACGTATGTAACTTTTAAACTCTGTGCCTGATGCTTTGCTTGTCAACCTCTGGTCCTGTTCAGTGTGAAATGAACAAAAACTCCATTTATAAGAAGTGCAGTAAAGATTTTAAACTGCTTATCAGTCCCTAACCTCGAAACAAACACAAATAGTGATTGTCCTAGGTACATTCGTCTTCTTTTTTATTTCCTTTTTGAAATTGTATTGATCTTGTTATGGCAAACGCATCTCTCTGTGAGCGCATAACATTTAACTACTTTCAAAATGTTTCTTTTCATGTGGAACATTTGTTGGTAGATGTTTTATATTTTGTACATTTGTAAGTAACATATCATGTAAATAGAAAGAGACCACAATTTAAATCATCTGGGGGATTTTGTAGTCTTTGTAAAGCCCTAATAAATGGTATTTGGTGTCACCTAACCATTGAGTGTTGGTTCATTATTTATATCTTTTTAAGTTGAATCATTTTAATATGCTTGTTTTTAAAATATCTATTTGTCATATTCTGTCTGTTATTACTTTTAAATTAAATCATGTCAATAAATAATTCACTCATGAGTCTCATTGTGCCCTTTTGTGGTTATGAAGGGTATTGCAGCACTACGATGTGGCCTGAGACTTTTTTATAGACTAAACTGATGATAACATACCTTATGTCTAAATCCAAATAAAAAATACTTCATTGAATTAGGCATCATGCGTTACAGATTATTTTACCCAAACAATAATAGCGCTAAAGAATGAGTAAGTGAAACTATTTTGTACAAATACAATAGAACCATATAAATGCCATATAAAACAATAAATTTAGCTTCAGATTCTTATTTGCTTCCTTAAAGATCAGTGATCTGTAAGATTATTTCCGTTAAAACACGAGCTGCTGGAGGCTGGCAGTGGTACGCAACTACAGCACGAGCACACAACACATCATCACATTAATCCCTTCGTGTTTTTTACATTATGCAGGTAAGTGCCAATTGCCAACGAAACACAGACATATGACTTAGTTTCACTTACCGTGTGCGGTTCATGTCCGGCCTCTTTTAGCACTGTGTCTGCGCCATCTTTCATCTTTTCATCTCCAAATCCAGCATTATATATAAGATTTCTAGTCTAGGTTTAAGACCTGCTGCTTATGTTCTTTAAATTATATAAAACAATCAATCTCAAACCAACCCAAACAAAAGCAATGAAAATGTTATGGTCTAGTGGCAGCACTCTTAGCTTTTATTCCCAAAAGTCTTGGTTGAGATCCCAGTACATGATTTCTTTCTTTCTTGAGATCCCAGTAGATGATTTCTTTCTTGATAGTCTAGGTTCTGATCACACCATTTACGCGTGTCTTTGTGAAAGTGAAAGTGACCTATTTGTCAGTTATGGTTACCCATACCCGAAATATACCTCTGCTTTTAACCCATCCAGTGAGTAGTGAACACACGCACAGCAAGTGGTGAACACACATACACCCGGAGCAGTGGGCAGCTATCACTGCAGCGCCCGGGGAGCAAGTAGGGGTAAGGTGCCTTGCTCAAGGGCACCTCAATCATTCCCTGCAGGCCCTGAGGATCGAACCGGCAACCTTCTGGTCACGAGTCCGACTCTCTAACCATTAGGCCACGATTTCCCCCATAACAAACCACTGTGAAGCGCTGCAAATTCAGTGGCATAGTGGTTAAATAATTGGCTTTTGCTCTTGAAAGTCTAGGTTTTGATCCCTCAATTTACGTGTGTCTTCAATCACACTAAACAATCACAGCCATAACAAACCACTTTGAAGCTTTGCAAATTCAGTGGCACAGCGGTTGAGTCTTTGGCTTTCGCTCTTGAAAGTCTAGGTTCTGATCCCACCATTTACGTGTTTCTTAAATCATACAAAACATAACCTCCATAACAAACCATTCATAAGTGCTGCTAATTAGGTGGCATAGTTGTTGAATCTTTGGCTTTTGCTCTTGAAAGTCTAGGTTGGTCCCGCTATTTACATTTTACTTTAATCGTACGAAACAACCACATCTATAACAAACCACCCTATAGCCTTGCAAATTCGGCAGCCTAGTGGTTGAATCTTTCGCTTTCGTTCTAGAAAGCCAAAGTTCTAATCCCACTACTCACGTGTGTATTTAATCATACGAAACAATCACTGCCATAACAAACCACTTCGAACTGCCGCTAATTCAGTGGCCTACCCGTTGAATCTTTGGCTTTAGCTCTTGAAAGTCTAGGTTCTGATCCCGCTATTTACATGTACTTTGATCATAAAAAACAATCACCTCCATAACAAACCACCTTGAAGCGCTGCAAATTAGGTGGCCTAGTGGTTGAGTCTTTGTCTTTCGCTCTTCAAAGTCCAGGTTCTGATCCTGCTATTTACGTGCGGCTTTAATCATAGGAGACAATCACTAGTTCCTATTCAACACTAAAACAACAGCAGCTTGGAGGCTTGAGTACTAAAAATGGAACAAGTATCAGTTGGCCGATCAGACGTTAGGTGCTCCATTAAATCTTATGCAGACCAGGTGAACTGCAAGCAACACCCAGGGCTCGGAGGTAAGAGCACTGACACTTGTGCCAAGGCATCCAGGGTTCAAGGCCTGCTTCTTGTAGTTTAAACTTTCTACACATTCTTGTATGTATTCTTGACCTAAAAAAACTATAAAGTTACCAGGTATACTGTCATGTGTGCAGGACCCAGTGGCTCAGGGATATGAGCACAGACATTGAATCAGGAAGTCCAGGGTTTAAAGCCAAATAGCATCTACTGTTCACAAAGAAAGGCCGGAGTGCGTGACACGAAGACCCGATTTAATCGAAAAGGTTGGCTGTTTTATTTTATGCGCAGCTTGTCAGCGAAGTAAAATACAGCTGCATCCGAAACCCAGAGGGCGCTTTCACGCAGAAACGCCAATGCTCCTTAGAAGAAGTACCACACATATAACCAGGAAATGCCATCTTCTTATCTGCATCTGGCATCTTTTTATCACTATTTTCAAGTCTAATCACTTATTTTCATGATAATAAAGCATATTTTGCGCATATTTTACTCAAATGCGCAGTGCTTTCAGATTGAGCATAATTTCCAACTGATCACAGAGCCATGCTTCATGAACAAGCTGCGCATTAAACATAATTGCAGTTTTTGCGATGTCACAATCGCAATAGCCACATCGATTTTATCACAATTTGAATGGGAATTGCCATTAATCGTCTAGCCCAAGGATAAAGCACATCTTCATTGAACCAAAGAGAATGAATGCCAAATTCAAATGCCCAGGTAAGAGAATTCATTCTTATTCTTGATTCATTCTCAAAACAGAATAGCTCGACATGTAGAGATAAAGTCTTCATATCTTGCAATGTAGTCAGAGTCTGGGAAACAAGGAATGGATGAACAGAATGAAATGCTTGTATTGAATGCCCTGAAGGTGTCTTGGGGCGGGGTCTCACAAAAGGTTCATCATATTTGGGGGTCCCCCAAATTGTGAGACATTTGGCCAAAAAGTGTATGGTAACTGAACGTAAGTGACAAAAAAGTAAATATTGTACAAATACGCCCACTGTATTACTTTTGTACACTGCATTACATACATTAGAAATGTCTTTAACAAATGAATGAATGCATGCATTAACGTTTACCATATGGCTGTCATGTTTAGCTCATTCAAAACCTTGCCAAAGGTGTTTTGTTTAAAAAAATGCAAAGCTAAAACATCAAGTCAAAGTTGGGTGGACCATGCTCTGTGGCCCCCCTCCTATGTGAACAACCAATAAAAGCCCTAGAATAGAACTCTCTGCCTCATTGAAAAGGATAATTTCAACAGATACTAGTTCTAAGTCGCCCGTCGTGAACTATGACACATCAACTAAGTTTTGTATCCTTCCGTTTAAAAACACAATAATAGATCAACCAAGTTTTGAGTCTTAAAGGAGAGAGATTTAAAGACATAGACAACATGGTTAATCTCAAGAGAGCAAACCTTCACTTCAATGTACCTCCATCTGTGTGTCCCAGATTGTCCCAATGACCTTCTACACCAACTTCAGGGACTCCTCTGGGTGTTCCAGATTTCCAGATTGGATGTTTTTGGTGTTTGAGGTTGAAACCATTTCTTTTAGATTCTTCTTCTTTCTTCAAAGCCTTTTAATCTGTAATTATTAAAAACAAAGAAAAAATGTCTTAGTCACTTATATGACAATAACATCAAGCAGTCTATATACACTATATCGACAAAAGTATAGGGACGCTTTCTTCTAATGCACAAGTTTGACTATAGTCATTACCAGTGTTAGTCGGAATCAAATTATTTATAAATGTGCATATCAATATTTGTGTTACTTTTTTCTTATCAGTCTTTCTTTCAGTCTTATCAGTCTTTCTTTCAGTCTTATTATTTGTATTAACATTTTCAAACTGCTGAGCTGAATTGATATTCAGAATCGAAAGTAGTGTAGACATGATCGCCGAGCTTGCGCAGAAACAGATGCAAGTCAGACATGAGCAGCGGTTGCCATGTCTACAGTGCTGCAGTGTTCCGGCTTGTTTTGAAAAGTCATTGATTTGTTTTGATTTTTCTTACCCAAATATGGCAACCCTTGACACAGTGATGGAAGGCCAGGGCCCGGTTGCAAGAAACCCCTTAGGGTAAGAAAACCCTTATTTCTGATTGTAAAAGTATTGTTACTTAGGGTTTTTTTACCCTAAGGGTTTTTTGCAAACGGGTCACAAACTTTGCATTCAGGGTCAGTGCTGCAGCCAGCATGGACAAAATGCCTCCAAATGCCAATAATCTTTGGAAGATAACTTTCAGAACGCGAAATTACACACGACACACAGCAGCAATCAATTACAGAGTGCGCAGTTCCGCATGAAGTCAAACACATCTGAGAATGTTACAGCCAGTCAGAGGAGAGAAATAAGTCCAGTAGCCTAAACAAACAGTTCTCACTTCTGGACAGTCCTCATTATGAAATCAAAGGCGGATATTTTGTGATTTACAATCCTCAATATCCCTTGTTACTATTTTAATGTGATCATTCCTGATCAAACTCATTTTACCCGCATTTGGTGCCATCTATTGTTGGAGCTATATTACTGATACGTAAAAGCCTCACATTGCTGCTGGTGTAGGAGTAAAATAAGATTTTACAAAACAAAACTTCAGCTGAACCCCATAATTTAAGCTAGAAGAAAGCAAATTATTAAAATACGACAAAAATGTATTGTTGATATTCTTCTGTGGGGGCGGTGTTCAACCTATCAATGACGTCATAGATAGGTGCATTCCAGGACCAGGCATTCGCTGGGCCTGGTGTCAATAACAGTTGTAATTTCAGTAACAAGGGCGTTTTCAGTTCTGACACTTACAGGATGTTTGCTTGAATACGTTTCCCTCTTATATAACAAAAGCTTGGGTTACAACTGATGTCTTAATTCATCGCTCCTTTAGGAAGAAAATTATTTACAGTGGTGTAAATAGTAGCTTGTTTTAAAGCACAATAAAACACTCCATAGACATATAAACAACAATAAAAATATCATTTTTACTAAACAATTGATAGACTTGAATAAATGATTCTCATTCACAAGACTCACTGGCACTCATTTGTCACCACCTGCTGGTGTGATGTGATAAACTGACTGCGGTGAGTGTATGAGTTAGTGCTTGTTTGAAGCAGTCTTTTTAGGAACAGAATCATTTTAGCAACTAGGCTGATTTAAATCACACCTCTCTTTGGCATGCTCTCTGTCTTTCACATTGCTGTTGGGTGACATTATGTCACTCCAGAGGTTTTCTTTTCTTGGAATTCATCAGACACTGAACTGGAATCACGTGTAGTGCACATGCAATATATACATGATTAAACACAAATTTGGAGTGGTCTCTTCTGCAGTAATTGTAGTAATTTCAGTAGGGGTGGGTAGTCTTGATTCATGACCCTGTACATTTGGGTCAACATTTCTATTTGGATATTCTCTGAAAATAATATTTACACGAATATTAATAAGGTCAAAATTTTGACAAATATAGATGGCACTCAACCTAGTTGCATCTGTTTCCCTGTATGACTCCATATAGCGTTAAAAGCAAACTGCATGGTACGTTTTATAGACAAATGACTGATCTTATCTACATCTACAGCTTGCTCCAGCTTTGGTTCATGTGCTAAATTTGCCAAGTACTTCACAACCTATTGGTGCCATGCATAGATATAACTAAAGCGCGCATTGGTCGCTGCATTGCACATCAACTGCACTGTCATTATAGTTAATGCTGCACAATTAATCAAAAACTGATCAGTATTACAATTACGGGTGAAATAATTGTCTCCGAAAGCCTCAATTACAGCTAGTGATGCACCAACATTTCGGCTTCTGAACATTTTCAATACATTCCATTTTTAGTGCGCCATAACAAAGGCTA
Organism: Triplophysa siluroides; assembly: GCA_006030095.1. Classification (NCBI taxonomy): domain Eukaryota; kingdom Metazoa; phylum Chordata; class Actinopteri; order Cypriniformes; family Nemacheilidae; genus Triplophysa; species Triplophysa siluroides. Next base: position 1,624,326 of record VCII01000691.1, read on the forward strand.
AAACTAATACACAACAAGAAAAGCTCAAGACCAATGGACAGAAAATCACACGCAAGCTCTGTGTGATAAGCGACTGGGCGTGACTGCCTTTATGTTTCTTTATTGTCGGTTGCACATCGGACTCTCTGACCACTAGGCCACAACTTCCACAAAGGAGCGAGCGAGTGAATTCAGACACTCACGGCACTGTGATTTCCACCAGCTAGAGAGTACATCATTTTATGCTGCAATGCATCATGGGATTGAATGAATGCACTCAATAATGTCACTCCACTGTGAATTCAGACACCACTAAAAATGGATGTCACCTCAAATAATGCACCGTATAGGGCATTTGGGACTAATTCGGACACAGCCTAATGTTCAGGTTTTGTCTGCAAAACTATGCCATCCCTATAGCACTCTATGATGCACGTTCTAAGGGACTTCAGTTGGCCTTTAATGGCACACAGTGTGATGACGTACTTCCACTAAAATCTCAGCCAGCTAAGTCCACTTCCACAGGACTGAGGTAATTTGTCAACAAGTGATAAGGATTTTATGCTTACTAAAAAAACGTTCAAAATTCAGCAAGCTGACAGCACTACAGCTTAGCATTGTTGAGTGCCTCCGCTTTTATGCCGACCCGTAGCTGGAATCAGCTTCCAGAAGAGATCAGATGTGCTTAAAAGTTTTCAACATTTAAATCCAGACTCAAAACTCATCTGTCTAGCTGTGCATTTACTGAATAATCACTGAGCTATGTCCCAACTGATGGCACTGTATTTCGTGTATAATAATTTTATTCTTGACGGTTTTAATTCCCTTTAAAATGTAAAATTCCTTGTTTTTAATGTTGTGATTATTTTTATATGATTATTTTCATTATTTTTATGTAAAGCACTTTGAATTACCATTGTATGAAAGAATAAACTTGCCTTGCCTCTGTGATCAAGCCTCAAGTAAGTGCAAAAGTTCACTTAGTTTTAAATCATATTTGTAAATGTAGCCTGAAACGGATAGCCTGAAGCCTTTCCCCTTTTTGATTGTCGATGTATGATGTAGTATTTGGATAATTTGACTCACATCGTTGACCTAATCCGTGGTGCATCTTGAGTGAAAACGCCATTGTTCACTATGGACGCAACGCGAGCTGGATGTCACACTGAACTTGTTTGTTGCAATTTGTTGGAGTTTGTTGGATAAGTGTAAAACCCCAGTTGGTTGGTGTTTGTTGCTTTTCGGTGGATCGGTGTGAGTTAATCATAACTTGGCAATGTAAAGGCAACTCACATAACTCATAATCGGTTTAAAATATATATAATCTGCATGCATAATAAACAGTAGTAAAATAAACATGTATAAGAATGGAATATATAAAAAAGCATAAAACACTCACACATTCTCCTATTTAGCAACACAAAAGAAGATATTCTGAGGAATGTAGCTGGTAACTAAACTAGATTGGCCCCCACTGACTTACTGCATGGGCACAAAAGCACATTTCTCAAAGTATCTTCCTTTTGTGTTCCACAGAAGAAAGTCATGCAGGTTGTAAATGACACAGGGGTAAATAATTATTCATTCATTGTCATATTTGGGGGGAATTATCTGTTTAGATTCCTTCACACACACACACACACACACACACACAAACACATTATGACTTTCCATAAACATAATGACTTTTAAACTGTACAAATTGTAACGTTAAATGCCATACCATAACCTTTACAGAAACATTTCTGTATGTACTGACATCTACTGTAAACCAATCAACACAAAAGTCCCGCTTTGACACATCAGAGGACGTTTCCGCTAGCGGACTGAACAAAACATTACAAAACTTGATGCAAAATATTCACAGTTCGTGCATTGTAGAGATTTGCACAAGGTGAATAGATTATGTGCGAACAGTTACTTACAGGGTGAGTCGTGTTTCTTCGACTTCCAGTGGATACAGTCAGTTGAAAGGGTCGCTTGGTCATTTTAAGATGTGCATCAGCGCACTCAAGCAGAACTCTATTATGAGAACATATTATGGTTACACTTATGTAAACACGGCACCATGTTAAACCACCGAAAGACGGTACTAGCTCCCTCTTGTGGCCAACACGTGTAGTAAATGAAACTCGAGTGAGTAAATAATACAGGTTGTGCTGATTTTCTTTCGGTAACACGCGTGACGTTCGGTGTCTGGCCTGACCCGCAGTTAACTTCCGGTCTTTGTATGTAGATAGGTCTAGGTAGTGGCTAATAATACTAACTACTATTTTTAATTTTATTTATATTAATATGTATGTATATTATTATTTTATTGTATAATACTTACATTACATTAAATAAACGATTTGTTGAATGTTCATTTTATTAACAATTTCTTGAATGGGCGTAACTTTGACGCATTTAAAGAAAACTTATGGGACACTGACATCTAGCGGTTAAGTTTAGTATCGCAAAAGTAAAACGGTTTTGATTATGGAACAAAATTTATAAAGATTGAGAGGTCGATAGGAAATTAAAGTTAAGGTTATTTGAATGTAATTATCTTTTAATGTATGCTAATACTTTTCTACCTCTAAAACCTGCTGCAGTCGTTGCTTTTTACACAAGACAGTTAAATCTATAGGCAATAAGAGGTTATCCTGAATAATGATGAAAGGTATAGGGCTGATTGATGCTCTCCTAGCATCACCATGGGCTTCAATCTCTCGGGCTCTCGGTTGTCAGATAAATAAATGGCTTATCAGTGTCTAATTTCATAATAGCTAATTATTGATCTGGATGAGTTGGCAGTGTAATTGAAATGAGGCTGGAACATTGTGTCTGAGAGTGCTGGGAAAAGAGACGACCTCACAGTGAATCATTCACTTAGGTTCACAATAGACGTCAGTAGATTCGTGCCCTCCGGCAGATGAAAAATTGTCAGTAGATTAAAACTCTATATAATGATGAGATGGAAAAGGATGTGATTTGATTTGCGAGATCATTTTACCTGCTTACTTCAAACAGACTACACAACATTTCCGCAAGAATAAACAGTTTCCATAAGTTTTGGGGAAGGCGTTTACTAATCAAAAGTAAATACAAAAATAAATAAATTATAAATAAAAGAAAAGAATTGCAAAATATATGTATTAATCACGATATTTTCGACGTGTAAACAGTGGCGTTTCTAGACTACTGTTACTGGGGGGGCCAGGCAGGGTCCACTTGTGCTTTTAGGGGGCACACTAACATTTGTTGTCATGATTATTTTTCATTTATTTTTCATTTGAAAACAAGTTCAGCTCAAAATTGCTCTGTTTTGGTGAAATATCATTCCAGATTTAGGGGGGCCAGGGGGGTGGCCAAGTGTGCTGACACGGGGGCACTGGCCCCCTCTGGCCCCCCCCTAGAACCGCCCCTGCGTGTAAATGCAACACAGTAAAGAGGCAACGGCGTTTACTTTTAGATGGACCGGGAGATCATTCAATCTAAAGTAAAAAAAAGAAACAAAAATAGATGCAAGTCATTTTTAAGCTCCTGAAAACGCCTTCTCTATTAAATTTACATAAAAAGCTTTCAGAAATAATAAAGAGTGTGCCTTTGTGTGGCGTTATAAGATACATTATAGCTTGAGCGGTTTGTGAAAATTACATGGTGTCAAAGTTGCACTTAAACACCCACAATAATTATCAGCCTCAAATCAATCAAGCATTCATCAGGTTTAAGAATCCCACTTATTAGAAATGCTTATTTGAATAGTTGTTGCTTGTGATGTAGCCACAACTTCGTTGTTAAAACTTTTTAAGTTGTAAAAAGGCAATAGCCTATCCTAAGAATTAATAATAAGAATAATTGATGGCTATATGACGAATGACACGTACTGTAAATAGCACTTTTAAATATATCAAAGTGTTTATTTATAAAGTTAAACAGTGTTTTAGTGTGAGGTCAAGGAAAATCTTCAGGTCATCGTGTCACAATTGCCATAATCTTTGTTGTATTTTATTTTTGAATATAATTCTAATAATTCTACAAATATATTCAATTGACATATTTATATATATTGATCTGTATAAATTACTCTGCATCTTTCTAAAAAAAAAAAAGTATGAATTGCGTCCTGCGCAAATCGCGCGTGATTTGTTATTCAAATATTCACGTGACGTTTGCTTCCTTGGAGAAAGGTTGGTTCCCTTTCTGTTGGTCTCTCGACGTTGTGTCGAGAACGACAGATAGGGTTCGCCCTTGAGAACCAATCAACTCTGACTACTATAGAAAAGGCCAATGAAATTTGGCAAATGAAATTTGCATGCCGGTCTCCGCCCCCGGATGTCCGGTATAAAAGGAAGCCGGCGTGCAGCATTCATTTACCTTTTGTTCTTCAGAGCCTTCGCGTGAAGGTAATGCAGCATTCGTTGACACATCTGCCCGCACTGCGGGCAGATTGTCATTCAGAAGTTGCGGTCACGGGTGGCTTCCTACGGGAACCAGCCACCATTTCGCTGCTACCCGGGCGTGACATCTGTGGCTACGGCCCCGATGACCACCCACGTTAGCAGCGTTAGTGATATGGGGAACTCTGCGAACGTAAACCCGCCAGCCAAGTGCTCACAGGCCGATCGCACCCCGATTCGCTCTTCTGAACGTTCCCCAACCGGCGGTGGCATACCGTCCGGATCCTCAGGCACACACTCGGAAATGATGTGTGACGTAGATGAGATGTCGCTCGCAGCATCGGAGGGAGACTGGCATCAGACTCTGACGAATCCGAGCTCCACCCCCAGCGGTCGAGTTCAGGAGGAAGCAGAAGTGATGTCATCCATGCTAACCCGGGGATACGTGGTTCCTGAGGTCGGAGTGCGGTGCAAACCGCGCCCACCCCGGGTGCCATGTTTTTCCCGGAGGTGCATGAGGAGCTGTGTAAAACTTGGAGCGCTCCACTCACGGACCTTTCCAGTGAAACCAGCTCCGGCTCCCTTACTTCCCTCGATGGTGGGGCAGCCAAGGACTACGTCGAGATCCCCCGGGTGGAACGTCCGCCTGCGGTGCACCTGTGCCGCGGACGGCTACCACCTGGGGGGAATCGGCCACGCCTACCGTCCAAAGCGCGTAAGACTTCGGCATCACTGGTGTCGAAAGCTTGCGATGCCGCGGGCCAGGCTGCCTTCTCTCTCTATGCCATGGCCATCCTGCAGGTCCGCCAGGCCAAGGTGTTGAGAGAGCTCCACGAGGGTAAGGCCGACCCGGGTATAATGCAGGATCTCCGTGCCGCCGCTGACAGCGCTCTATGGGCGACCAAGGCGGCGGCACGGGCCCTGGGTCGGACGATGTCCACGGTAGTGGTCCAGGAGAGACACCCCCGGCTCTACCTTGCGCAGAAGAGTGACACCAAGGAAGTCCGCTTTCTTGATGCACCCATCTCGCAGGGTGGGTTGTTGGTAACACCGTCGAGGACTTCGCTCAGCAGTTTTTGACGGTGAAGCAGACAGTGGCAATTAGCCACATTTTTTCACGCCGCGACTCGGCCGCTACAGGCTTCCGAGATCCCACGTGACGTCTGCTTCCCGGCAACCCAGGACCCCTTCGACATCGGCTCCGGTTCCTGTGCCCCCACAGGCGGCACCCCGGAAGCGGAGGTCGAGGGGGAAACCTCCACCCCGTCAGCAACCTTCTCGCGAGAAGGGACACTGACGGGAAGACCCCAGGGAGAACAACATCGGGCCCGACCTTCACAGCCACGGCTCTGATCGGTCGGTACGGGACGGCTCCTGCCTCGTCACCAAAGCCGGGCCCTTTTCAGGGCTTGGCGCCCACTTACTCGCAGAGTTTTTCCGTTCTCCCCGGGTGTACTTGCAGCCGATCGCACACTCCACTGGACTGTGCCCGGCAACCCGACCTCACGCCCTGGCGAGGCGTTGGGTCGTACACACACGACAGCTGCCACCACTCTCAAACCGACAGTGCGTGCAGCGGTCCCGCCAGGCAGGTAAAAAGGCGGAGCCAACCTTCCCTCCGGGGACCCCCCGCGACAGAAGGGTAGCTCCGCCAGCCGACGAACCACCCACCGTGGAAATGATGGAGCAGACCGTCCCCTTGGTCACCCTGTCACAGTCCCTGGGAGAAATGTTATTGTTTTTGTGTCACTTTGTCACTGTATTTTATTTTCTGCCCTTCGTTATTGGTTATGTTTTTTGTTAAACCATGTATAACGTTACACGACCTAACGTTGCGGGTTTAAAACCCTGAGCAGTTGCTTCACTTCACTTCGTCAGGGAAATGTTGTTGTCAAGAACAGTTTTTGTTGAACGCGAAATAAAGCCAGCATTGGTTTTTAAAGTGCAATATTTGTACTGAAATGTTATCTCATTATTAGCAGGCACGGTCGTTGTGACTGTCTGAGATTTCGAGAAGTTTCTGATGAACGTTTCTAAACACAGGTAAAATTACAGCATGTCCAATAATGATGACGTAACTGAATATTATTGTGCAGATTATACAATAAAAGACACCAGAAATTAATTTACTTTTCGTGATGTTGTTATAATCATTTTCTTTTATTTATTCCAAAGTAGCCTGTCATTTTAATGTTTTCCCTCAATTGATGCGGTGCTGGGTCCTCTGATGAGAAACAATGTCACTTGTGATTTACTGAGAGATGCTTGTTCCAAAACTGCACAGCTTCATGTATTATCACCTGTGGTTTCTTCAGCTACAACTCGCAGATGTACATCCAATGCACAGGTGAGTAATGGGTCAGTGGCACATAACTAATTGCTTTCATATCTGGACTGTGAACAATGTCCCACAAGAAAGTTAACATTTAGTGTACTGTTAAAGATAAAGGTTTCCACTCTACACATTTACACAAAGACAAAACAGAGACAGAATACACAAAAGTCTCGGCTTGAACCTGAGTTACACAATAATGTCAGGTTTTAAAACATGATCTTCTGGTTAAATGTTCAGACTTGGTCTACATGTCACAATTTTTTTAAAAGTTGCGCTTTCTAAAAATGCTCCCCTGTCTGAAAGGTGGTGTCTTAATGGTCATTTCCCTCCTATGTTTGACCAAAGAGATCTGAGACAGTGCCCTTCCACCCCATGGTTATCCTCAACTATCTGAGCTCCATTTAAAACATACAAAAGTAACTATTAGGGTCTGGAACCTGCATGGGGCACAGTGCTGAAAAGGAGGATGAATTTGCAAGTCTAATTAAGTGCAGTAAGAAGGTATCGACTTAAGGTCTGGCTTATAGGTCACCTTCATAGATTGAAGAGATGAGATTCACCTGGGTCCATGTGCAACTGAAATCCCAGAATGAGTATGCTGACGTGCCATCAGCTCCCCGCTGTCCATATCACCAGCATTTCAGATTTGTGCGTTTACACAGTTTTCATGCAAAGTCACTATTATTTCTCCCAACACTGATAGAAAGGTACCAAGAACCAACGTGGCATTTATTTCATAATGTACTGTAAATACTCACCGGCCACTTTGTAAGATAGACTTTTCTACTTAAAGCAAATATCTAAGCACCCAATGTACTTAACAAAATCATTCTTGAGTGTATATAAAATGTTATATTTTACATTTTCTTATATATTATTTTCAATGTCACTACAGTTTATTTTTTGCATGGGGACTCTGGTACAATATATGATGATCTACAAATCTGTATGGATGCGTGGATTGCTGACTAGCAGCAGATCTGTGTTATTTCAGTGTGTTTATTATGAAGCACATTGTACCGATAAAAAAACATTTCAGGACATTTTACTGAATGGATAATGGATAAACATTCTTAACAGTTAAAAAGAGTGTCTACTCTGTTAAACAGCTTAATCCGAGTCACCTTCAGAAAACCATTTGGAGTGCCCAACAGATTATGGGATTTTAATTTTAATGTGGCCCTCATTTAGAAGAGTGCAGGGATCATGAAAAATGTAATGTTTTAGAAAGGAGGGTAAACTGTGTGCGATTAAGACATACATGTAAGTCAGAGCTCAACAGGGACATTAAAGAAAACTTTTTACAGTATAGATAATCTGCATTCGTCTGTCAGAATTGGACGTGGATAGTGTCCAATTCTCATTGTTTTAGTTGTTTATGAAAAAAATGTCATAATGCAAGACAATTAAAATTTCCGTATGAGCCTTTCAGTGACATGGGATAAGATGTAGCTGTTCTGCAAACGCTCACCTTCATTAAGCTGGTTTATGCTGGTTTTGGTTTACCTGACCACCTAACAAGTGGCCAGATGTGCATAATACTTTAGTATCTTGTTTTAGTTCCACACTTTGCCTTTGTTCCATGTCTCTTTCGCAAATATCCAGGCACACTTTCTAAAACTTCACCAGAACTTTTATGCATCTTGCAGCAGGCCAGAGTCACATTTTATTTCCACTGTCATGCCTCATTTTCTTCAAATTATGAACCCTCTATAGATTTTTTCCCTGCTTAATGTTGCGACTATGCATCGGTTGCAAATATGCAGTTTTCTCCATTTAATAATTCGATAGACCACACGTTTTATAGTGTTCTTGATATGTTTGACAGCCCATTTCACACATTATGACATGCTTTTGTGTCTATGTGCATAATTGCATAATATATACAATTGTAAAACCAGCATCTCATGGTCTTCTTGAAACTTTTTGAACAACTTGGACAATCACAGTGGCTTTACAACTGGATTGAAATGCAATAAATGTGTCTATCCAAGTCAACAGATCGATGAGGCAATGGGTGACTGTGACCTCACATGCGACTGCATAACTTAAAGAGTTTAGAAGACCCCTTTTGTGTATTTTCTTTATGGCCTATCTATAAACGATATCAACACACACAGTTTCTATCATTGTTGTGTTCGAAGAAACACACCTTATCTGGAGCCTTAAATAATCAGATAGTCTAGGTGTATGATCATTTTCTCCCATCGCTCCTTGCAAATTGCTGTCATGTTGAGAACTCATCCAGTCTAATCAAATGATTAGAATTGGTTCTGTTATGTGAGTATCATGCATTTAGGTGAGTCATCCATGTGTGTGCAGTCGAGGAAAATGGGTGAAGCAAATAGAGACCCTGATTGGAGATAGTAGAGTTTATGTACCACTTTTGTCTTGATTGTGATTGGCTGTGAGCTATACCATTGAATGATGGTTACATTGTAGCAAATAATCCTGTTGGGAGAGTTGGCCAGACCATGTTTTTTCGTGCTAATGTTCTTGGAGGGCTACCAGTCGCAGTCTTGACTTATTTGGTGTGACTTGGACAAGATGGGAAAATGATGGAATCATTATAAGAATAATAGTAGACTAGAATAGAATAGAAACTCATTGAAATTTAAAGAAATCTAGGTAACACTGCAGTATAGGGGGCGATTCTACATATTAACTAGTTGTTATTAGCATGCTTATTATTGGCATATTGGCCCTGTTATTAGTACTTATAAAGCACATATCTGCACGACCATACTACCCAATCCTACCCAATACCTAAACCTAACAACTACATTTCTAAATATGAATATGCAAGAATTAAGAGTTTATTGGGGAAAAAGTCGTAGTTAATGGTTTGTTAATGGCGGGAACTGCCCCCTATACTGAAGTGTGACCGAAATCTATTTCTACGTTTGCTCTGTGAACTACAATACACCGTATTCATCGAATCAAACGTTTATCATCCACCTGACTCAGAAACCTGATGCTTTCGGCCCAGACCTCCGACTGCTCATTTCCATGAAGTGATTTCCATGTTTCCTCTCCACTATTGCTTTCCACCTCTTGTTCAGCCAGCCCTGGCCTTGTCACAGGGTTCTGACAGGCAGACGAGCTGACGGACGCCCACACTCCGTAATCTAATTTCGCCTGCAGAACGAATCAGCCACACGGAAGTCACAGTGTGAGGGTCTCTCCTCACTCTCGATCGCTCCGTCTTAGTCTTATTTTTCTATTTATCTCTTTTCTTTTACCGCCGCATGTTCATTTTTTCATATTTCCTCTCTCTCTCCCATTCGGAGGCAAAGATGACAGGGTAGCGGCTGGGTGTCACACCATCCATCAGACACTGACAGGCGTCTGACCAAGACTCTGGTGAGGAACGCCACTGATCTGTAAACCACCGAATGAGTGACACGCGTGGGCCCGGGGGGCGAGGAGGGGCCTCCCCGCATGACTCACTCTAATGCGGACAAAGACAGTCAGATATCATTGCAGTCTTGGTGGCAAATAACTGATCTGTAGTTTCATCCACCTGAAGAAATGTGTTCAAATTCTTCTCACTTGTGGAATTTCTTATAAAGGATTCAGTTTTGTTGAAGACATGGCGGTGCTCATGCAAGCAAGTAGCTTGTTATCTTTCCACATCACGTTCCAACATTTTCTTCCTATTGTTGCTGTAATTACCTTTTAATCACTGTAAATTACAGTTTTGCTCTGAGGTGACAATTAAATCAAAAATATAGATTTGAAAAGCACCGCTGGAATATTGGGGCAAAACCGCGAAACAGTAGCACAATTGTTTGCACACATTGTTTCAGTATATAAAACTGTCTTAACAAAGCACCCTCAACTCAGTTTAACCAGCTGACATAATGCGTCTGTGTCTAAAGTTAGGTGGGTAGATATTAGGTATAAACATACATAAATGAGGCTTGTCATAGATTTCAGAGATTGCAACATGTAAAATCAGGAATTGTGACATTTAGATTGTGTCCACATTAAAGGTCCAGTGTGTAGTTTTTTTTAGGTATCTAGAGAAATGCAATATAATATACAAAACTGTATGTCTTCAGAGTAGACGTAATGAAGCGTTATATTTGTATTACCTTAGTATGATCTATTTTCATCTACATACAGGTCCCCTTGTATGGAATTCACCATGTTGTTTCTACCATAGCCCTTGACAGACAAACTGCTCTTTCTAGCTTATGATGCTGAAAATGTACCAATATTTTGATATTCTGTTTACCAGTATATCAACCACAGAACAACAGAAATCATCTGCTGTGGGGTAGATTTCATTATTATTTAAAGCAAAACTCTCAGGAGGCCTCAGATGTTGGCTGCTGATGGCTACAGAAAAATAGATCTGTGGACTTTTGATTCCCCAGCAGGCAAAGACGCAATCTATTGCTGCAGATGGCCAGAGTCACTCCATTATTTTTTCATCGGTTTGTAATTATTTTTTTGCCAATGCATAACGTCACTTTGAATCTTTTAATCGTCATGGTGTCGTTTACAGAGACCATGGGAATGTGATATTCTCCAGACTGATGTTGGTGAATCATTGTATGACTGTCATCCGTATTATTGAGAGTAACGTTTGACCAATGTTGGACCAACATTAGCTGTGAACGACAGGGGCAAGGCCAGGCTAATGAAACCGGCAACGGTTCAACGCGTGATGCAATTCTTCTTAGTCTACAGGGGGAACATGCCAGGTCGGAGCTCTGCTAACCACTAGGCCAACATTAGGCCCTAGTTTTCTGGGAGTGCTGGGCAGAGGCCAGGCTTTTGCTGAGGGAGAACTATTTCTGAAGGACACTGGGGAGGGTACAGCTGGTGTCCCTGCTGTTCAGTGTGTAAAGTAGCCAGCCTGCTGAAAGAAACCCAATCGGATGCTGCTGAGAAACCTTCTGTCCTCTATGGATTTAAACTTATTGCTTGTTCTTCTGTTCACCTCTGTTGTGTGTACGCATGCAAAATTACTGTATACCAATGTACTGTAGTGTACAGGACAAAAGTTATTTTTACAGAATTGGCATCATCTATGGCAAAGTTGCAGTAGTAGGAAGTGTACAGTAGTACTTTTAGTAATAAAGATGCTTTATTAGTAGTAACAAAGATGCTTGGTAACAGAGATAAGATATACATAAGTCAATGATGGAAATTTATTCCTAAACTCTTATATTTACTTATGTAAGGTTTTACGTGATTTACAATAGCTCTCTCAGAGTTCGATTTATTTGAATCAAACTAACGGCTAGACATTGGCCCCTTGATTTGGTTTTAATGTTGAATGTGATTGACAAATAATACTTTTGTCCTAGATTTGTTTATTTTGTTGATCAAACATTTTGGTCAAGCCTAAATGAGCCATTCCCCTAAAATCTGATGGCAATAAGATGATTAAAATGTTGTTAAAGTCCAAACACCAGCCTTTAACTCTTTACTCGACGCTAAAATGATCATGGTCACATTTTTTGTTACTGTTCCCAGTTCTTCGCCAATTCGTGTTATGCTCTGTAGAAGAATGACATAGTTTACAAAGGTACACGTAAATGTGATGAAGTAAATATGAATGCTTTTTGGCATGCTTGTTAACATAACTTGAGTCACATTTTTACACATTATGTCATTGACATTCGGTCAAACACTCTCTGCATGAAAATTGGTCACTTGAAAATTGAAAGGAGCTCTCATTTCCTTTGACACAAATCCCTCGCTTCCTGTAATGCATCTAATGGATTAGTAAATATGACATTGCAATGTTCGCCGGCACAGTCACAGCCACCTGCAGCATACTGCATACCAATTCAAAATAAGCCATGATGACTATAATTAATATTCCAGTCAGCTTTAGTGCACATTAAATAACCTACAAACTGCATCAATAATGCCTGATCTTTGGTTTCTATTTCTTCCACAATAGCATAGCTAAATCCCCATTTACTGTGTTTAAAAACTGCAGAGTTTTGCTTGCTTTTCATGTCTAGGGGTGTGCGAGCGTGTCAGGTTGTCCCAAGGTAAGAGTTGTTATGCAAACTCAAGCAATGACTTTGTACTTTGCTGTTTTTGATGACACTATTTTCTGCACTGCAAACAGAGTGGCAGCTCCCAAGAGACTGCGGCAGGTGCAATAACGGCAGTTTGTATACTTAGTCAATCTGTTTAAAATAGCGACTTTGTCATTCAGTTGTCCTTAGGATACAAGGTTACCATTAAGTGCCCATTCTTTTTACCACTTCCTTTCGTAGAAGATGGTTAAGTTTGAGAAGGTTACCGTGGTGATTCACCAGGATGCACATAATGTCATGTTACCGAAGTTGCATTTAGAGCCAATTAGATTTGCTATATAGTGTAGGTAGCATGACATTTTAAAATGATACTTTTTTTTGGAAACAAAATAGCAATGAAGTAGGGCATGTCTTGTAATTGAGACATTAGGTCTCGGAGGTTTAAGGTATCAGTTAATGCTTGTTTTCAATGTTTTATTATTATTTGAAGATACATAAATGTTCATAATGTTACACATTTCTGCAGTTTTTAGACACGGATGCCTGCACACACAGAATTATTTTCTTCTACAACTTCCCATTGACTTTTATTCTACTGAACTTATTTTTTTGTCCCATTTTCTTCTAACTTTCACTGAATGTTTTATGAAATTATTTATTTTCTTTAAGTAACCCAAACTAATTTAAAGAATTTGTAGTACACTTCACAATATTCTTGTTTTGTACATTGGAGTCTGTGTTTCACACTTATATGTGACAATTTATTTTTATTTCATTAAACTAAAGAAATAACTCGTTCACGCATTTCTTTGCCCATAAGCAATGAGCTGGTCTTTAGAAGTGACGCCATTTCAAAGTGAAATTCTAAACTTGGCTTCAATGAACAGGTGCGCATAATGACACCAGACAGCCCATTGGAAGCAGCTATTAGCTTATATCAGTGGGACAGATCCAGGCCATTTTAAATTAAATGAACATCAGACAGAATATTAGCCACTCTATAAGCATCCTTGGAAACTGGAGGTCGGGCTAGCCCCTGAATTCATCTTTATAATTAGCACCTGCCCTTCCCTGACGGTGAACCGCTCTTGCATTGATGGAGCTCTCTCAGGGGAAAACAACCTCCACATCTAGACATTCTTCTGAGACTTCTGTATCCAAGTGCGTGCGAGCACGTTTACAAGATTCCAGGCCAGGATCTCCCCTATACACCTTTCTGTAAATGCAGTGTCTTTATTATGTCAGTTGTTTCTCGAAGAAAACAATGCGATTGAACATAGAAGATGAAGATTTTAAATTTGCTTCTGAGATTTCCAGAGAAATAAACTATTGTCCATAATAACTCTGCAATCAAAATGAAATTGGAGATTTTTCATCTAAGACCAGCTGTCTGAAATATGCTTTTCACATTTTATTGCTACTGTATACAGTTTTAGGCTGCAGCTATTTGCCCTAAGTGTAAATAGCAACCATTGCTATTTACACTATCAGAATATAGCGACATATGTTATTTACACTAGTTTAAATAGCAGTAGGTTCTGTTTGCACTAAGTGAAAGAAGCAGCATTTCTTAGCGATATGCTGTTTACACTAACCGAAAATAGCTGTTTCTTTTGATTAAGCAGAAATAGTAGTTACATGCTATTGGTACTTATAAATAGTGGCAGATAACGTTACTATTTGCACCTCAGTATTGTTATGCATTGAACAAGTTTAAATCATTATATTTATAAAAATAATGGCAATTTATTGAGATATTAAAGCATAAACACATTTTATTGAAAACAAATACCTTTATGATCTGTAATGTGATGGAAAAAAGGTAAAAGTTAACAACATCAAACACGACTAGTGACTTCAATAACCGACAAACACTAAGGGGGGAACTTAAATAGGACAGATAACAAGGGCTACACAGGTGATGGGGATGAACTAGATAACGGGGTGCAGGTGTAAAAGTCAATGAGAACCAAAAACACAGGTGAGGGAGCGTGGCAAAATACCAGTCTATGGGGAAAATGTGGAAACTAAGGGCAGGGGCAAACGGGAGTGTTACACATTCTTACATTTACATTTAGTCATTTATTAAAGCTTATATCCAAAGCATTTACAAAGAGTTCAGGGAGCATCTTACATGCTGTATCTTACATGTTTTCTATTTCAATCACATATTGGTTGTCGGAGCTGGTGCAAATAGTCTCTGCCAACAAGGCGGTCTATTTGTACTCAGTGTAAATAGACACGCCGTTATTTTTATTTCTCTTAAGGCACTTTAGGAGACACATCTAAGACAAAGTTGATGCTTAACTAAAAACGCAATTGTGACTCCTGTGCTATATGAAAGATCAATCTTCGAACAACAAAAATCGACCAGCAAACATGTTCCCAAGAGGGTTTCGTAGACGTCCTTGCGTGTCCTTGCCTTGCCTCCACCCTTTGCTTAGGATGTTCGAGAATGCTAATTCTATCTGAGAGGGTCATCTTAGTTTACCGCTGGCAGACCCATCGCCCTGCTGACTGCATCATTGTCCTTGATAGCCAATCACAACCAAGGACTCTGTGATGCTGTGCCACTCTCTCTGGAGGGATTCCGAAGGAAGTGCCTTGTGATGGCGCATGGTTAAACGAGCAAGAGTTCCTTTCTCTCTCTCCCTCTATTTAATTCTGGACAAGCTGCATGCACTGTCTGGTTTTGACAGGGATAGCACATTGTACATGCACACTACTCCGTGCAGGCTAAGGAGAGAATTGTGACAACAGCAAATCTCGCTCCGCTCCCTCCCTTCCTCTCTCTCTCGTGCTCTCGCTCTGCCCACCTATACCAGACAAGACTCCTCCTCTCCATCTCTCTGTGACTCCCTCTCTGTTGCATATGATCTGCTCTTCACTTCTTCCCAGCTGAAGCAGGAGATAACAGCACGATACCCACAGGTAGGCACTTATGTCTTCTCTGTTAAGTGCTGCTAAAGTTGCATTCAGAGATCTAGGAATCCCTGGTTTGACGTGCGTCGGATGCAAAATCTATTCTGGGTCAGTAGAGTGTGCCATACGAAATGCCCGCCCCTACAGCGTGGCATTTGTTTTCACGCCAACACTGATTTTAGCATCGTTTCTTGGCGCTTTCTGGACAGCTTGGGAAGGTAGTGGTTTGCTGGATGGTTAGTTCCTGTGAGAAACCCATCATCTACTGACACGCTTAGGTGAGATGTGCTTATCCAAGTAAAGGAAAACGCTTCGTGGCTGTAGATCGGAGATGTGTTTTCTTAAGTGCACGTCTGTGTGTGGGAGTGTGCGTGCGGGTGGATGGCTGAGAAGGGAGGGGAGGTGGAAGCCGAGGAGCTGTATTCATCCCATGGAAACTAATCCTGTCGTAGTCCTTCGAATCAGATAAAACACTCTTACTCTGCACTTCACTTGTGAAGGGTTTATCTGTGGCTGTGGATGGTGGAGAAAGTCCTTCTATAATGCAAGATCATTCTTGGAGTGATAGAGGCTCTTTCTGCCATAGAAACCCTTATTTGTTCTGCTCTGTGAGAATGCGCGGGAATCACGACAGCAGCGTGTATTCAGAGGCAGATGATGTCTTCTTCAATTTAGCGTGCCAGCAGGAGAGATTTAGATGTATGGGAAAAGTATTTTTGCTCGGTCTGAATCGCGAGTGTGACTGTTTGCAAGATCTTAATCAAACCGTACTTGAGCACTTAAAATAGGCTTTGCATGCTTCAATTGCAGATTGATAGCTTATACGTTCTGCAATATTTTTTGTTATTGTTTTGTGAAGGACCACGGTGGCTAGCTGCTGCCCACACTAACAAATGAGCCTGGTCTCACTTGCAGTCTGTTCTTGCGTCTGTCATTACCTCATATCTCTGTTGGGCAGATCAGCGGTTGCTATGCACGCCTAGTGAAAGCGAGGAGCAGGGATTGCTCGGCTGTAGCTGCGGGCTTATCCAATTCAGCTGTGCAGATCCTTCTCTGGAATACATTAATGGTGAGGAGGTGCGGTAAAACAGTTGCCAAGTGATACCAGAGAAATAGCTCGAAAAACTCATCAAAACAGAGCAGCAGGTCACATTAAGATGCAGGTGCGATAATTGTAGTCTCAGCTGTGGTTCTTAGTCTTTTTGGCAGCAGCATAATGGTGAACTTGAAATAATCTACAAAGTTGGTTCTGCATTTTCATCTTAGCTGTGGGTTAGAATCAGTAATGATTTTTAATAACGTAGTAAGATATAATCGATATAATTGTTGATATGTGAAAGTCCTCTTGCTTTGAAAGTTGAAAACAACAACGCCTTGTCACCCGAGAGGAGCTGTTGGCCTGAGTAGATCCCTTTCCCCGGAGGTTAATAGACATGTTTGCCCATGAGAAATATTCAAACAACCACAGCAGCACAGCGCAGTTGTACCTGTTGGGGAAATGTGGGATGGCAGATGTTGGCCCAAATATGTCACGCCCCCTGAAGTTGCCAAGGGCAACGTCATGCATTATCAGCCTTGTTAAAAATCTATTAATGAGGTGAGATGCAAGCCTGGAAGGTAAAGTTAGCAAGCACTTTTATTGTCCATTGTGTTACAATTTTTTACATATCTACTTTGTAGATTAGAATCAGTCATCTGGATGATTTTTTGTATCCTAAAAATGTACACTAAATTTGATAGCAGAAGAATGCATCACATATGTTTCTGGACACGTGTGCGTGTGTTCGGAGTAATAGAAGCCAGACGATAAAAATAACATCTCTATTATGATTTGACCTTGGACAGCTGGATGCTTGGCTGCAGATATCTAGACGAGGGAAGTGCACGGATCACTGACATGCAAAGAGGTATATGTTTTAGTCATGTTACACCACAGCCAGAGCAGAAACACCATCTCTGTGATACTGTCTGGGTCAGAGGACAGAACTAGGACAGATTTAAACCAATAATATTGTTATTACAGGGATGGATTTACTCATTTTACATTTATTGCAGCGGAACTTCCAGCGTCAAGATTACACAGTTCAGGCTATAAGGGGTTGTTATCATTTATCTTCATTAGACAACTCACAGTGGAAAGATTGTATTGAACGTTGCAACGGAACAGTTGCATCAGATCGGGCTGTAATTTTTATCACGAGAAGCGAGGCCTCATGGGAAAGGTTGCTGTATAAATATCGTTTGACTCTCAAGGTCAGTGAAAGAGCAATGAGACTGTACATTTGACAAAGCGCCGTGCTTTAAAATAATATACACGCTCTGGCTTTAGAATCATTTGTTAAATGTGAATATATATTTTATGCACTTTTAATGAGTTGAGTCTTGTCCTTGTGTGAGGGATAATATTACAGCTCTCCAAGCTCGTTGTTTGGCTTTTAATCGCATATTTTTTGGCAGATTATGCATAACTGCACTGCACAGTATGCACAGTACTATAAATAGACCACAGCATAACAATAATTCTGTTCTTATTGTCACATTCGCAGTCTACCACTGCTATAAATGACCTTTTAGAATGTCAGCCTGAAATGGGATTATATATAAACGCAACAGGAAAAACGACTCTTTTGGTGGCTAAATAGCCGTGATTTATTTGTATATTTTTACTAGAGAAATACAGTAGATGCAGTTGCCATATCGGGGCTGCTCACTGTTCCACACATTGCTAAGCAACGGAGGAGAGGTCCTTAGAGAATGTAGCCAGGCTTCTGACTCCATAACACAGCCTTGGCACATACACACAGATGGTGGTGAGCGAAGCTCTTTCCATAGCTTTTGCTACGCCTGCGTTGCCATGGCAGTAACATATGTGCACGGTTAGCGGAAGTGATGTAATCTCTCAAATCAGTGCAGTGCAATCTCTTGAAGGGTGTAATCAAGTTGGGGGGCTTTACCTTTAGCAGGGAACGACCAGAATAGATCATCATTCACCTACAGACAGATCATACTATTTTGTGATGGGTATATTCATGATACCCTTTCTAGCTGTCATAGAGATTAAGATCTATACATTTTATTATTGCTGTTATTTCTTTCAATTCTTCAATTGAATTTATTACATAATACTGTATGTTGACATATGATTCAGTCGTCATATCTATTGCGTATATCAATATTTGCTGAAAGAAACTCCCAAATGAGGGCAATTAGACGGACAAGTATTATTGAACAGACTTAACAATAAGTCAATAGATGTCAATGTTTTGTTTACTTCCAATATCAGCATAATTGAAATAAATCCCTACCCTGTCCAACAATTCACATCAATGGGGGTGGACTTATAAGATGTTCACACATCTTTCTATAATTGACTATAATAATTAATTAATGAGTTTATTAAATTGATAGCCCTACATTTTTACAAGCAGAAACATAGATGTACCGATGAGGGTCCAGAAACGTGTTTTGTAGGGATATGAATACCTTGATCATTTGGACCTACACTGATAATACTAGGATTACATGATCAATACAGAATTGGTTAAAAGTGTTATGGCTTTACAAATGCCCTCTTTATTGAATCAGATGTAGGGCTGAGCTCCACCACATGCTTAACATGAATATTTAAAAAAGGATTGTTATTGTCCTACTATATATGATTGTCTTGACAAGTTATTGATACAGCCAATTGACTTCGCGTGGAGTTTGATTGACAGGCGACCGGACCAATCATAACGACGATATTATGCGCCACCTGTTGCTATTCGCCATTTTGTCAGACTATCAAACCATAGAGTTAAACCGGCTGCGCATTATGCGGTTTTAAAAAGTACTTTGCCATTGTGTAAACATGATCCCAGGTAAAAGTCATGTCACTGTGGAATCTAAGTTGTCATCATTTACAACAATAAAGACTTCTTAAAACAGACTCGTACAAGAAGACTTGCCCGGAGTTTTACCTCACAGACTGAAGGTCATTCAGTCCGGATTTTTTTGTGCGTTTTTTCGTATTTTTCATAATTCGAATTGTTCAAAAAGGCCACTCAAAATGGTTGATACGGATGCAAAAACAGCAGAAAATTTAAACCGGTCCGAATTTTTTTGTGACGGACGAACATAGGATTCCTTACGTATGTAATTTTAATGGTTAGATAAGTCATCTTACCACTATATAATAAATGGCCCATTTTAAATGCCCATTTTTTTGCAAATGGTTGATACAACCAACAGGTGTAAAAAGTGTTCGATAGAAAAGGTGTCTCATTTTTATTTCAGCCCCCACAATTCATGAGGAATTACAATACAATCCAATGCTTTCTTCTGAGACTCAGCTAATATGCATCAGCATTTGAAGAGTTTGGTTCCAAACACTAAAACATCAGTTACTTTTCAGGTGATGATGTGTCATATTTCATATAAGAATAGCCTAGATATATGGTTATTATATACAGTATTATATACGTTGTATTTTAATCATACAACTTGAATCCCCGAAATAAAGGAAATACTTCTTATTGCGTTTATTTTTTCTCAATATTTTAAATTATGACTACATAAACCTTTTGAATTTTAATACATCTAACATCTTAATTGTAATGACTACATAGCTAATCATAGCAAAATTTAGGGAATAGGGAATTTGATGGATAGGGTGGGACTTTGCTAATACAATGGAGATGTTTGTTAGGGCACAACTCTTCCCTATTGCTGAATAAATTATTTTGATGGTAACTCAAATTCTATATAATGTATTAGTTAATTGTAACCACCCTCACATACCAACCAGAAATGATCCAAATCCACAGTAATATTGTGCTGTCATTTCAAATCAGAATTTCTCTTTAATCTCACATGATGCTATATTTTAGTTTATTTTTAGGACAGACATATGGCTCTGCATCTAAATGCCTGTTTTCCAGCCCAAAGGTATCAGTGGATATTATGTGGCTAGGTGTGTGGGAAGATTGGGATGTGTGATTGATCGAGGGAAAATATTTTCTCTTTTCCCCTGGGAAAGGTTCTCTGAGAAAATTGCGTTTTCAGATTCCAGATTTCCAGCGCCAAGTTGACATCCTTCCAAGCAAAAACTCCTTCCAAGCAAAACTGGTTTCAGTACTGTGTGTCAAATGTTATTAAAGATAAACCACACCTGTTTAGATGCCCCAGTCACACACCAGCACCCCACTGACACCCCCCTGCTCTCACACCACTGCTTGAAGGTGAGCAAGGCGGCGTTAGGGGGGATTAATTATTACTAAAGGGCAGATTCTTTCACTAAGGTGGGCTGAAGGACATTTAAAATGTTTTATGAATCTGATAAGAGAGGAAAGAGGAAAGCTAGACAAAGAAATCCCTTCATACTGCAGTTTGGTCCTCGTTCAGAAACTACTCGCGCACCATCAGAGGGAAATTACGATATCCCAGCATGCATCAGAAAGCTTCAAAGAATCAAACTAATGCAGTTAGAAAGATTATTAATATGATTGTGGCTATGCATGTTATGTTACAAGCATGTTATGATATCACCACGTCTCTTTTGTGTCAGTATTTGCATTTATTTTGTTTTGGCCTATTGTTTACAGATTCAGACTTTAGTGAACTCTGCTATGGTCATAACATATTTCAGTTATAAAGCAAAGTATGGCAACAATTTACCCAGAATGCCTTGTTATTTCACATGAAATTGCATAATCTATTTTTATTTGGAGCACGTTCTTAAAGAGTGCATGTTCTTTTATACAAGTAAACAAATTTAATCAAAACCAGCCATAATAAAGAAAGAGAAAAACAGTATGTGAGTCAGTTAAGTTTTGTTTCAGTTTTTGTTTGATTGTAATTCAGTTTTGTTAATTACTTTTATTATTTTTTTATCCATTTTGTATAGTTTATTTATGTTTAGTTCACTTCAATCTTAAGGTGTGAACTACAATAGCTGTTTATTATAACTGGAGTAAGGTGCATATACTGCCTACCTCTTTTCAAATGCCTGCCTCCTCTTCCTCTCATGCAAACATCCTTGCTGTCGCTATGGCGACCAAGTCTCATGGCCAGTGTAGCTCGTCCTTGTAAAGATGTACCACCCTCATTCCATCCTCTTTCTGGGGTAAAACCCTGCAAATGACTATGGAAGCTTTAACTTTTAACTTAAACAAAAAAAAGTTTTTCGCATTTGTCATTGCATTGCATGCCTGCAAGCTTTCTTTTCTTCTAATCTTTCGTCTAAATGGACAACACCCCGTTTTATCTTCCCGCGGTCGGATGTTAGTGTTCTTTTGACAGTAAACAAAATCATTTGTGAGCACGGCACAACGGCATCGCTGGAATAGTCATGCCACACAACAGGCCCGTGGCATAGTTCTCTCTGAGAAAAATGTCACATCAACCGGCCATTCGCTCTGCTTCTCTCTTTTTCATCTCATCCTTTATCTCTTGCTCGTTTAGTTGCCTGACAAATTTGGTGCACCCCTGAAAGACACGGCGATTGAAGCGCTCGCGCGACTGTCTGCACACGCCGTGACTAAAATGAGGCTTCCCCCTAAAACATGTCCACCCAGCCCCATGTAAAAACACTCATTATCCACTCGCCTAACGGGCTGATCTCTCCAGCGGGGAGCCAGGCCAGTCCTATTATTGGCTAATGTAATGACTTATAAAGGAGAGACAGGCAGAAAGATTATCTAATGAAGAAAATACAACACTGCAAGAGATTAATGCTGTGCTGAACTCTGTGCTACACTTCAATGATTGGATCATATTGGACAATCTTAGATGAATCTCCATTACACACTATTTTCTGTACTACATTCGCAATTTTGTAATTTAAGCAGAGCTTGTTGCGTGACATTGAAACAAGCTGTTTTGCGTTCGTGATCTCTTACGCTCTCACAAGCTAGCTAGTCCCAGATATTTGTGAAGTTAGGAGCGTTTCGAATTTAAGGGATACTCCACCATAAAAGAAAATTATGTCCCCCCAAGTTGTTCCAAACCTGTGTAAATGTCTTTGTTCTGTCAAACGCAAAGAAAGATAATTGGATGTTAGCACCAGACATTGTTTTCCTACCATAGTCAATGGTGTAGAACTGTTTGCTTGCCTAAATTCTTCAAAATACCTTATTTTGTGTTCAACCGAACAAAAAAAGATACACTCGTTTTTCCTACTATGGTAGTCAATGATGTCCCAGAAATGTAAGTTGCTATCAAAGAGAAGTTACTGTACGATTAGGTAATACATCTGCATTCAGTATACAGTAGTTGACTCTAAGCCTTAAAATCCTTTGTTTATATACTGCTTTAAGCTTTTCTATGAATGTGTTATAAGGGATAGTTGAAGGGGCACCAATGAGAAATTGAGTTTTATTTATCTATATACGAATGGGTGTATAGGTAAAGGTGGAGTAGTCGTGTTTGACCTGTAACAGAGATGGAGAGTATAGGTCACTCTCAGGGCCACTTTTCTGAAACAAAGTAGAAGCCTTAAAGAAGACATGCATCCTCTTTCAAGACATAGAGAGAAGTAGTGTCTCGCTGTTTTGTTGGAAAGGGTTGTTTGTTTGTTGTCCTTCCTGAATGGATGCATCTACCAGAGCATCAAACCAAAAGAAATGCTCCTGCAATTTCGCTCCCTCCCCCCAAGTTTACTGAGGCATATGGCAAGAAAATTGAGAGTGGAAGAAAGGTTGATAGAGACTGCGTGGGAGAGAGGTCAGGTTGTGATCTCAGCACGACAGACTGATTTCTTTTTCTTGCTCTCGTGTCCCAGCATGGGGTATATACACAGTCACACACACAAAGTCTTTGTCAGCAAAATGAGCCCGGAGTTCTCATCTCGTGCGTTACTTTAAAGGTTTCCATTGCCCTTTCCGCCATATTTACATCTACCATGTGTTGCAGTGAGTGCCATCGCATTCTAGTAACGTTATTTATTTTTCAGTCTAGACAGGCATGCACACATTGAGCTGTGATTGTGTGTGCTCCGTGCGTAATGAAGAAGCAGTCATTTAAACACGTTAATCCCACGTGCATGAATCTTATACCTGCGATCATGAATGACAATCATGTTCATCATCTATTCAAATTAATACAGCAGCCAGAGATACAGTACAGCTATGTGAATGTGATGATGAACAGGGATCTAACAGATGTTTTGTGTCCGTGTAAAACGGCTAGATTTGTCGTCCGTAATGAAGAAGCTTACGCACAAGACTTGACAATGGTAAGAAAAATGGGATGAATGTTGCGGGGTGCGCCAAAAAGAATGGGGTAAGTGGCTGCTTATATAACTTAGTATTGTAATTGATGAGATTACACGAGCATGCGCCTCTCGCACTTCATTGAAGAACTCCATTAACACAAGGTGTGTATTCATCAAGCCAGTCAGGATAGCTGAGGCTCAAGGGAAATATCATCCGTCATTGTCCAGTGCTTGTTCATTAAATTTCATATTGTGCGGGTTTGAGTTGGCTGCTCTTGCCGAATGCTTATCTACCTCAGCCGTCAACTTGTGAGAAGCAGAAGGACAATGATCGATCTCGTACAGCGTAAAGGATGATGGATCTACAGTTTAACGGATATGATTATACAATATTCTTTTGTTCCGTTCATGAAACGTACTACAGTAACTTCAGCTTGTTTGGCCAAAGGAACTGGTTATCGGAATATAGAGGGATAAGTAAAGGTATGCGAAAAGAGATAGAGACTGCTGCAGACGCTCATGATAAATGGGGAGCAGGGTGTAAGCGGCAGGAAATGCTGTCCCTGGGTTTTTCAGCGATAAGCACCATGTTAACGGGCCGTGTGGAGTCGGAATTTCAATCCGTTTCCATTTAGCATCAATGTCAAGGACAGCTTCAATGTCAAGACAGACCCACCTCAGTGCACCGGTCCCACTCGCAGATTACCAGAAACTTCAATCAATAACCTTGCATCTTCTGTCTACCCTTGTGAACAGACAGGTCCATACACTGCATAAACATTATATAGATGCTTTACTGTAAGACTTGTTTCTTGTTTTTGCACAAATGGAGAAGAACCTGGTCTGTTAATAATCCGTAGTGGATAGATCATTTACAAAATAGTTAGAAATTTTGTTCAGAAAAAATATAGACAAGATGCTCATGAGCATGCACGACAATGAATTACATGAGTAAAACTTGATCTTGGATAGGAATGGTTTTCCGGGAACAACACCGTACAAAGTTGTTTCAGCACCACGGTAGTCTGATATCATCAAAAGTAAGTGTTGCTTTAGCTGCTGTTATTATTCTCTTTGATATAATCAATATACCTTCCTTAATTTCAACAGTCTTTGGATAGAGTCTGCTTTTAGTGTGGGCATGACGTTGCAGTTAAGGACTCTTGCCACTAGATACTGCTCCTACCTGACAACTGAATATCTCTCTCATAACGCACACGTTTGCACCCAACAGTCAGATGACTCGAACCGCGGATGCAGCGCTCTCCATCTGTCTGAGGAAAATCGGCTCTGATTTGTAGTGTGTAGAGAATAATGTATATGTACAGTTAAAGCATGTTCGGTGAGATGTTGGAGCTTAGACTTCTGTGATCGATACGTCACAATCCCCAGTGCAAATTCAGGAGTTTTCTGACACCTGCCTGTTTTCACTCTTTGAGCCTTAGGTTTGCCAGCTGCTCTTACGTCTCTGTGTCTAAGAAGTTCTATTTTCTAAAATCTGTAGGTGAATTTTGTTTTCATTTTCCCGGTGGTCCACATACAGTATGCATACAGCTTTTATGATTTAAAGATGGAATCTCTACGTTGTCTGAACTGTGAAATATGCACATGACTTAATTCACACCCTAGAAGCATAGGGTTACCACTTCATGCCCAATTTGGCATCTTCAGTTGCCATTCAAAGATTTCACCCATCTCACACTTTTCCACCTACATGCATCCCTTTCATGATCCATGGGACTATCAGTTCAAATGGTTTCCGGCGTTCTCTGCAGCCTTTATCCTTCATTTGATTTGAAGGGATGGCCACAAAACAAATAGATGAGCTAAAGGAAAGAATGTCGTCAGACCGGAGACATTCTTCCATCCATTTATCGTCTCTTCTTGTTGCCGTTGGTTGCAAAAATATTTTGTGTAATGGCAGACTAGTTCGGCAAACATCTTTGACGTTTATTTGATAAAGTGTGTTTGTTCCAGCTGCTGTTAGATCTGAGCCCGGGGACAGAGGCGAGGCGAGCGTTTGGTAACTGCTATCCATGCAGCGAATGGCTCTTAGCCTAAAGCTGGGGCTTGAGACAGGCTGTAGACAAATGAAATCCCACATTTCCAATAAAAGAACTCGGATATAAAATCTAAGGCAGCTGTAGTTTAAAAGTTTTGAAAAAATAAAATGGGTAGTTCCAAGTCTGTGCTATGTTTTGTTTATTTGTTTTATAAGAATTTTTTTGCTAAAACACCTGTACCTTAGACATTGGTTAAGTTAAATCGTATAATAAATCAGGTATTTCTCTCAGCGTCACATGCGGTGATGCTTTTTTGTCATGCGACAGGTGTCAAAAGGTGTCGGTGGCGTGTAAATGGTGTCAGGGGTGGATGTGACACCTGATGGTCTCTGTTCTTAATCATGGAGGTTTGACGTCAGTCTGGGGGTAATGAACACTCAGTGGTGACAAGATGGTGCTAGTTACGACATCATCCTTTTCATACCCTCCAAAAACAACCCTGACTCATGGCAGACCTGAGTGGGTGAGGTTATGAATAAAGGCGATGACAGGTGGCTCCAGTTCCCCGAGGCCCACATGCAACATGGGCATTTATTTTTATTGTTGTCATTATTTATTTGTATTCTTATATAGTTATTTATTTGTATTGTTATTACTGTTACTATTCGTAATTTGAAATACTATCCATAAAGTACTCCTAAGTGTGTGGGCAGATTTATTTAGATCATTTCAAAATGCGTGTGGTCAATAAAAATCAGTAACAAATAATCACTATATTTTATGTATGTATATAACCATAAAGACGTACAGTCTTACCTCACTCATAGTCTAGTATTTTTTGCATTGGAAGCTCTGATGTCTCTATGTAGTTCTACAGGATCTTTCAATTGAAGTTCAGCACCTATCTTGTGGACAGCTCCCTTTAGAACCGATGGGCAGATACAGCATCACAGACAATTGATTTAATGTAAATGCCACAAATATAACAAGTTATGGGAAGGGGAAATAGGCAAATGTTATCATATTACTGGATATGCATATTTTTGCACGTACAATAGCCAATAATATTAATTCCACCACTAAATTCTAAAAGTAAGGGATTAACTAGAAAAAAACATTATCACTTGCATTTTTCTGGTGTCACTTTCTAATCAGAGGTGTTAACAGCATTCGCATGTTTATTTTTGTGTATATGTTTGTGTATTTGCATTTGTGCACGCTTTTTCCTGTGTAAATCATCACATCCCTCTGTGTGATCATGGCAAAGCAGCCCTGCAAACGTCCAGCACGGAAACATATGCACAGATCAAACACAGACACACCTGTTCCAACAAGCTGCCAGTTTACACGCATTCTTTGTGTTTTGAGGCTCACACCACTTGGGATAAAGGCCTCGGAGACCATTCTGTTGTCACTTTAGTGGTACTGAACAGTGCAACCTTGACACCGTATAAATTATTCAACATATTTTCACATTTTAAATCATAGATGTTCATTTGGACATCATTTTATTTGGATATAGAACTTGTCTAATTTTCTCTTTTTATATATGCATTATTATTATTCACAACCATTAGTCCTCATATACTTCATATAATTCAAAATATGTTTTGAACTTAAATACTTGAGTAAATAATACATTTAAAGGCAATAATTACATTCATTAAATCTTCTTACATGGATCAAAAAATCTTTTGAAACATTTTTGGTTAAATTGATTTATGTAAGCAAATGTAATAATTAGTATTTTGTAGGGCTGTCAAAAGATGAATCGCGATTAATCGCATCCAGAATAAAAGTTTGTGTTTACATAATATATGTCTATGTACTGTGCATATTAACAAATATTTACATGTATTTATTTATATTTACCAACAATTGAAATTATATATAAATGTTTAATAATGTTTTTATTTTTCCTAAATATATGCATTGATGTATATGTGTTAATACATACAAAATTATTATGCACACAGATATATATTATGTAAACACAAACTTTTATTCTGGATTCATCTTTTGACAGCACTAGTATTTTGTAATGGATATTTTGACACATAATAATGTATTAGAGTATATGCACCCATAAAGAATGATTCAGTCTAGATAAAACTCATTTTGTGAGAAAAACATAATTTTGCAACATAGGTTAATAACTCTGAAAATACTTAATCCAATATACAGTTATTCCTTGATACGTCACCACCTTTCATCAGTTCTTCAGAATCAGTAGCAGATAAGTAACACTCAATTAGTTTTACAAGAGTTTATCTTCTGTTAAAACTTCTGCAGTTTTCCTTGACTCCCCTAGAATGAGTGCCAGCGGATAGACAGTTCCATTAGAGCAGATGTCAAACCACTCGCCTGCTCTTGTATTGCCCACTATCTGTCTCTTGTGTCACTGACACAAAGAGTAAAGCAGTAAACTGTGTTGCAACTTGATGACTGCTCAGTCAATAATGGCTCTTTCAGCTTTTCATCCACTAAGCAACGAAAGCTCTGTTTCAACGCCGTCATCTTTTTTAAATGTCGGCAGCTCTTCAAAGCCACTCAGTTTTTTGGACTTCACTTGACTTAATGGGGTTTGGCCGTGTGTGGCTGTGTTTTGTGGCACTTGTTATTTATTTCTTCATTCAAGTGAAGGGCTTGATGGCTGTAAAATCAGATTTTAGTCTACCATCTTGAGACTTTGACATCTCTTTGATCTTTGCAACATTGTGATTGCCGTCCTCTAATAGGCTGTCACGCATAAGCTAAAACCGAGAGAAACTCATTCAAATAACAAGGTTCAAAGGAAACTAAATCACTTATACATCCAGTACTCACCACAGTGTTGCTATTTAACTTCGACTTCTGTATTTTTTTGCCAATTTTTTGACCCCAGTAAAAGGCAGCGTCGTCACTCACCGAAAACAGAGCCACCAGAAATGTCAGAATTTACATCAAAGGGATGTGGAGTCAACAAATGTGACTGTGTGTGTGTGTAAAGTGATGCCTCGGAGACCACTTCTTTTTTGTCTTTTTACTTTCTTGCGTCTGATGACAGGATGTGCATATTTATTTGCATAACTGAAGGATTCATGAAGACTCTTTCTTTCTTAAACAATGACTCAACAATCGGCTTGGAGATTCTTTGTGATTAATATTAAACAATGCTTCTGTTGCAAACCCTGCTGAGCTGCCGGGCTATCTGCATAGGCAACTGAGGCGCCGTTTATAGTAGTGATGACCAACTGTCATCAACAACCAACTTATGTATGCCCTCTCAACTGTTTACATTTGTGTATGTCTGAATGGTCACGTGACATGCGTTTTCGGTAGTGTAAGCGCAGATTTTTTTCTTAAACGCATGTGGAAACGGCAGCATAAACGAGGATCGTTCGTACGACAACGGGTAATGTAAACACCACCAAAGGCGGGCTTCAAAGGCAGCATCCTAACCAAAATATTTAAATATAAAGCTTGTTTGCAAAATAGATGAAAGAATTTAGGCTTTATGTGGAAACCCAGAATGCATTGCAGAGGGTGTGAGTGATGCTGTCTTTGAACTTAATAATTTTTAGGCAAATGATACTATAGGGCAGCAAGATGCTGCTGTCTGGTGTTTGAAACTGACTTGTCAGAAGTGTGCCCATGAAGAAATATTCTGTCTCAGTTGGTCAAAGGTCACAGCTCATCAGACGTAATCCATTGTCAACTTTAACTCAGATGTTGTAATACATTGTTATTACTCATTTTCGCAGATCCTTGTGTGGGCAGATTATTTTGACAACATTGCTGTGTACTATAAACTTTCTAAAAACGCAAAAAAACCTTTTTCTAAAACAACTTTTCTACTTTATCGTGGTCATGTAAACATACACTAGGTACAAGTCTCCTGTTGTTCTCCATTAATCCAATTTATGTCTGGTAGAAACAACTTAGACAAAGATTTGGAACAGAACGTGTTTATGTAATGTTTATGCAGGTTGTTTTTTGTAAAACAGCATTCAGCATAGCTCCAAAAAAGCCATGGGGCCAATCGTTGAATTCTTGACTAATAGATTGGGACACATTGTGCCAATAGGTGTCCATATTTTTGTATCGCCTGAGTATGTTTGTACATATCCCCTGTGTCAGGCTTATCAATTTGGAGTGAGCTCCATTGTCCGTCGAGCTGGAGGGAATGACCTTTCAGAAGGCGCTACATGCAGATTAGCGCGCTTTGCTCTGCCACTGAGAATCATTTGCACATTGTAATAAACCGCAGGCTTGCCTTTGAAAATTAATTAAACCTACAAATCTAAAAGCCCTGAAACGAACAGAGACCAAAGCCGAAACTGTCCACCTGAAGTCTCTTTGTTCCCTTAAATAAAAACAGAGGTGTATTTGCATAAAAGTTGTCGTCGGGAAAACTGTCAGAACAGTCACTTTATCCTCAGCATGCACCTTTCAAACGATGAACAATTTGCGTGACCACCAGAGGGAAAATCTGAGAAAATATAATCCATGAAATGCAGACAGGGCGTGGGATTTGGTCAGGAATTTGAAGCAGGTGCGGACTTTTAACACGCCATAAAATGATGTTCTCCTCTAGAGTCTGCAGCTAGCCGTGAGGTGAGAGAACAAGGGTGGAAAGTATTCATTATGCATTAAAATATGAAATCACAGCGATTTAATAGCACTTGGCACCTTTAGCCCTCGTGATTTGAATGCGTACTGCATAAATAATTCATACTTCTTCTGTAATGGTAATGCGCTGGAGTTGTAGTAACCTCAGTGTAATGGGCTAAGGTTTCTTTAACATTGTGGCTTTACCGCCGGCTACCATTATGACTTGGCCCAGTCTTCACAGAAGCCTCCGGACTCCCCATTTCTAAAGCAACTGCACAATTAGGTGCCAATAATGAGTCATGAAAGAAAACCATCCTTTCCTTTTAGTTGCTTAACTTATAATGGAACTTATAACTTAAAATGGAGTTTCCTGCGCTTGGAGAATAATTGTATAACGTCACAACACGAATACAAAGACAAGTACTGCCAAATTGGAATAGAAGACGGAAAGTGCATTAGCGGCAAACAATCAAATGACAAAACTCAATTTTGTGACTAGTCACTGTTAAAAGCGGGTTCGTGTTTGATGGCTTCCATTTCCTATTGATCAGACAATGTCAGAAAAACCATCGAGTGTCCCACGTTGGCCTTTCATCTTCTATCAGACATGTCTGAGTGCACTAACAATGCTCCCAGATCACAAGACCTCTCGTGGGTCTAATAAAGATGTAGTAAAATCTCCCGCTGATGTCAAATTCCAGTTCATTCTCTGTGTTAAAGTGCTGAGCTTAAACTTCAAAAGACTTCACTTTGCAAAAACACAATCCGCAATGCCCAAGCTGCCTATGCAGTCTAAGCAATACTTTTAATAATCGTTTTTCATTACAATCCTTATTTTCCATTCGGGATTTCATTTTCATTTCAGTCATTGGATAGCGCCAATATAATACGTAATTAAATGTGACACGCCGCCATTTCAGATTTGCAATTGAGATCCATTGTAGAATTGTCTTTCAGTCACGCTGTAAAAACTTTGAGGCTTAATTGATATTGCCATGGGAGTGTGTGTTTGTTTCTCAAATTGTCTGTTATAGGCATTATGGGTCGATGCAGGAAGAAATAACTGGATCGTGTGAAGATAAATTGTCCAGGAGATGGTTTAATGAGCGTTTTTATGAACTCTGAATTGCTCCAGTAGGGTGTCTGATTGATGGTTTGTTAAAGAACTGGTGTGTTGTTTATAGGGATGATGTGGTCTGTGGTCATTATGAGGTAAGCTCATCGACTGGAGCCTTTTATGATTTACAGGGCTGTCTGCTCATCCCAAAATGATCTAAAAATACATTGTATTGGAGAAACAGAGGTTCAGTAAGGATCAAACATACCTGTTTGGTTTGGTATATTCTGGTCACTAGCCCTTATGGAATATTTTTCTTTGTCATGTTTATTTCTTGGCTGGGTAAGCTATTACAGAATGTCAGTGGTTCAGACCGTCACATGTACAGATCCTTTTTCGAAAGGTTAAGACATTATTGATCTCTGTGCAAAATAGCCACCTGGATGTGCCCTCTGACAAAATGCCAGAAGATTTGTTTCTGCGACCTTGAGAACAGACAAACGAAAACGATATTCGTTTATACTGCTGTTTCCACATGCGTGTTAGAAAAACGTGCAATTATACTACACTAGCGAAAACGCATGTCACATGACCATTCAGACATGATGTAAACAGTTGTATCGACATACACAGGTTGGTTGTTGACGACGGTTAATAGCCAGTACAAAGTGAACATGATGGCAAGGAAAAGCAAGGTCTTTGTGTGGATAACGTTAGATGAGGTAATCCATGTTATTAGGCTTGTTTGATTTCATCCGGCGCTACGCAGACCGATCGACGGATGACGTTGCAGTACTGAGAGCACGATTTAAAAGCATACGGCTCTCGATTCTGTCTCGCGTTGCTGTAATGTCACCGTGTCGATCTGTGCACGCCTTGCAACTTGAAGTCATGTCAGAGATGGTGATCGAGAGGCAAACTTTTAATGAGTAAATATTCTGCAATGTTGATATAAACTGTTAGATTGAACCCTGTAGGAATGGACTCAAAGCAAGTAAAAAGCTGCATTGTGGTAATGGAACCCAGGCATTTTAACCTCATTGTATAACTGCTATGCATTTGTGTATTTGTAGATGAATTTGTTGTGCCAAACCCCATTACTGTCACTTTGTTCCGAAACAGTTTTTCTCAACAAGCAGGCGTACACTAAATGCAAAGCAACATTACACTGGCTAATATGTCCCGGTGTTTCCAATGAAGCAGCTTATTTTCCTCTAGAGTCTGTCGACCTTTGGTTAATAAGGCTTGATGAAAGTCAATGTACTGAGCGCCACTCTCCACACCGCGCAGAGGGCGAAAGAAGCTGAGGCTTTTATGGAAGTAAGGGAGATGAAATGGGCCTCAATGTAGGGATATCTGATGGAGAAGTATTAAAGTCTGCTAGCATAGACGCCTATTTGTAGATAGCTGAAAAGCAATCTATTTAGGTGGCTTGGATTTGGAGATCCTCTTTTCATTCGGATATGGGAGTCAAGTGTGTATTTTTGATGACATCTTTAATGTTGCTGTCTCAGGGTTGACTTGAATAAGCAAAAGGGAAGTCTGTTCATATCAGGTTTGGACTGCGATGGCTGCGGCCCAGCATTATGTGAACGTCTGCAAGTTTATTTTTAGGCAGTGTTGCAAGAAGCTTGTGGAATTTCAAGGTTTTACAGCTGCTAAGCTGCAAAAGTAGACTCATCAAAACGTTTTCCTGGCCAAAAATGGCGATCTGTGGGACATGGTTTGGTTCCAAAACCAGTTGTTCTTGGTCTAAAGTGGTCTGCCATTATACAGTAAGCTCAATATTTCAACAGGGATGTTTAGAAAACATGTAAACGTGTTCTGCGTGGTGCCAAAACTGAGAATTTACTGAATTGCTTTGTGTTTCCATAAAATGGGCCTGTTGTTGGCAATTGAGGATTCATTATAAAGTGCAGGCCTTGTGTACTTGACGTTTTGAAGATAAGCCATGTGTCCGTGGCTCAGAATAATGTTTGAAACAGTAAGTTGGCTTGAGGTCATGTTCAGATCTGCCCTTTTCTGTTCTCTGTGTGACATAAACAGGAAATGACACGTACCGCTTTGAGTAGGTGAGGAAGAAAGAGGACGCTGCACAAACACACATACAAATA
Source organism: Triplophysa siluroides (assembly GCA_006030095.1). Lineage (NCBI taxonomy): Eukaryota > Metazoa > Chordata > Actinopteri > Cypriniformes > Nemacheilidae > Triplophysa > Triplophysa siluroides. The sequence continues at coordinate 1,657,910 of VCII01000691.1, forward strand.
ACCAACACCATCCCGTATGCCTATCTTCTATAAACAAACTACGTCTTTTTGATTTAACCTGGTATTTAAAACACTTCCCATAATCATTTATATAGTCTGTAGAAACTTATAGACTGTTTCAGCGGCAAAAACATTAAGAAATGTTTTGTGGCCCAAACTTAACTTCCGGAAGACCTTTGCAAAGCAGAGTAGTTTTTAAATGTAATTTAATACAATTCATAATAAAATATTATGTGATACTATTATAATTAATATGAATTTATTATCAAATACATTTTATTATAACTAAACACAGACCGGAAGTTAACTCTGGGCCAGGCACGTGCGCCCGATGAAACCATCTATAAAGATATGTATAAAGCATGGTGCTTTAGTTCTTATTACACATTTTGAATGGTTGGTATATGTAGTCCTGGTATAAGTGACATGTCATTTCAAACATGCCCTATATCTAAATCATCAAGTCTGCTGGTCAACTAGTATAAATGTCTTACTAGACCAGAGACCAGAACCTCTGACACAAAGCTCTCGATGTCTCCGTCTCTTTGAGTCCGGTACTGGCTCTGTTGTGTGGAGGGAAAGGTCATAGCATCCTCCCTTCAGACCTCCCTCAAGTCTGGTTCTGTAATCTCTGTACTTTTGCCAAATCTCCCACTGCTCTCCAGTCTGTCCCTACACACACACCTCTTATCCTCTGAATGGCCTCTCGTCTTTCCCTTTCTTTCTTTTTCATCTCAATTATTCTCTCATTCAGTTTGCCATTTATTAATTTCACACTTTAATCCTAACTGCCCCTCAAATTATAATGGAGCATGACTAGCCGCATTGGACCACATCAAGTTGATTATTTATTCCTTGGGCGCTGCTTGAGAAATGACCCTCCTTTTTTATCCCTTTCTTTTTCTCTGCGACTGTCTCGCTTATGCAAATGATGGAAGTAATATCTTCATTTAAAGAAGCGAATCTTTCCTAAAAGAAAATCTGGACAGATGCGAATTTGATCTACAAAGATTTGCTACTAAGTTCTTTGGCGTTTACTCTACATCTCTTCATGGTAATTCAGGCAGGCATGTTGTTTTAGTGTTATCGATTTCAGAATTGCCCACACATAAAAAGCAAATAAAACAATTTACAATTACCTTTTCGAATCTAATACAACAGTCATTCTAAATCAACTCTATCGCTCTCAAGCTTCGGACACGCATTAGACATGTAAGTGGCACAGAGTTATTTATATTTAGGTGTGTCTGCACTCCTGCGTTTCATCATCATGCCAGGGCTGTTTTTCTGGGTCAGAGAGAAAGGGAAAGTGAGAGACGCAGGCAGGCGGATCTTTCAGGATGCACAGAGGGGAAACGGGCTTATTCGGTTGGCACCTCTTCCTCCTCCTCTTCCTCTCTGGCTAAATATAAATGTGACTGGCTGTCAGCAGGGGCCGTGGCTGTCGCTGTTGGTGGAGATGTCAGTCGACCTTGGGGAGTTAACGGTTCAGATAGCTCACTACAGAAACAGTGGGACATGAGTAGTGCCGGAGAAGAGAAGAGCGTAAGGCACGGCACAGCATATGAAATAATGTATTTTTTCTGGGGTTTGATGTTTTCTCACTCGCAGATAACATCACTGAATTCTTCTGTGTGGATAAGATGGCTACTTGTCAATTTATTTTTGTTTTTCACATATTTCCATAACACACAGGGCAATTTGATCAAATATAATACAAAGGTGACTTTCTAATGAAACCAACAGAACAGCCACACATTAAGAGAAGCAGAGCTGTCAATGTGAGCGATCGTTCCTCGCCCTTCATTTTCATACGCCTCCCAGTGTCATACGAGGTTCAGCGCTGAGACTTTCTGTCTCCTTATTGATGAGCGGGGTGGAGTAGGTGCAGAATACAGAAGCCTCATCCGAGCACGGAGGCTTGCGGCTGTACCGCCGCCCGGGGTCTTCGCTTTGTCACCCATATCAATCATTCCAGCTCCTTCGCCGATGCCTCGTTGGTCATTGTTTCAACCTTGAGCATTTTTTTCACATTGTCTTCATCGCTGCCATCAATCAACCACAGCGCTCTCACTTTCTCTCGCATTCAGGAAGATAGCAGGGGAAGCTCATTTGTTTCAATTCTTTATACGCTTATCATTTTAATAGCACTCTCACTGACCATCATTTTCGTGTTTTAAGGAGTTAGCTGCTCGAATTGTGCCCCAGTCAAGCAGAAGCGGTGTTAAGCACTTAATGTTCTAAAATGAAGGAAATGGCATTCAACAGCTTTAGAGATGAGGTGGGCGGCTGTTAACATCGCAGTGCAACTTTTTTCTTTTGCTTCCTGCCCTCTGCTGTGCCTAAGTTGCATCGTCTCCTGGTGGAAAGGACAGATCCCCAAAGGGGACGTAAAGGTCAGAGACCCTCTGTCACACCCTATTTCCCTGAGAAGTGCAACTGCTAAGAAACAGCGGGCAGCATTAAAGACCACCGGTTAAAGCCTAAAGCCCTCATGACAGCACTTCAATGAGTTATTGATCACCAGCAGAACTTCCAAAAATTAGAAGGGACACTTCAGCTCCGAAGGGCGCTCGCCAAATAAACAATGGCTGAAACATCCCAAACTTCGACGACCTTCTGACCTCGATATTTCAAGGTATTTTTATCCTCCCATCTCCATCTGGCTCAATCACTTGTTTTTTTTTGGGAAAGCTGTGATGGTAATGATGCAAGATGACAGGCTTAGAAGGCTTTCTTCCACGAATGCCGTGAACCCTTTGCCATTCAGGCTTGATGAGGCAATCACGGCCTCTTATTGGCCTGGCTATTGAGTGTCTCAAGGGGCAAACTGTCAGACGGTTGTCTCCAGACCATTTTAAGGAGCATTTGCCATTTGGACTGCTATTAGCTGAAAACGCCTCAAAGGAACACTTTCGTGAGCTTGTTGACCAGTCAGGTTAAGACTTAAATAATCACACTGAGGCAACTCATTTTAAAATGAATGGTGGTGGGTGACTGGACAGATTCTCATGAAATACTGATGTTTTTCATGAATTATTGATAAAGGTGAGGTTTATCTTGGATTCATACGCGGGCATTTGCTTAACGCCGTGCTGAGCAGCTGAGCTTGAGGTACAGGAAGTCAATATCGCTTTCACATCGCTTTGTTTTCTAAGCACTGGAGACTTCAAATCAGATAGGTCTGCTGTGTCAGTCGGAGAGAAAAATATGTAAAAGCAACATCTGAACTTGTGTCTTTATGAAACATTTATTATTGAACATTACCATGAACATTTATTTTATTTTGTAGCTATGATATCTTTAACTTTAATGTCATCTTAGGACCAGTGGTGTTCAGTTGGGTTCAGGGCTTTGTGTGGGTCAGTCAATATTTACACACATTTTTCATTCTTGACTTTTCTTTCTTTCTCACTTTTCTTTCTTGATTTACCATTTGCTGTGTATTCTTTTTATAAAAGTCTGTCATCAAAAACGTTTTTTTTGTTTGCTTTTTTACATTTCATTTTATTTAGCTGCAGTTGTTTGACTTTATTACCCTATATATAGTCTTGATCTCATGGATACTTCTAGCCAACAATTTTATAATGTCGAGACAGATGCGCATGTGCAGTGATGCACATTTGTGTAAACAAATATGTATGAATGTGAGATAAAATATGTATATAAACAAAAAGCTGTCAAAAAGATAAATAGTATATGCACTGTTTTCTATAGTAATGTTACATTAAGGTGATAGTTCCCCCAAAAATGAAAATTCTGTCATCACCTTTTTTGTCATTTTACACCTGTATGACCGAACAACAGCGGAATCCATTCACCTCCATTGAATGGACACAAAACCAGTTTAAGTCAGTTCGTACCGCCATTGTTTGGTTACCAACATTCTTCAAAATATCTTCTTTTTGTTTTCTTTAGAAGAAAGAAAAGCAAATAGGTTTGAAATGACAAGGGTGAGTAAATGATGAAATAATTTTCCTTTTTGGGTGAACTATACCTATATTATTTGTGTGAGCTTTTTGAAAGTTCCTATTTCAATTGCATAAAGCATTAGCAATAAATAATAATATACCAATCCATATCCTATTGATATTTTGTGCTTTCAACAATATCTCACGAGTGCTTCCAATGATGCACTTCCATACATATCGAAAGGAAAGCTTGCTGTGGCATCTTGTTTCATAACATGTCTGTTTTACTGTATACACAAAGGTAGGCATTCTGTTGAATTCCCATCACAGGGGTGAGCCGTAATGACATGGATGGCTCTATCCAGCACATACTAGGATACGCAGCACAGTGGAGAAGGTTTACATAACACACATCCCCATGCAACTCGAGCACAGCCCCGTGTCGAAGAGAATGAGATAATATACACACAATTCTATCATACTCGCACAATGTAAATGTCATAATGAAATCAGTCTCCTAGACATCCAAAGATGGTGCTGCCTATGGAGTGTGAAATTCCCTGCCAGCTGGGAAACCAATCTAATCACACAAACATATTTGATACCTTCCGCTTAAAGATTACACATAACTTTACAGTAACATACAGACGCCGACTCGCGGACAGCGATAAAAATATCGAAATGCATTTCATTTATGGCTGATTGCATTTTCATTAAGCTGTAATAAGCAATCAGTATGTGATTTTCCTGAAGAGGGCTCCATCGCACAACACTAATTATGGCATCCAAACTCTAGACGTGCAAATAGGATGCGATTGCTTCAAACTCACTCGGTACAAACCCTGGATCCTTTTGTTTACTAAGCATTTATAATGAATGCAAAGTGGCATTGGGAAATTACAGTGTTCATTTTGCTTGCCAATAGACATTAAATCCAAATTACAATTGGAAATTGAGCGTCCTCAAATGAAAGGATTGTCTGACATTTGTTTCCCACGCAGGATGCGCAAGAGGAAACTTGTGATTTTGGATTGCGAAATATCTTATGGAAGCATGAATAACTTTGTTTATCTATTGTACAAAAATGATGGAGCTGTAAATTGTAGATGAATCTAATAATGTAATGACATTTAACATTAATGCATTTGGCAGACGCTTTTATCCAAAGGGACTTACATTGTATTATACTATACATTTGTTTCTAAGTACGTGCAATCCCCTGGGATCGAACCCACGACCTTGGCGTTGCGAGCTAAAGGAAAGCTGTCTGGGCTTTATAATAGTCTCAGAAAGGGTAACAACGGTAATATTGGTTAATAGGTGAATCTTTTTAAATAAAATAAAGAAATATATACGGTGGAGAGAATTTATATTTTCTTTAGGGCCATTTTAGACTGCTGCGGGTTGTAATTTGGAAGACATGTATTAACACATTATGGTGGTAATTGTATGCTTGTTTGATTCATAGATAAAATATGTAGAAATGAGAAGGTAATGATAATAAATACTTAAACAGTTTTTTGAAGTCTTTGTTATATACTGTAAATATGAAATTGAACATGAAACATGAATGCAACATTGATGGGACTGGTTCTAGCTAAGGTTCTACACTTTCAAAAGATACTTATAATAATAAACAGATAAATCTAGTTTTCTGCTCCACATGTAAATAGATTTGATGATACAATATTGGACCCACCAGGTGGGAGGTTGCAGAGTTGAAGAGGTTAAAATCTTTTTTTTGGAGTTGAATTGTGACCGTGACATGTTTCCGTAGTTGTTCAAAACATCTGAATGAAATTCACAGTATTCTGAGTTTGTGAATAAAACAGCCTGCATGTTTTCATTCGATTCATTGAAACACCATCCCTTTTAACCAGTAAACAGAACCATGTTTCCAACAGATGCGAGGAAGCAGATCAAATGCCGCCCCTTTGCTTTATTACATAGAAACAAGGTCGGACTGGGAGCACTCCATTATGTTAGGTATCTTCGTAACGTATTGGCAACCCTCCAGCTGAGCAGCAGTAAGCACTTCCATTAAAACCACTATCTCACGAAAGCAGCGACGGCTAGGGACCTGAGAACAAAGGCTGGAGATCTTCTACTTCTTAAACGCCACTTGTTTTTGGGGTCTCAAAGGCAAGAAACGCATCCTCTTGTTCTCAGGAGAAATTCTATGTGAACGACCAAGGATGACAATAACAAATGCTTCTGCTGAAGCAAAACAATATAATGGGTTCTGGGTATTTATCTCATTAGTCAGCTCTCACAAGAGCAGCAAGAACCCCAATATAATGGCCAAGCGGTGGGTTACACCGGAATATTTTGTTAGCATGCTAATGCTAATTTCTTCATGACGTTTGGGCTTCTGAGAGCTGTAGCGTGTTGCGTAAGTGCTTGAGGGTAATGAGGAGACAATTATCCACGGGCCCCTTGAGACCCCTGCAGTAAAGAGACTGCTGAGGACTGTCTTTGTTGTGAGATATTGAGTGTTAAGGTCAACCTGATGTGATGAGCGTATACATGCCCTTTAAGGTGTTCGTGCTGAACACCTTTGTTTAAGCAAAAATATCAGCACTTATTAAGGATATATATATATTCCTTAAAGAGGTCATATGGCGCGAATACGTATTTTTCTGTGTCTTTGGTGTGTTATAAGTTGCCCATGCATGTATTAGAAATGTAAAATTGCTAAAGCTAAAGTGTGGGAACAAAAGATGCATTCTATCTAAAGCGAATGCTCACCCGGACCTGCCTGAAACGCCTCATGTAACCACACACCCCCACAAATCTACTTCAGTTCGTGGTATGATTTGACCAAGACCGCCCAAATGTATACGCAAGTAAGGTGGTCGTACCTGTCAGTACAACTGCTTGGTAACCTGCTGTTCCAAATATGGTAAGAGGAGTTACATTTCCGTCACACGCTTGCAGTATTCGACCAATCACTACGCACTGGTTAACTGACCAATCAAAGCACACCTCGCTTTTCAGAGCGATGAGCTTTGTAAAAAATCTTCGCATTTCAGAGAGGCGGGGCAAAGAGGAGATACAAACATGCACGGTATGTGAAAAACACAGCGTTTTTGAACCTTAAATCGTGTATACACATTACATTACATCTAAAACAAACAATAATATTTGTTTAAGCCATGTCATATGACTCCTTTAATATTAAGACACACATATGTGGTGAATGACATTATTCCAAACATGTTCATTGACCTTAAGGGTAGTCTATATTAACACGTCATTTTCTGCAGTAATGCTCAGTTTTAGTGTCTATGCACATTTGTTTATGAATCATTAAAGAGTCACAAAATCCAGTTGTTGGATGTGACCGAGGCAAGTTGTCATATTAAAAACTCACTTATTAATTACTTAAAAAGTAATATTCACTGGACTAAAATGTGTTAAAACTAATCTCAGTATGCCCAGCAGTTAAACTTAGTTTTTATTGTTGGACAAAAGCAATGGTTTATATGTGATAAAAATATATTTAAACAAAAATAAATTAGTGCAGTTTTAATCAGAAAATGTATAATTATAAACATAAGTACTTTATTATTGAGAAATAGGGAATATAACAAGTTTCAATTATTTTATGCTTATAACTTCACCCAAGATTGAAAAGGCTTCAAATCATCATAACTGATCCTTAAATGTTTTCAACACATGGCATTACAGATTTGATTACATCGAAGTAAAATGGGTAAATGTTAAAATAAAATGCCGTCCAGAAACATTTTCATTAAAAAAAAATTATTTGGCTTGACAGCTGCCAAACCGGCACCCAGACCCACACCCGCTGTTGTGCTTTTGAATAGACGCTTGATTAAAATGTCAAAAGTAATAACTAGAAATGGGAGACAACACTTTTAAGTGTGTGATCATTATACCACCTTAAAGGGCTTGATTGCCTTTATTATTAGAAGGAAATAGGAAATTAAGCTTTGCACCCGGACACATGCAGCGTGTGGTATTACTGTAGATGTCCCTATCCGTCAGAAACTCAATTTTAGGTATATTGTACTGAAAATTATTATAGTTTCTTCCATGTAATGAAATTACCAAGGTCTGCAAAAGGAAATTGAGGGGAAAAAAGTAATATTTTCGGTGCAGAGAATGTGAGTTTTTTCCTCTTTGTGGTTTTCCACTACTTTGTAGTGATGGTATCAGATGGTGTTAGCTATGAAATATTGTGTGTAATGTGTGTTTTTTTTAGAAATAGTCCTGTAACATTAATGTTTCAACACTGTGGCTCTGATACGTTTTGTTTGAGCATTCCGCAACATTGTTTCAACTAATGATGTGTCTTTATTTCAGTCATTATTTTGCAGTTTGATTTACTGACACCTTAACAACACTTTAAAGCACATCACGATCAGATAATCATTACATTTGCATGACTTTATGAGTAGAATAACTTCAAAGGTCCAGTCTATGACATTTAGCTTCAACTAGTGGTGAGGTTTCAAATTGCAACCAATGGCTCACTCCACCCCTCCCTTTCGTAGCACTACGACGCCTGACACAGGACTAAGATGTCGTCACATTTTCATTACACTGTCATACACTGGACCTTTCGCCCATAACGTATTTACGAAACACGCTCTGTGCAGTTTGTCCGTTAGGGCTACTGTAGAAACAACATGGTGAATTCCATGTAAGCGGACCCGCGGTGTATGTAGATAGAAACAGCTCATTCTTAGATACTAAAAACACTTCATTATGTAAGGTCTTTATATACCGCTGTAGACATAGTTATGTACATTATATTGCGTTTATGTCAACAGATCTTCCAAAAAATTACACATTGGACCTTTAACAGATCAACTTTATTGTTGCTTTTGTGTGTGGATCCAGTTGTTGTTTTTGTGCAATTTGTGCCTCAAAGTGTACAAATGTTTCATGAATATAATCTGTTCAATACTCTGAAGTCATTATCATCCACCTGTTTGGAAAATTTGTTTGGTTTGGAAATGCAGGTATTTGTGACTTACTGGCACTCTTCAACAACATCTTATTTACTTTATCTTTTAGTATTTTAATGAATAGAAAAAAGACTACTTTGAAAATAGCCACTATCAGATTCTGCTTTGAAAAGACTCTGTTATTCTACCCAGTAATTTGAAGGAAATTGAATATAATCTCAACCTAATTTCCCCTGCAAACAAAAACATCCTTGAATGGAACATGCAATAGCCATGATTACTTTATTTGTTGTAGGCCTTTTGTTAGTAGCTTTTAGGGTACTTTTACCTTCAGATGTTAAATCTGTTTGAAGCGTGTTGGGATAAATAAATCTGGTAGACCTTGCTTATCTGAGCTGTTGTATATACGGCATTGTTTCACTTATTGTTTTTCATTTCAGTTATCAAAGAACTATGAAATGTTGCCAAACCTTGCTACTTTACACTTTTCACATTAAAATCTTGATAATAAATAACATCCAGGAACATTTGGCCACACAATCCATTCTTGCATTAGATACCAAAGGATCGAGACGAGTCCCCAGCCCAGTAGGCTATATGTGAATTATGTGAATATGTTTTATGGGAGGATTTGAATTCAAACACGCGCAAGTCAAAGCGCAGTGATCCTCCTTGAGTTCGCTTTTTTCCTCCATCCATTCGCGCGTCTGTGTTACCATTTGCTTGTTATTTGGCGAGATTTGTTTAGTTGGGCAGAGTGAGAGCGTGAGAGAGACTGAAAGTATGTGCGTGAGTGCTTACAACCCTGAGCTCGTGATTGAGTGGACTCCGGATGCTAGGTGCTCTAGTGATATGGGAGGGGCCATACATGCTCGGACGCTCCATTGGGTCATTGATTCCCCATTTTAGCCCCGCCCCAAGTCTTTGTAATGTGTTTCAGAAATACATTTCTAACATCTTTAATGTGTTTAGAAACAATTCTCAGAATTCTCTTTACCCGGACTTTAAGTGTCCAAATGAAGAGTTTGGTTCCAAAATGAGATAACTCTGTTTTTACATTTTTCATATTTTGAAAATTTGATTTAAGCCATAATTACTCAAAAGATACAGCTAACTAACACAATAAAACACAATAAAAACATGATTTTTGACATGACAATTATCTCATTTTGAAACCAAACACTTCAAATACTTGCGATTGGGGTTCATGCATATTTATGCTGTACTTGGAAATGAATAAACAAGGAACTCATTTCAAAGTACAGATGGAAAAACAAAAGGGTGGAGTGTTTTGTCCAGAGCTCTGATAAAAACATGTCCAGCAGTTCCTCCTGCTGTCTGCTGGCTCTAATTGAATCCCTTAGACCTCTGGTGCCAGCTGCAGCCATGAGTCTAGCCAGACCACTGTCACCCAAACCAGATTAACGGCTTTAATCTACAGGGCTTCGGATGCTGCTGTCGCCATGAATGCTCCTCCCTAAACCCACGTACACATTAAACATCCAGCTAATCATTCGGTCCCTGCCAATGATAGACTACGAAATTAATAAGATTGAGCCCCTAATCCAGTGATGGATCATGTTGATCTGGCTGCTGTAAATCAAATCGTGTTTGGATTCTAAAGCTAAGTAAGCTTTTGTTGGGTCAGATTTCTCAAATTAAAAGTTTAAATTTTGTTTAAAAACGTGTTATTGAAACTGAATTTGTATATGTTTTCTCATACACATCAAATCCTTCAGATAAAACCAAACCATCCTCTGCGTGTTTTTCAGTGTTCACTCACATTTACTTTTATGGCTGACATTGCCAAATCCTTTAATATTTCAGTTTATCAGAATATTTCAAATGATCTGAATTTGGCTAAATTATAGGGAATGTTTAAGTTTATATTAAAACCTTTAGTAAGATTGACGTTTTATTACAGGCTTCGCAAATCTGCGCTCAGTTTGTGACACTGTTGTTAATGAAATTTGAATAGAGACGTTTGGTAGATTTCTCTGTTTTTCTTTGGAGAAATATCTGAGACGCAGGAGGCTTGAGCAAAGAAATTTCCATATGTTCTCCGTTTAATTAATGTCAATGAGAAATAACTGAAATATAAAAGAGATCTCACCTGTGTTTTCTTGTGGGGAAATCCAGTTAAAGCTTGTAGCTGTTCTGTGGAACACATAACTTTTTTTACCCTGTTATGACTCGCAGTGTAGCTGGTTTGTTGCTGGAAAAGGAAGTTCACCAGGTTACTTCAGCTAATGACTGGCTTGAACCGGCTGTTGACCTACTTCGGTCACCTAAAATCCAGTTTCAACCAGCTAAAAATCAACTACCGTGTTCCAAAGCGCAGCTACCAGCTCAGCCTAGATTTTCCAGCAAGGGATGGACAGAAAGGAACAAAAAAGATGGTGCAAGAAAGATTTCAGGGGATCTCATTAAAAATGCCACCCGACAGATCAAAACAAAAGAGTGTGTGTGAGAATAAAGCGCAAGACTACACTCCCCAAAAACCACCAGCAGGCGATGAAAGATTCTGCCTGATCTGAAAACTGTGCCACTGCAATATTCCCACGGTCTAACTCTTATTACCAAACCAAACAAAGCATAAGTCACTCTTCTGGATACTGGTTCTACGCCTCTTCTCTGATATATCTGCATTCGTGAGTGCACAGAGAACATGCTGATGCTAAACAGCAGGGGTTGGGTGCATATTACACAAATTTCATGCGCTTCAGTGGGGACCGGCTCTCGCATGGAAAACTCTGTGCTTCTCAATTTCAAACGCATTGTAGTTCTTTCACAATAGCTTTTGGTAAGTGTACGTCTCTGCCTCTTTGGGTCTATCAGGGCATCTCTAATATGTCTCACCTTCTCGCTGCACAGAGAGGCAATCTGGGGGAGTTCAACTGTAAAAATACATTTCTTTCCATGGTAAAATTGCAGGAACTGTGCGGACTATCAAGCAGCCGCATATCCAATTGGAATGCAGAGGGTTTTTTAATCTATTTCAATAGAAAAGCTTTTTTAAATAATACAGTTGTTTTGTCACGAGGGTCTCCTTTGGTGTTCAGCTGGCCACTCACGGCGAGGGCAGTCACGCACCGTCTCATGAGATGAGGGAATGAATATGCTTATCTGCTCGTATTTCAATTGCTCTGGGGTAGTTGAAACTGTTAATACTGTATTGCGAAAATGGTTGAGAAACGAACATAATGAAAGGTCAAAGTAAACCACCTAAATCAAATTTAATTCCATAATTATTTCGATAAAGCATTTTAAAATGATACATTAGTACATGATACATGGCATTTAAAGCAAACACGTATAGCTCAGATTAAATGATTTTAAACATTTTAACTGCATATTTTCCTTCCACACCACAGCGAATTTAACATTGGCTTTAATGAGAGTTGCCTAGCAACCTGCAAAACATCTTTTACACAAAGTTTGCTTCTCAAGGCTTTTCAAAAGGGAGTCGTGCCCAGTATCTATTTCCCTCCTCTCTTACCTTTTCATGTGCCATCTGTCACCATTCAGAAATAATAATTTTCTACCCATCTCTCACCATCCGAAAGGCAGCTTTTGCTCAGTAAATAAAAGTGCAGTACATTTTTTATCAACATTTGCATGTTAACTGTCATGCATTGCGATTTCTATCTAGTTTAGTTCTCTCTTGCCTTTTATATTAAATCGCATATCTTATTGGTGTCATTTGAAAAAGCATGGTTTGGTCAACTTTACTTATTGTTAAATATATATTTTGTTTTTAATAAATGGCCTGTATGTCGGTTTTAAATATGGACAAGGTTCAACATTTATTTGATCAGAGAAATTAGACAGTTTATTATTAAGATATTTTCTTTTATGCTGTCTTTACCTTGAGAGTCCCAGAGTCCACAAAAATGAAGGGCTGTACAGTGTGCGTATATATCGCACATGCTATGAAAAAATCGGTCTGTGCTACGAATAAATGTAATAGTGTAACACGCTGCGATACACTTTGGCAGATACATTAGACAGATCCGCTTGTTTGTGTGAAGTATGTTTGTCGTTGTGCTTGTTTGTGTGTTAACTAATGGCGCACCGCTATTTATTTTAGTTTTATTTAGTTTTTGTAATTGAAAACTTGTTCCCCGGCTGCATCGAGTCCATTGATCTAGATCCTTATGATCTGTGGGAAAACATATTATTTGAACCAGATGATAAAATATTTAACTTTTAGTAAATTTATAAACTGTAGTAAACACTGTAGTATACTTTAATATTTACTTTAGTAAGGTTCAAATATACTATAGTACACAATCATTTCTATAGTATAGTATATAGTATTCTACAGTATTTTTATGGACACATTTATTTACTATTGTATAGTAAAGCATTGAAAATACAGAATTCAGAAAATTTTTAAAGCCAAAAACTAATTTGGGTTTATATAACTAATATGGCCCTAATGTATCCATTTGCATAACTCTAATATCCTTTTTACCTTTTGCCTGTGTATTAATGTGATGACCTGCACTTGTGTTTTTTTTTAAGATGATTACAGACAGACACAAAACCTCTGTACCACCGGTGCTTTTGCAAAAAAAGTCTATAGTAATCAATAATAATAATCATTTTATTGTTTACTTATTTATAAACGAAGCCTAAAAATCAAGACATATTGGAGCTTTAACCCTCTGGTTACCTTGGCATTGCTAGTGCCATCCTCTAGCCACTGAGCCACAGGAAAGCCGCAAAAAATTATACAAAATTACTTTGACTCCAAAAATAAACAAACAATCGGGTGTAGTGTTTACCAACCTGAGATTCTAAGACCATTTTAATTTGCAAAAATCCATTGCATTTGTTTTATGCATTATCTAAGAAAGAGATTTTTTAAGACATTGCCACTAGCAAAATATGGGGATACACAATGAACATGTCATTTTAACAATTTACTCATAAAAATCACAAAATGCTTAACGTGCTCATTTTAATCTCTCAGCGAAAAAGAGGACCCCGTAACCTAGTTCTAAACCATTTTCATGGCTGTAATTATACACATTCCTGCTTCATCACTCTATTCTGCTCGTCTCGTGATAATGTCCATCTGAATGGCGATTTCCACAGAGATAGACAAGGACAGAACGAGCCCAATCGGTATCAATTGAGTACAGTGCAAGAGGGGCCGTACTCATTGCCATGCACCTGAAGAAGCCAAATAATGCATTTTGATTGCGTGATTATAGCGGTGGCTGATTCTGAGTGCTGTCATTCGGTTTTAATGGGCTTGCCGAGAGGGCTTCACTCAAATTGGAATATATTAATGGCATAGTTCTCTATTAATGGCTATAGTGTTAATGTTACTTCATAAGGAAAGAACCTAGGATTTACTAACAGACTTGCTCTGGTAAGGGCTCTGTTTGTATACTCTGAAGAATAATCCTACAAACCCAAAAACAGATTACGGATTACAGATTAGCGAGTGTTGCTAGTTTGGGATTAGGAGCACCAGTTTAACCAGATTAGTACATGTTATGATGCTACAGAAGAAAGGATGAGCAAAATGGCATATTTCTCGAATTTAAGAAGATTGTGGCAGGTTATGTTTTATTTGACCTCATTTGCCTTCTGATGGGCATTTTGATTTGCTTGTGTGTGTAAACACCTTAAAGGGTTCTTCTGCTGAACACAACGGAAGATATTTAGAAATATATTAGTAACCAAACAAATCTCATCTCTCATTTACTACCATAGTATTTCTCCCTACTATGGCAGTAAATGGGGGATGAAATCTGTTTGGTTACTGACATTCTTACAAGTATCTTCCTTTGTGTTGAGCAGAACAAATAAATGTATACAGGTTTGTAACATCTTGAGGGTGAGTAAATGAAAACAGAAATTTCATTTTTGGGTGAAATATCCCTTTAAAAAGACAGGTTGGGATGTTGCAGTTAATGTTAACCTTCTATTAATGTTCTAGGGGTTTCTATTGTCAGATATATTTATATCATTATAAACTATTGCCCATGCTAATTGAAAATTCCTCAAATATTGTTTGGCTCAAAGATTTTGGTCTTTTAAAATATAAATGTAATATCGGAGATAGGGGGATCCTTTTGAAAAGTGGACAATCTTTATTACATACTTTTTGGGAGATTAAGTTTATGTATTTTTATTATTATTTTATTCACATATATTTTATTTTTATTATGTCTTCCATTATATTGTTTAAATAATGTGTGGGATTAAATGTAAAAATGCAATCTGCGATAAAAAATACTATGCTGATAAAATGATCAAATATGCATTTCATCTAACATACATGTAGGTTTTCAGTCACTTGAATATATTTCATATATTTTCATTTAATATTTCTCCCCTACACAGGTAGCTACCATATTACCACACAGATGATTTCCCACTTTAATTATAGTGATCTATATTTATTTTCTGAGACTGGATGACAGCGGTCTGGGCTATAAAGCATGGTTTGTAGTTGCAGGTGGGCACACAGATTTTTCTGTGCTATGGACTGTGCACATCTTGTGTGATTGCTAACTGCAGGAGGAACAGCTGTGTTTCTGCCGCTTCACTGCAAGTTTGTCACCCAGACTTTGAATGAACTGATCAATCAGACCAAACCTCTCTGAAAGGCTGCACGATTTGTAGGGACACTCGGGAGGCAGGTTATGCAACAAATTGAAAGGTGCGCGTTGGTTTAAATTAACCAAGAAAATGCCCATACATAAATCAATTATGGGTTTAAACAAGGTTGGGTTGTCCATATTTTACTCAACCATAAATTGAAACAATCCAGCATTGGTTTTTAACCATATGTCATAAATTAGGAATGGGACTTGGATTACTTTCATGGATGCCATCGTTTTTATTTTTGTTAAATTTGCAATAATCGCGGTACTAAAGATATAAAATATGAACAAATATAAATGCTGTGTTATGTCTTGAAAGCATACAGTGATGTATTTGACAAAAACATTAGATCCTAAGATTGTAGATCAGAAGGTTACATGGTATATGCGGTCCATCGACTAGAATTGAAAACATCCTACAACATCCCTGCTGGTATATGGCAGATGCTTTTCGGGGTGATTTGCATGTTTGCACTGGTGCTGGAATGTGCAGGTAGGCGTCTGAGCCAGGCGTTTTTCGCCACCAAATGTCACGCAATTGATATGTATGACAAAGCGAGCGTTCCAGGCGGCATGCTCTGCCATCAGAGCAGACCGCTGGCTTGTTTTTCTCCTTCATCTGTAGCTGCATGATTATCGCTGCATTTTGATAACGCGGGAGAGTGATGCTGAGTGACAGCTCTGGCTCCTCATCCGCAGCCGGATCAGAATTGACAGCTAGCTTCTGTGGGATGGTCCCCTCCCTCCCATGATGTATCTGAGGACGCACAGCCTGAGAAAAAAAGAAGAAAGGGGACAAGCGGAAAAGAGCCTGCATTTAATTATGCCACCGGCTTCAATAGACTGTAAACTGAATTGATGTGTTAAATTTAATCTTCGCCAAAGCGCCCGTTTCTCACTGTGGTATTTGATAAACAGTGACTTTTTATGCTATCCCCTTTCAGATTTGTTTGCCCGGTGAAGGAAAAGGCCATTTAGCAGAGTTGAAGTGATTATGTTTTTGTGTTGTTTAAGAACTTTCCAGTAATTGAAGGGGGGAAACACGCATTTATACATGTTTTTTTTTTTAAATAACATGCAGCAATATATTGTTTACAGAATTTTGAGTTCACGGTCACTTTAAATCTATTATGAAGGACAATCATTAAGCAATACGTCTCTATTTTAGTTGCACCTGGGTTTGTGTCTTGAGTAAGGAAGAAAGTGAATGTCAAATCTCTGGCCGCACCAATCTGCATGGTGAGCAGGCTGTTCATTTGCATGTGTATAGAGAGGCCATCTTACATGTTCCCTCGGACTCAAAGTACAGACCGTTACCTCAGCTTCGATTGCACATCTTTCGACGTGTAATATCTCTCACTTGGTTATCGCTGCCAATTTTTCTGTTTTTCATCTCGCTCAGTGGATCAACATTTCATTTTCAGTTCTGAGAATTGAAATGCTCCTGCGGGATCTTTACTGTTTCATCATACACGGCAAAATCGCCAGTGTTAACCTTTTTTAACTTGCCGTGTACCATTTAAAACCACAATATTGTAAAAGCCATTGAAATATATTCTGGTCCCATGTTCCTTTGTCAAGGACACCAACAGTCACACCCAAATAAATGTGCCTTCTGTGCAGCCTTTGACTAGTTTTAAGCTCTGAGCATTCTAATAGGATGTTAACTTTCAAGCTTTTATGAGCTTGAAAGGAAGCTCGGATGCAGAGGTCTGAGATTTCCATATTAATAAATCTCACACTGGCTGTTTTTCTTGGTTATCATCTGAGCACCGGATATTATGTCGGTGTTCCTGCTGGAAAGCGCTCCACCAAACCATTACTCCTATTTACCACTTTTATTGAATAGATTGGGATCAAATCATATTTAGAATTGCATTTAATGGTTTTGTTCATTTATTTTCTGCTTGTGATGGTTTTGCAGAACATTCTGTACCTACATCCAGTGGCGTTAAATGGAAATGACGCAGGCTTGCTTAACAAAAGGCTTGCACGGAAGGCAGAATGTGGCCCTCTATTTTATAAAAACAAAAATATATTTTTACGCTCCGAGTAATGAGATGCTGTTTCTGAAAATGAATGGCATAGCTGGTCATCGGTGTATGTTGGGTTTTGGATGTTTGATTCCCAGCATTGGATGCTGGTGTGCTTGTGTCCCCACCTTGCTTCTTAGTTTAACCGGTAAGTCGGCCAGTCTTACAAGAAGGACCATGCTGGTCGACCATCTGCACCACCTAAACTTTGCTGGTGAGCAGCATATCATTGCAATTCGACCAGTTAGTCCAGCATCATGGATTCATGCTGGTCTGAGCTGGTCTTTTCAGCAAAAGCAATATGTAGGTATCAAGTACCTGCATAATGAACTTGTGATTGATTTTCCCTTATCATAAATGCATGGTTTTGTTTGACGTCCTTGTTCTAATTTCGAGCAAGGCTTTCTTTATAAGATGCATGATAATATTAGCAATTTTGTCTCAAGAACCTGCGGGCTTTGGCATCTCAATGGGCTCTTTAGTGTACAACCTCTTGTTGTGCCTTCTTCCTAAGCAAATGAAGTCAGGCCAGTCGGGTCTCCCACTGTGGCTTCGTCTCCGCCCAGCCTGTGCCACTTTGAAGTCTGGAGTAATTAGTTGCCGCCTGTGAAGTAGCTTCGGTAACTGTGATGTGTAGACTCCATTTTCACTGATAATGATCTAGGAAATGTTCCAGCACATTTGTTATCAAATGCATTGAAACTTATGTCCACAATCTTTGCACAAAGGCATCCTAGTTGGTTTTGGCATTGGCAGAGAATAAAACTTGACCTCCAGAAGGTCATTCCAATGGAATCCATTTTGACAGCCAACGTAGTTTACTTAGAGTTCTGAATCTGAATCACAGCAACTACTGTATCAGAAAATCTTGAAAGGTCATGTCATCCAGTGAAATATCTGGCTGTGTAGTCTTTAGAACAAGGTTCTTATTGGTTTATTGAGGGGTTTCTAGAGAACTGCAATTTTCCACCAGCTTCACCCCTGCACCATTGAAGAAATGACCTTGTTGATATCCATTGGGCATTAGGTTCAAAATGTCTTTTAAGCATAATGAAGAGAGGCAATGTTTATCCAATGTTAAAAAACCATGGGATCATTACTCAGGCTCCTTAATTGAGCCTTTGCGGCTTTATTGAATGTAGGTCTTGATTATCAAGAGTGCCGGTCATGTGACAACACATCTCAGTCGAATAGTCTTAGGCTTTTTGACTTTTGCGGACTCATCTCTTGTTTAATGAGAGTCGTGAATAGAATGAGTCCATCAAGTGATTGTCCAAAGGATTTAATCCCCTCCACTGAGACCAAATGGGATTGAAAGCACGTTACCCAAAACAATCCTCATTAGTGGATTTTAATAGATTAATTCTTTACTGGACAGACGTTCATTGTAGTTGTCAAAGAATGGTCAGAGGTGGTTTGTAAAGAGCTTTCAAAAAGCCAATGATCTCTCATTCACATTTAACTGGAAACGTGAAAGGTGGCAAAGCCTTTTGAGAGGGATATGCAAAGGTTAGGTATGTTACTCTACTAATAATCTAAAAGGCTGATATTACAATTACCCAGACCTGTGCAAGTGCTGGTTCATTTGAAAATTACCGGGCAAATTAGGTATTTACAACAAGAGTACAACAAGAGTATGTAGAAAAGAAGGCAAAGGATATCCATGATGTGAGTTTTACGACAGCTCGCTCTTTGTGTGGTAACAGATTTGTTTACTTGTATACAGGGGAATCTCCCAACACCTGTCAAGTGTGACAATTAAGTTTTTATTTTGCATGAAAATGAAACTTCATTTCTATATTTTCATCATTAGATATATACTGTATTTGCCCTGTGAAATCGTTTTTTTATTTGAAAATTAGGCCCCTGGTTCATTGCCAGAAATTTTTTAAAAAAGATTTTAGTTTTTTTTTTAAATTATTATATTATATAAAAATGTACAGTGTAATATCTGTTATTACTTAATGGTTATTACCATTACTTTTGTGGGAATATACTGTCTGCTGAAACAAGCAAATAGTTAAATGAAAATCTTCACAAAAATGTCATTATAATCTGTGTGATTTGTTCTTACTTCTGCAGAACACAAAAGATATTTAGAATTTTTTTTTGTGACCAAACAATTTGGGACCCCATTAACTTCCATTGTATGGACACGCAACCACTGAGACATTTCTCAAAATATCTTCTTTTGTGTTCCACAGAAGAAGGAGTCATATACAGGTTTTGAATGACGAGGGTGAATGATGACAGAATTTTTATGTTTTAAGTGAACGATCCCTTTAGTGACCCTAAGAATGGAATTATATTTAAACGAGATAAAAAATGATCATATAGCTGAGATGTTTCAGCACAGGTTAAATATAGTCAGCTCTAATGCCCCAAAACGAATCCGTTCCCCATCAAAAGAATGTGCATGTGGTTAAAAAATATTTTTTTTTCCACAATGGCTTGTGTTAGAGTTTGATTACAAAGTGTTTTCCAAGTGTGATTTATGAAGTGTAAACAACTCTTCTCATCTCTATAAGGCCAAAGTTATTGTCTTTGAGCAGTTGAAGCTGATGAGGTTGTGAATAGCTTATGTATACTGTGAGGGAGAAAGATGTCTTTAGAGCCACAAATGAGCCTCAAGTCTGTGAATCCACCTCTCGCTCAGGCAGCACCTGATTGTGTTGGCCCATCTAACAGCCTGAACCGGCTCCCCTGATACCCATTTCAAAATCGTGTTGAATCCAGACTCATTTTTAGCTATTTTCCAGGGAGACCATTGAGTGTAGGCTGAAATTGCAGCTTGTTACGTTTAGGCAGTGTTGACTATCCTAATTGCTGTCTGTCTGGATCTCATCTCTCTCTTGGCCTGTACCAGAAAGTTCTATCCATGCAGCGAATTAGCCGACGCCTTTCCCCTCAGAGTAGCTCAAACAATACCAGAATCAACCACTATGACATGTTTTACGCTATTTTGCTTTGAAGGCATCTTAAAGTTGCTGTCAACAAGTGATCTACATTGGACTTACCATATAATATTGTAGTTTTTGGCTCATGATACCATTGGGAGGTTCTGGCCAGTGGGATCATAATTATATTAATATATCTGGTGCACGCATTCCAAATAAGTCTCTCAGCTTTTACGTGACAACTGAACGCTTTGGGGAATTTAATTAGGCTGTGTGCAGAAGCTGCGCAGTCACGTCATTTGCTCTGTATACCCTAAAGTACACTTTGCTTGAATTTTTTTAACTGTATTATTTATATTACATCAACTGAAAGTTAGTCTAAACAGCACTTACAATTTGGAAGAGGTGTACTGGGTTAGAAATAGGGATGCACCGATCCGATACTCTGGATCGGAATCGGGGCCGATAGAGGTCTTTTTTGCTGGATCGGGTATCGGACTCGCGGGTTCCATTCAAACCGATCCATTGCGTTAGGTGTGGATGTTACTCTTAAGCTTCAAAATAGACAAACTATCATGAAACCACCGTAAAAGTTTTCATGCACTGTATTTCACGTCATGTATTTCGATAGCTCTATGTAGGTATGATGACATAGCAACCACTCGCGGCGAACATTCTGACTCAAAAATGTGTTCCAAACCGCGTGTTACTAAAATGTGTATGTCATTCAATATCTTCTCCTGGCCGCCTGGTGGGAGTATGTTCTTCCTGAAAACGACGGTAACTACATCGAGTGCAAGCCCCTGAAGCGTTGGACACTTCGGGATTTCAGCCCTAATGTGATTTCAGGTCGCCGCGGTTTTCAGAAAATTTGCGTTGCGTTCAACCGGTCGGTGGGCTTCATTTAAGCTTTGGACACTTCTGAAAGATAGGTGGACCTAAATACAAAGCATTTATCTTGTTACTGACGAAATTCCATCGAAATCCATCGAGGAGAAAGTATTTAACTAAATCGTGGAAATTGGGTAGTAACATTTGTGGCGGGTAGATTAGCGAATGTACTGCAGGCGTCGTTCTAAAAAAAACATCGTCTGTATTCAACTCATTCTGACGGTGTTTTTCTTGAAATTATTACTGATGCTATGTAGTTTAATATGTATATCATGGTTTTTCTGACATGCGTGTCAAAATTGTAACATAGTTTACATCACATCGAGTTAGATTACTGAGGACTAGCCTGTATCTCTGTCTAAATTAATAGGCTAAGAACACTTGATATGACAGTAGACCTGGGCAATTGAAATGTGGATATGACAAAGTGAACAAGCATAATATTATTTAGATCTTTTTTTGCACTTTTTCATTTGAAAGAACTAACAAAATTCTACCTTCTATTCAAATTTCATGCAAATATCTGATAAAATAAGGAAGTTACAAGCAAAAATGTGTGAATAATAAGCATTTTCGGTCACACGACTTCTATTGTAGTTAATGTTAACTATTTTACTATATTCCTCGGTATTATAAATATCATAACTTTCGCAATCCTCAACTGATTTTCACAATTGAGGTGTCGTCGTAAAGGGAATGTTCAGCTCTGTCTAGTCATGTGATCCATTTTGAGCTTAGGGGTGTTTGAAAATTTTGTCATCATACCTACTCTATGCGAGGAATAAACCAATATAGCATAATTAATAAACTCTGACCTCCGCTGGTGCTGTCATCTGTCAATCTCCATCCACCATGCATGTGTCCGTTAACAGTCCGGACGTTACTCGTTCCAATGTTTTCATTATTCTTCACAATAAGTAGATAATAGTCTATGGTTTTGTTTAAAATGAATTTTGCCAGAGACGGTACTCGCCGAGTGTATTAGATCAAAGCACTGGAAGCGGTCTGAATGTTGTGCGTCATTCATACACAATAACTATTTTTAACTGTGGGATGGAGGCAATGCACTATGTGGTAAACACATACAAATCTCTTCTCTTCGTGTTATAACTGTTTTGAACTTGGGGAGCAAAGATCCCTGCGACATCAGATGGATCATCATCAGGATCCTGCTCGTGAGTGAAGCGGGTGCATTAAGCGTATCATTGTGCGTCAGCAATGCGCATGGCTGTTAATAACGTAGAAGCGCATGCATTAAGCACATCATTCTGGTCCAGGATGCGCATGAGCGAGTCCGTTCCACTCTGCATTTGAGACTTTCATACGGTGATAGTTTTGTGCAATACAAAGACATAGTAGTATTTTACTCAAGTCCATATTTTAAGTATCTGTACTTTATGACCCAATATTGTAAAGCATTATATCATACCGCAGTACAATTTATAAATACATTTGTATGTTTTTTTACCTCTAATACAGTACTTGATTACATTTAAAAAATAAAACAAAAGTAAAAATACTTAAGTAAAAGAAAGTGGTAGATTTTAATGTACTCAATTTAAAACATTTATTTATGAAATGTAGTGGAGTTAAAAGTATGATGTAATTTATAATATAGGGAAGTATTTTTTGTCCAAAGTAAAAACACTCTGATAAAGTACCGATATTTTAAAATGCACTGTAAAGTAAAAATGCTTAAGAACTATCCCCTTCTGGCAATACAAGATCAAATATATGCAATTCTACATTGATCAATAAAAGTGTGCTAGTATTGGATCAGGATCGGTATCGGCCGATACTCAGAATTCAGGTATCGGAATCGGATCGGCAAAGGAAAAAGTGGTGTCGGTGCATCCCTAGTTAGAAATAAACGTGCTTCACAATGCCATAGAGAAACTAGTTTTGGCTGAAAGGAACCTTTAACATCTGAAGATCATTTCTGTTTTACAAAAGTTTTTTGGGAGAAAATGGTTCTTATAAGAACTGTTAAGTAAACGGTTCTTAGGGGAACAAAAAATGGTTCTTCTATGGCATCGCTGAGAAGAATTGTGTGAAACATCTTTTTTATAAGTGTGTATGTTATTGCCCCAGGATCATATGTTATGGTCCCACGAGGGACCATATTTTTATATAGAAGATCTCTCAAATGCGTACATGATGTCTTTCAGTTTTGCTCTTTTAAAGTAACAATATTGTTTTTTATATTGGGCAATGACACATAAGATAAGAAAATGTACATGCCCTAAATATGTCTTACCAGACATGAAATTGTTTTCTCCAGACAAATGAAAACCTCTAGCCATTTTATGTTTTCTACAAACACAAATAACAGTGTTCCAGACCCAGATTGTATTTTACTTTAATACAATTTCACTTTACCTTTTTGCATACTTTTTTGAGGGTTAGGGCATGTCATGCAGTGTCCAAGAGCCAATCACTTCAAGAACAAACAATTTAGATTTACCTTAGTTAAAAAAAATGCTTTCCAATGCTAATATTGAGCTGTTTGCAGTTTGTTGAGTCTTAATTTTCCAGCAACTGTAAATTAATAAAACGCTGATCCTTTTCACACAAGTAAAAATACATCAGTTTTGCACTCGAGTGAAGACTGCTTAATAAAACCAGAACTTTTTGTTGTATTAGATTTCATGTTGTGAAGTTTGTCTGTGCTAACAGCATTCAAAGCTAAACTGATTCCAAAAACGACATCACAGTCTCACACGTTATAATTACGTGTTTTTAAATGATCACAGCACCTTAAAGTTTAGAGCTGTGGTTGACCGAACCAGTGCCAAATAATGCCCTCTGGGTAATTTCCTGGGTGTTGGGGCATTATTTTTAGGATTAACAACATTAAAACACACAAGCTTTGAGCTGAAAAGTGTTTATTGCAAAACTACATATTTCCCCCTACGCACTGACTGATTTTGGAGTTTATCTGGAACTGAAGTGGTCTGGGCTCTTGTGAAATGCCCCTTCAGTAACAATGCCATGAAGCTTCCCGCTGGCCACTTGCAAACATCCACAGCTAATTAATGGCTGTTTACTGCTTAGGCTGTGAACATTTGCTGAAAGAAGCTGTGTTCGTAATGGTCTGTGTTTGAAGTCATAAAAGCAGTGGTTACACTCCATCATTTCAAAATCAGACAGATATACAGTAACTACCAGGACCGTGTGCTTGACCATACAAATATGTCATTAAAACTGCTGCTGGGATGCTTGATTTCAAACTGGTCCATTTTTTCTAGACACGTTTTTTATGACCTATGATATCCTCTGTTCTTCCGTTTTCATGTTTCCACTTGAGGATTTCTTTCTTGTCTGTAAAAGGGGCCAATTACTCGGACTTCGTAGCTGCCCTGCGCTGTCAGCATTGGAGCAAGCTGAGGCATATGGTCTATCGAAACCTGCAAATGAGATCTTTGGCCTTTAACTGAAGTCCCGTTCCCTATAACTATATTAACCTTCATCACCAACCTTTGTAAAAGTCAAAATAATGACCTTTTATGTCAGTTACATCATTGTGTAGTTTCTGATATTTTCGAATATGGTGAGACCAAACTTGAGACTTAGAACTGGTATCCGGTCACTTTGTGCTCATTTCAGAAAGTATCCACAGAATACGGTGTCCTTTTCTACCCATCTTTCAGAAATGTGCCTCGATCAAAATTCCTGAAGTTTATTATAGAAGCATCTAAAATACGCAACCCTTCCAACTATTGATGAACATCATTATTCTCTCATAAATTTCTCACCCGAACCAGCATGTCTTTGTTGGCATAGCTTTGAGCAGACATAGCTGCTGGGTTATTATGTGGTTTTAGGGCAAAGATGAGAGGAGTTTATGTATTATGCATGGTGCGTAGTCTGTGTTTAAGTAAAAGCAATAGGTGGCAAGAATCAAGCAGAGCTCAGTCTTTTAAAATAATTTTAATTGCACTGGGAGTATTTTTACGTGTCAGATCATTCCTGTATATTATCTGGATTTTTGAAGAACGCTTGGCTTTGTTTTGTTTATATGAAGCCGGCTTTGTTTTGGACCATCTGCTTCTTGCAAATGAACCCACAGTGTCAATTACTGTAACCTGTTGTTGCATCAAATCCATGTCATATTTCTGCCAAAGAAAAGAGGGCTTCAGTGTGTTATGATCATTAGATGGACATAAGCTAAAGAAAATCATGTCCTTTACTGCTGGTGACACATGGCACACCAAAACAGCCCAAACTTTGAAAGAATTGTCCAGTGAATTTGTATCAAAGGTAGAGTGACAGTAATGCTGTATAAAATCCACCCTGGTCGATTGAAACTGCTTTTAAACAGGTGGCCACCCATCTGCCCAAAGTGCATTTTACTGCTCTCTGATGAACGCTAGGTCACCTTGGCACACGGATCGTCCATAAATGAAAAACTTTCTCGCCGACGGAATATGTGGAATAGGTGTCCGGTCTGAGTCTCAGCATTATGGATGTCCTGTGGTTTTCCTGTTTTCAGGGGGCAACATGGGGCTTTTTGCCGATGTAAAATGTCACGATGTTGTCATAAACCTTTAGTTAGTGTAGCTGCCTGCATCATGCTGGATGAGTGCTGAAAGCGTTAGCTTTTGGCCTTTGTAAGGCAAATTTGATGTTGAGTCATGAGAACGGATCATGCAGTGTATCAGCAAGGGGCGGTGAAAATGAAATGTCAAAGAAAGAATGGATTCCAGAAGGTCTTTGACATGGAAAGTGTGGTATTGTCAGAGCTCTCCTTAGCAAATTAGACACCTCATCGTGATGAGCTGTTTCTTTCGGTTGGAAATCGTGATTTACACCCTGCGATGCCATTCTTCACAGACTTAATGTCCAGAGGAGTTAACACCGCTTTGTTATTTCTGTGCCACTGGCGTCATCAAATGGAAATGTGAAGTTGATGTTTCAAACATTTACATAATCGATATGTGTATGCAAATACATATTTAAATAGTTACAGTTATTCTTACCTTATATTAAGGTATTCCTCTATATATATGTGTGTGTGTGTATATGTATAAAATGATCATCATTTATATATATATATAAAAATTATTATTAATGTATTTACATAAATGATAAATTATATTAATTTATATTATTACTATGCATCAGATGTGTCAGATTAAAATCTCAGTTTTTCTCCTGGAAGGCCTATTTTTTAAAGGAAAGTTAGACCGGCTGCTTTTGATTCATTTCAACAGTAGCCTCTGGTTATATATGTAATTACAGTTTTACTGGATTGCATTGATTAAAGGTCATTGTCAGGTCTTGAAAGATTTGAATCATCCTGTGTCAATGTGGAAAATCACACACTAGCCATAAATATACTGTGCAATGCGCATATTTATACTTTTAATAATGTCACACCATCAATCACACAGATGTCTCTTTGCATAAAGAATTGACTAATAAATCACTAATACATTTAATATACAGACATTTTTATGTTTATTCCATCATTCTGTCCTGATTTTGGGCTAGAAACATAATTTACATCTGTATGCAAATACCAATATATATATACCCATAATTATGGTATAGGAACATACTCAAATTAAAAAACTGTCATCATTACCTCAACCTCATTCAAACCTTTACATTGTTCCGTCTAGCACAAATGCAGAAAGTTAGGGACTGACAGCCTTAGCCATTTACATACAATAAAAGTCAACATTTTGCCCTTGTAAGTTTGAAACAAGTTAATTAACCAAAGTTTCATTTTTGAGTATACCTTTAACCTTCAATACAGTATACAGTCATCCCCATTCGGTTTTATCACACCCTGGGTGTGAAAAACCGAGGTGGAACATTGTGTCTGATCGAGATGGGCGTTGATAGACTTGGCAAGCATGCAGCTCTGCTTTATTAATTGAATACTCCAGTAGGTGGTCAGCGGTGTATGATAAATCATATTAAATGGACCTAAATTGTCTAGAATTAGTGTCTAGGCGTCTCAAAATGCCTTCTAGAAGTTAAATAATGAAGAGCGGCATCTGCTGCGACTGATGGCAAAAAAAAAGCATTAGGCCATCTTATTAGGGAGAGAGAGAGTGTAAGAGAGACGCCAAGAATTCTGTGGTTTCTTACCTTGCAAGCTTAGAAATTTCCTTAAACGAATTATAAATATAATCATGAATGATACTAATAATAATATTGATTACGATAAGTTAAATTGTTGTTTTGGAATAATACTGTATTCAAAATATGCACATTTATGTACGATTTTGTGAGTCACTAAATACGCTTACTCTACAGTTTTAGCCCAGATTTGGCCATCTGAAACACACTTTGAGAATTGTTTATGATCTTAAGCAAAAATCCATAGCCTTGATATGTTTGAGATGTTCACCAGCAGCCAATTAATGACCACTGCGATCAATATTTCCTCCGATAAAATGCTGCCAGTGTCAAAAGTTTTGAGGAAACGTCCTGGCGTGTGGCTTCTCCAATGATGATCTATAAAGTAAAACTCAGAATGAGCCTTCTGACGCGTGTGTCCATTTTAATGAGCATTTGCTGTTGTACAATCTGACAAATTATGACAGCTGAGATCCCACAGTGTGACATGGCTAAACTGGGATCGTGTGCGTACAGTCTGACAACCGACAATCATAAAGGACTATTAAAAGTTGCAGTGTGTACTTGGCTTTAGTTTACGAATGGCAAGAAAGATAAAAATAATTAAATATTGGAACAGTCTTTGTGGAACAGTGCCCAGAATCCCCCTTTTATGCATCACAGCTTAATAAATATAATCAATATCTGTCCAAGGTTCATTGTAACTGTGCAATGCTTAAAATTCGGCATAAGTTGTATTATTATAAATGGCTCTTTAAAGAAGGTGTCGATGTGCTATATGTTGGTTTCACAAAGGTTTCATACCTTTAAAACAGCACAAGTTCATAATTTCAATTTTGGAACACAGGGCTGTGCAATTTTTTAATTAACAGAATATTAAATTGCCATTAAATCTCCAGAGCTCAAACCTAGTTCTTCATATTTAATTTAAGTTGACTTTTTCAGCACAGGTCTTCATGTGGACATTCAAACATTGTAATTCAGTTCTTCAATGAACGGTCTGTTTTATTTAGAGCTGTGCTAATTAATGAACTTAAACTACAGCTGTGCCTTCAGGCTATTGAAGCTGTTATTCAAAACATATTTAATTGAATATCCAGAATATATAAGAATATGATACACAGTCCTACTGGGAATATTGGTTTGTTTTATGTCAGTGAATATGGATCATCAGATACATTATGCTTATACCGATTCGTGTCCTTTTTAATTCAAGTTTTTGAGGCAAATTTGACCATAACACCAACAAGTGGCCCTCCGCATATTTACTGCTGTAGGGTTGTCATGTACGCCACTGAATTTACCTGAATTCACCTGTTATGTTTTTATAAATCTTCTCACACATACCGCAGAATTGTTGGATAGTTTTACCCTGGGCTACTTTGCAACCTGCTGGTTTCATGCTTTTATTATACTTTAAAGGAAATGACAGCATCCTATGGGTCCCCTGGACACCCTGAAGAGTTTAGTAGGCTGCCCTGAGGCCTAAGCGACAATGTGCGGTGGAGATGGCCATCTCTACAGTCAGCCTGAGCCACTGTTGTGCTAATGTGATCTTTTCTCCTCTCCTTCCAGTGAGCACAAAGGAAAAACCGAGAAGAAAAGGAAGAGACAGCCGCGCTTCTGTAGGTACGGAGCTTTTTGTTCTTGAGAATCTTATCAGCGTAGTATGTTTTTGTTCGTATTACGCAGTACAATGAAGATACGCTGTGCAATTGTAGATATTGTAGTGTCATTCGGAACACACTAAGAGCAGTGGTTCGTTCAGAAATGTAGGATAAAGCTATTGTATACCTTAAAATGGCTTAATAATATAATACGGCGAATGAATCACAAATGACAAGTCAGTTGCAAAAACACACTCATTACTAAACGGTTTTCCTTTACAAAAAGTAAAAGTGCTTGCTATTTAAATTATATTAAATTATATTTTTGGTTGTTCTGCAATGTTCTATATCATAATGTTACCCAACGTACCTTAAACAAAACAGTTTTTCACTGCTGTTTTGTGGTTCAATATTGCCATTGACCATGTTTTCAGCTCGGATTTAGCAAAGTTCAGAAGTGTTTTCTAGGTTCATTTGTTTTTATTTAGTTGTATTTAATGCAACATTCGTCAGTCTAATTCAGTCTGTTTGTTTCTTTTGTACACTCATGATTATTTTCATTTATATGTTTTTGCTGTCCTTACGAAACCTTGTTTGTCCTTGGGGGTTTTTCAGGAAATGGAAAAAAGCTCTTTAAATGTTTAAATACTTTGGTGTCAAAGTTGACAAGCACCTTATTTTACTTTTTATTGGCAAAAAATAAAAATCTCGACATATCACAAGGTTTCAGAAGGACAGCCGTGATATATTTAAATGGCATTGCAAAAAGTTATTTATAAAAGAAGGAACTAAAATATTTCTCTACATTTTAACCAATTTCAATTATTTTTACATTGTAGTTTGGAGAGACACAGTACAGTTTCAACGCTGGTTGTAGGTAGCTAAAGCAAAATGGACAGATTTATTGCAATATAATGACGCTCTGTGGGACATTATCGAATTATATGAAGTTCCAGTGGACTTTACAGTGAAGTATCTGACTCCAGTTAACAATCCTACATGTCAGGGATGTCTAGAGAAACAAGTAATTAATGCTTGCGCTGCTACTTTGTTGAGCTGTGTGTCTGTGTGTGTGTCTCTTGACAAATGGAGCTCCTGGACCCTGTCTCAGCTGTCATTTATGATTGATGCACTCTGCTTCGTCCAGGCTTTTTGCCTTCAGTCCCTCCCTTTCCTTCCCCCCATCCGGTTGTTCAGCCTCATCCTATTAGCCGCTGTATTAATCACCACCAGTGCCGCTAATTGCTTTATAAACCCACCCCTGAGCCGTACAGTTTATTGCGAGAAGTCACCTCCGAGTCCCTCCACTTTCCGTGCCGTGCTTGTTTTTTGATAGCAGTGTATTACCCACGATTCCCTTGCTGTCTTAATCCGCTCTGATTTCCTCGAGAGATTATCAGACCAGTTGCACGGAGTAAAAACTGCAACGCTGCACCCATGCCGATGTAAGATATAAAGCGCCTGACCGGATTTGTTAGAGGACACATGACGAGCAGAGGTCAAGCTTTGATGTTAAACCCAAGCCCTTTTTTTCATTCAACAGAGCGCAAAGCCAATTGGATTTCGGTATGCTAATTCGTATAGATGTATAGATACAGATGTTGAGGTGTCTTTTGCTACGTCTGCACCACTGGTGAGGAACCTATGGCTCACGAGTCTTGCAAAAATCATGTGCCTCACCAGGTATCCCTTCATTATTATATGATCATTATAAAACATTATTATAATAGTAATATATATCAAAAATATTTTTAAGTGGTCCTGGCAAACTCAGTGCTATGCGCAAGTGTCACAACACTTCAACAGCAAACTATGTTTCTATAGTAACCTCTTGCACTCATGTTTAAGCCAGCCAGATCCTTTTGTGGAGATGGCTAAGAGTTTCAAACTCTTCAACCCAAAGTGACTGAACTAACACATATGCTTTTATTAAAAGTCTTTGCAATGATTACACAACATATTGCCTTGCAGAATAATGAAATGTTAAAAGTTTTGAAAACCAACCATGCAGCAAACCAAGCAAACCAAGCAGATGAAAGGAACACTGTGACGTCTCAGTATGGATGTTTAGCCCCACATATTCGTGTAAGCAGCCTTTCTTGCATCAAGTTCAAAATAAAAAATGCTGTATTTAAGTCATTAAAACATATTTTTTTATTGTGAAATAGTAGTTTTTGCAATGATTCTTTCGCCAAAATGAATTAACCAAAACCACAAAAATGGCTCTTGGGTAAATGAAGGTTCCTTTTATTTACTAATCGCTAATCTGAGAGTTTTCGTTTAAAAACACTCCAAGCGTTTACCAAAAGCTGCTCAGTTTCTGCGAGTAAACGTTCCGTCTTTGAAGAAATGTAATCTAAGTATGTATAAACGAATATAAATGTTATTAAACTGGAGGGAAGCCAAAACAACTATGTAATCGTTTTCGAAAGTATGTAAACGGAACGATGTGTTTTCAAACGAAAATGTTACTATAGGAATGCATGCAGTCTAAAGCCCTTTACTATTTACTTGGCTGTGACATAATGGCAGCAGAGGGGCAAAATAAAATGATTTTCTATTATTAAGTGCCCTCCAAAAAGATTGTGGTAGTGTTGAATACAATGTATGACACAGTATTTCTGTAAACAAATATTTGAAGATCTTCTTTGGAACCAAGTGAACCATAAAGGAGCTAATGCTGACCAGCACTTTACTAAAATGTTGTTGAGTTGGTGTGCCAAAAATGGGAGATATTCAAAAATATGTTTGTGTGAGAAGCCTATAGAAATTAAACTCTGGTCAAGATTTCCGATGCCACTTCACAGAGATGAACGTTGTATTTGTTGTTCACGCCCCCTCCCAGATGTGGCTTTGGGAAATTGTATCATCATGGGAGACAGCATTGCATAGAGCATGAATATCGAGAATTATGGGAAATACTTATAAGCTTGCGCAACTGGATCAGCCAGACGACCCCATTGTTTGATCTTTTTATTTATCGCCACCCTAGCGATAAATGACAGCTCTTCTCTTTCCGAGAGTGAGCAAGCATACATTTTTCCACAATACGAAGTCGAGCGTTCATTGTCGACGGGCTAGATTGACAAGCCACTCAAGCAGCCCTGGCTAATCAGAACTCCCGTGTGGAGAACAAAGCCCAAGGAAACTCATTTAAAGATGTTGGACATATTGTTATGCAAAGCACATCAACATTAATTGAGTACAATCCAAAAAAAGGTAAGAAAATCAATCCATCTGTGAAAATAATCAACAGGCCCCAAAAGTAGCAGCAGTCTAAGCCGTCTTTCATCTCTATACACGCATGGCATCCGGTTATGGATCAAAATAATCCGGAGATGTGTGAAATCCAGTAATGGAGGTGAGGACCATTCTGGAGATATTTCGAGCTTTTACAGTGCTGTTAGCAAGCGACGGATTGGCCCTCTCCAATACCGTGGCGAGCATCATTCCTCACTTGAGTGCATTAGGGCCACTTTGTACATCCTTTTAGGACTCCCTTTCCTGTCTTTACTCGCTCGCTCTCTTTTAGCCACACTTTAAACAGCGTATTACCATCACTACTCCGTGTGGCTCATTTTGTCGACAGATAAGGCTGTTTTTTAGGCCCGTTCCTAACAGCACAGGCTATGCCCAATGTTCCTCTTTTACTCCATCACATTATACTATTTCATTTCGTTCTCTAATTCGGTAATCAGCGAAGCGCCCACGCTGATACGACCACAGTTCTACCAGAAGCAATTTCACATCTCCGTTTCGTCCATTCCGATTTCTTGCCGGCGAATTCTCAGATTGTTCTTTTAATAACCTTGTCAAGGATGTATCGCAGCTTTTGTCACATGACTCACGTTAATGCGTCAGTCCATTAAGGGGGAAATTAAAAGGCAGAGTTCTGCGTAGGACCACCTTATCGATAGTTGACAAATGGACGTGTCAGAGAAACATGCCAAGGGGGTATTTAGATACGGCGGTGCATGCTGGGTAGTTAATCCTGATTGTGTGACCTCTAATGAGGAATTAGACATGAAATGTTGCCGCTATAGCGCCAATGGGATTATTTCTAGTGAAACCCTTAATTTGAAAATGGCAAATGTCTATACAATGTCTAAACCAGTTGGAAATTTTGGTTATACTATAAATCAGGGTTTACCAAAGGAATTAAAAGGGGGCTTGGGTAGGTCTTTCACAAATGGCAGATCGGACAGTAGTTTAACACACCATCTGGGGTTGCAAGCATGCCACAGTGTACAACGAAAATGACATTATTTTCTAATCAAAGGTTTAAATGTGCTCAGGCCGTTGATAGACGTGGGAGTAAAGACCTATTTTAGAGAGAATATTTCATATTTCTACATATCACAGTATTGCATGTTACAGTGGATGCAGTATAAAGGGACAGTTTACCCAAAAAATTGAAATAATTGTCATCAGTTATTCACCCTCATGTTGTTCAAATCCAGTATATTGCTCTCTCTTCTGTGGAACACAAAAGAAAGTATTTTAAGACATTTCTCAGAGGATGTGTGTCCATACAATGGAAGTCAGTTGGGTCTGGTATTGTTTGGTTATCAATGTTCTTTATCTTATTTTGTGTTTTGGAGAAGAGAAAAAGTCTTACAGGTTTGGAATGACATGAGGTTGAGTAAATGATGGAAGAATTTTCTTTTTGGGGTGAACTATACCTATAAATATGTATAAAAATAGTATAGAGTATCTACTGTACGTTTACATCAAATATATATTCTAACATTATCAGTTGTTATAAAACCATGTACAATTAAACATTTTCGGATTAATGTTAGTAATGTGAGCGGCTTAATAATATAGGAGTTTTTTCTAATGCTCTACTCATCTTAAATGTGATCCTGTGAATAATACTGTGAGCTGCAGCGCCCATAGAAAAAACAGCTAATTGATTCCATCTTTATATCCATTTTGGTTTTCATTTCACCAAAATATATTTTCATTAAAATAACGCCCCCAAAATACTTTTATGTCCAGAAGTATTCATATTTTTTATTAATATTTTTTTAATATTTTTACCCGCCATTAGCCAGTGTGGCACAAAGTTAATTTTACACCTCGCTTGCACAGAGAGAGAGTCTACTTCATATTTTAATTATGTTCATCACACCCTCTTTTTATGCCTGATCTTGTGTTATCATACAATAGAGCCGTGATGATGTTCGTGTCATGGACAAATTTTACATCCCTTTATAATTAGAACAGAAACCTAACATGGCTGTTCAGACAGATGCTAACAGTATCACTTTCCATGCCAATTTCTCCATGGTAACAGAGCCATGTGATGATTATTCCTCTGCCTGTCAGTGAAGCGGAGCCAGCGAGGGGGTTACAGAGTGGTCCAAAGGTCTCACGTTCATGCCACTGACTTCAGGTCAGGTGATCTACCTTTACATGCTCTCTCCGCTGGCCTTCTGCTGGGTTAAGGGGAAAGGTCAGGGAGAGAGCGGACATTCGAAAATCTTGCATATGAAACATTTTCCATGTTTGTTGTACTATCATCTTGACATTGTCATCCGAAATTAGGTCAGGGGTTTTAAAGTGGTGTTTGTGTACCCCAAGGGGGACACAGAGGGGGTCAGTAAAAATAGTAGATAGAGAATATTGAATTTTACCAGTAAAAAAGAAATGGAATTTATAATAGTTTGTTCATTAATTGAACGGTACTTATTTTTTTAAAAGCTGCTTTGTAACATTGTGAAAATGGCTAAACAAATACATTTTTAATTCAGTTGATAGTGTTTCTCTAATGAAGAACTAATGGATAGAAATTAATTTAAAACACTGTTAAATTAATACTGATTAAATATTTTCCAACAATGGCAAAAAAGCCAATGTTTACTCTTTTTGCAGAATATAATTAGGTTTTTACGTAAGAAATTATGTAGAGGTATTCATATTTATAAAGTGTTCCTTTACAATTTATTTTATATGTGGGTTTCTGGCATTTCAAAGCTCGAAACCCCCTGCAGCAGATAACACCCTCCCACTCGCATCGCCGTCAGACATTACCCGAATCAGACGCTGGGTTTTCCCATGACGCTCTGTCCGTGCCGTTTAAGAGAAGCAGGGGAAAGCAGTGGTCACACATTTCAGCCAGGCCTC
Organism: Triplophysa siluroides; assembly: GCA_006030095.1. NCBI lineage: Eukaryota > Metazoa > Chordata > Actinopteri > Cypriniformes > Nemacheilidae > Triplophysa > Triplophysa siluroides. The sequence goes on from VCII01000691.1 coordinate 1,693,031, forward strand.
TGCGAAGAGAAAAACAAACACCGCAAATTACCCGTGGGAAGGCAGGAGTCCACCACAATCTGCCTAGACAACGAGACAATGAACTCCACCGCATGGCCACAAATAAGAATTCTCAGGCCAAATAAAGGTGAGTGGCACCTTGACTATCAGCATATGAAAGCTCCAAACAAGCCTCCCGAGTCACACACGCAATGGCACTTTGCCACTTAAGCAAAATGAAGACTAATAGAGCGCCCTGTTTCCATCCCCTCAGCAATTACGCAATGCCCAGAGTTCCTGATTATTTAGACGGGGTGTATAAATCAAAAAAGCACATACTTTGATTCCCATTAGGTGCGGTGAGCTTGAGTTTTTCGGATTGGTTATTTAAAGAGCTTAGGCCTTGTGTTCAATTAAGATAGATTGTTTTACGTTTTATACGGTGTCATCCAAAAACTATGATGTAACATATTTTTAAGCTATTATAATGGTCCAGATAGAGCATCCGACTCTGCTCCTAAGCGGCATGGATGTTTTCATGCCCTTCAGTGCGCCACGGCTGCTTTGCTCGGAGTCGGTTACGATGAATGCCAACCAGCCTCTCGGGCTTTGAAGTCAGATGCTTGCATTGATCTTCATAGCTGCCCATCATCCCAGCTCCGCTCTAGACTCCTGTCTGTCACACCTGAATCTAATCAATCAAATTGCCCTTTTTATTCAACGCAAATGAAGTATGGAAGACAGGACATTGCACACTAGATTTGTTTGGTTTTATCAACATTTATATATATCTGACAAAATGTTAGGACTTCAATGAAACAAGAGGGAATCAAATTGTTGGCCATCCGTTTAACCTAGCTCGTGTGTCTATGCATTACTCCTCTCTCTTATGTAACACTCACCTTTTCAGCTTCAAAGAGATTCTTTACCCCGTCACACCTGCAGGTGTAGAAAGCATTCTACAACCTGGAGGGAGGGGAAAATAAGAGTGCCAACCTATACAGCAAGCTGCCCTATGCCCATTGCAACCTAATCGTTTTAGACACGGTGGCACAGCTCAAATACTTCTAGTTGCATTAGGGGATCAAAGCTAGCGCATCTTAATCTGTTGTTGAACTGCGTGAAATATCTAGGGCAGGATTTTTCTCAAATTGAGCTGAGATCAGCGGTGAGTCATACACAGACTTGCGGGTTCGGTTGGTTTACAGAATAGCGCAGCGCTCATGCAAAATAACATTTGGGTAGTATAAAATGTGCGAAATCACATAAGAGACACGAAAATAAGTGGATTCATGCAGACGAAAGGGTTGCAGTGTTTATGCGTGAAGGAACAGCATGTCAACATTTTAGGTCACCTGGATCCTTTTTCCCATCATTTAGCATGCAGTGTAGGTGGCGTGTTCAGGGATTAGCTCTACGCTTTAAGATTTATTCGTCAACTGCCTCCTCTTACTATACGAGGATCAAGCTAATTATACATCTATGGAGACCTTAAAAAAGAATCAAGTTTGCCCTACTATAAATGCATTTTCGTATTTTTATGTTTTTTTAATGAATGGGTTTCACAGGTGTCACAGAGAAATGAGCAGTTTTATAGAAATATGATAGCGACAAGCAAACGCGACAAAGCCATACTGTCAAAACAACCAACTCACAGTAAATGTCACCATGTGGAGGAAAATATATATTTTTAAACAAATTCACTGGTTTTACTCCTGAAATACATCACTGAAACATGACATGACTTCCTCGTGAACTGTCTCGTGAACAAACAATTATAAACATCACTGCTTTTAAATCTTTTAGCATTGAAAATTGGGTCTTTGGTTAGTGGTCACTTTGGTCAGTCAATGTGTATGTAACTTGTCATTTCAATATTTTCGACACACGTGAAGGTATTTAGTTGTCGTTCTTTGTTTAGAATGACATTGGAAGTACAGTATTGCAAATATGACGCTTGGAATTCACCCAAAATTGACTCAGAATGGCACTTGATATTGCATAAAATTGGAGCAGCACATGTTTTGATATTTTTTAGCATTTGTTTGAAGGCGATCTGTCAGATTTGAGTTACTGTGTGCTCACGGGTTCGCTTATTGTGCGCAAATTGTGTGTTGGGCAAACATAATAGGGCACAGAAATATTTAAACAGTGCTTGGGGTGAACTCAATCACACACTAATGCCTCTTAAACCAACTCTTTCCAATCAGACATGGTAAATTCTGCGAAAATATTCATAGACTCTCCATTGGGGTTGAGGGAATGCTGCTCTTAACTCATTGCAGCTCTTAAGCATGATCCGTAACATGTTACACAATAAGGGAATAAACTTTTTCTTATAAAAAAAACTTTATGTAGTAACTTATTAAATGGCAGCAATTGATTAAGCTGCTTTGAAGCTGTTTATATTTTATAAAGCACTATATAAAAAAGACGACTTAACTTTAATGTATAATATCTATTTCAATTTAATGCCAAGTCAACAAAAAAAAACTTTTCTTTCAGTAGATGACCCAGTTCATGTTTTCTTTTTGGTTAATATCACCTATTCCAATTTGGTTATTACAAGATACAACCTCGGAAAAAAATAATAGAACATTATTAAAATAATTGTATTATATTGTTTTTAAAATGTACGGTTTATAGGTACACTATGTGTTTAGGTAAAATAATACTTTTTGTTTCATTCTGTGAACTACTAACAATATTTCTACCAAATTTCAAATACAATTTTTTTTTATCTTTGCATTTATTTGCAAAAAATTAAAACTGTTGAAACATGTCAAAATAACAGAAAAGATGCTCAGAATTATTTCAGACCTCAAATACTGCAAAGAAAACATGTTCATATTTACTTGTAAGCAAATACAACAGCAATATTTGTACATGTATTTAGGAAAAGTTCAAAAGTATTTTTTATGTGATAATCTCGTCGGCCGGTCTCTGTCAGACTTCACATTTCTGTTGGATGACTTTGTCACTCCTCAGGTGCTGAAATTTAACAGACACTGGAATGGAATGGTCTCTTAACTTTTTCTGCTGTTGTATATTCATTGTATTAGGCTACTTTTGTAAGTCTGATAATGTTGTGCCAGTTAACATATAATATTATACATTTAACAGAAGGGGAATTGGAAAAAATTAATAATAATTGTACAGGTATTTAAAATATATCACGTTTACGACATTGATTTGCAAAACTGATCTCTGCTATGTGGTACGATATCCGCATGATTTCTATTTAATGGGATGATGGATTCTTCTCAGGTTGGCCGACAGCCACCTGAGCCAAAAAGCCCAGATGCTTATTAAATGCTGCTTTGGCTCATGGTTGGTACTAAATTGAACATGTGAGCGTAATTCTGGAAGTCTGTTTGTTGTGTTCAAACACAGACAGTCCGTCTGCTATCCTTCCTTATCAGTACACATTTATGAGATCAAGCCTTCAGCGCTGGCCACCCACCCACGTTTTGTTTTGTTTCACAAAATTTATGTTGAAGTTCATGTCAGGTTAGATTAGTTTGTTGATTTCATTGTGACCTCACAAACAATATTTCACCGTGTCTACACCGGACGCGACGTGACAAAAGACATTAGAAACGCATTTCTGTCAACTCTCGGAGTGTTTAGCATGGTAGTGTGTATATGACATATAATGTATTTGGTCTTGGCGGAATAGATCTGCTACGCTGCTGCTGTGGCGCAGCAAGTAAGGAGACTTGCTACTGCCAATATATCCACAACATGCTGCATTGTGCATATTAGGAATGCTGCTGTGGCACATGTAACATATGAATAAACCACAGCTTACGTGGTCCTTGTAGCAGATCTATACAGGTGGAGCTGGGGAAGGAGGAGGGTTCTGAAACGTGCTGCACTGCTCATTGGCTGCTGATTCGGAGAAAACCGGAGGAAACCAATCACTTCTGTTTTTTTGTCTCATATGACTGAAATATACATGCCCGCAGGCAGTGTATATATGGCCGCCGTGTGAAGTGACTTGAAAGGGTCTTTGACAACCCTTGAGTTCTGGTAGAAAGAACTGTTGAAATAGTTTGTCCAGGAGTAACAGGAAGTAATGTAAAACCTCATTGCACAAGCCCGTCAAGGCTTTTGGAAAATCCCTCAGGAAAATCTGAAGTCAAACATTTTACAAGAGCTTCAGTACCTCATTGCAAAGGCCTAGACTGCTAGTAAGGAAACAACAGACATTATCAAAGCTATGCAATCCAGCAATATTGATCTCAACACAAGTGTACCAAAAAAAACCTCAAAGATACACTTGATAGGATAGCTTATTTTATCTAATGGTTTCATAAACTTGTAAGGGGCCTTCATACATTGATTTTCTCAGTTCATTGGAGCATAGCTGTGGGTAATAGCCGTAATCCACGCCCCCTTCATATTTAGCGCTAAACGTCATCATTAGCACTGAGTTATGAGAGGTTGCTAAGTAACAAAAAAGCTTCTTCGGAACGTGTAGTTATTTCTGATTTTCACGTCACAGCTTTTCACACCTCCAAAAACAAAGGGAGACAATGCGAAGGGACAACAAGGCGATAATGCGAGACGTTGCCATGGAGTCTTTAATGGAATTAGCGTATTAACATCAACAATTTGAGATGAAAGCCACATAAACAGTCACTCAACATTATGGCTTTGAAAATAATGCTTTAAGAAGTGTCCTATCTTCACTGCCTTCAGCGTTTCCGAGGTCTTATCTCCTCTTCCTCTCTCAAAGGGAGTAGCATATTGGAAATGTCAACCCCTTTCTGCATTGGCCCTTTGCCTTGGGGCACATTACAATGTCCAGGTCACACCGTCACTCCAGAGACACTGAAAATACATTCTAGCATCGTGCAGTTTTTAATGTGAGCCAGCTGGAACAGATCATGGAGGATGGAGAGAGAGAATGTTCCAGTGATTTGCATTAAATCGGAAAGTGCAGAATTACAGCTGGAGTGGATTGGCTAGCCTCATGTCTCCCGTATCACTGCAGTCTCATTCTTTTTACAAAATACAATGACTATTTTAATAATTTTATATAATAATCGTACTTGCACACACATCTACAGTTTGTAGTTTTGTATTTAGCGAAAAACTAGAAAGGCCACTGCCCTCTCACATCATACTGTAGGAGGTTGTTTTAGTCTACGTGATGTGTGGTAAGACCTGCTGAGCCAAATACTCCTCGCCGAAGGACAGGGTATCAGCGGGAAGTAAACAAGCCAGGGTAAATCTTTTCACAAGCACACTGAAGCACTCTGTCTGGGTGTATGGTTGTATCTTTCACAGGGGGACAAGCGCCTTGACCGCTTCCACTCGTAGCTAGGTGTTACTCTGCCGTGCCCTGTGCACACTGTTTTATGTTCACCTCAGATACCTCGCAGTGTGTCGCAAGCCCCCGCGTCTTTTTACTCAAAGCTCACAGCGCAATCAACACAAACTGCCTCTCTCCAGGCACCAATTGGTAAGGCAGCGTGCAGGCACACCTGTAAAGGCCCGCATTTAGAGATGAAAAGGAGACAGGTATCTGCAGGGCATCCACTCTCTATAATGACCGCCAGCATAAGGGTGCACATGAAAGTCTCTGTAGCTCATCTTTAGGACCCTGAGTGACGCTTTTAGTGGGCCTAGGTTTGCTTTCATCCTGCTTTTGGAAAGAGCATGGGAAAAATAACATGAACAGATCGAGCATGTACATCTAGAATGTTGAGTCTCTGTTTGCATTTATGGCATTGTGTAAGTTTAGTACTGCCTGAAATGAGTACAAGAAAACAATGCATATACTGTATTGAAACGCATTACGTTCAGTAAGAGTTCACTTGAAACTCGGGTAAGTAGATACCACTATATTTAAGTTCATTGGAATACCAACAACAAACTATCCACCTGAAGAGTTTTTTCTCTTTCAAAGCACATAACACTTTTATCACAAACACTTACAATACATTACAAACAAAAAATACTAACGCAATAATAGTCACTTTAAAACCTCAAAGTGTTGTCAAAATATTATTAATCATTATTTTTATGACAAATATTATTTTAAGTTATTACATTTTTTTAGATCATCGTTTATTCCTGGGGGTGTTTGTTGAGTGTAGAGGAATCATTGAAAATAATACATTTTAAAGCTGATAAAGTCACGATATTATTATTTGGTGTTAATTGTTTAGTTTTAACCATATCACTAAGATATTTACAAGTACAGTCACATGTACTGTTCTGATCTTGGCCACATCAAGGACATGAATGAACAGGTGATACATATCAAAGTGGTTTGCTGAGATCTTTTTTCTACTAGATTTTGATAAACAGCCACTTTCGTTATATGTACTTCATCACAAGGTTACAAGTGGAGGAACAGATTCCGGTGTAGATAAGACACAAAATCAATGTATTTATTTCCTTTCTTCTCTGGGCCATTCACATCTCCCTCCTCATCTGTGGTCTCATCCAATAAGGCACCGATGTACAAAATGGCACTACTAGCTTCAAGCTTAGCAATGCCACTCATGCTATGCATGTGCTGTATGGGTCCATTCCTGCCGTCGCCATGGAGACCTCCTTACTGGCCTAATTGGAAAGGCTTGCCCACACACATACACAAATGCTTTAGTGGACTATTTTCGTGCACACGTTTGCACACAGAGCCATTATGCTCTCACACGCACATGTAGGCATGTACGTCATGCACAGGTACATGTCATTATCAAGGCACCCATAGTACCACAACTGCAAAACTCTTCAGAAACTACCATTGTATCTTCTGATGTAGCCTGTTAACTGAACCTAATCTGACGGACCTAATCGCACAAACTCTGATCAATCTGTGAAGTTTGCTGTATTATCTGTTGGTGTCAGTCAGCTATTAATGCACTGAGAGTCAGTGATGCCATCGAATTTCATAAAGCATTAATATGACGTACGGCTCCTCATTTGTGTAAACGAGAAGAGCTTTTGAATTGGCTGTGAAATTGGCCGTGCAGCTGAGCCCTTTTCTCCCCAAACCCACGGATAATGATCGCTTAAGATGAAACGAGTGAGCAAAACATTGTCGAAAGCGGCCGGCTCCTGCTGCAATGCATTTACATATATTTTATAAAAGGACACAACTATCAAAGAGCTGGTAATCTTGAACTTAAAATCCCGCTTGTTCTGAAGTTTTTGTTCAATTTTGCTGCGAGTTTTCAATGGTCTTTCAGGCTGTTTTTCATTTCGTACTTTCTCTTTGCTTATAGTTTTTTTCCCTGAAAATGAAATTCAGTTCTGGCCACTATGCCATCATACTTGATCAGCTTTCAAGCTCTATTTACAACACTATATATATATATATTTACACAGTATATATCCATATTGTTTTCCTAACCATACTTTACAATTGCTGGGCAAGCTCTGTAAGTTTATATGTGTGGTATACTAAGAGTCAATTTATAAAATAAAATTTGTTAAGCTAAGAAGCATCAGCGTCGACAGGGAAAGTAGGTTGTTTGAGAATATGCCATCCTTGGACATTACAGAGCCCACTGTCAGACCAGTGAAGCGCAAAAGCTTGTCTTCCCAAATAACAACACCCCTCCTGGTCCTCACAGAGTCGGTTGACACCCTTTGCCAGCCAACCAATCCAACGGAGAATATTTGACACCTGCCTAATCCTCATTGTACTGCCTGAAATGTATTTAGAATAAGATTCAGATGCAATGTTGCAGTTGCAATATGGTGACCCAGAAGGGACCTGTCGGGCTTGGGAGGTGGGTGTGGTGGGTCAAAGCATTTAGAAGGAATGTAGGCGCCAAACTTGACTCAATTTCAGTCATTTGTTCCTGCTGAGCTTTGGTTGCTTTGGCAGTTACAATAAGCAGGGGGGTTGGAGCAATCGTTCACCCTGGTGAACCTTCTGCCAGGTGGTTTGGAACTGGTCGTAGTTACCCTGTCCTGTTCCAGCATCCCCTCCCTTCTGAACAGTTTAGTCTCTCTACAAAGAGACACTCTCTATAGTTTAGCTTGCATATGTTATCCAGACATTTACAATGCTACTATAGCACCACAATATTTAAAAATTTGACAAAGTCTACATATTAATTTATTATAGTTGTTTGTGCAGATTTAACTAAGATATGAGGAAGTTCCTCAAAATCAATAACTGCCAAAAGCTAACAACTAAGATTTTAACCAAACAGTGATAGATGCGAGGTATGGCTCATTTATATGCTCTGCCAGTCTTATCATTGTTTGTGAGAGTTTTCTAAACACCAATCGTTCATTCGAATGCAGTCCATTTGTAAGCCACCGCCGTTTCTCTCTTGCAGGAAAGCATTAATTTGTCCTTAATGGATGCGGCTGAGTACTAAATCATCTACACCTTTCATTGGATCATGTAACCCGTAGAGACCTGTACCTCACTCCATTTTCCTTGGGGTTTTGTTTCTCCTCCCACGCATATTTGGAGCTTTCTCACAAACCCACTAGTCTTGTGTGGTAGTGCTGTTTACTGGTAATCTCCATGATCACGCTGATGAATGAATTGCTGTTGATACCTGCTGTATGTCGTGATCGGCCTTCTCTAAAGTTTTTTGCCCCTTACTGGGTTGAGAATGACTCATCATTAAGTACATTGGCGCCCGTCTTTATAAGGGTAAAAGCCTTGGTGATACTGCAATGCCAATCGTTATGTTTTCACAAAAATGAGGTTGTATGGATGGCCTAAAATCCACTACCTTGAAGTACATGTAGCACTGTCCACAACGCCTGAAAAGACACAGTTTGATCATAGAAATGTGAATCACAGCAGCATTTTATTGCTGCTTCTGGGAAAGGTTGTGGTGCACAAGGACAAAGCTATTGAAAGGTCTGTTTGAATTAGAATAATAACTTAAAAGTGAATTACTCGTTTTTACATCCAAGGTTTTTATGATTTTGATGGTTAACTTTTTTCAGTACTGGTTACAGTACTAGCATTCACTGTTTGAGTTTTTATTAATTGTTACCCCTAACAGCTTAAATCAAAACGCTTTCTCTCCAGCAAGAACAAAAAAACCCGGGTCCGGAAAGACTCATTCTTTATTTTATTCATTTTAAAATAATAGTAAACTCAAAATAATAACACAATTATATCTATAGAATGCCAGAGAATGTGTTATGAATTGGGATAGTTACCCAAAAATGAACATTCTGTCATCATTTACTCTCCTTCTAGTCATTTCAAAAATACATTTTTTTGAAGAATGTTGTTAACACAACATCATAGTAAGCATTTTAAACAGTAGTGATGGAATTTCCATTTATTATGGGCTCTTATTGGCTACTTTATCTTCATAATTTGGTTTCATATTTTCAAATATATATATATATAGTTTTTAAAATAAAATTTTAGTTTTCTAATGAAATTAAATGTTGGCAAAAATATTGTGAAGTCCACAAATATTTTTAAGATCATGAGAAATGTGATTCAAGTGTTTTAAAACTTTTTTTACTCGTTTTAATGTAGTTCAAGTTTATTTAAGGTCGGCTTCTTTCTGCTCATTCCAGATGTTTTTTTTCTGTATTTGTTGTGTTAAAAGTTAGCCATTGTCCTCTCTATGAAATTTGTAAGCAATGCAATGACATTATTAACTTCTCAAACATTTCTAGCGACCTTTGCATTGGGAGCTTGTCTATAAGGCTCTCAATGTGAAGCCTGCCAATGTAGGCAGCATACTTTGAACAGAGCATGTGTGTACCAGAAAATCTATGCTTAACAGCGAGTGAGAGAGAGAATATTTGTCACCTTCCAAGACCGAGTGTTTATCAGCTGATTACCAGAAACAATCCCGTGTTATTAATCGTAAACATGGAACAGCATCTTCCGTAGCTTTGCCACGAGGTCGCAATTTAACACAAACGTTTGGGTTTATAATTACTCACTCCAGGAGCCACCATTACAGCAGAGAGCCAGAGGATGGCAAATGTGTCACGACGGGATAAGTAATCCAGGCACGCCATGGCCGCTACAGAAATCACTTCTTAACCGGGTGCGGCGTGTCTCTTCTCCAGACTTATGATTCTTGCACAGCGGCACATCAAAGGAGAAAGGGGAGGGCAGCCTTGAGGAGAAAACAGATTTAAAAAGTCATAGAAGAAGAAGAGAAATAGAGAGACTCGACACGCTACTATAAACGGCACCTCACTGTTCTTATTTGCCATCCGTTCCTCCATCAAACCACTCACTCGGCTCCTTTCTTTGGATTTATGTTTCACCCTGTCCACATACAACACTGTGTTTAAAGTGAAAAACTGAAAATGGAGATCGGGAATGGCAGAGAAAACTTGTCACACGAGAGTGGCATTCGGAAAAGATGGGAAGGGTTGTTATTGGTTGACAGTCAGCACCTGAAGAGTAACTCAAGTCAGAGAATAAGAAAGTCTCAATGGAAACCAGCAGGAGTGACACTTTAAATGAACCGCCGTGTTCCAATATCAGATTGTCAAATAGCTGGAGATGAATGCCGGGGACAATGCAAGAAAGAAGATAAGTCCTCCGAATCTGCTCACCGCGAGTATTCCTGCAAGCCGCAGATTATTTTATTACTTTCAGGCACATCAAACTCCTGCTGAAGAAGCGCATCCCTTACTGTGTGTGTTTACATTACAAGGTCACCACGGAGGTCACCTCGGCTCTATGAGTGGTCCGCAGAAGAGGCAGATGGCCCGCTCTGGTCTCCCTCCAGCTGTGAAGGTCTCATGCTTCGGACACAGGCTTTAGAGGTCTGGGAAGGGAGGGATGGTTCCTAATCATTTCCGAAGCCGTTAGCCAGCTATTCTGCCGTGATTGCAGCATGATGTGTCAGGGCTAGTGCACACCGCTCATCCGACAATCACACCCTCGCCATTGCACTGACAACCTGCTCTGCTTCACTCCAGGGGGAACGCTGCCCAAGCTATTTCCTAACATAATGATCTGTTTCTTTTAGCTGATATCTTCGGCTGTACTTTCGCATTTTGTTACGAGAGTTTTCCTAATGAGTGAAGACATTGAGGCATGTCATACTCATAGGTTTTGAATTTACTGGCAATAATATCATTATAAAAGTATTACAAACGCAGCAGACAGTGAAAGAAGGTGCATTTTCTACAGTTGAATTGTCAATGTCACATTATAAAACTAAGCTTAGTAACACAAGTTTCATGGCTTGCTTTGCTGTTTTTTGTAAGAACTTATTTTTGACACACTACATAGGATACTTATGCATACTACTCATGTCAAATCTGCTAATGTCAAGAATGAGGAGGATTTACTTTACAGTTGATTCCGTAAATAAACATTGCACATTCTATAATAATAATAATCATCATCATCATCATAATAATAGTGCTGTCAAATCAATTAATCACAATTAATCGATTCCAAAATAAATGTTTGTGTTCATATAATAAATGTGCATGCATGCATATTTACATGTATAAATGAATGCACACATAACACATATTTACATAAATATATAGACATAATAATTTACATTATGTATAAATATATATTACTCATATTTCTAAATGCATACATGTATGTCTGTGTATTTATATACATATGAATACAAATATGCATAACATGAAACACAAACAATTATTTTAAAATAGATTATTCGCTATTAATTATTCAAATGTATTTATTGGATAAACCCCTTGCGTTTTCAAGGGGGTTCCTTACATAAATTGATTTGACAGCACAAAATAATGAGTGTTCTGTTGTTTGTTGTTGTTATTATTATATACCTTTTTTATCCTTATATTAGTTTCTCTTGCCATCTTTTCACTTACCTAATGGTAGAATATTTAGGAATTTCCATCTATATAATGGACACATGGTATATACTGTCTTATATTTTTGTCAAAATGTGTTACATTGAAAGGCAGCTGAATTTTGCTGCCAATCTTATTGAACACACAAGTGTCCATTTTGTGTAGACAGAAAGCTCACAGAGTTTTGGAAAAAGCGCTTTTAGGGTCTCTATCATGTCCTACCAAAATCAACATGCGGAAAAGCCATTGTTGATCAAACAATCTCTAAGAATTTGTATAAGATCTGACTGTACTACATGGGAATACATACACACCAATAGACATAACTGGGTCTTCGGTGTCTGCCTGGATAGTCATCAAATGGGTGTCTGTCACAATTGGCAATGGGGAGTCACATGGTGTCAGCATGTTCTAAAGCTCAAAGCTCAAAATTCATTACAATAACAATATCTCCACTGTCATACACACTACAGCTCCTTCACAGCTTTTAATAAAAAACACGGAGTTGTTTTCTCCATGTCATTCACTTGTTGCTGCTTATTGGGACATGAAAGCAATTAAAAGACATGGATTGCATTTAATCCCCTTTTCTCTGTCCTGAAACACGGATGGGAAATGTCACGGTGCCATCTGCAGTAGTTGCGCTGGGTGGCTTCGTGATCATGTTAACATGTTCTGGCTGCTTGTATACTAACATCATTTTAGTTCGGATTTTCATATCACAATCACTGATGTTTCCAAAGCTGCCGTTAACTTGTGTAGGTATTGAAAAAATAACAAATTACTGTAGAGAAGAAATGATTACGTTTTTCTCGATTGCTAAAACACAATTCATGAAACAATTTACCATATTCTGACAACTATAACACATTCTCAGAACAATACACCATCTTGTACAAACCCCACACAAAAACAGCCTCATTTTGCAAAGGTTTAACCGTGTTCTCATTCAGAAAACACACAATATAATGAACGGAAGTGTAAAGATGTAAACTCAAATAGCACACATTTATCCATCAGTTAACATTCAGTAGCAAAACTGATGACACCAATCAGAATCTCAGGATAATATCAATAGGAGCAGAGGGACTTGTGCATCCTAGAATCATCGACTGGGCTTTATACTACTTACTGTAAACATACAGTATAATCACAGTACAGACTTTTTATGGATTTTTTACTATTCTGTATCCAGTAAACTGTAGCACGTGACCACGCTTTTTACCTGTTCTGTATTATTGCAGAAAATACGGAATACTTTTAGGAAATTGTGCCAAAGGTGAAGAGGATGCCATATTTTTTACATTTCCTCCTATTGACAAATCGCTACACTGTATTGTTTCCTTTATCTTGTCTGTAAGTCGCTTTGGATAAAAGCATCTGCTAAATGCCTGAAGGTAGATGTTATTTGAGCAGTTGTGTACTGTATTGTGTCGCATGACCAGTTCAAAGATTTTTTATCATCTACTTTACAGTAGTGTTTTTTTTTTCCAAAGCTCATTCTTGCACTTTGCTCTATGTGCACTCTTTTATGTTGTATATTCTAATAAACACTAAGCTGTCAAATAAATCCAATGAGAGGTAATAGTAACAGTGTTCTGAATTGATCTCAGCAGTGTCTAAGACTATGTTGCAGTGTGGATGATTTTGAGGGTTTTGTGTGTCATGTCTGCAGGAAACGTTAGTTTTTTCAGCAAGTTTGAATGGTTTTTAGAAAAGAGCTTCATTTTGACCTGAAATAGGATGTTTGGGGAATTGGGTGAGATGTTATGGATTGTGTTTACTGTTTTGAGAATACGAGGCATCATTTGTGTTTAAGCAATCGAGAAAAACTGAAATAAACCATTTAGCATTGTCAAATATTTGAGCTTTAGCGAAATCTTTTACCTTAAAGTCACCATGAAATTGAAGTTGCGTTTGACTTCTAATCTGTATCGTGACTTATATCCGAGTGAAACGGCTTCTGAAATTAGAAAAAAAATTTGGCTGTGGATTTATTTTGCCTTACCCTTTTTGATTGGTTGTAAGTTGGACCTGGAGGGGAGGGCTAAAATGCCTGGCCAATGGACAGTGAGTATACTCTTACCTCTTTTTTTATTGTTGCTGACGTCATGTGGTGAAGAGTTGTTGTTGAGAGGGGGATAGGAGCTTAATGTTTTTGATTAAAGATTACAAGTGGAAATGAATTTTGAAAAAAATAATGGTTTATTGTGTTTCCTGTTTGATTTCATGGTGACTTTAAACAAAAATGAACTAAAACAGTATATGGCATAAAAAGGACTTACAAATGAAAGAAAAACAAACATTTCGAGCAAGGAACAACCAAATGATGTGTTCAACACTGTAAATTGGAGAAATAGTATGTTTGTTACTAGGATATAGTATCAAATCATTAGCATGCATACAACTCTGTAAGTTTGTAAGGGGTGGGGATGAAATGATCCGATAACAAAAAGGTAATGAAACGGCGGAATACATTATGCTTTTTAGAGCAGCGTGACAAATTAGATTAAAGGTGGTTTTGCAAATTTACTTCACTAAATAAAAGTTGCTAAAGCAGAATACATTTGTCAACACTCAAAAGATTAAAATGTAGGGTTTAGGGCAATAACGTAATGAAAATGTTTTACTCAAAATTTATATTGGTTTATCGTACTCATTTTCATAGTCGGGATGAATATCACTGACTGTAAACAAGGACAAAATAGTGTTTCATATGTAACTGGTGTAGAAAAAAAGACCTTAGTCATGAAAGTTAACTGGAAGAGTCAAAGAGGCTGAATAATAATTCATTGGTTTATGGTAACAACTGTATAACAACCAGAACCCCATCCCACCACATCCCCCCCACAACAGAACGCAAAATGTAACAAATTATCTGTAGACAAACAGGTAATAGGGATCGTAATTGTTCCGCTTCGTGTTGACGATTCAGAGGCTTGCCGGTAGGAGCTGTCAAATTGCTTCCGCAGCATTGATTGGTGGGCATTCTCATGCTTATAGCCTCTGCATTATACTGGATGATTTACACGCCGAAGCAGCTGTTCGTTCTGGCAGCGGTTCAGACCCCACATAAGTAGTTTCAAAGCAACTCTAATGGACTCAAAGCTGGAACATGACCACAGCCAGCCAAATGGGACAAGTGAAATCGAAAGCACACCGCAGACCGCCGGTCAACATCAGTGACATTGATACACAAATCACTTTTCCAACGCACAGCAATTTTTCCATATTTATTCACTGCATTTTTCTTTTTTGTAAAAGCATTATGTATTTTTAATAGCAAGGAGGTTTTACCGATTCATGTCTTATTATAAAACCATTTTCAAACATGTTGGCAAGTCTCCAAAATGCAAATGAAGTGCTTTTTGTTGAAACGGGTGAAATGGTTTTGTAGACCTTGGCATTTTTGTCCCCTTGCCAGCAAGTGTTTATTTGACTGATAAATAGCCCGGGTTCTATATAAAGAGCCATTGTTTGCTGTTTTATTTTCATATGTGATTGTCTATCCAAGCATTCCCTTCCAACACCTGCCAGTCTAAAGTAATAGCTTTTAATCTGTGCATCAAAGCTCAGACAGATAAAGAGCCTCGAAGGAGAAACGATATGGATGAGAAATTCAGTTTATCCCTGCACGCTCTCTCTCTCATATTAGCTTTTGCTAAAAGCACAACGTGTTAACAACTAGCCTTCACTTTGACGAAGACAAATCACTTTTTTATTTTCACTTAAAAAATTAGACAACGATAATGCCTGCGTGAGCTTGTCCATATGCATACTTTAAATAGCCACCTTAGCAATCTGCTCTGCCTGGCAGCCACATGCCGTCTGCTAAATAGCACAATACATCTTAGTATTCAAACAGCATTAGTAAAATGTCAGCTCTAAAAGAATCCGGAGATGCAGTATATGTGGTGTTTTAAAAGAATTCATACACCTAAAATGGAGGTAAAAATCTGTCCATAGTACATAACATAGTACATAGTACACAACAATGAGTTTGGTTGTTTGGCGCATGACAGACATGCTGTTTTATATGTAAAAATACTTAAAGAGAGAAGTTTTCCTTGGTTTACAGTACCTTTGCTCTTGCTCTGTGAAGCAATGACACGGTGCACCTATGGTGTTCAGATCCTCAGCTGCTGTCTGTCCTGCGTCAACAGCACATTACGCACTTCTACAAGCTTGCAAATGAACACGCAGAACGTCAGCTGTGAAACCGACCCGTCGATACCGAACTCCCCTTCCCCACTGAGAGAGTTAGATTACCCCGCTGATTGGAAAATCAACAGGAGGAAATGACACTGGCTTTATGGGTTATTTCTTAATGCCTGCATTTGAGTCTATTGATTGCGCCATGAGAATACCCATGGCTATTTCTGCGAATTATGTCGAACAGTTTAAGTAGAACTCGGCCTGCGTTGTGACTCAAATCTTCAAAACAATTTTTGTCAAATCAAAGACCGAGTATGAACGTCACGGACTATTCATTGAAAGATTTGTGTTAGAATGCTCAGAAATGAAAGCCCCTGCCTATGCTTCAGACCATCTAAAATGCATATGCGCATTAGCTGAATGAAACTGAAAACATTTTGAATTTGTAATTGTTATTATAAACAATTTCCTCTTGGGGAACAGATTTAAAAATGCAGTCTTATTTAAAGTTAGAATGACTAGAAATAGCTTCCTGGGCATGTGACCAAAATGGCTGACGGATGGACTGAATTCCAGAGTTCTCTATACGATACAACTGCTAAAATGTTATGCGTTTTGCCTGACCTCTTTATTTTCTTTTTTTAGATCGAAAGAACACTTTTCCCCGTGACTTCGGTAAGAGAGTCGGAGACCAGCATTAGCAGCCAGCTACCGTGAGCTAAAGGTTAGTCTTTGTCCTGTGGCTTCAAAGACCAGACGTACACACACACAGGCACGCATGCATCCGTTTGGTTTCATTAGAAATGCCAGGGGGCTGGAGAGGCTCCCTGTCCATTCACAGCCAAACACCTGCACAGCTTTCATCCCCTATCTGGACACTCAGTCTTTATCACCTGCCAACCGGCCAAACGGCCAAACAACACACACAGCGTCTAAACACAACATGCACCGCTAACTTAAATGGTGCCATGCAAAAGCGCAAAGCTTTCAGTAGACCACAAGCTTTATCTGTATATTTTAAATCGTTTCAATGGTTTCTGTTTTAAATCGCAAGCTTAATTTTTTGTTGCTAGTGTAAAACTGTGCTTCTGCTTTAAACAATGTAAGAAGCACCATTGCCATTCCTGCTGATATAAACTCTTTCCCTGCTTGCCTTTTTTATCATTTTTGCAAAATTTTTATGAGAGCTTTTCCAGAATATTTTCCTATATTAACACACAATATGTCAGATGAGGGAATCAAGTTTCTGTTTTAAAAAAAAGTTTTCATTTGTTCCTATTTATCTCCTGTAAATATGGTGTAGGTTTCCTCAAAAACATTTAAGCAAACATTCGTTTTTTGGTCAAAACTTTGCCTACAATGGTGCCGTTTTTGGATCCGTAAATTCTGTACTCTATTAGAAGATGGGTAACAATGGCCCCTACTGTATAACAGTGAAAACACGATTTGCCAGAAGTTTCCGTCATTGAAAGGGAGGCACTATCTCACAAATGTCGATCTAAAATTGACGGGCAGGAAAAATAGTATAAATGAGGTCCAGAAGGTTTTGTGATTGCATCATGCAAACTGAATACTCATGTGACCACATTTCATTTATGGTGTAAAAAATTCCTGGACAATAAAGGACAAATAAAGGTCATTCAATTATCATGCAAAAACAAACAGATTAAACAATCCAGTCCAAAATTTTGCAACAGCCAAACATATACATGGTCAAGACATCACAGTACAAACCTGAGCAGGAACGTTTTTGTTTGCCTGACGTTAATATGTAATGACACAGTGGTTTATTAAAAAAACAATGGGAATTCTATGTTTTTCACATTGTGGTTTTGCAATATATCAATTTGTAATGTGTGATCTTTGTATATAGTCCCATCAAAGTCCTTTCTCAGTTGGTCAATGGAGATGAATTTGGGTCGCATATTACCACCAGGTGTAAACAGCAGTCTGCCTTTCCTGACAAATTGCTACTGGATCACCGAGACGGATCGTAAAGCAGATGTAAACAAGCATCAGATTTGTTCTGTTGTTATGCTTATTTACTTTTGTAATGGCATTGGTGGCTGTTACCACGTTGTAGCAACAGTAACTGGAGTAACTATAGTATTTTTGATAAAAATATCATTTTTATAATGCAACTCCAGTTCCAAACAACACACACCAGGAACTCTACCTCATTCGAAAACCATACTTTCGCGTCACTGAACAATTCAATACATATTCCAAATAACATAAATGCATTGTGTCTGTCGATCTGTCAAAAGCTATAACACAATTTCTAGACAGCATCTTTGCTATCATGTGGGAGGGGCTGAAGTGAGCAGATCTATGTGACTCGTGCTGTCCGTTTCCCCTTCATGGGTTTAAGAGTTTGACTAATGCAATATTGATTTCACTCTCTGGATGGAGAAGACACAAACACACCACATTGAAATATGGATAAAGTCAAGCCGCCGGGTAAAATATAAAACTCTAAAGTCAACATTAAGCTGGGTTTTACCCTTTAGGACCAGAGCAAGATAACAAATCCAAATGCTTTTTTATTGACGAAGGACATAAGTGATATTTTTTCGAATCCCATGGTAAAGCCGCTTAATGTGAACATTTCTGATTTTCTTCTTTCATTGCGATTCTGAATAGAGTGTGATGTCCTTCTGAGCTTTGAATTGAGAGGATAGCGTCACAAACAAAAATCACACACAACCGACAAGGACACCGTGAGACTGTAAACGTAAAAAATAGAACTCAGACACTGACGTCAAGAAGAAACCGTTGAAAGAATGAGCCCATTAAAACGTTATAGATTCAAATTCTTAAATATCTACTTGTCTCCCACAGTGTTCACACAGTGATCGAAATTCTGTCATCATTTATTTACCCTCAAAATCTGAAAAGGACCACAAAAGAGATATTTTGAGGAATGTTTTAGTGGTTTTGTCCATGCGGTTGAAGTCAATGGGGTCCAGCGTCCCAACATTCTTCAAAATATCTTCTTTTGTGTGCTCCAGAAAAAAGAAAACCATACAGGTTTGAAATGACATGAGGAAGAGTAAATGCTGGAAAATGGAGTGAATTATCTCTTTCAAAGCTTGTTAACTCTAAAGGTATTTCATCTCAAGGATTTTGTTGTAAACATCTAGGTAACTGCCCCGGTTGTGATTGGAACACTATACTCCTGCGATGCTTAGAAGAACCTGCACAGGGGGTTTTGGGGAGGCATTGTGTTTGATTCGGCGCTTGTTAAAGTGCCATTTTGTTTTTTGAGCGCAAGGGGCTCCGCACCTCTAGGCAAGTGCGGTAGGACTCGGAGCACAGGCACAGAGCAGGATTGGCGCGAACAGTCCAATTTTTCATCCTTATTGGTCATGACATATCCAAAGTGGCAGAGCGTAGGTTTTGTGGATGCTTTGACTGGGCAGGGAACTCTCACACAACCAGATTTTTTCCTGCAGGGTCTTCTGCACAGCCGTGACAAACTATGCAATTCACTGCAGGCTATTACAACCAATGAGTTTGAAAAGAAGAGCCTGCAGGTGTTCCCATATTTCCTTATTACGTATTTTCCGTGTCTGTTACATTGCATTGTATAGCTGTGGTGTAGTCTTGTTCACTCATTATAAGGATGTTCCTTTAGAGGAATATAAGCAACTTAGTTTGAGAGACTCCACACGCATGGTTGTCTATTAAGAATCTTCCAGTTTCAAGGGTGTCTGCAAGGTGACTGAGACAGAACCCATGAACGTGTTTGAGCACCATGGTTTACAATGTCTATTCAAACACAGCACGCTCTATTACGCATGGGGCACGCCGATGTGTCGTGTTATAATTACTGCCGAAGAACTAATTAAAACCAAGAAACATTCTCAGACGAGTCAGAATTTAAGAGTTTCTTAAAAAACGTGCTTCTGGATAACTTGCGCTCGGTTTTGTATGCATGCCGTCGTTTGTCATCCTGAACCAAACTCAGATCTGTGGTAAATGAAAGGCTGGGGAAGGTGGAACATCTTTCACATGGTGTTAGCACAGTTCATCCATCTTCCTCAATAATCCCAAGAACCATCTGCCTTAGAGACAGAAGCAACCTCCCAACCCCTCCTGTCTTCACGCATTTGAATCTCACACAGTATAACGTTGCATAATAAACAGCCGGCTCTCGCTGTATAGAACAACACCCGTAACATACATTCCAGATGCTTTGCATGCAGACATACAAATGAAGGATATGATTGTAAAAATACTATATGTACATGAAGCTTTAAGAAACTTAAATTAGAGAAGCGAAAGTGTTTTTCAAAAAGTGTCCGTACTGTATTTTAAATAGATTTTTGGCCATTCCGCCAAATCCTACATTCAGCAATGATCCATTTAATTGTTTGTTTATACATGTTTTCTTATATCGCACAACTGCTGTGTTTTACAAGGAATCTATCGATGTCCCATTTCTGTGGGACAGGGAAATCCGTTTAGGCATCGTGATGTATTACCAAAGTCCAGTCATGTTGTTGGGTCCTTAATTTACTTCATTCTGAAATCTGGGAAGTAAATGCTAAAATGCTCTGTTTTCTTGCACACTTGTCACCCGGGGGATTCTGTGTATGTGTTACCGGCCACTTTTTGTTTCACAAATGCCTTGATTAAAATGGAAATTCAATGTATGCTATAAATCGAGCATAGACATGGACTTCAAGCAGGTAGCTCGAATCATCTCGGGTTGACAGGCAATTAAAGGCATGACATGCATCTCAATGCTGTTGTCAGCCAAAGAGAATAAAGAGGCTTTCCAGTCCAACACCATTATTGGTTTAGGAATTGGCACAGCTGAAAGTACACAGCACGCGTGAATATTGCAGCTAACAAAGTCCAGATTGTTCATGATTTGGGGAATTTGATATCAGTGCCGTTATTTGACAGCAAAATGGCAATGTGGTTATTACTATTGTTCTTTTCCCTTTATATTTAATACAACATAAATATACAGGCAGGGTGGACAGTTTAGACGGCCAGAGTGTTTGGTCACTGTGCTTTGCAAAAAGGGAGATTGAGCGTTTTGTACAGTACAAACAGCTATATTGTCTTCCTCTCTCTCTTGCTGTTTCATCTCAGTGCGACACTTTGAATAAAATCTTTGCTTTACTTTGATGCAACTTAATGCATGTTTCAGGCCCACTCTTTCCTGAGGTCTTCAAACTACTAACACTTTGATGAGCGTCACTATGAAATAATGTTTTTAGAGCCATCTACTTCAAGGATGCAGGTGAAGTCACAATTGCAGTCTATCATAAGGAAGCTGATTCTAAAACACTCTTTGGACAAATTTGTACTAAATAGAGCAGCGGCTTGCTTGATGATCTAAACTCAGACCCTTGGTAACTATATGAAATTTGTGCTCTCTAAAGCCGACCTAATATTCAGCCCATAGTCCACAGAGTGAGCCCCTTCTTGACTGTATGTTTGTGTATTTGCACTCTATATGTTTTTCAGTCACGGAGCCCCAGGGCACTTGTATAGCCCACTGTTGTCATGCTATAAGCTGCATGTTAAATATGAGAAATTTGTGAGTACAATTTCTAGGGAATAGACATAAGTTGTGTTCCTTAATATCACTATTTTTGGCTAAAATATGTCTGCTTAATACAAAAATGTACTATGGAAGGGTCTAGAACAGAACTCTTCAGCAGTTACTAGCACACGTTTGTTGAATCGTCTGTCCTTAAACCTGCAGTGGCTTGTTTCCTGGTGTTCCCTGTAAGCCTGACAATTAGTGGCCCTGGGGAACTGGCCCCATTGTCCTTGACTCGAATCCGTTCTTGTTCTTGGTTAATAATTGGCTCACAGAACAAGGAGTTCACATTACATTTACATTTATCACCAAATAAAAAAAAAAAGTGGTCCGCGTAGATAGTCATGTGGGCTGCACATTGACATGTTGTGCCATAGTGCTGCTGGGCAACCCAAGTTCAAGTCCTGGCTCGTAATCCTTTCCCAACTCTAGTTTCCCTCCCTCACCCCTATGATTATCCTATTAAATAAAGCCAAAAATAACCAAAAATATTATAAAAAGAAATAGAATAGAGTGTTCTGTAAAGAAGTAATGGTAGCTCTAAGGATGTGAATAATCAAAAGCCCTCCCTTTGCAAATGTGTTGCCATTTGTGGAGTTCTCTTGGTCTGAGGTCAGCTAGGTCAAGATGGGGCTATGAAGAACTTCTAATTACTCATCCTGAGTGGAATAGCCAATAAGGCAACTCTAGTAGACATTAAATCACAGCAGTTCACTCCAACTCTCTGATGCCCCCATTAAATTGATCCCTGTGGGAATTGCTTCCTCACTCTACCAGACGCGGTCTACCTCTCTAATGCGAAAAGAGCGCAGGTGTTTACCGGATGCTGGCGAACAAAGAAACACTACTGAATCTAGATATTCAAAGAACTAAGCTTTCATTAACTATTAGCTTTGTGTTGGGGTTAACCCTGAGCTGCAGAATTGTTATAATTTATTTGTATCTTCAGTTATCTTGCAAACTAGAGATTACTTTATATATGTTTTCAATGGAAGAGAATGAGTAGTATGTGTTTCTTTAGTCCAACTGGTAAGACATTTCTCTAGCAATGCCAAGGTCTTGGGTTTGATTCATAGGGACATAGTTTTGCTTGTTAAACATTGTTATGGTTATGTACCAGCTTGGCCAGCACCAAACAAGCACAGGGCCAGCGAAAACATCCTCTGAATGTGCAACAAGAAATCCTCATCTAGGAAATCTGGATCTGTAACAGTAAAACAACAGCATCTGGTTCTCCAGCCTCCCCAGTATGACGAGTTCTGCATTAACTCTGCAATAGGAGCCAAGGAAGGGATGTGTGGAGTATGATTACAATGGACATCCTGGACGTTCCCACTCTCACACATCATTACCATTCCAACATCTGCAGCGTGTCCTCCTCTGCCGTCAGAGACAATGGCCTCCACAGGTGTCGGGGAAGAAGTGGCGAGCATGCATCTACATGGGCAGCGTTCGCAAGTGATAACTCTGAAATGAACACCTGCGATCACCAAAAAAAGCAAGGAGGTGCCCGGGCATCAAGAGAAAGACAGACACGGCAGCGAGGAATAATGAAAATAAAGATGTTTCATTCGAGTATGGCAGGTTGACGCTCCTGGCAAACAGGAGGCATAATTAAACTATCAGAAGTAATTAAGGATAGTTTCTCTACCTCAAACGCATTTAAAATCTCCTGCATGTATCTGCTCCACAGCCCCACGCAAACACTCAATCAACTCAGCTCATTTTAAACTGATTATAATTTGGCTAGTTTTGCCAGTTTTGCAAAGATGTCTTACAAGGCCAAGTTTAACAAGCGTATAAATGTATTTCGTTGTAATGCGACGCAGCACCGCTTTATGCAACTCATTTAATTTTGTTCTTTGTCTTTGAGTAGGCGAATACGTGAATACAGATTTAAAGGGCCACTTTTAAAAGGCTCCATTGCCACTGAGGTCTTATTGGGTGTATTGCGTAACAAACTCAAATATTCTGTAGCATATAAAAGTTGAGAACAGGCAAAGAATGAAAACAGCAGCACTCGCATTTATGATGCTCAATGGGTGCGTGTAGTTTCACAGCTTTAAGTACCCTTGACCTTTTGTTTGGCTGAGAGCCCCCTCTTGTTCAGGAGACATGCTTTGATCAAGACCTTTTCTTCTCTCCTTTCCATGTGCACTCTCTTTCTCAATACATTTTTCTCAGCCCTGGTCTTTCTCTAGTTGGACAGACACTTTTAAGGAGTGTTATTTTTCAAGGAGACACTCCTGTTATTGGTATTTATATTCAAGGGTAGGTAAGGTTCTTTGAAGGGCAGGGCGATGTTGTTCGTTTTGAATCGCATTTCAATAGTGAATGATTTTCTTGAAGATGGATGCATACAGAGGTCTACCATCTGATTCAATTAGTGTAACATTTACAAAGTTCTACGTTTCCCCCTGACCCCAAACCCCCACCTTTATGATCCTCTTTTGATTCAAAAGTTTCTTTTTTCTAGGGCCATTGTTTGGAAATAGAACAGCTTTAAGACCAGGCAGTAGCTTTTACCAGCTGTTTGCTTGGCAATGATCGAACGCTAAGTGGTCATTTTTGTGTATATCACAAAAACATACGGGGGTCCGAGTTAATGAAGTTGCGCCAACGTCCACGTTAATGAACTTTACAAATATTTGCTATTTTTGCTAAGAAATAGGTCATTGCGCTTCAGAACTATGTGTATTCTCTATGTTAAGTCTAAACTTAGCCCGTTCATTTGCGGCTTGGGAATTTAGCCGGCAAGTGCTATCAAAGTGCATGTCCTAAATCTGCAATTATAGTGAGCATTCAATGACCCAAACCATACAGACTTTGCTAGCAATACTTATAGCACTTATCACGTATTCTCTGAAAATAGGCCTACATCATCAGACAAGCTGATATTAATCTGATGGTTCCTATACTCACGTGTATACACTTTGAATAAGTAATGAAAAACAGAACATTAGATTTACTGAACATTTTTGTGTGGGTTTGTTATGATTAGGTTGACGAGACAGACTACGTTTGACTTTCAATGTTGTGTTGTTTTATCTAGCTCCATTCTCTTTCTTCATTTCTTTCTCTTTCCAATATAAGAAGAGTTACTGAGTTGGCACTCATTGCGGTTAGCAGGTGTAAGTGAGCTGTGTGTTCCTGCTTTACCTCATTACCGTGGCAGCTGAGAGCTCCATTCTTAATTTATCTTTCTGCGCTAAAGCAGACCCTCCACTGCACATCTGAGATTATTGTATTAAGTTCTCTTCTCTATGCCATTTTTTTCAAATCTGTTTACCATGCCGAGCACTGGCAATCGCAGAGAAAATGAGCTGATGTCAAAGTAGCTCTCTCATAAGAAATTGCATCGATGGTAAGTTGGGAACAAGGAAAGCTTGTAAAATAAGTACTGTAATAGTGCTCTCCTACATTGGTGGTATCAGATGATAATACCATTTGACTGAATGATTATGGCTTATATTACAGTTTCAGTATGTAATTTTCAGTGATAGAGATTGCAAAACCATAACAAATGTATATAGCTTGATGATGTGAAGGAGCGAGGAATGTTGGAAGTTGTCATCTTTACCTCTACAACAACAACAGAGTGGCATGCAAGATGCCTCAACTACTACTTTTTCTCACTGTTTTGCCATCAATTGGGGTCATTCATTCATTCATACTGCTTTTAAATCACTCTTGCAATACTTTGATTGCGTTAGATTAGATTTTGATACAAAAATGTTATAAGTTTAATACTTTCAGTTAAAAAGTGGGGTGTCATATATATTCAGCTTAATTGGTTAAAATATTGGTTGAATTAAATGAACAATTGTCGTCTTATAAATGTACACTCTAGAAAGTTTTCAACCCAGCATTGGGTCAAAAGGGACGAACAAACCCCACTGTTGGGTTAAATCGACCCTCCAAATGGTTTATATTTTATCCAATGGGTTAAAACAGTCCAGCATTTTGGGTTGAAACAACCCAGCATATGTTTATTTACAACCCAGCGGTTGGGTTCGTCCCTTTTTTACCCAACACTGGGTTTAAAACAACCCAACATTATATTATAATATTATGAAATGAAATGAAAAAAGCTAAATATATCCAAGGTTATTGATGATGGTCAACATAAAATAGCTAAATACAGGTGTGACTGATCTGTCTGTTGCAACTTTATGGTATTACTATTTTTTGTGAAAGACTAAATTCTAAGCTACATTTATGCATTTATTATACTCCAGTAGCCTCGATTAAACTATAACAAAGGCATTTGTTCAGTTTAAATTGTCACCAATGATACCATAATCGGGAGCTTGACCACAACTAAAATCTTTGTTTTACAAAATAAATAGCATTTTCACACTATACTGAAATATTAGGCCCCGACGAACTAATGATTAGGATTACAGATCATTACAGCCACAACATTTCTGAGAGTTTATTGTGTATACAGGCCATTGCTATGGGAACAGATGCACCCATGGGAACTGAGCCATTATACCTTAAAAGTAAAGATAGCCTCAATCAATCAGTCAGCCAAGAACTATCTGACCTCAGATCACAGATTGGAAGGCTTTTTGTGAAACGGATACCTTCTCATTGTTAAAGTCTGGTTCAAAGGTCATTCATTCTGTTTATTTAGAACCGTTGTCCCCAAGAGGGCAGTGTTATGCTCTGTGCAAGCTGCCAAAAGTGCAACAAATGATCAAACAAGGGATCCTGCCTGGTCCTTGCCAGCTAGTGATATGCAAGATTTGATAATGTTTCTCTTTTGTTTTAGCCTTTGAAAGATCCATCATATTCAGCCCCGTGAGCTGAAGAGATATGGCAGATAAGCCCAGTGTGGCATGAGATAATGACGGCTTCAGATGTGAAATGTCTCCCACCCTCGATCAATACGCTTACATTTATGTGGCAAACATGCACGCGGGTTGCTGTCATCCTCGCATCTTCTCCTACGCCAGCTGGCTGAATCTCAATTTTCCCCGTCAGGAAGCCGAGTATACACCGGCATCTTCCTACCCTACAAGACATGCAGTCATGTCAACACACGTCTGATTGAATAAAAAGCAGAGACACGTCCCCCTGTAAAGCTTTGTTGTTTAGAGCAGGCGGCTTAACGTGGGTAATCATTAAGCTTTGACTCTGTTTGCACTGGGTTTGATTTCCTGCCTGGTTGCCTGTGTAAGCACACACTTCCTGTTCCATCAATATTATCTCTTACACTTCATCTTACAAACTTAAGCGTATATTTAAAGATGGCTCTCCCAAGAGGGATGCTGTATTTGTGCTGTATGTAACAAACCTAGGAGAACATACTTAAATTCTCCATTGATCTGCTTTGCATTGATTCATTCCATGCTTCTTATTTTTATATTTAAAGGGTTCTGAAACATCGGCGGTCCCTGACAGAATTTGCAGAATTCAGAGGAATGGATTTAATTTGAGGTCATAGTGCTTCAGTCTTATTGACAGCTGAATGTATAATCAAATTAGACCTAATATTCAATAAACAAACACATAAGGTGCGGGGGATTGTGGGGAACATCAAATGCCAGGTGTTTGCATTCTGCCGAAATCTTTGGAGCTTTCTGTGGAACAAGCAGATTCGGTGTTAGCCTGGTCATGGGATAAAGGAATATGAAACCCAAATATGAAAAATCTCTCATAATTGATGAGCCCTCATGTCATTCAAGTATATTACTACCTTTCTTTAGCTGAACATGAATAATTTTATATGAAAATGTTTTCATATGGTGACATAATATATGAATTCAAACACACCGGAAAATTTCAGTCTATGCACAAGTTTTCTATTTTAAAGAGAACGAAAATTCAGCGTTATGGATGTGACATTTTCAGTCAAAACTTGAAATATAAAAAGGTCTCAAGAATGTATTTATTACCAATATATTGAACCATCTTTTTATGTTTTATTAAACCCTTGATGATAGAGTCAAGACATCATAAAAATATCAGTTTTATGCATGTATTTTTGAAAGAAGGAAACATTTGTGTTAAGGATGTGACAAAAAAAGACGCATGTTTTTGAGAGACACTTGAGAGGATTTCTGAATTAAAATGTACGAAACAGATGCAATAATATCCAACAAATGGAGAAGGGATTTACCTTATTTTCATTTTCATGTATGCTTTTAAAACTTTAAGAGAGACTTAACAAGGGAATTGTATCAAACAAATATTGACATCTGACCTATCATTGTGGTGAAAACCTTTGGTAACTACCTAAAAGTTGATAACAAAGAATGAAAACATAGAATCTCATTGGCTCTTGCGTGCCTTATAATGAATAACACGACAACTAGTCATGAGACATGCAACACTCAATAAGATTTAATGTAACTGTGTTATCAACATCCTATAAGGACAAGACGGCATCATATAATCAGTCCATGTGACTTATGCGTTATATTACAGGTCTTTAAAAGCCATACAATAGCTTTGTGCAAGTACCTGATTCTAGACTCCTCAGTCCTTAAATGTCACTTTTCCTCTAATTACAAGGTTGTCCTACAGGTCGTGTTCTAATATTGCACGATTTTGCGAGTATGCACATGAAAAGAGAAACCTGACCTGTATGTGTGTGTGTTCAGCAGCTGTCTGAGTGGATGTCATTAATGGCCAACAGCTTATTCTATTGCTGAGAGGCTTTTGCTAATGTAAACTGTCAGATTGAACATATTGCTGCCTGCAGCACACAGGCACTATGGAAAAATGAACCGTCACAGCGTGAGCGAGGTATTAGACAGTGCGTGAACAAGAGACGGCAAGAAAATGAGGTCAGGAGGAAGAGAGAAACAAAGAGAGAGAGAGAGCTGGAGCTTAAGAGCGCACACAGGGAGCGATCCCGATACTTCGCGGATCTAACCTTAGTGCTCTGAAGTGTGTAAGGTGAGCAAAGCAAGATCGCATTCAGACCGCATAACTCCGCCCCCTTTCTCTTATCCGCGTTTGCAGATGTGCAGCGCCGAGTGTTTCTGACCACACGGCATGACCTTGTGGAGCATTCAAACCAAGCTCGTTCTAGTCTCCCAGAGATGCCAAAATGCACAATGCCCATAATGGCACCCAAAATCAAGCCAACAAGTATACAAATCAGCTGATTTAGAAAATGACTATGTTGAAAAACTCATTATTAGCATTAATGCTGTGCTAAATTGCTTTGTCAGTGAGCTGAGATCAAGCTGTGTTTATTGTTGTGGCTGTAGTCCCTTTAGGCCACTGGACGGCCCCCCATGACCCACCACCCACCCCTCCCGGGGTCTGCACCAGGGGAGGGGCCATGCTATGGGCTCACGGTGCATTTGCATACGCTTTCTCAGGGAATGCCCTTGACTGACTCCTGAAGGGGACGTAGGCTGCATCTAATATAGAGAGAGAGAGAAAGAGCTGGGAGATTGCACGTTATAGGTATAAAAGCTCCCATTCACTCTTAGTAATATTAGCACTTGTATATAATAATATATAGTATAATAAGCTTAGTGTATATAATATATAGCGTAATTATGCTTATCCCACCCCGGAATGTGAAAGAGCAAAGGGGGTTGGAGTAGTGAGCGAGTATTACAGTATATGTACATTGTGCAAAGTGTGCAACATTTCTGTATCGATGGAATACCCAGTTGAGGAATTACATTTGTTAAAATATACAGAATACAACATAACGCACGTAACGAGAATTGAGAATGTATTAAGGTCACGTGACGTGTTTATTGTAAAGTGAAATTCCAGCATTACGGATGTGACAAACTCTCAGGATTTGTAACTGGTGTATTGAACCATCTGTTTATATTTGACTGTTAATAACCCCTGTTGATAATGTGTAAACATCAGAAAAATATCAGACAATGTATGAGTTTTCTGTTTTGAGAATGGGAAATAAAAATGCGTTATCGATGTGACAAAAAGAAAATGTAAATGCAAAAACCTGAAGCATACTTAACAAATGGAGAAAGGATGGCGATTCATTGAACACGAAATAGTTTTCATGTGCCTATTCAAGAGGAATATGGACCGTTACGGACGTGACAAATCTGAAATTTGCACTTAAATGACTATAGAAAATCATTCTTTAACAAATGCTTTAAAATAAAAGTGAGCACTACTTGCAGTTTCAATTAAGCATAACGTGCTATTCAATTCTGGAATACTGTATTCCACAATGCACCGTGCATGACTCCTTCCCAAACTTAACTCAAAAGTTACAAGCATGCCTTATATTGTTCTTTTTCAACAAGTCTTAATGTTACATTTGTATACAATGGATGCTTCCCAGTGTTGTACGCTGGAATTCCGATCTGGTTTTAACCTTAGTTACGCCAAAAATGGGTGTTTCTTCCCTGTCTGTGAAATGCAAAAGCAGAGGATGGACATGTTTGTTGAGTAAAGATACAGAGCGTGGCTGAATGTATGTACAAAAGAGTGCATGTGTCACAGCGATTGAGAGAGAGTGAGAGAGGATCAGTGTGTGCGCATGTGTGACGGGAGAGAATGACAGTGTGTGTGTGTGTGTGAAAAAAGATGGGAAAGGGAGGGTGTTGGGGTAGGTGGGCGGGCGGGAAAAAGAGTAGAACAAGGCTCAGAGAGAGAGAGAGAGAGAGAGAGAGAGAGAGAGAGAGAGGGAGGGATTCAGTGCCGTGTGTCAGTCGTGGATGCTCGTGTGTGTAAGAGAGAGAGCGTGTGCATAAGGGCATCTGTATTTCGGCTGGATCAACTCAATTCTATTTCAGCATCCAGCTCCTGATTTCCCTGTCCTGCTCTGAGCAAAAACCCACGAGTGACTTCAGACCGCCAGGTAGGGACCCATGACTTCCGCTGTACTGAGAACAGTTGCTTACCTGTAACCCCTCCCTAGCCAACTGTACTCAACTGTTTCATTCTCAACATTTTATGTTATTAATGAGGGTTTGCAGGTCGTACTGTAGGTTGTACAGATTGGTGTTGGATCTGTTGATAATGTTGTGTAGATTACGGTATACAGTGTGCAATTGGCTTTACTTCTATTTATGTATTTGTGGGGGTGTATGCACAGCCATGTGTGCGCTCAGAGAAAGGCTTTGTATTTTAATTGCGGAGTAAAACAGTCCATAATAGCACTCACTCAGAGGAGCGTAAGATAGATACTGCTACCCACCACAACTGGCTCGTGACTGCCTTATTCCAAGAGGAATAACTTAAGTTGTGTACCGGCCATGTACAGCCGCTTTTACTTACCCTGGCAAAAGAGAGGTCATTCTCTCTCTCTCTTTCTCTCTCTCTCTCTCTCCAAATTGCTTATTTTTACTCTACTTTTTAGTTCCTAAAAACTATCAGCTTGAGGGCAAACGGGGCATTTTTTTTTTAACCTTCCTCTGGCTTTCTTTGACAGTTGTTTACATGTTGCGTTTGGGAGGACAGAGTATCGTCTGTCTCAATATTAAGACTGGATACACGCACAGAAATGTGGACTGTGTTATGGGCTTTGTGATGAGAACCTACACCCCCTCCCCCACATGCCACCCCCCTACACTCACAGCCTACTGGTTATCTTACCAGCGGAGGAAGCGAGTAGCACCCTTGCTACTGTAGTTAATAACCCCTCAAACATCAAGGCACTAGGAGTCGTCAGGTGTTTTATTTTTAGTCTCTCTGCATGTTGTCACATGATATATTACTTTCGCACAATTATATTTCCTCCCTATATCTCTTGTTTCCGTAATGTAAACCCACACCAAATTTATGGCTCTTTTCCAATTTCCCTATTTTCAGCCCCGCTGTTCACGTCAAAACCCTCTGTTCCATTAGCCTGTGATTTATAAAGGGAACAAAGGGGCTGCTGGATTGTGGTTAACATGCAGAGTTGTTCCATCATTTCGAAACATGAAAGAGGGGAAGAATGGCTTATTGCGGAGCTTCAAGCAACTTCGCTCCATTTTATTCCATTATCCTGTCTGCAATAATTTTCAGAAAGCCAATGCTGGCCATCCACCTCTCATCCTCTTTTAGAATAGATTTGTCTTATCAAAGCAAACTTCAATGCGAGTTCAATTCCTTTTCTATCTCCCCAGACGGCTGTCACATTCCCTGCTTTTAAATATTAATTTGTACTTTCACAGGAGGTCAGAGTGGTAGAAAATGAACAATGAGATGTTGTTTGTTCGAATTTTCCCATTAAGCTTATTTCAGAGACGCTCGTTTCTGTATGGCTATTGGCTGTTAATAGCGCCGTAGGAGTTTAAACTGCTCACCCTCTTGTGTGGTCCAGTACCATGGAGACTGTTTTGAATCGAGTCCATTGTCAATGAACGCAGAAATAAACAATCTGCATGCATGTGTGTGTGTGTGTATCCAGCTGTGGCGCCAGATCTCACACAACATCAATAACTAATGAGTGAAGCTGGCAAAGGTTGGATTGATACATCTGTTTTTGTTTTCCTAATGGTCACGTCATTTATAAACATTCATACAGAATTCAATGACGACAAGAAAAGCGTCCATTTTCAAATTAGGTTAATAAGGGAACGTTGAATAAAATTAAACACCTATGTAAAGCGACAATAGACGATATTTAGATTGTCGCCCAGTGTGTTTTTTAATGGTTGATTCTTTTATTTGGTCCACTCCCTCTTCGACATGTGTGGTTACATCCTTGTCTGAAAAAATCAATGACATTGAGCTGTGACATTTGGCAAGGACAAAAGATTTTTTGCAAACCGTAAAAAGCACCGTGCTGAAACTAAATATGGCGTAAATCTGGTGTAAAATATTGCTTTCAGATGCACATACACTTAATAATGATGGATGCACGTGTTTAGGAGTGTTTTACCCTTTTCTTTACGTATTGCTGTTTCTCCTAGTCCTCGCGAGCTGGGCTTTGGGATTGGTCGTCTCTCTTACACTCCACAGGAAGAAATGACAGAGAGGAATTAAGGTCACATGATCAGCGATGTGGGATTCTGCACTCGCAATCTCCTCTCTTTAATCTCCCTCAGACTGACTGTCTCTCTATCTATCTCTCGCTGTTGTGGATTTGGATTGTCTAACAGGTTTATCCTGCTGTCAAAAATTAGCTGTATGATTGTCTGCTTTAGTGTATATACGCTTACCGAGCAGCTGTTTCGTGCCATAAATCCTAATACTGTATAAATAAATAAGTACAGAGAAAAAATATCTGCTTTGCAGATGGCCATATTGGAGCACAACACTGTTTGTTCAGTTCAAGGATATGTTTTACAGCGCTGAAACTAGGTGGACATTTGAAGGACTCACTAAGGATATTGCTATGCCGAAAAACAGCAAGACGGAGCACGACGGAATAACACTAGTCAAAAATGTGGACAGGATTCATCCTGAAATATTTTATTTAATTTGGAACCAATTCTTACGGATTAATAAATCATAAGGAAACTAAAAATGCTTTAAGATTCTGAGAGAATTCTGTATAAATGATGGTCAAGATTCAAACCAGAACCACTTTTGGAGTCTTACCAATATTAGAAGCATCTCTTAAGTTTCTTTTTTCCTTGACATGTCATTTTACAAGTACAGTGGTAATAGCGCAAGATAAACAGCGAGACACGGTGCAGCTGGCAAAGAGGTCCATCTGACCGCGTGCACATAGATTCAGTCAATTTAAATTGGAGCAGATGAAACGCAGGAACACTTCATGTGTGAACGGCCCATCAGGTGCCGAGGAGACCGTTGACAGCTCTCAACAAGCGAGCCTTGCAGCCGCCCACGGAGAGTCCACACTCTTCAACACAACATGCAAGCTTTCAGCACCTCTTGGATTTGGACAGCGTCACCTGCCTCGGTTGTTATGGGAGGCTTTGACTTTCAGCACCGGACAGCGACGTGCTTCAGCTCTTGGAATGAGCCGGCTGCTTTCAGCACCGTGTCAACGAGCTTATTCTCAGTATATACTCTTCCGCTCTTACCTTATTTATTTTTGTGCACTATTCTACATTTTCCAGTGTCGTACCAGAGCTGGATTAAAATCTCCATGGCGTCCATGTAGTGCATATATTTAGCATGTTAGCTAAATCGTGTCAGTCATGCATATGTGTGGGACATGCTAACTAATGAAATGCTCCCGTGTATGTTAAATTTGCTGTGCACATGGAGCTAAACCGCTTTCTGTCTCTTAAGCCAGCATGGTGTATTTCACGGGCAGAATCGATGGAATTTATCCGGCCTGGGTCGTACTGAATATGATATATTACTCACCAAGCCTCTGTCAATTCACCCTATTAATTTTAATATCTAATTTTTTACATTACCAAATAGACATTACGTGCTACACATGAAAGCCAAGCAATAATCTAGAGCTGTGATTCAGATTTATCACACAGTTTAAAGTTTCCAAAAGTGCGTAAATGACGGCAACAATATTTTATTGTACGTTGAGTTCCAATTATTTTATAATTTCATGTTGTGGAGTTCACATTGCCCAGAACTGCTCTGCTTGAGACAAACACTGCTCATAAAGAGCTTCGAAAAGAAAAATAGAGGAATTGGCACATGACAATGGCTGATTCATACAGTATCTGACCTTTCACAATTAAATACCTTGAACCCCTCAAAAGCTGCACTTGCAGTAGGCGGTGTATTATTGTGGGAATAGCTGCAAAAAGCAGCAATGCTGGACTGATTTCAGCCACTGCTTCAAAACAGTAAACATAACATGTGAAGAGGCACGTCCGCAGTCTCCCACACGAGGGACCGACGCATGCTACGCACGCAAACTCTTCTGCTCCGTCTGCATGTCAACCCACCCCCGCTGATGTCTAGTGACGATAATCACAGGTCAAATTCCGTTCGGTTGTGCTGTTGTAATCTGGCCCCGTCTCTAAAACTAACCCGTCACCTAATTGAGACAGCATAGTGTTGCGGACCACGGTCATTTGCTTGTGTACATTAGCATAATTAAATGGGCATGAGTTAAGTGCGTTGCAGCAGGCTGTTAATAACATGGCCCCCGCGCCATCAGATACGTTTTCTCTCACCCGTACTACCACGAAGAAAACGCAACCATCCGTTTGTCCGACAAGTCATTTGCATCCACTGTTTGCGAGCTGGATAATACTGAGGTCAGTTTTCTCTCCCTTGAGGGAGTCTAATTCTTGATGCGTTATCCACAATCCAGCCGTCTATTTTGACCTCACTTACTGGAGGAGCTCTGCAGGGCTTGACCAACAGGGTCCACAGTGAGGATTCAAAGGCAAGTGACACTGGATTGTATCTTACACAATCAGTTGACTATTTTAGCGTCTGCTCTCCGGCAAAGTGGAGAATTTCTGTCGTAAGGTCCAGGTGCGTGTTCAGTGGATATGTTGCACAGGTGGAGCAGTCGATGCTTCGAACAGATGAGACCGAAAAGCAGAGTGAAGAACAGAGATAAAGGGAGAAACGTTGGAAGGAAATTAATTATTTATTTGTCTTTTGCTCCAGCTGTTGTTTTTTGCAATGAAGCATGCAAACAGGGCACTGGCTGTGAGCACATGGAGAATGGCTTGTTTTTTTATGACTTTTTCTTCCCTACAAATGTACCAAGTACCGTTCATATATGCTTTAAACAACTAATAATATTTATTGTCGTCTGTACATTTTCAGATGGGTTTTTCTAGGTTAAAACTGTTCCATAGTATACTAGCCTAATAGTGTAGTATAGTATTCACTTTTTTGAGTGAGTGAAACAAAAGGCATTATTTTACAATGAAGATGCGTATAGTAGTCTGCTGCGTTGTTGGCTTAGGTGGATGTTCATGTTGTTTTATTATCAATTCAAAGAATGCATACAGTGCACAGCATTAGTATGATTTTGCAAACAGAGCACATTGTTAATCGGCCAAAAACAATATGTGTGACATTGCCGTATGCAGGACGTACTCTTTGGTACTATGCATTGTTACCATCTGCATCCGTTAATTGGATTTTAAAAATAATGCCTAAGTATACAAGACATGTCATCCTAAGTCTGCAGATTAATTTATGCATTGTTAGAAATGTAATGCGTTGTTCTTCCACATTTGTAATGCCGTAAGTTATGCGTTTACATCACATGTGGCAAAGGTTCATTATTCAGTATTGACTCAAACTCTCACCTAATAAATGATTACATGTCATATGTATGACACTGAGCTGAGTCTCTCTCTCTGTTCTACGCAGTAGACAAGTCCTTCAAATAAGTACCTCCCAGCCTTTAAATAACATTAATGACCTTCCAGTCGTAAGACCTCTAATCTCTGACACCCTTCGGTGTCCGATAGCTTTTATAGCTTGTGCATTTACAATGGGTCCGTTGTCGCATGTCAAATAAGTAAAGATCCACCATCCTATGTGCCTTAATTAAAGGCAAGGGAGTGCTTTCTTAAGAGGCCGGTGATGGATTGAAATCTTAAGAGTCATGACTGTATCGATGTTGGGAAAGGAGCCCTTCTTATCTGGAAACGTTCTCCTTTTACTTCCTCTGCTCACAAGCATGCTTTTGCTTGCCGACATTGACATGTTCGCTGGGGAGAAAGATTATGCGAGAGTGCAGAGTAATTACGACTGTAAGCCAGCCATTTGCGTGGCCTTATCAGTCAAATGATCGCCGGGGTCCGGTGTGGATCACATTAAAAGGCATTTCCTGAATATATGTTTGCAGCGTAACCCATTTTCCGTCTTATCTTCTATTTGTTGTACTGTCTGACCATTTTTCAAAAAGAAGACATTCAATGTGTCATTCAAAAAGACAAGAGCTTTTAGGTTTGCTTTTGCATTGATGGACGGATCTTAACAGTTGAAATAAAACATTGAGTGCAAATTATGGGTTGGAGGAAAAGTAAGGGTTCGATCATGTATCCTGAAAACTGGATGTTCACAGAGGATTCATTCTTGCATTTCCTTTTTACGCTGTTGGTCTACAGTTGGACTCATTTGGCCGATTCAATGGGCCTTCTTTACCCGCTTCCCACACCTTGATGCCTGAACGCACTTTTTCACACTGCTTTGTCCCTAACAGACATGGCAAAGCCCAAAACCTAGGAGACATTTACATTCGGCAGACGCTTTTATCCAAAGCGACTTACATCGCACTGTATTATACATTTGTTTCTGACTATGTGCACTCCCCTATGTTCGTACCCATGACCTTGGCATTGCAAGTGCCATGCTCTGACCACTGAGCCGCAGGAAAGCTCATTTAAAACCTATTAAAAGTGGTTCCTGCCTGATCTCATAGAAATATGTAAAT
This sequence comes from Triplophysa siluroides, assembly GCA_006030095.1. Lineage (NCBI taxonomy): Eukaryota > Metazoa > Chordata > Actinopteri > Cypriniformes > Nemacheilidae > Triplophysa > Triplophysa siluroides. Next base: position 1,729,738 of record VCII01000691.1, read on the forward strand.
GGAGATTAGGAATAAGCACCTAAGAATACACCCCTAAAAATGTACCCCTTCATATACAGTATAGCTTAACCTAATATCTTGATAGTGTTTGTCGTTTTATAAAACTAACAATTAGCACATTTAAATGGGAGTTAGTATGCTTATAAACCTGCCTATGTCCAGTTTTGTTTATTTTATCCATCTAGCTATTTTAATGCAAGAACGCATGGATAATGACCCTTAAGCATTTAAGAAAGGCTTACGCTGGACGTTTTTAAATTGGTTATGAAGTCGCTTGGCAGGTGTCAATGTTAAATTCAAAAGCAATCAGATCCTTTTCACCTCTCTAAGGACCTCGGCATCCGCCGTCTCTTAAATATGAGGAAAAAGAGTTAAGTAAATGAGGAAAAAAACACAACCCTACACCTCTCTCTCTCTCCTATCTTTTTCTCTCATCGCACCATAATTAACGGCTGTTGATACATTTCATACATTATTCATACACTCTGCCACCTTCACCTGCCGAGTGGGGGCTGATTTTCTGGTGCCGCTTTTTTCTTAAAAAAACTTCAGCCACAATGTCAGTTTGATCAAATCAGCTCGTGTTCTCACTCATTTAGCTCTTACTGGCAGGGTGAGTCGCACCTGAAGCTCTGGATCTGCCCCGGAGCCCTTTTGGATCTGGAAAGATAACAAAAAGAAACCGCAGCTTCGAATGGATCGGTCATGGGCTTTTATTATTTAGATGCATTTCTGGTCCCTCATTGTGCTGTATATAAATGCCAGCGCTATTTATTTTGAGTGATTTTTTTAATATACTTGTATACTTGAGTAAACATATATCTGAAATCTGTTATTCTGGTTATTTGCTCAGTACTTTTGAATGTTACACGTTTTTTTAAAACACAGCCTGTGTTAGCCACCGCTCGTAATGTTGAGTCTTTGTTTGGCGTGACTGTCAGTGTAAATCATTCACTAGTCCACTGAGATGATAAAGCCCTGGGAGAAATGAATTACCCAGAATGCACCGGGAGTGCCAGGCACAGACAGGATGAGATAGTGGCTAATGTTACCCACCTACCCATTCTGCAATCTCTGGTTTTGCCCAGCGTGAAAAGAGGCAGCAGCGCGGTCAATGATAATGAAAATACGAGGGGCGTGTATAGCAGCACAATAATACAGTATATGCTGTGAAAAACCTTGGGCTGAACTGGCACAGATGAGTGCCCAGCCTTACCTTTTAACGGAGCCCTTGACAGAAATTTGCATTAGTGCTCCAGGCATCCCGTTCTGTGTACTATGCATAATGCAGCCTATTTGGGACGCGCACACATACGCACGCATGGTTGCGCTCATAACAGTCACAGAAATCTGCCATTTAGCTAAGCACACTGCAGATGCATTATTAATAGGGTCCGTCTAGGCATTTCATCTAAAAAATAGAAAAAATGTATTGAAAGAAAATACTGTTTATATAGATGAACGTCCATGACGAAGTCCAGAGCTACTTTGTGTTTATGTCCCTAATTATTTTACATAATATGGTTCACCATTTCACCTTGCCAGTAAATGTGACACTTTTTTGTCACGGGGCCCAATCATGGATCCCAAATGAATTCCATGGCATCATGCAACTCGGAGCCACCCCCCACATCCCCGATCGCCAAAGGCTATGCACGCAGCTGCATATCTGAGGTGATCTGGAGGTTGAGGACAATGGCAACTCAGGCTTAAATTATATTGGATCTCTTCTAGAAAAGTGTTTCATACACCACACGTATGAAACACTTACATTGATTTGTGTTATTCATTGAAAGAATCAGTCAGCATTGATTTACACGTTTCAGAGGCATTGAGCATAGCGTTTGAAATGATTCTCGTTTATTCTATACTAGCAAATGAATAACCAATGCAAGGCTGTATTATGGTAATTTGATCTTTGTAAATGTGTGATTTTATTAAACAATCAAGATTTGCGATATCTTGCGATAACAATCAAGTCAATGATGTTCTAAAAATCTGTATACAGTATATATATATAGAGAGAGAGAATAAGAAAAAAGTTTTATTTTCTCAAATTTTCCAAAGAAAATATTAATATAGAATGAATTTGTCATATCAGTATTGTGAAACTAATAAATAAACAATCGTGTTTGTATTTACCTCTGTAGCCCATTGAGATTTGTTTAGCCACATGTGTGTGTTTATGGTCACTGAAGCATGCTGGGAGACATGAGGCTGCAGGCTGCACAGTTGAGCAGGCTGGCGGATGGAAGGGGGAAGTGACCTCGCGTCACGTTTCACTGCACACGGCGAAGGGCGGACCGGGAGTTTCGGAACGCCCAATCAGGAAAGAGGAACTAATAAACATGAGTCACCGCTAGAGCTTGTGCGCTCTTCAGCCGTCCAGACAGGTCAAACCTGGAGTTATAATGTGTGATATCCTGCATATGAATGTTAGAGCAAAATAGATTTTTTGCTTTTAAATTATCAGATTATTTATTTTGAATATATCGCGACTTTAAATGTAAATGCTCATACTTTTATCAATACTAATGTCAAAATAAGTAAGTGTTTGAAAAAAAACTTGTTCCAAATCCTCACCTCAAGTGCTCAGTTATCGTAATAAATCATAGGAAGGGAAGGAGGACACAAGTAGGGAAGTAAGGAGGGTAGCAACGAAGAAGAAGAGAAAAGGAAATATAAGTATTTAATGTCAGTACACAGATGGTCATGTACTTCCCCCTATGACTGAAACTCGTGCTTCATTTATCTCTTTAAGGGACTTTTCTATTCCTGTCTCTCTCTTGCTGTCTGAGGTCTACATCCCTTCTCCGTTAGAGCTTCTCCTCTTGGTTTGGGGTGGGCATCCTGCTGCCAGCGCCGCTATTGGCTTATCTCATTTTGTTGTTTACAGATCTTGTTTTTCTGTGTGAATAACTCGACACTTCAGAATCACTACTTTTCGCTTCTTTTTAACAACATGTCACTTTATCTGCCTTTATCGTGCCTGGGGAGTCGCGCATAGCAAACTTATTTATTAAACTCATCACAACGAGAATTATGAATGTGCATGCGTTTTCTTATATTTGTGGTCTTTACAATGAAGATCTTGTGTTGCCATGGCAACAACAATATCTGCACAAGATTGTGGTAACCGGTAACTAGTTGATGCTTGGAATTGCATATTGATTCACCCCAAGGAATTTCACTCATAGACTACAGACAAACACGCACACGCGGGGAGAAAAGATGCACTTTGTAGTTGTGCTGACCTATAAAGGCAGTGCAGCCTCGGTTTATTTATAGGTCTACGTTAGGAGGAGGAAAATGTCATTGATGTAGCAATGATGTAGAAAATCTATAAATACACACTCATTCTTCTTGCAATTCTCCACCCTGATGCTGAGCAGACAAGCTCAATTTCCAGCGGAGAACATCCATGCCTTAATGGAAGAAGGACGTGCTTTCAAAACGAATTAGATCATGTTTTGTTTGAGGAAGCCCACAAGCTACCTAATCGAATCTAATGTTGCTACAGTTTCCTCAACAGAATGATTTGATGGCAGCGAACATGCCCTCCAAAATACAACTCCATCTGAAACATTTGGCTTGCCATGTGTCATTACACGACAGGAGGGCAGCGTCCTAGCAGCATCATGAGCGCTGAAGCAATCATTTATTCAGTATGATCCTGTCTTTTCTCCATAGAAATGAGCCAGCCAGGGTGGAGCTGCATCCTTCTGGCTATATTCATAGCATTTCTGCTGTTTCATTCCATCCCCTCAATGTGAAATATGACGTTATTGCTTTTTAGAAGCTCTTTTAGCTGCAAATGCATGCTGATTTGGTGCAGAGAAGAGAGAACGCTCTCGGTGCCCAGCAGGACTTTTTCAGCTAAGTGTAGCTTGTATCTGTCACATTCATCTTCAGGGCTATATGACACCTAACGGCCGCTACCTCCGGCACAAGACAAATGATCTTATTATTGGAAAGAGCCATTCAAAATAGGATCAGGCGGAGCATAGCAGAGGACCTGTGACTTGAAGTGTGGAGAGGTCACTGTATCGCAAACCACAAGCTGCCGGGTGCACTGAAATACTGTGGGTTTATTCTTTAACAACAATCGTGTTTGTTTACACTATGTTAAAGGGAAACTTCAACCAAAAATGAAAATTCTGTCATCATTTACTCACCTTCGAGTTGTTCCATATCTATACAACTTTGTTTGTTCTGATGAACACAGAGAAAGATATTTGGAAGAATGCTTATAACCAGACAGATTTTGCCTCCATTAGATACCATAGAAGGAATAAATACAATGGTGGTCAAAAGTGCCCCAGAACGGTTTGCTGTCCTACATTCTTCAAAATATCTTCTTTTGTGTTCAACAGAACAAAAAAATATGATAAAGTAATTTTTCCTACTATGGGAGTCAATGGGGGGCAAGATCTGTTTGGTTATAAGCATTCTTACAAATATCTTTCTCTGTGTTCATCAGAACAAAGACATTTATACAGATTTGGAACGACTCGAAGGTGAGTAAATGATGACATCATTTTCATTTTTGGGTGAAGTTTCCCTTTAACACAGTAGAAATTATAAAAAGTTATGTGGACTTAGATCTATATTTGAGATTTGAGCATAAATAAGCTAAATAATCAAAGGCTTTATAGTTCTTCAAAATATTTGTTTAATGTTATTATTAGGTTAATGTAATATTAGGTTAATCTATTGGGTTAAATAGTACATTTTGAATTTTGTGGGACTATTTTAAAGCAATACATCGTATTACATGAAAAATAATTTATTGTGAGCTTTTCTTGGATTTTGTGTATAAATATTATTTTGAAGCAGACTGTGCATTAGGAGTTCACATGATATTAAAATATTGCATACAGAGGCATCATAACATTTTGCAGCCATTCATACTATAGAATTATTAGAAATCCCATAATACAACCTCAAACATTCCCAGGATCACTACAGCTAGCATACTTGTTAAACAAGCTTGGCCTATATTATATAGTTTGTTTGCTGATGTCCTGTGATCATTCGAGTGTAGTAAATAAACAGTAAGACAACAGGAAAAGAGAGAGAGGGATGAGGCCAGGCACACTGTGTTCTCCCTGCTGGGAAATTAGTGTCCATGTGCATAATTATGGGATTTACTAGATGAGGAGTGATTACTTTCTGTTTTGTGTATGAGAGCCAAACAGCATTGCTAGCACACACCCTCCCCTACAATATCTCTGCATTGACCGTCCACAAATAGCCTCCATTTCAATTTCGATTACACCAGTAAACACACTGGTCTGTGTCCCAAGAGCAAATAGAGGATGTTACTGAGTGAAATTTACACAGGTCACACCTCGGGATGTCCCAGGGGGGTGAAAGCGTAGTTATCAATATGCATTCTGTTGGAGCTATTGGAATAGATTCATGAGATTTGAAAAGTAAAATGTTTAAAGAGCCCATAAAAGATCATTTTGTCATCATTTACTTGCCCTCATGTTCATTAAAACTCATTTAAATGCAAACCTAAATTACTTCTTTCTGCAGAACACAAAAAATATTTTAAAGGACGTTGGTAAAAAAAAAACACTGGACCTCATTGACTTTTCACTGTAAAAAATGTATTGAGTCAACTTACAATAATCACAAGCACGTTTTTGAGTTAACTCAACAAACAAAGACTAAAGTCCACCCAACTAAAAAATACATCAGTTGTCACATCATAGTCAAGTTTACCTTGAACAACAAATCAAAATATTTTTAGTTGGCTGAACATAAATGGAGAATTGGTCATTTAAAAGAAAACGAATTGATTCCTCTTTTACTACAATTGTATATGTTTTCTCCCTCAGACAGACCAAAACTTTGATCAACTGAATGCATTTATACCAGTTGTGACATTGTTGAGTTGTAAGTACTGTACATGACGCATTGAACACATAAATCTCAATCATGGTAACAATCGAAAACCATCGTTCATTAAAAAACAGATTTTAACAGTAACAACAATATTAAAGCATCAATTATTAAAGCATTAACTAAAACACTTATATTTAAAAGAAAAACAAATAAGAAACACAGAATTGTGCATACATTGAACTTTCAAACTCTTGCAATATTGTTTGTTCAGATTACTCCGTTTTGCAAGTTGGGCAAACTTTCTGACCCAGTTTGGCCAAAAACCTGAGAATTTTAGTCCAGTCAACAAAATAACCTTTGTTAGAAACATTCACTTTTGTTCAATATATGCTAAACAATAATTTGACTCCTTGAAGTTACTTATTTATCTTTGTAGGGAGAACATTTTGCAAGTTGTATTTTTTACAGTGTTCTGTTGTATGGACAAAACTACACAGACATTTGTAAAAAAACATCATCTTTTGTTTTGCAAAAAGGAAGAATCATATACAGGTTTTGAGCAACATGAGGGTGAATTGGTGAATTTGGTGAACTATCCCTTTAAGGTTGTCATATTTGTGCATACTGAACCTTAGGGCTTTAAAACAAGTCACACCATGTTTGTTATCAGTGACCTCTATTAGCATGTGTTTGAGACACGTGTTTTAATAAGCCTCGACAAGATTTGGATGTTACAACATGAGAGAACGATGACATAAAATACAGTCTGTTACATGTGTTCAGTCATTTTGGAACATAACTCGGTTATTTAGCGCGCTTGTTTCTCTTAAGCTATCTTAATAAAGAAAAAGAGGAGTTCCACTTGACCTCTCAAAGTGTTTCTTTCACTCAGGTACCAAAATAGACTGGCGTGCGAGTGGTCCAGCCCTGGCAACAGCTGTGAAATATACAGCTCATTTCCGTCGCACTGTTGTTTTCCTTTTTCGCTGAGCTTGTCCATGGCCTTCGGGTCAGGGAGCTTTTCACAGTGTGTTTATGCAGACTGTCAGCACCTGAGTTCCGATGAGCTGACCACTCCGGGCTCTTGCACCAAGCAAACGTCTGCACCAGCCAGCCAGACTAGAAGGTTGCGACAAGGTCAGTGCGGAGCTCTCATCGTGGACCTCCGAAGTAGGATTGATATTTGAAAAGATAGGCATACCATGTGAACATGTCAAGAGAGATGGCGGTGGTGACATCTAGAGCAGGATTCATGAATTCGTGATGTAGGGAATACAAACAATACATCCGAGGGGGTGGGCTGCAAACGCTTTAGAGCTGCTGATTGCGAGATCGGCATGGCTGGTGGACTTTGGTGGCATGAGTAAAAGATGCGACATGTCACAGCGTGACACAGATGCACGCTGATGGAAGCAAGACTGACAAGCTTGCAGGCACATGGGGACTTGAAATGGCAGATTGCTCCTTGTTGAGAAAGGTCTATTTTTGGGGCTATGCAGACACCCACTCCACGGGTGACGAAAGCAGCTGACTACATTCACACCTTACAGATGTCAGTAAATTATACATGAATTTGAACTCATTCCGTTGTTAGCTTTTAAGAACATGTGGGTATTTCTTCAAATCAGGTTTATTATCGTTCACTGTCAAATAAAACACAGGCCTGAATAGATCACATGGAATAAATGTAACCTATATTGCAATATTACAAAATAATAAATAAAATGACAGACACGTGTAACAAAAAACTTGAGATTAAAAAGAAATCAACAAGAAAGCTAAACATACGGTATAAAAATCTATTTCATAAATTTATCAGGCTTAAAACTATAAAACAAAAAAACTCTTCTTCAAGTATGGGCACTTTTGGCCCTGTGACTTTTAGGGAATAAACTCTTGATTTTTTTTATATTCTCAGTGTTCACTGGTTTTAGTTTGTCAGCTAACAGTGTCCTGCATTGAACAAGAGGAACAATTTTTTTCTAGAAACTTATTTGATAACATTGTGTAGTGAAGATGACAATGGTGAAAATTAGATTAATAAGGTATTTGGTGATTCAACTTCATTTCTTTCTTGCATTTTAATGCGTCCTATTTTAGATCAAGCACATTCTAAAAAATGCTGGGTTATTTTTGACCCAGCATTGACCCAGCAGGCTGGTCAAAAATAACCCAGCACTTCTTCATTGACACTGTTGTCTCCAAGGTAAACAACTACAGTACTCTAGTACATCCAAACAAGGACATGTAAATCTGTAATATGTCAAAAGCTCCAAAAACCTTTCTGCTATATACACACTTGCACACTGTTTAATGTCCTCGTCTGCACAAGCAGGAGTCTGTTCTAACCTTCCATCCTCTGTTGCTCGGAAACAATTCTGTTCATACTTTTTCCGCTCAGCGGTCTTCAAAGGGCCCCGGACAGCGCTAGGCTTTAAAAAAACCTGCGGTGAGTGTGTTGGGAGAAGTGATCATCTCTGGTCCCGTGTTCCCTTTTCCCGCGGCGAGCGACTAGAGGCTATACCCTCCTGGAAATACTTGCCTATTAGTATGCAGATTTAGACCACCCTCTCCTGAAAACACTTCTGGAGCTATCGAGTTGATTTTTCAATTTTGCGCTGCTTATCCCCTGTTTCGCTGCCCATAATAGAAATTTCCATTTTGACTATTATGGAGAGCGTGCACAAATAAGCTGCACGGCTAATAACTACCCTGTTTCTGAGCGACACCCTCTCTGACAAAGGTATGCAATCATTTCTTTTTCTAGCGTTGATTGCGAGACGTCGGTCCGGCTTGGAGTTGTTCTGTTGTCATAAAGTAAATTACAACAGAAGCAAAGCAAATTCAATTTGCTTGAGCAGCTAAAATTTTCTATAAAGCCATGGCCAATTGATTTGAGTGACAAAATTTTAGATTTGGCCTTTCCGTTCAAAGTGCCAATTAAACTATTACACTCGAGCCAGAGCGCTACGATTGGTCGCAGATATCACAATCATGCCGATGCAATACGGCGGCACAACCGTGAGCACACTATTGCTTAGAGTCAATGGTTCTTTAAATGCAAGAAACCCAGATACAGCTCAAGTGATTTTAATGATTCATTTCAACATGCATATTTGACATTGTAACGTGGTAGTGCATTTTCCTCGTGTTATTTGAAAGTAATCATTTGCAATTAGAGTGATCTGTAGAGGATGCATATACGAACTGAAGGAGCCATTTTAAAGCATGGCTGATTTCTCTCAGCTCCCTCTTGGGCTGACTAACAGCTTGTTAAGTCAAGGGTTATCAGCTGCAGATGGTTTCAGACAATAAACATGATCAAATACGGGGGCGGTTTTGCCGAAGCGCCCTGGCTGAAGCACGGTTCCGACGCTCTCTGGTCTCTATACATTCAGTGTATTCCTTCGCCTTTCCATTCCTATTCTATATTAACCTATTATCCTTTAGAGTTTTTGACCTTCTGGATCAAATCGTGTCATTCTATGATTTATCCTGACATCAAGAGCTTGCTCCGATTAAAGAACACAGCTTAACTAAATGGATAAACTGAACTATTGTTTGTTGAATTGTTCATCCTAAACTAAAGGGTAAACAAATTTTCATTAAGTGGTAAAGGACATATAAAGAGATTTTTGTATAGCCAGTAGGTTAGGTCACACGTAAGTTAGGTCATATACATCTCCAAAATCTTTTTGCATATGGATATATTTAAATATAATACAGGCAGACACGTCGATACGAGATTTGGTTTTAATGAATCCAAAGCCATTGGTCCTTACAATGTCTTTACAACATGACTCGTAATATATAGGTAGTTGGAGAAGGTTTGATATTTTATTGTCTTTGCAATTTAATTCATGCATTTTTAAGTGTGCATGTACGTAAGTCATACTACTATCATATACTGTTTGATACTGCAATTTTAATAAGTCATTTTGGAAGCTTGACAGCCTCCGCCCCTCATTCGCTTTATTGTATTGAAAAGAGCACCACTGTGCTGAATCTCCCCTGTTGCGTGCCATTGAAAAACTATTTAATACTAGTTTCATACAGGTTTGGCGTAACATTAGGGGGGAAAATACGTCTTACCTCTTTTAAGATTATGTAATGACATCCAGTATATCATCTTCTCATTAATGGAGCACGGGGAGCGCAGCTTAAGGAGACGTTTAAGTGGATATCCACTTATTTCTTCAGTCTTTAGTCATTGTAAATGTTAACAATGATTAATTGTGTTTACCCATCGGCATATAGACTGGTTCAGATAACCGTGGTGGACTTTGGCATGGTTCTCTCAAAAAGGCCATGGGTTCTTCAAACCTCAATGGACTCTCAACCGTTTAAGCCCTTTTGGCTCTAATGTGCGAGTTTGCAGATTCTGCACAAAAACGCATCACCCAGTTAGTCAGTGCTAATCGTGGTATTCAATATGCATGAATTCATGTAATTCGGTACAAAAACATGCTTTGTCAGCTCACCACAAAGTAGAGGGGGCCAATCTATCATTGTCTGACTATTGTAGTCACTGAGTAGTGTTCGGATTGGGTATTTTGTCTTAAAATTGGTTTCTGATTATCCCGCCGTGCTTATTCATGTTATAGCTTGTGCGATATAATCAGAAGCGGAATGCTTAAACATTGGTTGAAGGTTTTGCGAAAGGGAAACGAAATGTCTGGTTTCGTCCCATTTGGCTAATGATCATACGGAAGCGAGGGTCTACTTCAACCACAATGCATTCTGATTGAAAGCCACTCAAGAACCGGGACGTATCTGATGAGGTCAATTGCAAACCTTTTCGAAAGCATGGCGCACCTTGGAACCCCCCCCGCTCCCTTACATCCGCTCCAACCCTCCATCTTCATTTCTCTCTTTGTTTCATTTCAACCTACCCCGAGGATTTCTTTCAGACAGTATCAAAACTCATTCACCCTGCCAGAGGAAGAGTGATTTCCAGCCTTGTGAGGCGTTTTACTGATTTCGGCCATATTTCCCAGTTTTTCTGTTTGGGAAAGACTCTTTACAAAGTTCTCTTACTGATAGAGTAGCTGATGGAAAGGCTGGAGCAGCGTATAGATTCTGTCAGATGAGAAGCTCTGCAAATAAATTACAGTCATCAGCTATCAAAGGCTGCGATCAGGCATAAAAAAGATTTATTAGGTTTAGGTCACGAAAGTTCAGATCACCACCCTTTGACCATAAAAATAGCAAATGAATGGACGTTAAAGAATTCTTACAGTAAATTGTATCAGGTCTTATACTTGTATGCTTTTCTTTTGAAGGAATTCTATTAGTTCTAGAAAGTTACATGACAAGAAGATGATTTATGACATGAATAACGACATGTTAGGTGCATTATGACATTCTACATTTACCTCTTGTTATAAATTAACCTCTTTCCAAGCACTGGTAGTGTGCAGGATTTCTTAACTTTTTTGCTTATATTAGGACCTGTTGGTCTTTTTTCCTACTCACCTATCCATTAACTACAGGTGCGGGATTGACTTTTAATTGGCATCTACTATGAAATAGGTGACTGGGTTTTGATCTCAGAATTGAATAAATGCCTACTAGAAATAGCTACAAAATGACTGCTATTGAAATGTATTGGATGATACAGGATTGACTTGCAATTCAGTCCTTGTGGATATGAGGGAAAAAGCATTGATGAGGTCACCATAAACGTTACTCACTCTCATATTGAACATGCTGGCAGTTGGATCATAGGTTTAATTTGTTACGATCTGCACTTTGAAACAGATCCCATTATAGGGGATTCACAGTAAATGAAGTCTCAAGACAGGTGCAGCCTTAATCCAAAAAAACTGAGCCATCAAAAATAGAAATCATTTGAGACTGGACAAAGAATATAGCCTTGGCACAAAGGAAGCCCATATATCTCTTTCACCCAGCTCAGAGTTTCCTAATAGAGCAATTTCAGCCATGCCTCCAGCAAACCCTCTCTCTTTTGGCCTCTTTTTCTTGTATGGGGCAGGGAGGAGGACCCCTGGTGAGCAGGAAGCTGTGGAGCACTGCCGGGTGGTCTGATAGGAAGCGCCAGCCTTGTGGTACTACACATGCTTATGGCCTGTTCAGAATGACTGATTCAGGAAAAAAGAATTCATCAACAACTTCCTTGTTGTGGACTACTGCCGTAAATGATCTACATTAAAGGCCTGCATATACTGTATATGGAAAAGAAATGCTAGTAAATGAAGCGTTTAGCGTTACAGCGTTATTAAAAGCTCATGGGTCATGCAGGTGGTGTTGAACTCTTAATGATTGCTCATCAAAGAATTAATAGTAGATCAAGTGCAAGGTTTATTAAACACAATGTAAGTGCAATGTAGCTGTAATGAGTCCCTCAAATCTGTATTAAAAACAGCACTTAAATCTGACTTAAAGTCCCTGTGAAATCTTAATGGAAGCTTTTATGTGTTAGCCTTGAGGGTATGTATTAACTCACATGCTCCAAAGTATTGACAAAATTGCATTAAAGAGACAACAAATGACAACTAACTAAACAAATCTATACTATTGGTTATTTTAAAAGAGGAGCCATAACATTTTTGGTCAACGCATTGAACAAACGTGCATTTCATGGGTTTTTAATGATCTTTTTGTCATTTCTTCATTGAAGGATTGTTTTCAAACAAATATTTGAAACCTAATATATATATATAACCTAAATATGTTCCAGTGATCAGTTTCTCTATGACAGGATTTTGGTTTGGCTGTCAATTTAGCAACGTTAATTGAATCGGATTTATTATATTGAAACCAAAATAATAATGTCCGCAGACCCGCACCAAACTTAAAGGATTAAAGGACTTTTCTACTATCGGAGTGGTTCGAGCTTGAAATATCATCTTCATGTTTTAGCCCGTTCGCACGCATCATCAAACTGAAAGCAGCAAACAATGAATTACAGAAACTTCCTCCCGAAACATGACTGTTTGCTTGGTTCGGCTGGGATCAAGTCAGGTTGCAGACGGCCAATCTACTAGAATACTAGAAAGGGAGAAAGAGGTGCTTCGGTGTTCTGGGAAATAAACTAATAGAGCCACTTTTGGAAATTGCTGAAAGTGCATTAACATCTTGAATGGCTAGTTTGATGCCAGACACAATACTGGTGTTTACTCAAATGGATGTGTGCCCAGGGTAAGAGGTACAATTAGGTTAAATGGTTAATAGTACTTAATGGCATGATTGTTAAGTAAATATTTTCATTGTGCTAAAAATCTACAGCACAAAATCTCTTTAGTAACAGAAATAGTAACAGTAACAGTAATGCGCTACTGGCTGGACTTCCAGCTTGACAACCAAACCACTACAGATGATCCAGAATGCAGCGGCAAGAGTGGTCTTCAATGAGCCGAAGAGAGAACTCATCACTCCTCTCTTCATTAGGTTACATTGGCCTCCTATAGTCGCTCGCATCAAATTTAAAGCTCCGCTATCGACACCCCCATATCTTTACTGGCTAATACAGACTTATGTACCCGCCAGATCCCAAACGAACAACGTCTTGTAGTGCCATCCCAAAAAGGGAAAACGTCACTCTAAAAATATGAGACCAGTTTTACTGCGCCTCCATTTTTGTTGTTGTCCTTGTGTTGTTCCAATTGCTTCCATTGTTTACCTCATTTGTAAGTCGCTTTGGATAAAAGCGTCTGCTAAATGACTAAATTTAATGTAATAGCTATCCTTTCCAGCACACACACACACACACACACACACGTTTTGTCACAGATAACTCCTGTCTGTCGGTCTTTAGCTGTCTCTCTGTCTGATACAGTAACTCCCATTACCCAAATACCACTCAGCCATGCTTCATTAATTAACAGGCTCTTTACATTTTCCACTGTCTGACCTCCGCACATGCAGACGTCTAGAGAAACCAGTGCGGAAGAGAGACCACGGCGACAATGCTTATAACAGATCCACTAAGCTTGCCTTCTCACGATTCATTTGTTGGAATTAGCAGATGGCTTTATTTGACGGACCAGCCATGTGAAACTTAACACTTGTTTTGCCCAATGACGACGGTGCTGTGGGGAACTATTTGGAGATTTCACACCTGAGTGTGATGCTGGACTAAAACTATTTTGGAATCTTTCACAGGAAGGAGGTCTCCTCTTACAGACCTTAATTCAGTTGATGCAAATTTAAACATGGCTGTGCTGAATAAGCGTGCATTTTGTTCAGTGGGTTGTGTTTGTAAAAATATAAAAAACTAAAATAAGATTGTTAAACATTTTAAACGAAGATTCATTTTGTTTTCATTTTATGGAAAAGAGCAGCGTGAACATTCTGCTATGAAAATCTCCTTTTGCCTTTCAAACTGAAACAGGTTTCAAACTTGAACTTGAACGGGACATTCAATTGACCAAACCACACGTTGACTGTCTCATTCAATGTCATTCTTTCATCTTCTCAATCCGATTTTCCTAAAACCTTTCATTTCACCCCATGTTCTCTGTACCCAGCGCATCTCTTTCTAGGGGGGCGCTCTCACTTCCTCATTTCCTTTTCTTCTGCCCCTCCCCACTGTGCCGATGTCCCAGTCATTGAGCTGTTAAATGAGATGGCGATCGATAGGAATTACATTTCTCTTGCCATTTTTGACGTTGTAATTGGAGACGAGCCAGACAAAGTTATTTTTGGGGGAGTCGATTGACAGGGCTTTTTAGACACCCCTCTGGTTTTGACCCAGTTGCTAGTGTTCCCAGTACCATCTCGACAAATCTATCCGAAGAGAGAGGGGACTGTGTTTTGGTTTTACAAAAAAAGCTTCAAAAAGATCAATAACCCCCCTCAAGTATGAAGTTTACAGCCTTTGAGCAGATGTAGATGTGAGGCAAATCAGCTTCCAGTATGCTAGAAAAACATCAGAACCTTTAGCTATAAAGTGTGTATCAAAATATTTTTTCATATTACTCCAAGATAAATCTGTTGTAACAGCATCTTTTTTGCTTTGAATTAAAGTTAAGAATTGTAACTATTCACTAATAAGAAAGTGCTATTACAGTACCCTGTAAATAGCATGGTATATCGTACAGATCCACGGTATATTTCATGTCCCTCAAATGTCATCAATTTACATATTCATAAATTGGCAATCTTTGAAAACCTTACACACAAACGATTCCAGAGAGAAGTCTTTGCAATGACCTAAATCTCTATAATAACAAAAAGAACATTTATAGTGAGATTCATGCTGACGGGTTTGTTAGTGTCAATCCTGGCTTCGTCTGGAGTTCTAAATGATTGTAATTACTCTTGACTTGAGCAATGAAAACAGTCTTTACTTGACAAGCTTGACAGCTCTCTATTCCTCCCAATGTACGTATGATCGTAATATTAATAGCTTCAAAGCGTTTGTCCAGGACAGGTTTGCATTTCTGAACCTTCGCAGCCTGCATGTCCTCTGGATTAGACCTTCGCTTTAAGCAAAACAATGCTGCATAGCATATTTATATTCCACAAATCAACGTAATTGTTGAAATGACACAAATTGCAAAGCCTTCATGCTTAAAAGTATTTATTGCTTCCTTTTTGCGATATTTTGTGTTAGCTGTATATAACTTTCCCCTTTGAGTCCTAAGTGGCAATGCTGCTAGGAGACCAAAGATCTTTTTCTTAAGGACAATGACACTTGAGAAGGTTGCACAAAATGTTATGATCCCCCTTATTTTAAGCTTTTTAATTTACTGCATATTCAACCGTGAACTATATGAACTGTCAAGCAGAACGGCACAACAACTTCAGTGCAATTTATATCCAACATTATTTACTTTCCACTAGTACAGTGTGTCCTTCTCAGAGAGCGAGCGAGAAGGAAAGAAAGATGTTACAGCTTGTTGAGACATGCAGCGAGTGAGAAGTGGAAACATCAGTCAGACGGTCCTGTGACTGTCAGCTCACATCAGAGAGGATTGTACTAAACATAAGAACCACTGCTCTGTAGATTACCTGTCAGAATCTAACCATCACCAGAATCCTTCCCATCACACCTTTCTCTTCTTTCATCCTCACCTATCTCTATCTCCGTCTATCACTTTCTCTTTCTGCCAGCCTGTAAAGAAACATGCCAGAAATGGCTTTATTCCCAAATAGAAAGATGTCGAAGTTTTGTTTCGGTACAGAAAAATCTGTTTTGTTCTCCTTAGCTTCCCCTGATTCATAACAGAAAGCTTATAATAATGATTTTTAAGTTGTGCTGTCTGGTGTGATTTCAAGGGACATATCATTTTGTTGTCATTTGACTTCAATTCAAAACATGTACCTCAAGTAATCTGCAATTTTATGTTTCAAACAGAGATAGCGACAGAGGTATTACAGCTTTAAGTTAATAGGAGATATACTAGCATGACTAGAGAATAACTTTCATAACGAAAATGGTTGCAAAGATGGCCGACTTGCTTAAAAAAGGGCTTAGAGAGGAAAATCTCCAAAGTTAAATCCAAAGTTCTGAACCATAGCCCTCACCTTGGGGCTTTACAATTTAGTACTGAATGAAAAGGTGCAGGGAAGCGGTCCGCGTTGAATTGTTTAGCTATTCTTCTAAATTAGTCAAGGGGGAAACCAGAGGGGGCTTGGATTAGGCCAAAGCCTTTTGAGTTTAGAAAAACAGACGGTCTATGAAAAATCTAAATCACAAAGCCGGTGCATTTCGAATTTTGCCAGCAGAGGTGATTCATCATATTCACATGCAAAGGGAATCAAACTCTTCGGAAAAGTAGAGCGTTGAGCAACATGGAAAAAGGAATATTCAAATTCAATTTCTTCTGATGTAAGGAGACCACCAAAGTGTCTGCAGAATATACACTCTTAAGGTCTTTGCACATACCACACAGAAAATCAAACCCAGTCCGAATGTTTGTAAATTTTTAGCGTGCGGAAATTTCGGACTCAATGTGCAATGGCCTATCTCATTAAAAAAGGACAGAAAGATTTTGAAAACATAGTTATTATAGAAAGCAGAATGAGTGCAACATCTGTGTAGGGGTGATGGACAGGTGACACGTGATGTGAGATAGATGGACAGGTAGCCTGGTCTGAGAGGGTAAGGTGTCCTGAGTTTAGGTGAACAAAAGTTTAGCAGATCTCATTCTTCCCTTTTCAATTAAAGACACATACAGACTCTTTCAGGCACTGTAAATAACAGGCAAGAAGAACAGAGGGTGAGAGAGAGAGAGAGAGAGCCCTTGATCTAGAAGCAATCTACTTTCACACTGTATCACTTTTGATATCAGCCTATAAAGAATGAAACCCGAAGTAATAGAGCAAATATCACCTCTATACCAACCGCAAACACACACACACACACAACAGCACCCTGACTCCAACATGTCATCATATTGTTGCTGTTGTTTAATCAACTCTCTGCCCTTGTATGTCATTATGAGCTGTTTAACGCTTGTTCTAACACACACTCATGCACGTTGACACACGTCGTATTTGTCAAACCACTGCGTAAGTGGCAGTAAAGCCTAGCTTATGCTTTTTGTTGTGTATGTGCGCATTTCATCCAATTAATCGCAAACTAGATGCATCAGTGTTAACAAAAAAATGGACTCAAATTGTATTGTCACAGAAAAACACACGTAGCAATGCAAGACATGGTTTTTGACAACACTGTTTGTGGGCGTCTCTTTTTTGGCAAAACAATAAAAAGTATGAATGAAATGAGATAGATATGGCTATTTTTTATTTTCACCCTTCTTGTGCATTTGAATTTCTCTCTCCACAAACATTAAAGTGATCACCGAAAAATAACAATTCTGTCATCATTTATTCGCCCTCTTGTCAGTTCAAACCTGTATGACTTTCTTTCCTCTGCAGAACAGAAAAGAAGCTATTTTGAAGAAAGCTGGTAACCGAACACCCATTCACTTCTATTGTATGGACACAAAACCAATGGGTGCCGGTTAACAACGTTCTTCAAAATATCTTTTTTATGTTCTGCGGAAGAGAGAGTAGATGGTGACGGATTTTTTTTAACAGAATCATTTTTATGGGTGAACTATGACTTTAACATAAGTACAGTGAGGGAAATAATGATTTGATCCCCTGATGGTTTTGTAAGTTTGCCTGCTTACAAAGAAATGGAGGGTCTATCATTTTTATGATAGGTTTATTTTAACTGATAGAGACAGAATAAAAAAAAAATAATAAACAAAATTAATCTTACAAAAATATTTTTTTTTATATAAAGGTTATAAATTGATTTGCATTTCAGTCAGTGAAATAAGTCTCTATCAGTTATAATAAACCCACCATAAAAATTATAGATCCTTCCTTTCTTTGTAAGCAGGCAAACTTACAAAATCAGCAGGGGATCAAATCATTATTTCCCTCACTGTAACTGCGTGACTAGGTGCAAAAATATATATGTGGCCAAAAACAAGAAACTATAGTTTTGTAAATGTGCACCTAAATACTAAATACTTTTTATATGAAAGCAGTAAATGTTACAACAAAAGGTATAATTGTTAATATTGTTAATTGTTACAATTTTTCATGACACATTAATATTACACTGCTTACTATTTTAACCCTATCCTCACCTTATTTTGGAAAAAATTGACTTGCAAATTGGGTTATTGTGCATTTAATTGTATCTCTTTCAGTATCCAGATAACTTAAATAAGCGGCTTCTCCAAATACAACACAGACCGAATGGTATCCCATCATGCTCTGCTTCACCTTGTCACTTCTGATCTCTCTGAGTGAGCTTTTTTTCTTTCTAGCCCCAAGGGTCCTGCCTCTCTGTCTTTCACCCTCACTTCCCGTTCTCTAAGAAATATCTTTTTTTAAACACATAGTCTGTCTATTCACCTCAGCATGGTAAAATGGCAGCAGGCGTAGCACAAAATGGAGAGCAGTGAGTTACACAGTGTCGGGATAAGTGAAATTCTCTCTTGTTTTTCAGTCATATATACATTTTTTGGTTATCAACGACCTGTCAATTACAGCACATCTTCCGCAATGTTTTGAAAAGCTGATGTGTCTGGAAGTTGAGCTGTTAGACTCATTGGAAATAAAAAACATTGTAAGACAGAAAAGACGACGTGAAAGATTCTTTAGTAAATCATCTTGGTTTAAAAAAAAAAATTCACAGTTCTCTCCAATGTGCCTCGTCTAAAGGTTCAAAAGATATCGCAATAACATCTGGGCTCAGAACTATAGTCTCATTTGTTTATATTTCTTTATCATAATTTGTAAGAAATAGACAATGATACTTAAATGCAGCCCTAACCGTAACCTATATGGAAAAATACCTTTTCAAATTTGTTGAAATGTCACGTCACATCTGTTGTGGACACAATGTACAAACACATACCCATACATACACAAGTCTCAAAAGGCCTGATGCCAAGGGCCATGACGCCAGCTGACTCCAAAGTCTCAATGGATCTCCACAGGAGGCATTGCTTTTGTCCTTTTATATCACTAAATGCGTGTGTGTGTGTTGGTGTGGGTGTACATGAGAGGATCGGGGCTCCTGTGAGTCCAATTACTCCAAAAACAAGTTAAAAACACGATGAAATAAACAACAGACACCCTGGCTCAGGGCCATTTCCCCACACTGTGTGACTAATAACATTTATTGACGGGTTGTTTGACCAGTGTCATGTTTATGAATGAACTGAATGAATTGTTTGACCAGTGTCATGCTCATGAATGAACTGATTGGTGATTTTTGGTCATAAACAAGACGGGCTGTTTAGAGAAACACAGTCGGGCTGAACTTCGAGCCTCTGTGGGGACGTAAGTTGTTGCGCTGTGAGTCAACAGTTGGGTGGCTGCTCTTGAAAATACACTTGTATTTCAAGACCCGACTCGCAGGAGAGAATTATTGCTCAGAGGTTGCTCTTTTATAGCTTAAGATACTTGAATTCTCAGTTTTATTAAAACCAGGTGTCATATTATTTCTTAAATTTCTCTCAGATATTGTCAGATTTTTTTTGTTAGCGCACAGTAAAAAAATTATTGTGGAAAGTAAACGACTTGATTTGCTCTCCATTTGATCTCAGTGCTGTCGAGGAGAAGAATAATAACAGTCAAGAGATTTGTAATTGTTCTTATTTATGAGCTACCTCCAACACATTTTGCTTCCCAGATGCAGCATCTCTCCCCAGCAGTTCTGCCCTGTCTGAGCCAAACGTCCGTTATTTACACTTGTTCGGGTTTAAATGAGAGCAGCTGTGAGCCGATGAGCGACTGGTGCCCCGAGGGTTTCTCGCAGACGTCGGCTTCTCTGCCCAAGCTTATGCAATTCTGTCTCGAGTCGTTTTGCAGGCTAGTTTATAAGCAACAAAGTGGAATTTAGGATGTCTTTCGTCATCCTTCGCTGTAGCGAGAGGTAATTGAAAATGTAGGATTTTCGTGCATGGGCTAAATAGAGAGGCAGTGGCCTCGCAGCAAAGCAAGGTTAATAACTTTTCCACTTTCATTACCCTAGAGATGGACTTCAGGGGTCTTAAGCGCAGCCCCTGGACACCAGAGGACTTAACTTATCTCACGTTCAATTCTCTCTCTTTTTCTTTCGCTCTCTTTCACTTATTCACATACACGCTGAAACGCAGCTTCTTATCAAGAAAAGCTTTGTCTCTCTCTTGGATGGGCTTAGAGACGAGATTGTAGGACAATGACACCGGGCGTATCTTTATAAGAACGTGATTAAATGCAAATTTATGTTTAAATTTATGCGAAAGATGACAGTTATTCGCTCCACGTGACTGTGTTCCCCAGTATTCCCAGCTTTAGGTTTTCCACAAGGTCAACCGTACAATGCAGGACCGAAAACACAGTGTAACAAATTTTTGTTGCGCACGACCTTTTTATATTTCTATTTCAATTCTGTGGTGCTAATTATAGTGGTTATATTTTTTTTCTTGTAGCATCAATATTTTAGTGTATACTTAGCTCAAGTACATTTTGAGCTTATACAATTGGAAAATAATTGTAAAAATAATTGAAAATTTGTACAGTTTCTGTTTATTTGCAACACACCGATACATCATAATTAATGATATTTACATTTCTACCAAATGCATAAATGTTAATGTCATTATTACGATATATCGGTATATTTGAAATAAACAAAAACTGTACAAATTTTCTAATATTTCAAAATGATTTTCCAATTGTCACTGTCAGAAAAATCTAGAAATCTCTGTAGCGCAGGGAAGGTGGGATGAAGTGATGATGGGAGACTACGCCTGGAATTTGGTTTTTGAGGACAGTATTAGTCATAAAAGACAAAAACGACAATGTACACTTCTGTAGTTTTGGACGACTCATTTTTAATAACTGTTATGTTAAACTGTTGTTTTGAGCTCAGTGTTATGCCAATACCTTGACAAATTTGCATATGAGTAATAATACAGAAATGTGAAATATGTGGGAAAATAGTACCTTTGATGGTGAAAAAAAATATGTGATTTTCGTATTCAGCATGTTAAACTTCAAAAAGAAACCATAAATTTCAAGCGAAACACAACTTTACATTGTGTAATGTGTTCTGAAGTATAACAACTGTGTTTTAGATTGTTTTATACATTTCATATGAATTTTGTGAATTTGATTTCAAAATTCCTGTATTCTCCACTTATTCCACCAACGGCCAATTAATGGAAACTTTTCTCATGCAACCCATCTAAAACAAAGCACAGCCTCTACTGAAATACTTCATTTGCATATTCATATATTACCGGTATGCTTGCTTTATAGATAACGCTTGTTTTGATCATAAAACGAAGCAGCATTTATTGTACTTTCAAGGCGTTAATTGGTATTTGTCTGATAAGTGTCATGCAATTCAATAAAGCGCACTTAATTGTTTGATGCAACGCCAGTGGACTATTTCTGTCTTTTCATACAGCCTTTAATTTGTGCTCACTTCTTTTTTATTTCATTTTTATACGATTATGTTGTTAGTTCTTCTTTCACATCAAAACATTGTCCTTGGAATGATTATTTCATTTGTCCCCGCAGGAAAGCAATTTGAACGTCTGCGTGAACATTACAGTTAAATGAAACCCATCAATAAAACCAGATCAGAACTTACCTTTGTAAGCAGTGTTTACTTTAATTGTAACAAATTACTGTGTCTCGCAATTTAAAGCTACAGTACAACCAATTCTTTTGATGTTTCAATTGCTTGCTTACTTGAATGACAATTTTGATATTTATTCACCTCATAGGTTGTTGTTAACTTTTATGACTTTCTCAATTCTCATATACCGATTGCACACGGAAACTACTTGAGAAGCTTCGAAAGCTAATTTATCAGATGGAAAACATACCCCACATGTTTTGTCTTTGCGCCCCCTCCCGTTTTCCTTTGTGTCTCTCATTTTATTGATTTGTACTATTGATCCGAAGCATAGCATTCACCCACAAGTTGTCTCTTTCCGTATCATTTTCTTTCTAAGACTCAAGCAAATGTGTGCGTTTTCTTTGTTCTCCTTCACTGCCTCTGCCTCTGACCTGTTATTTGACAAAACGATTACACGCCATTAGCCCCTTCCCACTCCAGCTCTTTCCAAAGTCATTACATCTGAGAGATGCACCTCACTGCTGGCTGAGAGAACGATTTGGGTTGAACTTTTTCTTTGTAGTCTGCTCACTTTGTGTACAGTCAATTTGAAAGTGCATGTATTATTCATGTAAACAGCACATAATGAGAGAGACAACACTGTTAAGTTGGTGATTTTAGCATATTCATTGTTGTAGGAGAAGTTTTTGGAAGGGTGTAGTACATAGTAGTTTTGAGTAACGGTAGTTTTTTGGCCATGGAAAAACCATGTCATACAATTTGGAAAATGAAAATTATTTGATATTCAATTCAATTGCTGTATTGTGGATATACAAAAGTTTTTTATCTTATTTTAATTTGTAGAATGCTTTTCACAAAATATAGGAATGAATTGTCAGGTGAAAGCATAGACAGCAGACGCATTTATCCAAAGTGACTTCAGTTCGACTTCAGATGCTTTTTTATCGCCATTACTATTCCTCCACATTTAACACTTGGAATCATTTTCTTCCTTCAGTAGCACAATAAGTGGAGCCAAAGTCGTGCGACTCGGCGGCCATGTTTGCAATGCACATCTTGGTGGTAAGGGCAGTTATTGCATAATTCAAGCAAGACGGGAATGGGGAGGACCGAAACGTATACAATCACCAGCTTAAATCCTAATTAAACAACATATTTAGGAACAGCATTTAAAATGCACATGAACTGAACCATAAAATTGGTTTTATAAGCTTAAATTGCGCTAAAAATATTTTTTGTGGTCACTTCAAATACTGCGCATGCGGATAGG
The DNA here is from genome assembly GCA_006030095.1 of Triplophysa siluroides. NCBI lineage: Eukaryota > Metazoa > Chordata > Actinopteri > Cypriniformes > Nemacheilidae > Triplophysa > Triplophysa siluroides. The sequence goes on from VCII01000691.1 coordinate 1,752,930, forward strand.
CTCTTGAATCTTCAGCTGAGAGTCGTCATTGTATGTCGATTGGCTGTTTGTACTGGAAGGCGGGACTTCTTTCGCCGGAGCGGCCATATTGAGCATTGCATTCCATCCCCATTCATTGTAACGGCAGTGGCGCATCTCGTTCATATTTATCATCTTTGGTGGAGCATATCTTTAAGAAGAAAATTCCTTTAGAAGTATTATTTTCATTAATATAAGACATTTTTTCAGGAGCCATATTTAACCCTTTAGGATTGCTAAGATCCCTTTTGAATGGTGTTTGTGTCACAGGCCGGTTAAGTAGTAGGTATGAGTTTTTCCCCATATACCAGTGAAAATCATACCAAATTTGATTTGATTGATTTTCCACCTTCTTTAGGAAGTGTTTTTAGACAGTGTTGCTATAATAAAATAGTGAAAAAGGCAAAAAATAAATAAATAATAAAGCTCCAAGTGTTGAATTTCTCCTTATAATTATTAGTAATGATAATGTAAGACTCCAGCAAGTGACATGGTTCATTAGCCTAACTGTATCCTGTGTATGGTTACCTAGCAACGTTAATATAGATTTAATAGTGTTCATCCACAAGTGTGTACTGTAAATATCATCTATTATACGACACCTTTGCATGTCTAATCAAATCAGAATTATTCATTTTATAAATTATTTTAGCCTTTAGTTTAACATATCAAAACATTAAGACCAGGTATTTTTTAAGCTCAAGGAAACGGGAGATTTTAACATGACAGCTCCGAAAAAAAAATCACAGCCATCCACACCATTTCACACCCAGTGCAGAGAGACTGGTGCATCTGCAAGTATTTCACAGAAATGACACACACACGCATAAGAAAACTTGTGAAGTCGCATTACACACATGCTGATTTGTCATTGAGATTCAGTGCATCAGTGTATGTGAAAATTTCATCTCTCGGTTGCAAGTCTACACCGCCGTTCCTTGATTGCATTATGCATGCATTTGTTTTAAAAATGCAATAAGCATGTCACAGGCCTGTATTGTTTGTGACAAATGGAAGTCAACTCTTGTTAAGTGGAAGTAATTGATAATAACATGCTTGATTAAGCTCGGGATTTAAACCGGGACATATAGCGACCAAGATCAAAGTCCAACTGAGTAACGTTCATTGCCATTCAAAGCATGTGCTCATGCCACAGTTTTTAATTTCCGCATGATGAAAGCAAGTGAAATGGCACAGGGTGCGAATGTCGTCCCCTGCCCTCCCTCGTTCAATAACATGACTAGCGCTTTTCGCCTGGCTGGTTTTGGGCTGAGGCGTCACTTTGACGCACATTGAAGACCGTGTGAGGCGTCTCCTTGCCACAGTTGAGGAACCACAATGCTCTTGGCCACCCCAAAAGCGAGTCCAACCAAATCAAAGGCAACTCAAGCACCAAATGACTGCAGGGCAGAAGGTTTCCGACCGGCAGGGTGTGTGGACCCATAGCTTTTCTCCAGTGGCTGCCGTGAAGGTTTGGGCGTAGAAGTGTGACCCAGTTGGAAATATCAGGGGACGAGGCAAGGGGCGGGAAGTGAGATTTGATGCGCAAAGCACCAGAGCGAGCGCAAAGAAAGTCATGCTGTGCCATCTGGTGGAGTGGTAATTGGGTAAGGATTTTTCACTTTAATGGTGCCATGGCCCACACTGGGCTGGGTACAGAGAGCGTGCTGCATCCTCAAAGCATAATGTGCATTCCAAGCCTCCACTCGTTTCAAGTTAGGCTACTATTAAAACAGGCGTGTACGACTACCCTTTATTTAAGCTATACTTTTATAAACTCACTGTGTACTCAACAGTCTCCAGGCTCACGGAATCTTTAACATCAATGTTTTAATAATTTATAAAAATGTATTGCCGTCTTACCATCTGGGACAGATTCGGTGTTTGTTTAACTGGGAAAGTAAAATAAAGGTACGATTGCTTTAATGGCAACAGCGTAGAACTTCTGTTTGAACTTCAAATGTAATATTTTTTATGGCTAGAATTTGCTGTGTTTTAACAAACATGAAGGAAAGTGCACCTTAAAATGGCTATTTTGCGATTTCAAGCGAAGGGGGCTGCAATGCTTGCGAGGTCTTTTCAACCTGCACTTTGACTTGATTCACACAAAGTTGCCCCCCCAAGGGTAAGTCTTTTATGTCGTGCTGTTTTTGCTCTTAAACATGCAAGCTTCCTTTGTCTGCGTGATACAAATAGTAATGGTCTAATGGACGTTCTTGCACTGCCTCAACTCTCCGCGAGTAATTATGGCTTTTTGTGTAGGTCTATAATGGACTCCTCTGACTCACTGCGTGAAACGGTCTAGCTTCGCAGGTGTGCGCCAGCGCTATTCATATGTGCAGCATACACACACACAAAAGCAAACAAAATCCATCTTATTTCCCATCCTCCTCCACCTTCCCAAAGTTCAGCTAGGCTGCCAGCTCAACAGCCGCCCACATCGCATCATGTGAGTGACACGCAGCTCCAGAAATTCAAGCAACACATTTGTCACCAGAAGCTGCTGTCAAACTTTTGATCCCGAAATGTTCCTCTGTTAGGAATAGATCCACCCCTTCTATCCTTTACAAATTCTTTTTCTCACTTTTATCTGATACAAATGCAAAGCTTTACAATATCTTTGAGCATTGATGATTGTTTATCCATTGAGCATATGTTGTCTGTTCATGAATATTTAGCAAAATCACCTGGATTTTCTTACCAGACCTTTTAACTATCATTCAACTTCATTACAAGGACTATGCAAATTCTTTCTCATCACCAGCTGTTTTGCAATTCATTTGACCATCCTCAACCAGCATGGACCAGCATGAAAATGTGTCCTTGTCTTCTTTATAACAAAGACAATTTTAACTTAGGCTAGCCTTAGGTCGCCATTGTCACAGCACAGCTGTCGAACCCTGTGCATTTCTCACCCCAGTGTGCTTAGCAGACCACACAGATGCTGCTGTGTACATATGTAAACGCTCCCCTATAGAGTGTACAACTCTCTTAAGGAAAATCATTAGCGTCTGTTAGCACCCAGCAGTCTACAAACCAACTGTTGGTCAGCATCCCTCACAAGAAAATACTGCCATTGTACCATAGAGCAATGACGGGTTTGGTTCATAATATCATGACTTTTTGATTTAATGTATGTAGGATGCAAATTTTTTTTTTGTATTGTTATTTTTTTATTATATTTATTTATTTTGTGTGAGTTGTCACTACTACCCTTTTTAAAATAATACTCTGACATTTTCTGGCAGACAATCTTTTTTCAAATATTTTACTCGAAATGATTCATTTATTATCATAATATTTTTTTTACTATAGAACATCACCCTACAGTTTTATTCAGTATTTTCAAAACTTGCCAAGAATTCATGGTAATGTCAATAAACATTTTGCTCCTTTTTTATTCGGGAAAGTATAAAGTTGTGTATAGAAAATGACTTTATCCCATTTTTTTCATATTTATTTAAAAGTATTTGTACGAGTAGTATATTGATTGTCAGTTTATTATTTAACTTATTATTTTAATTAATTCATACATTTATTTATACGTTTGTTTGTTTATTTAGTCTGCATTCGAAACCAGTTTGTAAAATTACGTCACTAACTTGCCCACAAACCCACTACACACTCTATTTAACCTATAAGCCATCAAACCCAGTGTCGCCATAGCAACAAGAGCATAGCATTGACAACCTATATACCACAACAGAGAAGGGAGGAGAATCATCTCACCCAATACGAAGTCTAATTTGACTCGCTACAAGTTCATTCTGACTCCTCTGAACTTTGTGGTCTTAAACCTACATCATTCATTCAGTCTATTATTATTCCGTCCAGGTGATTGACATCGGCAGTAATTATAGTGCAGGTACAATGGCAGCGACGCCGGCTGTGCGGGAGTGGGTGGCTCTTGCGTGTCCTGTGGCTAGAGAAGAACACATCTCACACTCTGTATCCATCAACACGTACTACAGCTCAGGGCATCTATTGGCGCTTTGACAACCGGGAATGTTTTTCTCGTGATTGAGGCGCCCCCACTAACAACCTCTGTAATGTAGTCTACTCATTACGTCGAGCGAAAGCGGTGCTCATCTAGAAAAAGTATTTCAAGCCCTGTAAATGGTCCTAAAACCTGCAAACACTTGCAGAACTTCTGAGGCCAAGAAGTATTAAAGAGAGGAATTGATACTGACTCCACACATACTAGTGTGACCGGCTGAGTGAGTGTGTAAGCAAACAAGTGAGTAAATGAACGGAGGGTTGAGTAAACGGAAGCCAGAGATTAGAAGGCAGGGATGGATGAGAAGATGTTTAAACAGCTACACATGGCTCACAAGCGCATCCTTTCTGAACACGCCGCAGTCGCAGGCTTTCCGTGAAGTCGCACCTCATTCTACACCTTCCTCGCACACTAAATTAGAAGCTCACACCCTACAGTTCTTGTGTTCCATATTCTCACTCCAGCTCTCACTTATGCTGACCTGTTATCTGCTTTCTATCTACAGCATGTATCCCATTAGTTGTGTTTTGGTTCGGAAACTCTTGCGTTTTTGATTGAATCTTTCGTTTGCTTCTGTGCATTGATTTGTGATTCCCTTCTTTGTAAAGTATGTTGTTGTTTTGATGTCTGCTCCTGCCGTAAAGGTGCACTTTTTATCGACTATTATCAACCCTATTACTAGGTAGACTTCACCGAAATAGCCGTTGTGAAATATTAATCTTATCCTAACTAAGAGTAAACCTCAAAATTATGCCAATGGCCAGAATGTCCTTGGTAATGAATGGTAAGCAGCAGGAAGCCACGAGGGGCAGTTTTTTGTTAGAAATGCTATTTTAGTACTGCTGCTTTTGACAAATAACTTTCCTATATGAGGTGTTGTATGAACTCAAAAACGTTTTTTGTGTGAAAAAGCAAACAAGGCATGAAAAAGAATCTACTGACAGAATGAAAAGGTGCATTTTGTTTGTCAGTTGGAGATGTGGGTCAGTCCCATACAAGAAGTGAAAAGGGATGAAAGCAACGCAGTAAAAAATGTGTGACCAGCGGGTTAGGATTTAGCCGGTAAATTGCGATGGTAAGCTCCTGCTCTTCATTGTTTGTAGCTACATCATTGTGCCAAATCATGGATCTCCTTTCACAGCCATTCAAAAGTAGCTTTGTATTCTTTATGACAAAAAATGCTGTTATGGTATTACCCCCAAAACCGGGGGTTAAGTTTCCATGTCATTTATGGACAAATTGCATGTAAAGCTTAAACACAATTTTGCACAAATTTTGTAAAGAATAGGACTTGCTGTTGACTTTTATATCTCTAAATCTCTTAACCCTTGTATGGTGTTTGGGTCTGTGGGACCCGTTTTCATTTGAAAATGATACAATAATAATTTTTTCAATTTCATTGGCCTTGGCTTATTTTCTGTGAACAACATATATCAGGACCAATTTTTAATGGCCACATACTGTACACACCCCTACACATTTATTTTACATTCAGGGTGTTCGGGTCCACTGGACCCAGGGCTTATGAAATTGTGGAAACTGTAGGTTCTGTGTACCTTCATTGTGTCCTCTTCATGAGATTGCTTGCAATTGGAAAAGAAGTAAACATCTTTTAATTATTTTAACATAAAGTGTTTGATTGTATTGAATTAAAAACCCAAAACTGCAGCGTGTCCACTAAGACCCACCAACACTGGCCGAGTAACAAAAAATATGAACGCCACACAAGCGTTAAATATAAATCGGAAAAAATGACTCACTCATGTTAATTACACAAACACCTACTAACCTTCCTCGTGTACGAACGCATCCTACTACATATCACAGAGTGAATACAAATCTGATCTTCTAATAAAACATCCGCAAACAAAAGAGTCCCTATAGATTATCGAAAGAAACGAAGACGAAACGTTATTTGGCTAAACTTGTCTCTCCAATATTTTGAATTTAGACTGCGATACCAAGCTTTACCGCTAGATGTCAATGTCCCATACGGTTTCGTCAAATGTGACGAGGTTACACGACCCCATCAACAAGTTGTTTATTTAATAAAATTAACATACAACAAAATTTAACAAATCGTTTATTTAATACCAATATTATACAATTAAATAATAATATAACTTAAATTAAATAAAATATAAATAGTTTAGCCCTAGCCAGACCGATAAACAAACACAGACCGAAAGTTATCTTTCATCCAGGCGCGTGCTTCAGATGAAACCGTCTATACTGAATCAAAAGGTTGCCCACTTGTAAAATCTAGAAAACGTGCTAAATATTAGTATAATTGGAGTAACGTCATTGTTTTTCTTCTGTTAGCTTCTGCCTGGGTGCCACATCCAGCAATGAGTCGAAGGGAGGCTCTGGTGGGGAACCCTGAGCCCAGCGCGGCGCCTGAGGTTCCAGGCAACAGCACAGAGGCATCAGGGCCCGGTCCACATGAGACCAAAGATGAGATGTTCTCCAAAGTCAAAGACAAGTTCATGAATGAACTGCACAAAATTCCACGTAAGTACATTTTTTTTCCCATGCTCAACTTGTGGAGCACAATTTTTTATAAAAGTAAGCTTGTTTTTATTTCACCATAGGTGTGTTGTGTTTGTTTAGCATAATTGTGACGTTAATCAAACCTGCAATGCGTGGCATTGATTGAGCCCTAACGTTGGTAGAGAGTAACAAGCTGCGTCAGATCCATTTTTTTTGGTTTTCATTTTTTAACTTCCACCGTTCACCCAGTGCCGAACGGTAATGAGCTTCGAAAACAAGCGGGAACGAAACGCGTTCCTTTTCATTCTAATTGTAAATAAGCAAGTAAATGAGTTTTGTGATTTGCATGCCTTCACGCTCGCTGCCTCGGTTCTCAACGCACCGCAGCCTTCAGTGAAGTGAAGCATCGTATCTATCCATCAATCCACGTGTACCAATATTTCGCTTTTTAGGACACTGGCTGAAATGGGGGAAGTATTTTGTGAATACGTTACTGCAGAAGTCCTTGTTTTTTCACACCGGCACATAGCTCCTGACTAAATACAGACATTTATTGGCTTTTGTGGAAGAGATTTCAGTAACAGGAAGTGGCTGCTTTATAAAAAGATTGGATCAAATTGCACTTCAGGCCACCAATGATATGATATCATGTTATTGCACTACAGATATGGCGCTACACAATAATCGTCATCTTCAATTAAAAACTTTACTTTAAGATTGTTGGCTTCTGGGCTTGGCTTATGTTTTGCTTTATCCACCAGACATACATATAGACTTGGATTACATTTGTGTCTATGATGCTAAAAAAATGATGCATAGGTAAGACGTCTAACTAATCGAATGGACATCAATGTGAGCTACGGCTTTGGAATTAACTCCATTCAGTCTAGTTAAAAGATGCCATGCCGGACATGACACCGTCGAAAGATCCCAGCCCTGTCACATACCTACAATACCTTTCTCTAAGTTTCTTGGAAATTTCTGTCACATCTTTCTGCGTTTCGCTCTCGATTTCACACACGAACCCTATCGCTTTCATTCTCGCACTTGCGCGCACGTACGCTTTTACTTTCTCGCACACTTCCACCCTTCCTTTCGCACTCAGAGACACGCTCACCACATTAATTATCACTTTGCCTGCCTGCAGACAACTGTAAAATAAAGGGTTGCCGCATTTGACTCAGACAGATATGCCCCTTCTGAGAACCAGCCAGAAAAAGACACTCCATTACAGTGGCTTAAATTACTGTTTTAGCCGCCGCCCTCCATCACGCGCACGTCTACGTGCCAACCGGTGCCTGGGTTGATGAATGCCTGGGAAGAAGGGTGCTGTATTGACCGGGGCATCCAAGAGCTTTGATGGACCTGCATTAGTGATGAATGGGCGAGCTAGATGCAGAATATTCGAGCTGTTCTGCTCCAGTATATTCCACTGCGTTGAATATGTGCAGGTGCTGGCGGTTAAAGTAAGATGCATGAACCTGTCGCGATCTGCCGTCTAGCCAGGCAAAAACAGAAGAGCGTAGACAGATGCTGTGTAAGGCCGATCAAGATTTACTTCACAACGTAGACAAAACAAGACGACGAATGCCACATGCCGCAGTCATACGTCAACTGTAAATGAACAAAAGTTAAATGTAAATGAATGGGATTTCATTTCTTTTTGTAGCAGTTCAGCTTACTGTGTCATGCAGTGACAGATTCAAAAAAGCTTAAGCAATAAACGGCGAGAGAACCTGTTCTCTCAACCCTCACGGTCACACAACGTCACATCCTTTCCACGCCACCCATCACAAACGCTCCTGCATGTAGAATCGCTGAGACAGGTGGCTCTCAGTACGCCACACTCGTTTTGTCACGGTTCCACTTTGAGAACCGTCCCCATACGCTTTGGGCCCGGTTGACGGGCCCACCTGCTCAAAACCGGCCATCAGGAGGTTTTCCACACTGCTGTGGTTACGCAAACGAATGCAACACAACGATTTCTCCCGACGCTCTGCTGCTCAAGCTCAAGGCGTCTGTTTGCAATGATAATTAACCTCCCTGCACAAAGACACTTTGAGACGTTTTTCAGCTCCGCCACAATTACTTTGACTAATGAACACACTTTATACAGCTCTCGTACACTTTGTATCGCGGTCCCCGACACAATGTTCGCCTTGATCGGAGGAAGTTCTATCAAACGCCAGAATCAATGCTCATTTCATACTCATCAAAATGCAAATGTCAAAGGGAACTTGCAACGGCAACTACCAGTTATGGGGGCACTGGGGTTTATTATTTGACATTAATTCATGAAATGGAAGTATATTTGCGTTTCAGTTTGATCATATTTACAATGCTTTGATTATTTTAAAACAATTCCTATTTAGTCTGTTGTTGCACACAAATATATGTTCAAATGAGTGATTTCAATTTACTCTATTGATGCGTTTATACTAAATAAATAAAATAGTCATTTTATTAGTTGTGTAGTGTGAAAGTGGTGTTTGCTTTTGTTTATAAAGCTCCGTTCGTGGTCAGCAACAGGAGGCGAACTGACGAAGGGTGCCAACCACAACCTCGGCCAACAGCCTGACAGATGGAGCATCCATCCCTTCCGTTCTGCTGACCTTTGACCTAATCCTATATCCCTCCCCTACCCTTTTCCCTGCTGCCCCTGAGGCATCCCATAGGACATCTGAAGGGTACCAGACTCGTCCACTGTGTTCCCTTGAAATTCGATTATGTACACAAACACAAACAAAAATACCCGCTCTCGCCTTCTGCGTGCTTCCCGTTATCAAGTCTTTTAGCTTCTCAAGCGTCGTAAGAAAGAATCTAATTTAAAACAGGTTAAAACTGCATTACGGGAAAGAAAAGGGACATTTTTCCAACTAAGTGCATTATCCTTAAGAACTGAAAGACAGCTATTCGATTAGTTGTCAACAGACAAATTAGACTGAAAATAAGAATTTAAAGAATGTTTTTGCTTCTTATTGCTTTCATCCTTTATATTTTGGCCACCATCAATGGTATTTATTCTCTTTATAGTCATAGTGTGATGTTTGTGCCACATGGCATCCAGATGCTTTGTACAGCACAGACCGTCACAGCACTGCCTGTAATAACAAAAGATCTGATCTGATCTGAATGCTGTCGGTGGAGGATATGAGAAGGTGGATATCAATCCACTCGCAATATAACATGAAACGTTATCACACTTGTTTTTTTTCCCTTCAAACATTTTCTTTTATCAGTTATGTAATTTGTTTGGTATGGATGGTTCAGTGTAATGATACAAGCACTAGCAGTAGAAGCTCAGCTCTCTCGTTCATTCACTGCAATCTATTTAAAAAATATATTTTTCAGGAGGGACATATTAACTGTTTATTTTTTTATAAATCGAGTAAATTGAATGAATGGCTTAAAAGTCACTCACTTGTTGCCGCTCACATGACCCCCAACGAATCATTGAATGAATCTGAGTGAATCTTTTACGTCAAAATATTCAAGCAACTGAGATCAATTAAAATTTCCAACACTAATAAGATATTTTATTCTTGAAGCGGTTGTTCACGCTAAAATGAAAATTATGTTATCATTTACTCACCCTCTTGTCATTTCGTACATGTAGGACTTTCTTCGGCAGAACACAAAATAAGATATTTTGAAGAATGTGCTCAACTGGCACCCATTCACTTGCATTGGTTTTGTGTCCATACAATGTGAAGTGAATGGATGCCGGTGTTGTTCGGTTACCAACTTTCTTCAAAATATCTTCTTTTGTGTTCTGCAGACAAGAGGGGGAGCAAAATATGACAGCATGTCCATTTTTGGCCGAACTATCACTTTAAACATTCCCTCCATCACTGTAAAATGACCTCCTCTCTACTGGCACCTCTCTACGCTAATGAAACCACATGACATTATAAATCACAAGGTAATTTTCCTTAACACAGATCTTTACAAAAGCAGGGTTGTCTTTTATTCGTGCTGTATAACATGCTTTAGTACCAGGGTTAATTGACCTACAGCGCGCTGTCACAACATATTAGTTTGGGTTGCCAGTATGCAGTGCATTACACCAATAGATCATTTTACCCTTGCTTGGCCCGTACGCTCAGTACAACTGACAATCAGAGCGCTCTTTCAATCAAATCACGTCCGTTGTGACATTAAGTTTTCATTTCGTTTGGGCGTGTGTGTGAACAAGTGTGAGCGTGAGTAACTCGGCCCCGCGGCGTGTCCCCTGGGGATAGATCATGTTACTGTTAGCTTCACGTTATCGAGGCTACACAACCTCGCTGGCCGGAGACACCCACATTACATTCAGATCAGGCTAACTGCAGAATAATGAGCCTCAGGCTACCTAAAATGATTCTCAGCGTGGTGCCACTACTGCTGATGACCAGTTGACTCCTTTTGTTGTGTTACATGTAAATGAGAGAGAGACTTCTTATTAATTTACAGTTGGTATCGCGTATAGGATGAAAACATAAGAATAGTAGGAGGAGTATTCTAGTAAGAATACATCCCCGAATGTCATATTTTACCTTATAATCAAAAGGAAAAAGACCAACACTTTATTTTTTAATTGTGACATTTAAACATTTTGTAAACATTAGATGGGATGTCATTGCGTCATCACGTTAGTTAATTTTTTTAATCTGCATAAGTTAATACTTGACAATAATAAATAACTTTTTTCTTAAATGAATCTGAATATAAAGGGAGATTTGCCCAGCATTTTTCAATTCATTGTCATAAAATGTCACATTATGGACCATAGGCTTTATTTTGTAAATGCAAAATATTATTTCTTATTTCTGTTTTTTTGTGACGAAATATGACCTGGCACTGCAGGCTCTCGATAAAGTTATTTCATAAATCTAAGATGCCACAGTCGCTGTTGGCCTGGCATGGCTTCCAAAAGCAGCTTGGTAAGATTTACAGCCTGCGCCAAGTCTCATGAAGCCATATGTCGCATTCTTTAGTCAAGGAAAAGGTTGAAAACAAACTCTCAAGATCTTACTGAAAGATTCAGGGGCGGTCAAGAATGCAGCATTGCATCCGTGATACCAGCACTACGGATCACCGGAGATGACAGATTTAATTTTTTGGCATCCACCTGTAGTCGTTTCATTGTTCAAGCTGCATTAGGTTTGGAATTGTGCACCGCGGCGGCACTGGATGTGAATTATGCTTCTCTCTGATTGGCTGCGAAACCTCATTTTATGCTCCCAGCTGAGAGTTTGCGTTCATGGCGGAACAAGAGATAGCTGCTTGAAGTTGAAGAGCACATGCTTGCTCTGCACTCCCGAAGGACAATAGACGCACAATAGAGTTAATTAGAAAATGTTTCTATTGCTTTCTGGGTCTCGGGTTCTTTTAATTAAGAAACACAAAAGTGTCTTTCAAAATAGGACATTTGCTTCATGAAGACGATAAGCACTTGGGTTTATTACGTGGCACTGTGCGGTGGTAGATTTATTTGCATGTATTAGAGCGCAAACAATCACGCTTGATATGAGAAGTATTTTATTAATTTTTCTTAACTCCAAAAAGTGAATCCCAATTGAAGCTGCAAGGTGTATGATTTACCAGACAGCTAATGTACTCATCGAACAAGTAATTTTAATGAATCACAAGCTGTATCGTCGTATTTCTTTCCAGAGCTTTTATTCAAAAGTGTCAGAATTGTTCAGCGTCTACTGCAGTGCAAAATAGTTTCTTCCTTATTGAAATAGTTCATAGGGTCCTTTAGGGGCCTTAAAGACATAGTTGGCTTAAAAGTAAAATAATGTTGTTGTACATTGTTACAAAACTAATGTTGGGGAGTGATAAATATGTCTTTCATGTAAAGGAAAGTGAATGGCGATTAGGGGCTGTCAAGTTCACAAAAGGCTAAAAAGCATCATAATAGTAGTCCGTATGACTTCTAAAGTTGTTATAAGTTTTTATGAATGACAGATTGTAATTTAAAAGTCAAGTGTATAAAGTGAATAGAGTAGTTGTCCGGATTGCAACTTACAACCAGTGGCTTACTCCACCCATCCCTTTCGAAGCACTACGGTGGCTGACACAGGACAAAGATGTCATCACGTTTTCGCTTCTTTCCCGAAGGAGACAACATATTTATGAACCACGCTCTGTGTCCATTGTCCGCTTAGGGCTACTATAGAAACAACATGGTGAATTCCATGCAAGGGATTAGAAAAGCTCATTCTAAGGTAATAAGGCGTTTCATCATGTCAGGTCTTTATACAAATCTGAAGGCATAGTTATGTATATTATAATCCATATTTGCCAATAGATCCTCCCAAAAATACACACTTTAAGTCATTGCTTGCTGGAAATATTGCCTTGAGAATCTTTCAGCTGTGTTCACCATTCACTTTCATTGTATGGAAAACATAGCTTGGACATTCTGCTATTAACAATTGTAAAGACACATCTGTCAAATGACAGTTCTACAATCGTAGTGATGGAGCTCTGGCAGGTCAGAGCTGAGGACGGCACAATGCTTTGTGTGGTTTGAGCGGTAGAGCCACCGAGATGAAAGGGCCCTTTATTCCCCCAGCGGCCTAATATGCAGGTCAGTGTTGGAGAAAAAGAGAGTGTAGGCTGAAGAGAAGGTTTTAACAGGCGTGAGTCAGAGGTCTGATGCTGGGCAAGCTTCAGGAGCAATTACGGTCTAAGCCGCAAGCTTTTAGAGAAGATGGGGCATCTGACCAACAAGAGTGGCCTTTAAGATAGATGACAGATTCGCCTCTTTTTGAAAAGGGCTGAAATGATGGTGCTTTGGAAATAGCTTTCTGAAAGCTTGGTGAGAAATCGGTGCATATTTTTCTGAAGGTAATTTCATTTCTCATCGCATAAAATGTTATGCAGCATTAAAAATGCATGAAGCAATTCAATATATTCAGCCACTTGAATAAAGCATCAAATGCTTTTCATATTGTATTTTACTACTGTATTATATACTGTGTGTCCAAAAGAACTACAGTAGAATGTTTAGAAGGCGGGTTTTGATTTTATTAATCGGAAATTGACTGGAACGTGAAAAGCTACCATAAAAATAGTAAAAAAAGGTAAATAGTGACTATTTTGATTTTATGTTGACCTTTACTAGTGGAGCGTGGCACGTGAAATGGGTTTGATACTCACAGGTTTAAACCCGTTTGTTGGTTTTAAAATATGACCCTTTACATACAATGTGACATTTGCATTCGAAGCAGATTTACGAAAACATTGGAGAGAAACCCACTAGGGATCCTAGTACTTAATTGTGAAATCACCACCTGGATACAAAAGGTACTTTACCGTTGTACTGTTAATCCATAAACCAAATGTTTTTTAGGGATTGGATGTGATCAAGCAGTGATCAAGAGTGTTTAGCTAGAAATAAATCATCACCTCTATTACCCCGCCCCTAGTCCAGGCCGTGGGCTGCCGATCCCAAACTTACTTTAGACTATCACTCACTGTTTTTCCTCGGGGAAAGTGCTTATCGATTTTGTCAACAGCCCATTGATTTCTCTCTTTCTCTCTCGCTCACTCTTTTTCTTTCCTCTTTGCTCTCTGTTTGGATATTGCTGTGGGAAACATGTCCTGCACTAGCAAGTCTAACTCTCCTGGGAGGAGGGAGATGCTAACATGGACTAGTAATATTTCTCCTCTGCCAAATCAAATATTAAATCTTCACAGCATGCTATAGTAAAAAAAATTCAAATTGGGAAATAAAACCTGTCAGGATATTGTCTAAATGCCAACTGTCGTGCTTGGGTTTGTTGTTGAAAAAACGTATTGGCCAATTATCACTAAACATAAGTTTTCACCCAAAATTCAAAGAAATAATAGATACTATATTTTAGATATTTTATGTTGTATTTTTTATGAAAGTAATGATACAATGATTGTACAAACAGAATCTGTAAGTAATGATTTACGTTCTATGCAATAGAATACAACTAAACTCATTCAATATTATATTATTACATTACTGTATATTATATAACATTATATTATATTATATTATATTATAATGTCATACAATATAACTGACCACTATAAATATGTATACATAAAACCTAATAATACATAATTGTATTCTAGTTTTGCATTATTGTAATGCATTTAAAAACATTTATTGTTTTTCCAGGCGAAGATTTATGCTGACATTCTTGTCAAATGCCATGTACAAGATGTTTTTTTTATGGATGGCACAGTGACATAATTTATACAAGTTCTTGACTCTATTGTCCCAGAGCAAATCAAACGCATTCAAATCTGGAGTGGAAAATTGGCTTCTCTTTGTAGAAAATCTGCTCATGCTTTTCCCTGGAAGTTGCTTCTCGTTCACCAGGTGTTGGTTGCGATGAGTGCAAAAGCCATAATTACTGAACACGAGTGTCTGAATATCAGATTCTACCACATCTGTCTGCCAATTATTCCCAGCAAATGTTGGTTTGGAGAGGAGGGGAAAGTGGGGTTCGGCTCTGTTGACGCATGCAGTTTTAGTTGTGCTGTTTAGAGGCGTCACTCGTTCTTTTGGCAGGAGGCTGTTAATCTTGTCGAATAGCCGAGGAGCGCGGAACCTCGATTGTTCTCCCTTGACAACATCACTGGAGTCTTAAGCTATATTTATAAAACCGTGAACGGAAGAGAAAATTGTGTTTTTCCCCTTCAAACTCCATCTTTTCAAAGTTACTTTCACACTGTTTAATGATTGATTCATAGTACCTCGTCTCGGACTACTGTTTTTACAGGTCAATAAAATTCTACAGTTCCTCATGAAGTGCACAAAGTTGCTTTAACAATTCAAGACCCAAACCATCTTCTAAGAGCATTTTGATATAGCTAGCTGGAAATAACAAGTATTCAATGCCCTCCTGTCTAGGCAACAAAATTGGCCGATTACTCTTACTAGAGCGTTGAAGCTGAGAGAGGATTATTAATCCTCTGTGACCGGGCAGCAGACATGAAGGTCTCCAGCAATTCATCAAAGAGTGTCAACTGAAACTCGCTGTCACTTTTGCTTCTTGATTGTTCCGTTTCTTCATTGTTCTTAAAATACCATCGAAGACAACCTGACATATTTTGGATTATGGCTAGTTCAAGTTTGCTCTGTAGCCATTTGGGTACCAACTACTTGCAGCTATTTCAGCCTGATTTTACGGGAATTCGTACCTATTTAACAAAGTGGCTAATTTAGTTGAATTCCTGGCATGTACATCATACAAAAACGTATGATAGAAACCACAACATTGAAGCCCCTCCACTAAACCTAACGTCACTGGGGTGAAAGCAATTCATATTAAAACATACAAATAGATTCGTATGACTTCATAAATGAACTTGTACGAATTAAAATAGAAAATAACAAACATTTATAAAACAATAACAACAAATAATTGTGAATTCCTGTGAGATTGTGTTGCCTATTTTTCAGTCATTGGAATATGTCTAATCCATTTGATTGGAGACCAACTAGAATGAACAACACTTTTATGCTATTTGCCTAATTTAGTCTCATCTGTTGTATTTTACTCTTTAACACTTAGATGCTCTTGTGCAATATCGCCAATAGGTTGTCTTTCATCTATGGTTTCATCTGTTTTCCTCTACACAGTGCCATCATGGGCCATCGTCGCCATTGCGTTCGTTGCTATTGTACTAGTTGTTTCCTGCTGCTTCTGCGTCTGCAAAAAGTGGATCTTGAAGAAGAAGAACAAGAAAAAGGGAAAAGACAAAGGCAAGAACGCCATCAACATGCAGGACGTCAAAGACGGTATCAAAACCGAGGTAAAAATATTTTTTGAATACAATCGATTGTATTTGCATGCAACAATTATCGGTTAAAGTATTATAATATTACAGTACAATACCAATAATTTATAACTAAAATAATCTAAAAACAGCTTAATCTAGATTGAGTCATCGGTTGATCGTGTTGTTTCACAGCTGACTTGAATTGCAGGGCTGAAAACCTGGGCTTGTTAACGGTTCATTAAAGTATTGAGTTTTTTCTTGCATTTAGCTTAATTTACAGTCTTTGTAGCGCTGCATATAATTTATTGTTATATGATGTGGTATCAACCCAGAGAAATGACAGTAGCTAATTAAAACAATGGGAGAAGGAACATTAATGCAGCTCACTTTCCCGTACACCCACAAATTATATGGAACAATGGCACTTTAACCCTAGTTAGCATGCTAATTGCATTAACAAGCTCGCAATAGTACACTTCTAACGGAATAATTGACAAAGTCATCTTAATTCGCGGTGTAAGGACGCTGGCTTTGAGACCATGCCAAGACCACTCAGATCCCAAATTAGAGACATTGATTTTCGAGCGCAAAGCCAAACGAAGTAGAACAGACACAGAAAATTAACAACTCTCTTTAAAACGCAGTGCGGTGGTGCAGACTGTCACAGTTTATCAGTGTCATCTAAGATTCTGTGCAAAAACAGAATGCTAACACTTGGAAGAGCTAGTGGCAGTAAAATCTATACAATCGATATTTTGCCATGCTGGAAAAGCAGGCCTAAAGTGGTTAGCTGGGCTGTCGAAGACCAGCTGGCACACCAGCTTGGCCAGAATCGTAAACCAGCTAAATTATATTCGACTACCTAAAACCATCAATCCACCATAGGCTGTTAATAGACGTACCCACATTTTGGCTTGGGTGGAGTAGATTCGTTGACAAATTGTATTTAGGCAATTAGAACGACACACAACAAACTATATTATTCTATAGTCGACAGAAGGAGCTTTGAGCTTCTCTGTAGTCATTTCTCCTGGTGTGCCCAGACTCATGTCACCTTTGTGTGTGGTTGTTTTAATTTGTGTCTCTTCCTTCCATGTCCTCCTTATCTATGTTTTGTCTGATGACTTTTCGGGATTGCCACTGGCGGTAGGTTCCCAATTGTTGTTGGATCTTCTTTAGCCTGCTGCAATGACCTTTAATAGCCTCTTGACAACAGGTTTACTCTAGTAGAGTAAAATATATGTCACAATGCATACTGTACATGTTTCTGCAATATATATGTGTGTAACCCTACATATACACATATATATGAAAAGAGAAATTGCACTCGGGTACGCTTCAGCAAGGTTGAACCACTTTGATTTCTCTTTGTATGTACACTTCACACTCGCGGTCTAAAATTGGGGGAAATTGCCAATTTAAAGAACTTGTCTTTGAGGAGCCTGTCAAAGTACAGACTTCACTGCTGGTGATGCATTTTGGGTTTTTTGGGCTGCCCTTGGCCACATTATCGGTGCTCATCTGGTCGAGCTGAATGCAGGACAAATTAGCTCATTAGCAGGACAAATTTGTTCAAGAAGCAAGACACAATGACCAGACTGATCTTTAATTGGCAGACATGTTTTTGATGCTTTACTTTTGCCAGTCAAACAGAAAGGGCAACCATAAAAGACAATTGCACTCAATGGTGTATTTACTATATCTCTGCTAAAAAGATCAGCATTTGTTGTTTTCATCCAGGTCTCTATAACCTGGTATGTTAGTTTCTTAACTAATCACTTAAAGACTTAATTGGACAGAAAAACCATGCTGGCTGAATAGCTTCACCAGTTAAGTTTAGTTGGTGAACAGTACGGCTATGCTGGCAAACCATTCACCAAAGCCAATCAGCAAAACATCACTATCCAACATGACCCGGTCTAAAAATGAATGCTGGTCTGTTTTTCAGCAGAGAAGACCTGACAAGTAGGTTCTAGAGTAGCGAATGCAGACATACTAGGTAATACAGTCTGGTCCTCAAAAGAGATATCAATTTGGTTCAGCCTTTTGCTTTCACACTAGTAACCCAACAACTGATAAGATAGGTCCCGTACACATGAAATCCTCCCCACCAACACCTTCTGCTGGCATGATGCTTACAGCTTTTATGAACGTGGTGGTTATCACCAATAACTAAGGGTCATGACACTGTGGAAGATCACGTCACAGAGAATGAGGGTCTTGACACGAGCACTCTTTTTAAGAACGTGAATGCCCTGCATGTTTAACCGATGAGCGAGACTGCCCTTTGGAAAGACTTTTTCACAGTGAATGAACTGAGAGCTGTTTGCCTCGATAATCGCATGCTTTCCAAGCAATGACAAACCTCCCTACAATCGCCACCATTTTAGACTCAGGTTAGCTAGGGCGCACCATTTACAACAATACCAGAGATTGTTCTGCCTGAAATAACATGAAAGGAATCTTACAATGTATTTCTCAAGAGCATCTCATCTTGCCCCTTCCACCAACCTAGATTGCCTGCACTCATTTAGATCATCATCTTGTAACGCATCTACTCTTTCTAGATAGCAAATCAAAGGGCAGATGGGGGTTCACAGCCCAAGTCTAGTGCATCACCAAGCATGTCATGTTTTTAATCGCTGTGGTGTTTTAGTGCTTGCTCCCCCCCCAGTAGACGTCGAACAGCAGGCTGGTCCAAGGCGGGCCCGGCGCTCTGGCAAGGGCAATCGGGCGGCGCCAACGCTGGGCCAACGGGACTGACTGTTAGTGGGTGTTTCCTTCAGGCCTTTAAGGATGAGGATGATGCGGAAACAGGGCTGACGGATACGGAAAAAGACGAGGAGCCAAAGGAGCAAGAGAAACTCGGCAAATTACAGTACTCCATGGATTACAATTTCACAGAGAATACGGTAAGGGGCCGTCTCCACGTCGCTGTCACTGTGTGTGGTGTTTAGTGAGGTCTTCTTCGTAAGTATAGTGATTGTGGAGTCTGTTTGTCCATCAACTTAAAACTACCGTCTTTCCGATAAAGCACATGTATATATGGCTGTTCTAGTGATGTCACTATAAACTGCGTATGCTTAAAAATACACTGAAATGGTGACGATAAAAAGAACCCTGGCAACGCTTCTACCCTGCCGGTTTTATTGCCGTGCTCTATTATTAAGTGCTTTCTCTGGAGGGAAGGAGAATTCAGACTTAGCACTAAAGAAATAATGCCCATCATCCTGTAACCTCACAGAATGCCGTGAATGTCAAGGACACATTCCAGAAGTTAGGTTTTTGTATGAATCGGCACTGACTGAGGGTGCTCTCTTGTTTTCAAGTCAGCGGCTTAGCTGAAATTCAGTGGTTGCCTCTTAAAATCATCTGGGCTTGAAAGCTGAGTGACTTCTAGAGTGGATGTACAGTACTTACCTTTGACAGGGGTGACGGATAACTAAAGCTGTGCATGGTCCCACAATGGGGCTAAGCAGAAAAAAAGACTTAAATGTGCAAGATCCAGATTGTCTGCTGTCACACACACACAAATTACATCTTTTATAAGCACAGTGATTTCGTTCCTTCAATGTACGTGTAGCGCTGAAATTACATAATGACGGCAAATGGCTTGTAATAGATTCGATTCATGGCAAAACAGAGTTTCAAGAACAAGATGTTCTAGAGGATGTTCAGGAGATTTGTTCCTTTCTTTTGGTATGTAACAAAATGTGGGCAATCAAATGTCTGTTTAAGTGTATTGAAAGATGTACAGCCTTATATGAAGGAGAGTGAAGATTTACCATGAAAATATAGTAAAGGTAACCATTTGCTCGCAGTATTGTAATGCTGACTTTTATTTAATAATCACCCATAATAGTTTAACAAGGAATAGATTAAAAAGATTTTTTGAAGTCATTGTTTTTAGTGCCAACCCACCTTATATGTAAATTAGTCCCATTATTGCTTTGCCCTATTGTCACTTGTGGAATACTGGTGCTAATTAGAATCGAATTGAAAAGAGATGCTTGCTCACATTTTAAACTTTCATAGCAGTAGTTATTCATCAAATGATCATCTAATGATGTAGAAAATCTGGGCACATCAGGTGTCTCAGTAATTGAAGTGATGGACTGATGTTTTACAGTCTTAGTAACATATGCCAGGTTTTGATAGGATGCTGCATCCTCCTCTACCTAGGATACAATATCACCCTGGGACATAAAAAATTCCCTTCGGCACATATTTTTGGAATGTTTGCGCTATTACAACAACATCAGCAAATCAGGGTTTTTCCTGGCTCACAATGAGGCCAAGGTGGTGCCATCCTGATCTTGTACACACACGCACGAAGGCTTACCGTACCTTTAAGTGACTTTGTCATCTAATTTTATTATAACATTTAATATGTCAATGATAATTATTAAGATATATAAAACATTACTTTTATTCAACCAAACAGCAATGTTTTTTTATCAAATAAAGCTTTTTTATCATTTTCAACTAACTTTTTAACCCACAATAGCTAGCTGAATTAACAAAGCTCATTCAGATCTTCCATTCTCTGTGGTTCACTTGTTAATGATTCAATGATCTTATATTCGCTGGTGACTGAAAAGTTCAATAGTTTAAATGAATCGGTTCAAATGAGTCATTCGTGTGCGAGTCGTTCTGAATGCAATGTGCTGATAACAAAACTGCGCCTCCACTGTGGCGTAATGCTGCAACTTCAGTTACAAATGACAGTCTGTTAAATGGACGCAGCATTTCTTGTGAAGACACCCGACATAATTTTGGCGAGAGTCTGAGGCGGCATAGTCTCGCGTGGCCAGACCTTCATACTGAAGGTCTGGAACTTATCGCCGCTTTCTTTGGCAAGGCCCGCCCAAGAGGCCACATGACGTTTTGTATCACGTCATGTTTAGAGGAGTGGAAATGTCCCCGCAGTAACAGACCGGTGTAAATTCACAAACGTGTCAAAAGTTAACAGCAACCATATGATTATAAGTTTATGCCGTGAACCTCACATACTTTTAAGAATTAAGCGTTTAGTCGATCGTGATGAAATCTTACAGCAACCGTTGTAAACACGACAGCTTACTTCTTAGTCCAGACGGCTTTGTGCTGTTTCCAGGCGGACCGTTAAAGAACGCGACACACACGTCTCCGGGAAATCCTGTGTTATTCAACCAGATGACGACTTCGAACGTGCTGTGTTTCCAGAAAAGTGTGCCTTATGCATCAGAGGTTCAGCCAACGGTCCGTGGGCGTGACGTCTGAGGCTGAGACTAGAGGCGGCACGACATTTGACGGAGGTGGCTGCCTCCAATTTCTCTATGCAGGAAAAATAAAATGTATTTATTCTTACCCTCCCCCCAAAGGTGCAAAGACATCGACGGCCTATCAGCCTGACCTAGATACAGCCCAAAGACGCGCGCTCCTACCATCATGTATCCTCATTCCCCCATGCCAGGAGGAAATCTGCGTGCTTCTGTCTGTGCTTAAATTAAATTCAGTATCGCTTCAGAGAGGTCTGGTACGTTGTTCTTCTGTTCTTGCCCTTTCAAAAGGTGAAAGGTTCCAGGGAGCTCAACTTAACTCTGGGTTTGTTTAAAGACCATATGGATCTTTGCAACCCCCCTGAGTAAGCCACCAGGTAAAAATAGAAAGAAGAACAAAACGTAGCGGAAAATCACAAAGCCGCACGACACAATATCTTAGAATTCAAGGCGGCTCCTCTGGGAGACATGGTGCTGTTAAGGTGGATGTTATTAATGAAAACAGAAAGAGGTGTCGATTGAACAGTGTTTTCTAATGCATCAAGCATCCCAGGTTTTTTAAGGAAAGAAACCTCTCGCTGGTTTGCAAATAACAAACCAAAGGTAAACAGCTCATCTTAGAAAACTGCGGATAGAGTAATTTAAGACGATGGCTCCCAGCCCTCAGACGAGAGATTGCTAGCACTTCAC
This sequence comes from Triplophysa siluroides, assembly GCA_006030095.1. Lineage (NCBI taxonomy): Eukaryota > Metazoa > Chordata > Actinopteri > Cypriniformes > Nemacheilidae > Triplophysa > Triplophysa siluroides. The sequence goes on from VCII01000691.1 coordinate 1,775,139, forward strand.
CCACTGAGGTTAAGTCATACCGCAGAGTTTTTCTTCAGGCATGTTCCTCATCAGCCTGCTGGCTTTTCGAGTTGTGTGAGGGTTTTCATAGCTTGCAGAGCGAGAGAAGGTTATTATGGGCAAAGTCTCATCAAGACCAAAATACCTTCACCTCCCCCCGTCTCTGTACAAAGCTCCTAGAGACAAACCTTGAGTCACACTGTAGTTGTCCACAACCCTTTAATCCAACTCGCAGCTAGACGGTACTTATACAACACAATTTGTTTGTGTTGTATCCCAAGGTAGAGTGATACATGAACTCCAGGGAAGTTTAACAGTCACCAGAAGACATCAAAATGAACTCTGTTTAGTTTTGATCAATGCATGCAAGAAAGACAATTCTTTTGTCAAATCTTCTCCTGTAAAGTGTTCAAGACTGGCAGGACTCTGTTACAAAATCTAATTGTCTAGTCCTCACAATGTCACTGATGAAGTCTGATTGGTGACACTTGGAAGGTCTACGGTGAAATCCCATAGACGTGCCGTCACCTCAAATTGTCGCAATTCGACATGACTGAAGAGAGAGAGACGCGTCCATTAATAAAAGAGATAACAGGCAATTTTATTTTGTGATAATTGTGTGCTTTACGAAAGCAGTGACATGACAGAGATGGGCATTATTATGTAATATTTACTGTTTTCTATCATTATATCGCATTATGTTACTATATTAATATGTACTATTTTATTTTTTATTATTATATTTGCAAAAACGATGAACTCTTCAACAAATCATGTTTTTATTGTGTTTTTATTTATTTTTGCTTATTTTTGCTTCATCAAAACAACCCAACTGCAGTTTGATTGATATTTCTTGAACAACAAAACAAAGCACTATAAAACAAACTACGTTTTTTGTTGCTGTTGTTTTTGCAAATGAACCCTTCATTTACTAACGTGTATTATTTTAAATCATTACTTTTGTATTTGTTTATGTGTCTCTGTGAATGTGTCTGAGGTATCTTCTTTAGAGATTAGAACATCTTGCTTCATGTGAGTTGACAGCATTATGTAGCCATTCAACTGTTCGGACCTGAAACCCACCACCATTTATTGATAAAGATAAAATATCACTCGAGAATACTTTTTCATTCAATTGGAAAACAACTTTCTGTGATGAGCCACCATGGTTGTCACCCCACTATCTAAACAAGGAACCTGGCAAAAGCTTCCATCTCTTTGGCTAAAGACCTTCCCGAGGCAACACAATCAGAGCGAGACAGCTGGTCAGGGTGAGAGAGAAGGTGAAAGGAGAGAGAAAGCTTGCCCAAATGCCTGCTTAGACACGGAAACCAGGCGTTTTATGGGAGGCTGAGGGAAGCTTGATTGACTGACTCCTGGCCCCAAAGGCTGTGCAGGGGATGTGGTGACTGGCAGGTCAATCAGGGCCTCAGCCCGGCCGGTCGGCCAATCAATTATCAGAGCTGATGGCAGATAGGAGCAGGACTTCACGTTTGACATGGCCTGATCCCATCACTTATATAATGCCTGGACTGTTTAAATAGTAATGCAACCCGAAAGGACGCACCTCAGCATATGGGAGAATCATAACGCTCTTCTCTGTGGCTCTAGGGTAGAAGTAAGCAGATAATCTCTTGCGGAATAATTTACTCCTTTGGGGAATGGTGGTGGGGAGATGGTTCAGAAGCTCACTCTCCTCTTTATGGTCTCTGTGATGGTCCCTTAAACTTTGCCCTTCGACCTCCAGCTCATAGTGGGGATCATCCAAGCAGCAGAGCTACCTGCCATGGATATGGGTGGCACTTCTGACCCATACGTGAAGGTCTACCTTCTTCCAGACAAGAAGAAGAAGTATGAGACTAAGGTGCACCGGAAGACACTGAACCCCGTTTTCAATGAGCAGTTTACCTTTAAGGTAGGTCATGGACATTTACATGCAAACATTTGGCGGATACTTTCATCCAAAGTGGCTTCTCCATCACCTCCAAACTTTGTTTATTTGATTGTTCATAGATCCAATTTAACAATTACCCATTTAGATCTCCGATATCTATTCAATCGCTAAGTGAAGTGTTGAATTTTCAATGCGTATCTGTGCCGGGGTTAGCCAGCGTGTTTATTTGTTGTTTGTAGCTCAATTTGACTATGATGGACCTACAAGACACGATTCACACACCAAGACTCTGTGAGATAGCCAAAGCTCTGACATGTAATCACAAGTGCCTCCATTATTGAAATGAAGAGACTGGAGAGCTGGTGTGTGTGATAGCGTCAAGGACAAAATAGCAACCCTTGGGTCTTATCTCTTTCCCGGCAAATCAAGCAGTTTGTCGCCGTGTTGGAACAAGTCCATCGGGATAATGAGTTTTGTCTGAAAAACAGCTCAATTTGAGACAATCAAGAATCAAATCTTTCTCTCTCTCTCCTTCTAAAACGCACACATACATGCACACGATAGTCTTATAGTTTCATTCGTCCTGGTAGGTAGACATTCAGTTATTTTTACCTCTTATGTTGTACAGGTTCCATACACTGAACTGGGAGGCAAAACTCTGATGATGACGGTATATGACTTTGATCGCTTCTCCAAGCACGATGCTATCGGAGACGTGAAGGTGCCCATGAATAAGGTGGATTTCAGTCATGTGACCGAGGAATGGAGAGACCTGCAAAGCGCTGAGAAAGAAGAGGTAAGAGCTATGATGTGTCTATGTAGTAATATGCTCCATACCGAACGGATGATGTCATACATTTGTCTGTTTCGTGGTTATTGACTGGCCTTCTTTAGCACAACTTGCTGGACTCGTGCTTGTGATGTGATTGCAAAAAAATGTCGCAAAATACTTATTGCAGTACAATAAAGGTTGTACACAATACATCACTTAGCAGGAGTGGGATAGAAATTACACTGTAAAGGTGAAAGACTTGAGGGTTATCCGTCTTCACTGGAAATGTCAGTTAATCAGCTGGGCCATGCCACGCTTTTATTAATAAAAAGTGTGACTTTCCAAGCACTGGTTGGGGAGATTCAATTTTCATGGTAAATGTCATGGAATATAGCATTTAAGCTGGGGTTTCTATGGGAACCTTGTTTTTGATCCACGGTTCCGTGGTGTAAAGGTTAATTATGATGCCGTCAGATGCCTGGGAGTTGAAGGCTATCTACATGCGTGTAAGGTTGCGGCGAGTTTTCGCCATCGTGACACTCCACGTCCAATGAACTGGCACTTCAAGTCAAGCAAGGCTTTAGAAAGCTGGAGCACATTGACTTTTACCGAAGGACCTCTAAAGTGGTGTCCTGAGGGCGGCACTTAAAGTGCCTGTAAAAAGCTAAATGAAAATCCACTGCAAAATATTGGATCTCTTCGCAATTTCACTCAATTCCGTTTTTTTGGCTACTCTCAAAAAAGAAAGTTACTCTTTGTCTGCACAACCGAAGACTGAAAGAGAGATTATACTGTCTGGCTGTATTGTTGTTGTTATTTTGAATCTGGGCAGCTAATTGAACTTATTTACCTTGTAGGACTCATTTAATTAAGCTATGAAATGTTATTTCTTATGCTGATGACCTTTTAATTGACAGAAAATCGATTGTGCGGTAAATGGCACGAGCCATTTGAATATAAAGTGCTGTAACCTTTCCCCCAGCCTGTTGTTTTCTATACATTGTACGTGTTTGTGTCATTATTTATAAGAGTGCCTCATGAAATAATAAAGAAATGTTAAAAAAATGTATTTTACAAACTAAATGTGGTTTTTAATGAATCAGGCTGCCCTTATACAGTTTAAGAGCCTTGCTCCTTAATAAGAATAGACAGCCTAAAGAATTAATTCATTTTGATTCCTATCCCTGCTTATCTTTCTTGTTGAGTGAACAAATAAAACAAAGAATATTTTTGTCATCTGTTTGCTTACCTGCTCTATTTGGTTTATTCCGAGATGCTTCTTTCTTTCTCTCCTTAAGAAGCATTGATTTTTGTTAGAGAATGCACTCAGTGAATTAAATTCAGAATGGGTTTTAGTTTTTTTGAAGTGTGTTTACCAAGCTTTGACAAAGATGTCCCTGACTGAACTTTACTATTCTTTACCACTCACAGCAAGAGAAGCTAGGTGACATCTGTTTCTCTCTGCGGTACGTGCCCACTGCTGGCAAACTGACTGTGGTCATCCTGGAGGCCAAAAACCTGAAGAAGATGGATGTTGGTGGCCTGTCAGGTGAGTCCAGTTTCTAAGCGAGACTGTCAGCTGGCGTCTGGCACAAGGATAATGTTTTGCTTTTGTTCGTATTGAGGAGTCTTTTTTCACCAGCTCTTTTCACTTTTTAATGACAACATACAGTATACATCGTAATTGGCCCTTTACTTTATTAATAACCATTGTTAGTCGTATTCTATTATCTGCACATTGTTGTAAAGCTACAAAGGTTTACAATGTGTACACGTTTTTTCTATCAAGATTATCTTTACAAATGAACACCACATTTGTTACTGTTGAAGCCAAAAAACAATCGGCAGAAGTAAAAAGCTAACACGATGCTATAAACAGACTACACTTATGGTCGCTCGATATCAACGTCACCACCACCAAGCCTCCGACAACTCTTTCAAACTTTATTAAAAATGTGTTCCCTGGTAATAATTACTCTGTGAATGAATCCGTATCTAAGTTTTAAGAGATTTGTGCCCATGTTGCATTATTTGTGAGCTTTATATGCGCGATGATGTCTAACGTCCCCGCCAAATGAAGTAGTCACTTTAGCAACTTGTTAGCAACCGACATTGTTAAGACACAATAAGGCTTCAAAAAATCACAAGCGGGTTATAATTGGTGTGACTTTGGGGCGATGGAACCGGAAGTCCTAAAAGGCTAACTCGCTTTCAGGATTTGCATACAAAAATATGTAATCTCTGAGCCTCCCTATAACGAATACATTTTTGTGACCTTGAAGAACGGGGGGGTTGGTAGTTATAAGGTAGCTACACACTTTCTATTAAAATGAATTATGATATTTATATTATATTTTATATTACAAATATAAATAAAAATGTTATTAATATAAATATTAATAACATAAAATAAAATATTAATTGTTTTTTTGGGTTTTTTTGCGATCACACCACAGGACACATGGTTTGGTTTATTTGTCAGCTACCCATTTACATATTTTCATGTTTGTTTTTAACAACTAAAGGGATAAATGTCTGCACACTGAAGCAACACAAATTTAATTTTTACTATTTTTAATGTTACCGTAATCTCTTAATCTTTGAATCAGTCAGTTCTTCATGAGGCACAATCTTTTCTTTACTGTTTTCTTGTCCTGTACCTGAGCCCCACTCGATTTTGGATGTGCATATTTCATATTTTCATAATTTTGCGCAAACAGACAGTAGTATATTACATGATATATGGCATTACATGATACAGTAAAGTCCTGTACCCCTCGCAGTGCTTACTTTAAGTGCTCTGCCCTGTACAGTAAGACATTGTGATGCTCACTTCTAAATCATTGTTTAGCCAAAAATCTTGTGGATACAGTTCAAACCTACATTATTATTCACTGAATACACCCTGAAAAACATATGCAAATAAAAACACAACCTCTTCATTTCCTTGTAGCTTTACCAGGTTGTCTGTATGTTAATACAAACTCCCTTGACTATATCTTTCACATTTAAAGTCATGTTATGCACAAACAATCATTTACAGCTCCTAAAAACACTGAAATGCAGCCTAAAATGTTTCTGCAGTTCCTGAACCTGTGCTTGTGCGCTTTATCAGCTGAAGCTATACAGCTCTGGTGAATATATGAATACATTTTTACCATGTAAATTTACAGCTCAGCATTCAGAAATCAATCCTCATCTGTCTCATAACTACTTGTGAAAAATGGCCTGAGCCTCGTCCCTCCTTCCATCCCCACTGATTCTGTCGCACCTGGTCCATCTCATCCCGCTGTCAGAGAAGCAGACAGACCATCAGCATCAGTCCCACCTGCTGGGAACCGAGAGCCACTTCTCATCACTCAGACAGAGGGCACACGCAATTTCCACCACAGCCTAGAACAAACTTTCTCTAGTCCATTAGCATTCCACTTATAGCTGGCTATAAACTGTCAGTCACGTTTCATGAACTTCTCCAACGCAGTACTGAAATTAACGTGTTATGTCTCTATTTAGAGCGTTGTGTTTGGAGGACTGTAGTTTTCGCGATGTGATAACTGCAGCCCCCAAACCTCCCACCGCGTATCGTCGTTGGGCCCGTTGAATTGGTTGTTTGCCAGATCGATCCAACCCTGTGCGAAAATTGTGCGGTTAAGGGTGCTTTCACCGTCAATTACTGTTTTTTTGTCGGACTCAGGTTTATATTGTTAAATAAACTGTTTTTGAAAAAATCTGATTGTTCTAGAAAAACAGTGTTTTTTGTTTTTTTTGTGGAAGTGGTTCAGTTCAGATGATAATTCAGTTAATTGTTGGTATGGGGGAGTTATTCTCAAAGGAATGATTTCTGGGTAATGATCAGAAACAATTGCTGCATGGATCTTGCCAATTATTAGTGACTGTTTCCATTGTGATTCGGCTACAGGGAGGGCAATTCATCAGAACACTATAAATTATCCTTTTTTCTGTTTAAACGCGGCTGTTTTAGTTGAAATAAATGTAATTTCGATTATTTCTAAAGAGCACTGCTTACCTCTGTATTAAGGCTCATTATGTTTTAGATGTATAGTTGTAGTTTAGGCATTGATTATAAAATACTATTTATTTATAAGCGTCACTGCAACAAAATATCGAATTGAATAGGATTTATTAAGAATAAATTCATTTATTAACGTAATGCACAAGTTTCCTCAGCGTTTTTATGTCTTACACCGTGTCAACACCGGATGCCGCGCGATGCGACAAAAGAACGCATAAGAACCCATTATTATTTTACTATTTGTCCACACTGGATTCGGTGGTCGTGTCCGGACAGGGTGTTAGTTAATGTTTACAGTACAAATATATTTTAAAATCAAACATCTGATAACATTGCTCAATGAACTAACATGAATGAACAATTGTATTGGTATTAACTGTAAATAATGCTCATTGTTAGTTAATGCATTAGATAACTGGAACTCATGTTTATGAATGAGACCTTATTTTGTTTCCCGTTTATTTAAAACATATTACACATTTGCAAGCAAAACAGTTTACAGGGGAAGGAACATTATACACGGACCAATTGCAAAAAATGGCTCTGAAAACTGAAGGGACACAATAATTTGTGTGTACATGCCACATAACATTTTATAGATATGCATGCAGTTACATTCATACTGTCTATTTTTAAATGTGTATTATATGTTATAATACTTTTTGAAACCACTGTATGTCAGTTATGCTGTTGTATACTTTATATTTCACACAGTACCTGTATTTTATACCCCAACGGTGAAGTCACATGGTATTTACCATTTCAAAAAGATCAACCTGCAAATCAGGAATTAGGCACTATAGTATGAGGTCTATGGGGATAAAATGGGATGTAAGATGAATAAGGTTACAGTAGGTTTTGATGTCCTTCAAAGCAGCTTTCGAGCAGTACATGCAGTCCACCACTAGGGGACACCTACGGGTCTGTAGACCGTACTTGACTTTGTGCCTACATGTGGGAGCCAATGAAAACATACCACACCAGAGGCATGAGCCAGTTTTATTTTCACTCGGATTTTAGTATCCTTTTAGATGGGGTTCTCAAGTGACTGTATGAACCATAAACACAAGTCATTACAAGAGCTGCCAACTCCTTGAAACACAAAGTTCTGGCTTGAAGATTAACACAGACTTCCCAAACAACCTCAAAACCTCAGTCACTCTGTTGCCAAGCAACCGCTTTAAAGCATCACCGTTAATAGTGTTTGGTAAGGGGAAGTTCAAGTTCAACGTCACGTGTGAATGAATTGATCAAGCAAAATCATGCAGTGTTTTTATTAGTTCAATAGGAGGTGCTGTTTTGTTCTTATTGCATCCCGTAAACCCTGAATTAGTTGGATTGGTGCTTTCCATGTGTGGCCTCGATATCACAAAGCACATTCGGTGAGGTCACAGGTCTTCCAGTGTGACTTTCATTGTTTTATTTTTCAGTTTATTATTCCAGATTCTGCAAGGTGTACAGGATATAAACTTATGACCCCAACCGTATGCTTTACACACCCTTCACTTGGTCTAAAGTTGATAGATCTACAGTTCATTCAGCATCAACACACCAAAGAGACCTTGTTGCTCTTTTCCTAATATGGTATGGGTGCGAAGTTCAGTATAAATTCTACGACTTTTCACTCGCTCACTCTGTGTGTCTATGGAATTTGCTACGTTGGCTCTTTTCGCACAAACAAAAAACTGTTAAGATCCGTTGACAAAACAAAGATTTTCGAAATGCCTTGTGGACAATGTATAGCTATGTGAGGTACAGAAAAGAGTGAATTTTAATGACATATTGGACAAGGAAGGTTTGTGAAATCCTTTATATTACTTCAATAACTGCTTCTATCTACATCCATTTTATCGTAAGGCCCAGGAAGGCAGATGAAATATCTTATCAGCACTTCTTTACGGTCACAGCGTAACATAATAAATACACAATCTCCTCCGTTTAGAAATGGGAGGGCGTATAGACGTGAAATCTTATATTTTGTGATATTTCATCCTTTATTTGTGTTGGGGGGTTTCAATCAAAAAGCTATTCTAAGAAAGATGGGTATGGCGCAGAAGTGGGCGAGGTAAACAGATGATAAGAGATGCATGATGGGAACAGACAATAGACGGAGAGAATGGATAGAATCTTGAGGCAAAGATTGATGTGTCTGAATGGCAGTAATGCAACGGGAACATGCAGCAGGCCACACAATTGTCATGCACAGTTAAGGTGTATATAAAAATCTTCACAAAGATTTAAATGGTGCTGTGGGTGTCAATCAGCAATTCTAACTAAGCAGATAAGAGTTTTTGATGGTGTAAGGGCTGCATAACAATAAGTATCATCACGATTATTTTGCTCAAAATGTTTATCAAAAGTTTACGACTTTTTCACTTCAGTGTATTTAGACACTTTACATCCAATTAATATTAGGGCTGTCAAAAGATTAATCGCATCCATAATAAAATTTTGTGTTTACATAATATATGTCTATGTACTGTGCATATTAATTATGTTTTTATAAATACAAACACATACACACGTATACATATTAAGCAAATATTTACATGTATTTATTTATATTTACCAACAATTGAAATGATATATAAATGTTTAATAATTTTTAGATTTTTCTTAAATATATGCATGGATGTGTATGTGTTAATAAATACAAAATTATTATGCACAGCACACAGATATATATTATGTAAACACAAACTTTTATTCTGGATGCGATTAATCTTTTGACAGCCCTAATTAATATATTTTAATCTGCCACTATTAAACTTCTGTGACACTGTAATTCAAAGTGAGCTATCATCAAAACACTCTCCCCCAATAATGTATTGTGATTAAAACACGATTATTCGTCCACAACTTTATATATCCAACTGTATTTTACATGTTTTTAGATCCCTACGTGAAGATCCACCTGATGCAGAACGGCAAGCGTCTGAAGAAGAAGAAAACGACAATCAAAAAGAACACCCTCAACCCTTACTACAACGAGTCTTTTAGTTTCGAAGTGCCATTCGAACAAATCCAGGTAATGAACTTGCTTCTGTCTTAATTCGTTGAGTCTCAATGCTCCGGAACCAAGCTCTGATACGCCAGCAGCCAATCCAGAGCAAATCCCATTTTGCATGTCTGTTGCCGACAATTACCGTTTGAACGAACCCTGCAAAACCAAATTTATCGACGGCTGTAATAGGCCAGCTAAGGCCCAAAGAGTAACCCGGGAAGCGCGATAAAGCTCCGCGTGAGGCTTTTAAAAAGTTTGGTTGCTAATTAGTCGGAGAATAAAAAGGATGCAATGCTTGCTAGCGCAATAAGAGTACAATTGCTTCAAATTGATTTGGCATTTCACGGTTCAAAGGATACATTTTATGCTTCAAGCAAGCTACTTTGAATGCAAAGTGTGTCTGGAGGTCTGTTAACCAGAGAGCCCTTACCTCCCCGTTCAGACAGACGCTTCTAAAAGCGGCTTTCCTCGACTAACAGTTCCTAGCTCATTGTACATCCCTCAATATTTTACTTTACCCCGAGAACACCGGCCCCAGGCTCACAGTGACACGAACTGTTGCGTCACTGTGCATTTTTGGTTATCGAAGAACGTTGCTCAAGCACTGCAACGCGGGGTGAGATGTTTACCATATTTCAGTGAAACTGGCGTTAGACAATGCACCCAACCTGTGCAAATGTCCCAAATGTATTCCTTGTGGAAAAAAAACTCAACACAAGCTTATGAACGAGGAAGTCACAAGTTTGTATCATCGCTGTACGCCGTTCTATAATCGTGTCTCTTTAATTTCTGTTACAGAAAGTACAAGTTGTTGTAACTGTTCTGGACTATGACAAGATTGGCAAGAACGATGCCATCGGCAAAGTGTTTGTGGGCTTGAACAGCACAGGCACCGAGATCCGTCATTGGTCAGACATGCTGGCCAATCCAAGGAGACCCATCGCTCAGTGGCACGTGCTCAAGCCAGAAGAAGAAGTGGAGGCCCAGCTGGCTGCTCAGAAAAAATAGAGCGGCCCAAACCCCCCAAATCTATCCGTGTAGTGCTCTTTACCCAGTGCGTGTAAATACCTCAGTGATATAAAGATTCATGCACCCTCATTATTTATTTATTGTCTTACAAAACGGCCATTTTCTGTATTTGGACAACCCATCTCCTCGAGGTGTTGTCACGTCAGTTTCGAATCCTTACCGTCCCAAAAACGTTTCCCTCTCCTTTCTCGTTTCACCGCCATCCATGACCTTAAAATCCCCAACCAAATGCCCCCTTCTTTTAAGCAATATGATCTGTATAGATAGCGCATGACTGGAGGAATTTATTGTACCACAGGTGTATATATCAGTATGCAGACAAAAAAGATTTCTAGTTTATGTGTTTGTATGTTGTTACTTGTTTCCTAATCTGTGTATATCTCAATGTTTTTAATAAGATGTTCTATTTTAAATTATGTAAATGCAGACATAGAAGAGCCAATATTATATATAACGGGATTAAAATTTTAACTTATTGCATTCCACTAAAATATGCGATATATATCTATATCTATATATATACATATTTACGAGTTAAATAATTCCAATCTGCAAGATGCTAGTGGAGGTAAACTCACTTCGTAAAGGACGATTTTGCGCTTCATGTTTACTTAAAAAAAAAATACAGATATACACATGAAATACACACGCAACACAAAGGCCATTAACTAATATGGTTTCATGATATAAATATAATATGCTGCTGGAAATTATACAAGCACATGATTTCGTAACAACGTTTTTGTACTCATTTCTCAAACTGAGGACCTGTGCGCTTCGCTTCTTAAACTACTATATTTACAGGAATTGTTACTTGACTAAAACCAATCGGCCTTTTCTTTTTTCATTTCTCATGCCGACAGACCTTCAAATTGTGATGCTGTTAACTTTTAGTAAAACGGGTCCCCGGTTTGCTTCTTTCTTTTTGATTTCTGAAACCCTTTTATCTTCGCGAATCCAATTTGTCTCCTTTACAAAACTGGGAACCGACAATTTATGGGACAGTCAAAAGCTGTAGCCATTGTGTCCTTGAAGCTCGATTAACAATGTGTTTGTGAACTTTTCCTTTTAATAGACTTGTTCTGTTGAGGATTTACGCTTCGGCCTCCAAAAATTAAAACCAGGAGTTTTGACTCTAGCTTTAGGACTACTACTTTTTAGATTAAGTCAAGTCGGCTGAATATTTTTGGTAACTGCATGATTTTTTTTACGATCTTTGCTAAAGGCTGGGTAACGGGGGGGGGGGGAGTTCTATTTACACCGGGGCGTCTATTTCAAAAGACTCCCTTGCCTTCAATCAAAAGGTAATCAACCTTTGAGGGACCGGCACATTTGAAGTGGTCAGTCCAGATGAGTCGACGTATTATACGACGTTGGCGGAGGAGAGGCGAGCTTTTAAACACTGCCATTCTTTTCAGGGAGGTACCAAGTGTACGTGACCCCTCCCTCCATGCACACTCCACTTAGAATAGTGGTTGTAGCTTTGGTTCATTGAGGAACAATGTATTTTGGCCACAATGGTGCCCGAAACAACAGTCTTTGCTTTTTGTTGCCTTCTGACAGTGACAATAGAGTTAGCCATGCTTAACTGCCAATCCTTTCCCCCTGTGGCTACTGTTTTGCACTGTACCATGTATAAAACGACGGTTGCTTCAAGGCAACAATGTTAGTTTCATGTAGGACATCAGGTTGGAAAACGAGCTCCAACTCGCGTCCAAGAGCTCAGCTTGCACAGTCTATTCAATCAACACTACACGAAAGCAACAAAGGCCAAGTTTAACACCACAAGCATTAGCCAATCTTTAACAATAACCGTAAAAGTTAATGGTCTGCACAGGTGATTACGTTACATTCTAATGTCCTTTACTACGGGTCTAACAAGAGTTTAGTCCATTAAAACCATGAGTTATCTCGGAGGAACCTCTTGTGTACACTAGATGCTAGCTTCAGACGGAGTTACTAAGCGTTTTCAATGTTACTATGTAGGTGATAGCACTGTTCCTTAAAACTAAAAAGAAGAAAAAAAGCTGTTCGTCATTCCATAGGAGTCTTTAGAGACTGCTTTGTGTATCACTGTGACTGCGGTGTGTGCTTAGCGTTGTAGTTCTCAGTAGGTAGCGACCACCTTGTACTATAGTGATGTTGTGCTACCATTCCTCTATTGCATAAACGGAGTGCACATGAATTAACGAAAGCACATCAGTCAAGCATCGTCAGCTTCTAATAACCGCGGGCCGGCGCGACGACATGAAGGCACGACGATTCCAAGCGCACTTGGGTCGATTCACACAGCATTTTGTTGAGCACTGTGCAATATGTTTACGTTCATTCCCTAGTGTTCAAATGGGGGGACAAAAAACACAAAAAAATAAAACCCTATACAGTGAAACGTATTCCATAGACCATAGTCTAGTTAGGTCGCAGCACATCGTGTGTAGTGTGGAGCTCAAGGTGTGTAAACCTGTTAGGGATTCCTCCATTTCTTTTCCCCGTTTTTCCTGCACACAGATCCGACCATCCAAATATCGGGGTAAACGTTTAGGATGTCATCTAAACATGAGAATTTCTATATATAAATAAAGATATACATGTATTAAAATCCATACCCATCCAAAATAGGTGTATATATTTTTATATTTGTCCTGATATGATTTCCTCATCACCATGGATATAAGAGAACTGTATCTTGTTATTGAAACTTATATGTTGTACTATTAATGATTGGCTGTACCATTTTGTTACCGATGTTATAATGACATTCATGACTATTATCCGGTTATTGTTCCTTTAGTGCCCTATTGAACACCATTTTATATTTATTATGGAAATCAGAATGTACAGTATGGACTGTGTGTTTTGTTTTTACTTCTTCTTGTGGGACCAAGTATAGTTGGCACTTTCATTTTAATGTTGCAATAAATATTGATTCATGTGTTTCATTCATAGCTGAATATGATTTCTTACCTTGTCGGAGAGATTTAACCTGGAGGAGGACTCCAGACATCTTTAACGTATACTCGCAACTATAGGTACAAATTATTACTCTACTGAAGCAACTCCTATGTTCACTTATCTACTCTCATTTATCTACAATATCTTAATATATATACAAAGCTTGTTTAAAAAACAAGGATAAAATGCCGTTTCCGAGAATTATTACAGTAATCTATTTATTTCTTAGCAAAAGGGTGATCGTAATATCAGGTGTCTACCCGTCGAGAAAAAATCCAGAACTGGACATACAGAACAGTGAAAGACAGCATTGCTTATTGCACTTCAGAGGTTTGTAAAGTAGTATGAAAAGCCATTTCTAGCCCTGCAAGGCAATGCTATCTTTTTCTCAAGCTTACCAAAGCACGCCAACAGCTCTGACAACTGCACCCAATAAGCGCCCCATAAGAAAAATCCCAAACAATACTCCGATCCCCGACGACGACAAAAAGCCACATGTAACCTTTCAAGAAAAAGCTGTGTAAAGAATTAGAATCTGATGCTGTAGGGAAATCCTAGTTGCCTTTGTGTATATCAACTGCCTGCTTGAGTATTTTTGTGTGTGGAAATTTTCTCTGTAATCTTGTAGAACTGTTCGGGGTGTTTTTCCTGCCATACTGCTGGCCCTAGCGGCCAGCTGACAGTTATATTGCTGTGTATACCTTCATTTTTGATGAGGTGTTTTACAATTTCGTTTCACTTTGTGTAGTGATTCACTCTGTGGAGTTTCTGACTGTTGTTATATAACTTCATATACACAAATGTTCAATAAAAATGTTTTATTTCCTGTTGATAGAGAAATTTCTCAAGAGCTTTTTTGTCTTTGAAGGGTCATCATTCCACTGGAAATTGCATCTGATTGAATGACATCCAAAGATTGCCATGTCCTTTACAAAAATGGATCTGTAGGTAACAATGGTATATATTTTTTATAGCTGTATATGTATTTATATATCATTTTTCCAGCAGACATACATTTGAGAAAAATTCATAGTGTATTTTGTTCAAAGTGTGAATTATGGTTTTATATTTGTAGTAAATCCTTGTGGGAGTGGTTTTGAAAGATCCATTTCAGTGTGCCTTCAAATGTAAAATAACAAATGTTGGTTATAATAAAATAGATGACAGCAGAGGGGATGTCACATTGATAAATGACCGTGACATTTCAAGCAAGGTCAGTTTTTTGAGACCTGATGTGTCACACCTCAGGAAGAAACACATCCCCTAAACTTAACCCTCACAGAACCTTTGTGCATTTTTGTTTTTGTTCAAGTTTATTTAAATATAAAAATACATAAAAAATATAAGGACCGTTAGGGTGTCTTGATAAAGTCGCAGGTATGAGGATTTTTCTGTGTTATTCATCTAATGTAAGACAAACCTATGGAGCCCCTCAGGGGACAGGAATGTAATGGATTTCTGTAACATTTTTGCTGGGTTTTTGCATTAACTCCTGCACCAAACATTTTCGGAAATGTAATTCCCGAGATGTCCCCTAAAGGGCTCGGTTCAAAACAGCACAAGACATCTCGAGACATTTCACACACACCGATTTAGCAGGAAATCTACATGTTATATTGTGAAACTGCTATGTTCCACTGTTTGAAGTCCAGATTAATTCTAGAGAATGCTACGCATATGCCATACACTGAATGAAAAATAAAAATAGCATACTGTTAAAGATCTGGAAAACATCTGCTGTGTAAAAATATCTAATAGATGTCTTAGAAAGGTCAGTTTTACATTCCTTTTAAATCTTAAACATCTTCTAGATGTCTATATGACATCTGATAGTAGACGTCTCAGAGACGTATTGCAGAAGAGTAAACAATCAAAAAAATAGACGTCTCGCAGATGTATGTGTGCTATCAGCATATGATGGTCATATAAACTGAGCTCAATCTGCACCAGTTTAGTGGTAAGTGTTTGTTTCTGTCATTGAAATGTAAATGTAAACTAATTGACTGGCTTGTTTTTCTATTCCTTGTATGTTCTAGTCTAAATAATTAGCGTTGCTTATCTTGCATTCGTACTAACGGTAGTTAAATAGCTCTGTTTAGGTGGAGGTTCTGTTTTTTCCGTTTTCCTGATTGACATGTTTGTCACTGCCAAGTCTACGTGCTTTTGTCGCCATAGCAAGTCTTCTGCTTTCCATTTAATTGCTGAAAATAATTGACATAGGACAGTACAAAAATAGAAATGCTTCCATTGAGCTTCAATTTCAAGGTTTTCAGACTATACAGGTGCAGGTCATATTATTAGAATGTCATCAAAAAGTTGATTTATTTCACTAATTTCATTCAAAAAGTGAAACTTGTATAATGTTTACATTCATTCCACACAGACTGATATATTTCAAGTGTTTGTTTCTTTTAATTTTAAGGGATTATAAGTGACAACTAATGAAAACCCCAAATTCAGTATCTCAGAAAATTTGAATATTTCTTAAGACCAATACTAAGAAAGGATTTTTAGAAATCTTGCCCAACTCAAAAATAAGTATGAACATGAAAAGTATGAGCAAGTATGTACAGCACTCAATACATAGTTGGGGCTCATTTACCTGAATTACTGCAGCAATCCGGCGTGGCATGGAGTCGATCAGTCTGTGGCACTGCTCAGGTGTTATGAGAGCCCAGGTTGCTCTGATAGCGGCCTTCAGCTCTTCTGCATTGTTGGGTCTGGCATATCGCATCTTCCTCTTCACAATAAGGGTCTTCACTTGTTAAGGTCAGGCGAGTTTGCTGGCCAATTAAGAACAGGGATACCACGGTCCTCAAACCAGGTACTGGTAGCTTTGGCACTGTGTGCAGGTGCCAAGTCCTGTTGGAAAATGAAATCTGCATCTCCATAAAGTTGGTCAGCAGCAGGAAGCAGGAAGTGCTCTAAAACTTCCTGGTATACGGCTGTGTTGACCTTGGACCTCAGAAAACACAGTGGACCAACACCAGCAGATGACATGGCACCCCAAACCATCACTGACTGTGGAAACTTTACACTGGACCTCAAGCAACGTGGATTCTGTGCCACTCCTCTCTTCCTCCAGACTCTGGAACCCTGATTTCAGTTCTTGAAGCACTGACTCCAGCTGCAGTCCACTCTTTGTGAATCTCCCCCACAGTTTTAAATGGGTTTTGTTGCACAATCCTCTCCAGGGTGATGTTATCCCTATTGCTTGTACACTTTTTTCTACCACATAGTCTTCCCCATGATTGTGTAGCCTACAGAACTAGACTGAGAGACCGTTTAAAGGCCTTTGCAGGTGTTTTGAGTTAATAAGCTGATTAGAGTGTGGCACCAGGTGTCTTCAATATTGAACCTTTTCACAATTTTCTGAGATACTGAATTTGGGGTTTTCATTAGTTGTCAGTTATAATCCTCCAAATTAAAAGAAATAAACACTTGAAATATATCAGTCTGTGTGGAATGAATGTAAACATTATACAAGTTTCACTTTTTGAATGAAATTAGCGAAATAAATCAACTTTTTTAAGATATTCTAATAATATGACCTGCACCTGTATATATGAAAAGTGTTTGCTTCCAAAATGAGGTAAAAAATAGTTTTTTTATTGTGCATTACAATTAATATCAATCAAACTGCAGATCGTTTGTTTTGATTAAAGCCATAATAACAAAAAGAATACAGCTAACTTACACAATAAAAACATGATAAAAAACATGCTTTTTGAAAGATTTACGTAGTTACATATCTCATCTTGGCACCAAACTCTTCATATAAAATCTACAACTACAGCTAGTAGCCCTTCCCAAAGTCCGGACTCAGGTCCGCATCCGGACCGAGAGGGAATACCTTCCGGACCCGCCAAGTGCCAAACAAACACTCGTGCAGGCACGCGTGTGCACGCGCACAAACCAGTGTAGGGGGCCGATCACAAACGCGTTAGACGCGCCTCTTTTGAATAGTTTTCAGTTGGCAGAGAGCGTTTTGCGCGCTGTTTACGCGCGCCGCGCACCCCGCGTTTTGCCGCCAGCAGAGTTTATCGACGTCAGGTAAAGCACGTAGATAAAATATTGCTGGTACAGACCCGCGAGCGCGTAGTTCTGCTTTGCCGACCCAGCTCGTCTTTCTCTTGGTCTCTCTGTGCAGCGACCGGTTACATTGTAAGTAACATAAGTACTATTTCATTAACATAAAATATGTATATGGATTTTTGCATTTTGTTGTATAAAAATGCAGCGCTGTATGTAACAGCGAAGACCGTAAACGCAAGTATGACTAGATGACGCCGTGAATATGAGGATTAGCATACGAGTTGATTAGCAAAACAATTTCTTGTTCAAAAACAATGTTTTTATTTTGCATTCAAATTAATATCAACGAAACCGCAGTTGGGTTCTTTTGAAAAAAAAATAATAACTACAGCTAACACGATAAAAAAAAGTTGTCTGTTTTTGTTGATTTGTTATTTAAAGTTGTTTTTAATGATTATTAAAAGCAAGTTTTGTAATAACAATTGTACCGGAGCTTTGACGTTGGCGAGAATTCAGATTCGGACCTTTGAATGTAACTTTGAGTAATCCAAACGTAGAACATGTGTGTTTAACTATACCTGCATGCATTTCGAGGCCAAGTCTATAATATGAAACATTATATATATTTAGTTCAAGATCCACTATTTCAGGTTTACTGAAGCCCAAAGAGTTATCCTCACAGTAGGCTGTCGGGAGTAAGCACATGGAAGCACTGATTATGAAATATGGGCTCTTTTAAGAACAAGATAAGAGAGGAAGTGTGTGTGTTTGTGGGGGTCCCCGGGGTATCAGTTTCACAAGATCAAATGCATTTCGGTATACATGATTTCGAACACCTCGCACCATAACGTACATATTACTCAGCTTCATCTTGAGAAGATCTTCAAGGTCTGCTTAAGAGCAATGAATACGAGATGAGACCTGTGACCGTGTGTGCGATCAAACTCAACCATGGGTGCAGGATCTGAGAAGAGTTATCCATCCTCCAGCAGCGTATAAAAAATCCTTGTGTTATTTTTGTAGCAATTCAGTTTATTTATAGTTGGCGATACAATGTTTATCCTGATAAAAAATTCACATGCTTGTCAAGTCATCATCTTATACAGCAATAATAGACACTATTGTGACAGGTCTGTTGTTTTCCTCATTAAAGCTAGCTAGACACTTTACTGATGTTTTGTGACTCCAGACCACCAGAGGGTACATCTGTCTGAGGCTATCTTGTAACAACCTTAAAGGGAACCCAGTGTATAGAGAGATGTATGGCTTAATGCGTTGTTATAGCCTTACACTACTAGCATTTGTCGTTAGAAACACATCAAATATTTTCAATCTTAAAAAAAAAACTAAATGTGTAATACTCATTTTGACCTAAGGAGGCCGCCATGTTTTTTTTCGATGACGTGAAATGGTTGCTCGCACAGCTAGGCAGCCAAACTAAACACAGACACACTAATCAGTTCTTCGGTAAATATAAGGTTCTGTAGGATAATATACAGTATATATATATATAACGTTAAAATAAGAACGAAAGAAAATAAAGACGCTATTTGGTGTATTTTCAGTCATTGTAATATTGTTTGTCAGAAATAATACACACATGCATATTAATAACCAAAATAATTTCGATTTTATTATATACACGATGTTTTAGCCATTATACAATGCATTTTATCCAGATTTTGACTTTTTGAAGTTGATTTATCCAAATCCGTAGCTATTTTTTTCTCTCCCTCGGAGCATTTTAGCTGATGGGCGCAAATATTCACGTGTTCTATAATACTGAATAAATAACCAAACCGCAAGCATCTTATTATTGTGTTTATCAGTATATTCTCATAATGTATAAAGTACATGATTATGGTGGATGCTGATGTCTTAAAGGCGGTAGTTTAAAGCTATGATTTAATGCACGCTTACCTTTAAAAATATTTTTTCAACGTTTTTGAATACTGTGACAGTTATTAATATTGACAGTTATATATTAAGCCAACATCGCTCTATACCCAAGGATCCTTTTAACAAACTCAACAAAATCTTTGGTTTGTTTTTAAATGTTTCCAATTAAATTTGTTAATACCTGTTACAAGTGTGGGTTCCAGTGTTCTTTGCAGTCTTTTACTGTAGAATAATGTTTATCAAAGAAAAATATGTGATTTCTTCAAAATAAGAGCAAGAGTGATAATCTGACCCTTTGAATATAAAATGGATATTAGCAAAGCCACAAGTTTTTCTATTGTCCCCTGTTTTGTAACAAATACAGACTTGTTATAGATGTCCTGTGATTGTTTAACAGTTGTTCGAATGTTGTTGCACGACAAGGCCAGTGCTGAACTACTTGAAGGTGGGATTTTTTATTTATAAAAGGCTAAAAAAATGTCACCGAGCCATGAATTCCTATTTATACAGCGTTGTCTCCATTTATTAGTTCAGTCAGTGTTATTTAGTTTTTTTACTTTGACAAACATTTTTGTACAGTAATCATAACAGCTACAGACACGGGTTATTCTGGTTGTTTATTTCCTTATTAATCCAGTCAGACCCACTTTATTTTAATAGCTACCAGATATTAATTCCCGGAGGTGTGGCTTAAGTGTTTAAATAGGCCAATATTCATTTTTTTTCTGGTTTGATCCTTGATTTTGCTTTCCATGCAAGATTATCTGCATCATATCTGCGGGTGAGAGTGCTTTGCTGAAAGTTCTGGAGCTATTCTACATCCGTTTCAGTGATGCTGGTATACATTGGCTATCAGTAAAAATGTATACGTTTAGAAGTTGAACACTCGGCCAAAAAAACATTCATACATGGAAAAAGAATGACCTCTTACACTTGAAGGAAAACAGAAAAATTGAAAAATATTTATCACAACTTCTAGTTTAGCTGGGTTTTTAAACCAGAGTATTCAAAGGAAGGCGAGTATAGTGTTATCTCTACGGAAGCCAAATTTCACATTTGCTGGCATTTAATTCAAAGTCTAGAAAAAGAACAGGAGACATTACACACAGAATGGGTGTGATTTACAGGTAGACAGTGAGTATAGTGTCTTTGCAGTGTTAAAGTTCACTGATGTTTGAGTCTTGACTCTTCCTGGAAGACTTTGTATGCTTCTCCATAAAAATGCAAATTTAAAAGCATGTCTGTCCTGCAGCTCTAGAAAGGGGGATGAAGCAATTACTGAAGTATCAGTGGGGTAGCAAGCATTCGACTCACAGGGTGAGAGCTCTAATGACCACAAAGGCATCGCTTTATTAATATGCAGCCTCACCTTGCTGCAGTCCATGCATCCTCCGGATAGCAGTGTGCCTCCTGCAATCTCTTGATTGGTTTAATGAATTCCTTATGATATCCTGCAGTGGCAACATGTGCCTGTTCTATTCATAGAGGAGTCGAATCACGCATTCACTGCACTTGGTGAATCTTAAAAAAATGGTCAATTGGTAAAGTTATAGTTTTATGCAACAAAAAAAACACCTGTGCAGATTTTTTTATCCTGACATCTCATTCTGGAGTTAAGAAATCTAGATGTTATCATTAACTTCATCAAAAAAGATCCGGCCTGCAATTAAACACAACTAAAAATTATATATTTATATCTCTGCTCTACAGTGACAGAGAAACAAACCCAACGGTCCTTTGCACATGTTGACCTGCTCTTTTAGTGGAATGCATTTCAAGATTACCCCTTAGTGTTTTTTGTTACTGTATTACCTTTTCTTAATACTTGTATTCTTGTTTCAGATAATACTTAATTCGCATCTGCATTATACAATTAATTATTAAAAACGAAGAGTCAAAGGCATACTATATGGCTGACATCAAACATATATGCAGTCGCAGGGCTGTTAACATTTTTTGCACATAGCACCGGTTCTACAGAGGCTTAAAGTTTTGTAGCAAAAAAAAAACCAAAAAAAAATCACATAAATAGGCAGGTAAATGACAAAGGACATTGATGTTACATACAGATGGATAAATTAGGTCCACATCAGTATTAGTTTTAACCAAATTCGTTTTTTCTCTTTTAATTGTTCGGAGTTCTGTATTTTCAATGTTTTGCTATACAATAGTAAATACATTTGTCCATAAAAAAACTGTAGTATACTATAGTATTTATAATAGAATACTTATTTCACTATAGTGAAATTATTGGATACTACATTATTTTTTAACCTTACTATAGTAAATATTATAATATGCCATAGTGTTTACAACAGTTTGTACTACAAATAAATATATTATTTCATCTGGTACAAATTAAGCGGACTTTTATTTTGGCGGGTCGTCGCAAAGTAAGATGTCCTCGTATAGTAAGATGCAGACAAATCCACGAGTGTCAAGCTTGTAACATGTTAAAGTGTGCAACTTGGACACACGCAGAACAAGCAGATGACTATTCCTTCCACATTTTCCCACATTGCGCAGATCATAGGGATCTATATCAATGGACTCAATCCAGCCGGAAATCAAGTTTTAGGAGCAAAAACGAAATATAAACTAAAATAAATAGTGGTGCGCCATTAGTTAACCTCTCACGCGAACAAGCTCGGTCTACTGCACGTTCAAAACAGTCGCACACGTGCTACACTATTAAAGGGGGCATGAATTAAAATCACAATTTTAACCCAAGCTTTTGTTATATAAGAGGGAATCGTATTCACACGAACATCATGTAAGTGCCAGAACTGAAAACGCCCTTGTTGCTGAGATTACATCTGTTATTGACACCAGGCCCAGCGAACGCCAGGTTCTGGAATGCACCTATCTATGACAACATTGATAGGTTGAACACCGCCTCCACAGAAAGAATATCAACGTCTACTTCTCTAGCACTGCCCACTGGTTCAGCATGACAGAACCAGTGGCGTGGAACCAGATAGAGCGAGCAATAAACAAACATGCCGTTAAAAATAGCTAAATATTGTGCCATTCCTGGTTGTGGAAGAGAACAGTCGCCGCATAACCTTCCTTCGGATTCCGATATTAGGAATGCGGGGTTAAAGTTTATTTATAAAGACGTTCCAGCTCATGTGGGAAAAACATGGAGCGTTTGTTCGTTTCATTTCTGCGCGGATTCCTTCGTGAACAAGGCACTGGTCGAATTTAAAAGCAGTGCTGTCTGTGCCGTCAATATTGGATCCGATAGGAATGGCGCAACAATTTTATGTGAGTAAAACATGTTTGTACTATGCGTCACTATTGCTTTGTTAGAGATCGCTTGATGTGCCCTAAGCACTATTCTCATGGCGGGCTCATATATCATTTTTCAAGGTTTTATCCACCGTTTGCGAATAATGGAGGATGTTTTGAAGTGTTTTGGTATTATGTCGGGTGCTTATATCCATAAGGTACCGGGAGTCTCCTGTTTGTTTATTTATCATGGAAACTCTCGAAACATTTTTGACCCGCGATCGTGGTGATCTTTTGTCCGATTCGGGATCACTGGTCTCAAATGCTGACAGGTACGGTCATATATCATTGAACGGAATATTAGTATAGGCTATACAATCTATATGCAAAGCCTTGCCATCACAACCGGGAATTAAGTCAGTAAATTTGAGTAAAATCATCCCGTGCGAATGCGTCACATGAAATACTGATGTGGGGAGGTAATTTATCCAGTTAAGGTCTCCAGATAATACTAATGCCCTGCGGAAACTGTGAATGGTGCTAATGTGTAACCTAACGTTACATCTCAAACCAAATTCACAGAAGGCTCCAACTACGCAAACTGCTATCTAATCAAAGCGGTGGGCGTTTACTTCCAAGTGTCTTAAATGTGGCACGCCCATTAAAACCGAGCGTTTGCAGAGCTGGCCGCAAAACCAGGGTAGAAAATAGCCTATTACTTATTGATTTTGAATGGTAAAACAATGCGAACGTCATAAGTAGACCTCGTACAACAGTATAAAACAATAAACAACACCACTTCATCGCACCTTTAAATTTATTTTTTAGCACAGACCTATTTTTTCGTAGCACGTTTTTTCCATAGCATATATGTCTCACTGTACAGCCCTAAATCAGTATATTCTAGGTATAAGTACACAGATTGTTATTTCAAGCCTTTTAAATGTTCTGACATTTTTTGTGTTGCAGAGGTATGAAGAAAAAGATACAATTACCAGGAGAACTGTCTCAAACATGCACTGACCAAGGGGTCTGGGATTTGTGTCAAGGGTAGGGTTGCACCAGCCATTCGTAAATCCTTTCTTAAACCAGAATGTAAAGTCCACACTAGATCCTTAACTACTAGCTAGTTTGTAACTAACTCTGAACGTTATTTGGTTGCACCATTTGGTCTTAAGGCTGAATGTAGCCAGGTGTTCGCAAGCGTAAAGTAATGCATAGTTGCATAAAATGAGGTTTACCTTCAATAGTAGCCTTTAAATTTGTGAGGAAAAATTGTGTTGAAATGTTGTGAAATTCAAACATTTTGATTTAAACTTATTTTACATAACATAATACTTGTTAAAATAAGTTTTTATTAAATAGAACACCACCTAATTATGAATAACATGATAGGTATTACATATTTCAAATTAAACAATATTAATAAACAAATCTAAAAACAATACAGCATTATAAAATCATACTTAATTACATGTTATACAGGATTTAATTTGACTGCCAACCGCCAATGAAATAAAAAAGATGATTTTATTTTGACATGCATAACACGGGCAGATGGAGGCACACACGGAGGTGCGCTAGTTCAGTGAGTCTGCCGTTTTATTCCTGCAGTTACTCCTGACGGGAGGCTTCCGTACATATTTAGTTTATACGTAATGTTACGCTTCAACTAAGTTGAATGGTGCAACTCACAAATATTTAGTAGAGCATAAGTTGTAATTTACGTGCAGATGGTACAACCGGCCCCAGGTGTTTACCTGCATGTGAGTGGTTGTATAGACCAGAGAAGCCTGGTTTAAGCCCCAGCTGAGGAGTAGAAGGTAGGAGGTGCTTGCCTGACACCAAGGAGGTGGAAAAGAACCACTGGTAAGAGGTTGGAGCAGGAGCCTGCCTGACAAGATGAGGTAAGTGGTTGAAGCTGTGAGGGTGGTGGAGTTTTATGTAGCTGTGGTGGGCACTGTATGTAGCTTGGCTTGTTTTAAATGTTCTGATATTTCTTATGTGTTGCAGAGGTATGAAGAAAAAGATACAATTACCAGGAGAACTGACCTTGGTGTGCATTCCTCAGCAGATAAAGAGGTATGAACAGTGGCACTGAATCTCTTGGCTCTTTGTTTCAGCCTGACTTAAAATGTTCTGACATGTTTTATATGTTGCAGCACAAAGAGGCGGGGCCTGACACCAGGGAGGAGGAGCCTGACACCGGGGAGGAGGAGCCTGACACCGGGGAGGAGGAGCCTGACACCGGGGAGGAGGAGCCTGACACCGGGGAGGAGGAGGTAAGTGGAGTCAATCCGTGTGTTTGACTTCATGCGGTGCCTATCCCTTTAAGAGTGAAAATAAACATGTCTTCCTAAAGAGTCTGTGCCACACTCACAGTCTAAATGAATAGTCGATAATAGGTTCCAGAAAATATTCTTTTGAAAATCAAAAACAGATCACATCTAATGTTTAGTACACATTTCTCAATACAGCAAAGAATTTCTAATCAGACTTGTGTAAACCTTGACTTAAAAAAAGGTGTACTGAGAAAACCAAGAGGAAACATTATAGTTCCTCCATTTGAAAGGCAGAGGCTGTTAATGGTGATGTGTCCGGTCCGGTCACTCCTGTGTTTAGATCATATTGACAGGAGTAGTTCACCTTCAAAATGAAAATGTCATTTACTAACCTTCTTGTAATTTCAAACCTGTATGACTTTCTTCCGCAGAACACAAAAGAAGATATTTTGAAGAATCGCTTGCATTGGCTATCAAGCATTTTCACCCCAAAATGGCAGCCGAGCTGTTTCCCAAAAAGCACCAGAGTTTCATCTCTACGGTAGCCATCTATACTCTTTGGCTACATTAGGCTTGTTCGACTTAACCACAACATCAGACATGCGGATGACATCAAAGTACAGCAAGAGTGATTTGAAAAATCGTAAAAGGTTTGCTTTCGGTCACTCTCGCGGTACTTTCATGTCATCCGCCTGTCAGATCTTGCGGCGCCGCATCAAGTCGAACAAGCCTATTGTCTCCATAGTCATGTGACAGGATGTTGATCATCTGCCCTGAAAGACCCAATTTAGCAACCAGGGTCTCCCCCAAACTTGTAACCATGAAGATAAATGTTTGGAGAATAGAGGTTGTATTGGTGGAATGCAATAGCTGCACATCTTTCGTCTCACCGCTTTGAGAATCCCAGATCTATAAAACGAGAGAAAAGGTGAACAAACACATCATGAGAATATTATGAACAATGAAAACCAAACACTTGAATGTCAAATATCTGGATTTGTTTACCTTAGCCTGTATGCTTAGTTAGGTCTGTAATGTCATGATTTGGTTTAATGTTAGTTTAGTTTTTTTTATAGTTTGATGGAAATAAACAGCTCTGTGATGTTCTCACCTATCATACAGGACAACATCATAACTTCCCACAACACCAATTGACTCTTAAGAAATGTGAATACAGTAGTAAAATTTGTAGGCCATAGTGTTTTAAAATAACAGTGGTTTGTTTTCTCTTTAGACACAATTTATTTTTTCTATTATTGGACTTTTTATATAGGCTACAGTCACATGTATAGCAAAGCAACAATCAATGACAAAGATGTTTACCAAGAAATCCTAAATGTAAACAACACGCGAAATAAACCTATACAACAGATATCGGTGTATATAAGTATTGAAGTGAAATCTATAAAATTACATGTTAAAATCATTTCTATACTGTTTTCATATTTTACTGTTTATTTAAATGTTGCTGTTTGCATGATAAAAAAAATCCAGGCAGAGAAAATAACTTTATGGAAGATGCCTCTGCTGTGTAAGATGTGTGCGGAGGACAAGCAGGTGTTTAGTGCAGGTGAGAACTGGAGGATGTGCAAATACACCGCGAGCTGAGGAATGCACAACAGGCCCACGTGAAGCCACCGCTCAGTGCGCACGCGACGGGCCGATCCAGGTTTGTGCTGCAGAGAGAGAACAGCGCCCAGACAACACAGCAGCATTACTTCAATGCTACAACAAAGGTATTAAATCAACAATATAGACTTACAGGAAAGTCCCGTGTCATGCTAGATTCCTGCGCTGTATCGCGGTCGTTTTTTGCTGCAGAGGTTGTATATGTGGCTGCTAAGCGTCGCGCGCAGGATCTGTACTTCAATAAGATCAACAAGTTAACGTTAATGTCCAAAGGTTTTGCGACGATTGTTATTAAGCGTCGTGTTGCAAAGGATCCAAAGGTTTCGGGATTGTGTCGATTCCCGCTTATGCCACCTAGTGGAGTGGAGGCGCACTGAAATTTGAGGTCAAGTCAAAGAAAATCAGTCTGTAAAATGGGACAATAAAACGATTTAAACTGTATACAAGTTAATTGAATTTAGTAGAGGGGATAATCTCAAATATATGAATAAAACCATAATATTTGACATGAGGGTCGGTAGGTGGCGGTATGGCCCCGTTAACCTCACACAACTGAAACCCGAAAAAGTGACCATGTAACGCTGAGACGCTGCAGTTCATAGAATCTACAATTACTGATTTTAAACAAATTTGCGTTTTTTTTGTTGTCCTGGTATTATACACTGGAATATAAATCTCTTTTATTCAATGACCCAAATAAACCAGCTGATAAGGTAAGACGACATGATAGATACATCACTTTTGTTCGCAATTAAACGATGCTTTCTCGTTGGTATTTGCAGACTAATGGTCTCGTTTTAATAGATCCGTCATATTGTGTTGTGTTGCTTTATGAAATATCCGTCTCACCTTGCAAAGTGTGTTTTGCCACACGCGTGTTTTAGATATAAACGGCCACGTGGACACTGACTTGTATGCCAACTACGCCGCCATATTGGGCAGGACGAGACTGGCAAGAATTCCATTTGCTTTACCGTCGCCTCTGGATGTAAACTCACACTAGCTGTACTTTCTGGGTCTTGTTCAGGGGCATTAAGGGCACCGTAGATATTTGCGTCCACGCCAGCGAACGGTTAACTGGTTTAAACCCTCACGCGCATAACAAACTCTTTCATCAGGAAAAGCCCGAGATGCGCGCTTTACAAGCTCTCACGCGAGTAAATCTGTGTAATATTAATATGCAGCAATCAAGCCAAATATCGTTAAAGGAATCAGTTATCGCCATAATGTCTGACTATCGTCGATACAAGATACCATCGTCTTCTTCAGTTAATAATTAATTAATTGTATAATGCAGATAAGATTTACTTAATTAATTATAAAAAAATAAGAGACTAAAGCATACTAACTTTATATACAGTCAGCAAATTTTAGGTATAAGTAGCCTACATAGATATTGTTTTATTGTTATTTCGAGCCTGACTTGTTTTAAATGTTCTGACATTTCTTATGTGTTGCAGAGGTATGAAGAAAAAGATACAATTACCAGGAGAACTGACCTTGGTGTGCATTCCTCAGCAGATAAAGAGGTATGAGCAGTGGCACTGAATCTCTTGGCTCTTTGTTTAAGCCTGATGTGTTTGAATGTTCTGACATCTTTTATATGTTGCAGCACAAAGAGGAGGAGCCTGACACCAGGGAGGCGGAGCCTGACACCCCTGAGCCACTTGATCCTGCACATTTTTGAGTGTTCTCCTGGCATTTTTGTCATTCGTTTTACATTTTAAACATATGAAAATGCAGAAGCATGCAAACTCTAATGATTTGAACCCTGAACCACCATCACTGCTCTTATCACTGAGCCATTGGGTCCTGCATGCTTGTGATGTAGGAAAAATTCACAAGCCAGCAAAGATACTTACCTTGAGCCCTGCAAAAGGGTGGTGTTTTCCTGGCGTGTTCATCTTTCGTTTTAGTAAAAAAAATGCAAAAACATGTATACTCTAACAACCTGGTCTTGAACCCTGAACCACCTGATCAGTATCAGTGCTCATATCCAAGACATCAGGTCCCACACACTCCTGCCACATTCCTCTTTTATTCAAGCCACTTGGATTACACAAGAAATGTGAAATAGCACACAAACTCTGTAAAGCAGGACTTGAACCCTGAACTTTCTGGTCAGTGCTCATGTGCACTGATCCACCAGGTCACAGATGTTTGGGAAACTTCTCCTGACGCGTTTACTTTTTTTAATCTTATTTGATTCCATAAAAAATTGAAATAGTACACAACTCTTTATTATGTTTATCTTTTAATATACAAAGTCAATCAATCCATGTAGCACAAACACCCCATACTTACAAAATTATTTTCATGCAAGTTAGATAATCGCTGTGTTATAATGTGAGTCTCACATCCTTATAAATGATTTCCACTGGCAGTGGTGGAGAAAACTTCAACTTCCATCTTTCTGTGCTCCTTCAGTGCCATCAAGCCATGCCTTTGTAATTGTTTAGCGATTTAGCTAGTGACCAAATGCATACTGTTCCTTTAATGACCTTTTATTTCGTCAGATTTTTTTCCTCCCAATCTCATCAATCTTTTGTGCTTTGTTTGGTGCTGATAGTGCTAATAATTTACAAACACACAATCTATATAATGGAAATATATGTTATAATGGAATGTTAAAAGTAAAAATTTGGGAACAATATCTAAAGATAAGTCAGGAGATTGTTTTAACCCAACAATGTTAAGGGAAACAGCCCTCAGAATATGCTAAATATCCATTTGTTATTCTTAAAAACCATACACCGTTTAAAATGTAACTGTGTTGAATCACAATATCCATTTACACTGCTCAAGATAAACATGATGTTCTTTTATTTCCAAAAGTTAAAATAAAAAAGGAAAAACATCCTTAAACAGTTGGATAAACATTAATTCCCCTTATAAGACGACGCTATGTGAATTCTTATAATAATATTTGACATTAAGGAACTTAATGTCATTGTTGAAGTGACTCTGGACCATTTCAAGAAGTACAGATGTTCATTAAACAGCCTTTTGTGTGACCTCACTTCTTTATTTTCCTAACTTCCGAACAAAAAGTAAAGGTAACTGAAGTTGCAGTTTTCACTTTTATTAACAGCAAAAAAAATTATAGCAAATGATGTACACTAAAATATAACTGACAACATTGCATTACAGAAAACAGTAATGTAATGAACCAAGGAAGGAAAAGACCTCCAACAAGTGTTCAATGAGATTTTTATTGAAACTTTTATTCCATTTTCTGTATTGTACATGCATTACGGCTTATAAACAGACAAACCCCTCAAATTATTTTACAGAATACATGTCGTAAGCATTGTAGATCATTATCAGTATAGATATGAACCCCAAAGTGGTGACCAAACAGCGCAATTGCAATTCAAAATAGATGTCATATTGCAGCTTTATTGGCTGTAAGAGACCACATGAATGCATTTAATTACATCTTTATTTCATTTGCTTAATTAAAAATGTGCAGCCTAGGCTATTAATCTTGCTAACCGTACAAAATGAATAGCTATCTAATTGATACCACAAATCAAACAATTTGTAAACCTCTGAATTGTGAACAATTTAAATATCATGATAAATGATAACATTCCGTGCAGCACATCTTACCAGCTCCAAATCTTTGTCATCCATTTTGTTTCTAGGCTAAAAAGACTGGATGATTCAGAATTTGACAGAATTGCACCACGTACCATCAACTGCTATAGACTATCGTTAGTTACCAGGGTTAAAATAAACTCAGATTGGGGTTAACAGACTCTTTTGCTGTTGTTTTACTACTTGTTTCACGAGCCCTTAAATTGATTATCATGATAACAATTATTTGTAAGTGTGAGAAAAAGGGGCAGAATAACATCAAGATTTAACAGGTATTCCAATAGGTTGCCACAATTGTAATTGTGAAAACCCTTGGAACTGGAAGGGAAAAATATTAAAACCCTCATAAATTTGAAGCCGCACCATGTACAGTCAGTTGTATTGCCTCATCCAATGCAAGCTTTAAAACAGCCCTCGGCACAGACTATGTACATACACATTTACATTAAATAGAAGATCACTATCTTATAGAGCAGGAGGCCTCAAGTAACACTGCAATTGTGTGGCTTTGTTTCTATATCTGGTGATCTACTGGCTCTCCAGCTTCTTGTAGCCTCCAGATTCTCTTCCAGAGAGCAAAGAAATGTTGACAATATGAAGAATGGAGAGGAGAGGTTGAGGTGTTCTTTAGGAAAACCCCTCCGGCTACCACATTGACATTGAGAGACTATTAGTGATCTTTAGGTTGCTCGGTTCTACCTTGTAAGTTGGCCAACGACTTTGAGCAAGGTTTTATTCTCCTGTTTCAGCTGCTCGTTCTCGTCTTCAATGTCATCCAGATCCTTCAAAAGAAAAGGAAAGAATGTCAGTATTGATTATATTAGCAAGTAATCTGATAATCGCAGTTGGATAAAAGAATGACAGTTGCGGTTCAAACATCTAGTTCAATCATGCATTCAAACAGGAAAAGATGGATGGTTATTGTTTTCAAGAATGACCCTTACTTCAATCGTACAATGATTACATCCTTGTAACAGTGTTGCAATTAGATATTTGCTAGCGTTGTGTTCGTATCGTGAGGTACAAACTGACTTCATCTCTATTCCTGGGTCTCCTCTTCAATGGAGCAAGATTAATAATAACAAATTAAACATTAGCAGCTTCAATTAGCTGTAAATGAGCCACCCTGCTGTCTCATCAAAAGCTCTCGCGCTAAAGTGACAACGTTCATTTTCGGTTTCCTCAAACACTAATGATGACGGACAGTCACTTGTGCCACACTTTGAGGACGACAACAGCAAGTACTCAGCAGTACTTTCACTCAAGAGGTCATGGGAAATAACATGCAGTCATTTGGCAACTTAGCTTTCAT
Organism: Triplophysa siluroides; assembly: GCA_006030095.1. Taxonomy (NCBI): domain Eukaryota; kingdom Metazoa; phylum Chordata; class Actinopteri; order Cypriniformes; family Nemacheilidae; genus Triplophysa; species Triplophysa siluroides. The sequence goes on from VCII01000691.1 coordinate 1,806,811, forward strand.
CTAAGTTTTTAAAAAACAACTTTTAAAATGGCTATAATAGCTTCACTTATGTGCAACCAGGTACTATTTTCTAAGAAATTGCCAATGTGCGCTCATAAATAAGAGTCTTTGTTAACCAACACCTACAGGCCGTCTGACGCTTCACACAGGTCAAGAAGATGTTCAAACATGGCAGCTGGTTTTAGTCTCAACAGTAACTGGCCTCCAATTCCAAAATTCACACTTTCTCGCAATGGTTCACAATAAAACGACACGAAACTACAAGGTAACAAATACCCCCTTCCACAATGTCCATCCGCTCCCACTGAGATGAGCCCAGAAGACCTTATGATCAGTCCCCACAAGAGACAACAAGTTTGTAACGTTGATTAAATAACCAATCAAGCCCAATTCAGAGGAAGCCTCTCACGTAGAGAGCTCTAACAGGAAATGCACTTTGAGACCTGTGAGCATTTGTTACCCTAAAGCAGAGGATAATTGTAATCTTCCACTAAGCCGCAGAGCGGCTTTACAATATGGAGCTGATTGCCGCGAGATACCGACGTGGTAATTTGGTAATCGTTTCTGTTTAGTTGCTGGGCTGCGTGAGACACAGCTGTTTGAGGACAGGGGCGATGGGGGCGAGAAGGGGCTCTGCAGAATACGAAACACCTGCTGAACGGACAGAACGGAGATCTGCAGATGTCTGCAAAATGCTTGCGAAACAGCGCGAGGGCTTAGCTGATGAGTAATATCCATTAGCACAGAATAAACAAGGGTGAATATAAACCCATTTAATTAGGACCTCGCTTAATGGGATGCATGTGAAAGCACAAAATGACAAACACTTCAACCAGAAAAGTAAAACAAATCCTAAAAGATGCGTATTACTGTAATATAAGGACTAAAGCATAACATCCAATCCTGGAGGGCATGTAAACATTTTAAAATCTAATTTGTAGGTGATGCAAGATCGGTGTTAGTTCCTTACCCTGTTTAGCAGGTCGATCTCCTCCTTGAGCTTAGCAATCATTTCATCTTTGTCTTGATGGGCATTCAACAGGCGAGCGTTCTCCTGTCTCTCAAATGTCAGCTCCTGAGGACACACAATTATGTCACATTAATCGCCATGTCAGCCACATCTCTGCATTGTCATCAAAATGAAACTGGAATGTCCGAATGACCTCTTTCTGTAAAGTCCAGGAAAGTGACAGTATTATCTGATTCTTCCATCAATGGCAGACAGACTATATTTGAAATTCTGTTTTGTGACGTTGCATTTATTCACTTAGCAGATGCTTTTATTCAAATGAGAGTGCACATGTACGCTAAATGCATCCTGGCAATACACCCCGGCAAAGGTCTTCGCTTTATGTTTACATATGAAACTGATCCGTATCAGATCTGAAGTCAATTAAGTTGGTGTCAGATATGAAGGTTTTGACAGTTCTGTCAGAATCACGCTGATATATATATGAAACCATATGAACCCACTGCAAGATAAGAAGCAAAATAAGAAAGAAGAACTCTCGAGGTTTATCAAATCTGGACGTTGACCCCATGCTGAAATGAAAATTTAATATCAGTGTGCCGTGGGTTTTTGCTTTGAAGATATGGTGACATTTGAAAGCGAGCAGCATGGGGTTCGGTCCCCCGGTGTTTCATGAAAGCAGTGTGGACAGACATGTCTTCCAGAGAAAGGTCAGAGCTACACAGAGAAGTTACAGTACCCCTGATTTAAGATCAGCCAAGGTAGCAGGAGGTCATTATTAAGGAACGGGAATATTCTCAGAATATTTCTATGAAAGACAGTTCTGATCGAGAAGATAATGCCGAACTGTGGTCTTTCAGGCACAACACAGAAACGGATTACTATGTAAAATTTGCCACTGAATTGAAAACGATTTATTAACGCTGCGATCCATAAATGTTGCCTCTATCACATCCTCTGTTAGAATTGCATGTTTACTTTTCAATGTTTCATTGTTATCTTTTTGTGGGTTTAAACAAAAAATATCAAACTTACACCTCCAGTGAAATCGTACGGCTCAACTTCTAACAACTACTAATTTCATTTTATATATTATTGTATGTGCAGTATTAATATATCAAATGTATTAGCAGTAGTGGTAGTAAGTTCATTTATTATGATTAATTATCAGTTGTTTTGTTGTTGTTATAATTTTTTATAGATTAATATTACAAGCTTACTGTTGCAAATGAGGGTACGGAGATACTTTTGGACTCTTTTATCAATAATTAACAAAAAATGTTACAGATTGCAGCTTTAACAAACTGGTTGTGTACTGTACTGTTTTTTTACCTTTTGGAAAGTGTAATTTTAAAAAGATTGCATAAGATATTCACTTGAAATCTCAATGTAGACCTTCCTCCTCCTACGTCCTAAAAATGACCTTCAACATTTCCAACCATCTCTACATACGATACCCTCTACATGTGAAAAAACAAGATGTGGATGTTCATATCTCAATATGAAAAAGGGTGTTGGTGCATCTTGATAATGGACGTGGTAACATACCCTCTCAAGTTCCTCTATTCTCCTCTCCTGGGTGCTGGCTTCCTTTCCGTGCCGATGACGATGTCTGTTACCTCCACCGTCTTCATCACTGCACACGCACACACAATAAAATGATTTGCACAACCTAGCCTTTATTGCCACAAGCACTTGTTCGTCATATTACAACAACAAACATCTAACTGAATACATTTTCCTGGTAAAGCACTCAACGAACTTTAAAGGGGTCATCCCTATTAACATTTAAATAGCATTGTAGAAAAGTGTGCCCAGTTCATGACGCACTCCCAAGAGCACAATACATCTCTAATGGAGCTGCTTCTTTAAAGCATTATTAAAACACAGATGCACTTTTTCACTCAACGTTCCGCCAAAAAGATGCCTTTCATAAACCACCTTTTCAAACATTTCTCACTTCAAATCAGATGTCAACCCTTTTAACATATTGGCTTTGAAAGTATGTCATTTATTTCTAATGTAAAAATAAGGAATGAAAAGCCTTGCACACTGAGGTTTAAGAGCAATATACTTTCATTAGGAAGAAAAATCTGCTTCGTACAGGACTGTGCCTTGGGACACGGCTGTGCAGTTAGCCAAAGAAAAAATAAGACTATCTATCTTTCTGTTCCCATTTTCTCTTTTCCCTTCGCTGTCTTTTCCTCTTCACCTAAGCTCAGACACTCCGGGAATATTCATGTGGAACTTATTTTCAACCAGCTTTATTTCAGTAATTACAGATGTGCAAGACTTGGAGTGGATTCCTTCATAATACTTCACCCTTTCAGAAGATAACCCCTCCTGAGAATCGAATTATTGGGCTGCCGTTTTGCTTTAGCGAGGCCTGTGTCGACATTCCACAACGGGAGGAATGAAATCAGAGAGAGAGGCTCACGTGTGTGCGGTCGGTTGTTTTATTTCAGGAATCTGAAGATAGGAAGGGAAACTGTAGATAACTAATGCTGGGTTCACACCAAAAGTGAACAATCGCGATCCACGCTCTTTATTACTCTCGGGAAAAGTTCTTTATTTTCGAGCGAGTGACGCGATCTGACAAATCATTTCAACCTTCGCGGAAGATGAGATTGACCGCGTTCGCAGCAATCGCGTCGCCCGAATCGAGTTCGCGTCTATACGCGTCTTTGCATTGACTTTGTATAATTTACTCCCGCAAAACGCTAAATTCGCATTTGGTGTGAACCCAGTGTATGGAACTAGTTAAGGAACTAAGTACATTTTTGTCCATATAACCCTGTTCTATTTAAATGTATAATCTCATATGTTATTAAAATGGCATATTTATAATGTATTTAATGTATGTGTAATATTAAACTGCACCTGTCAAAAGTTTCGGATCTAAATGACACTCCCACTAAACGTGGGCACTCTCTATTTAAAGCAGGACAGAGCTAACTTTAAAACAATCTGTCATTTTACATGTCAAACACTTTTCAGTTAAAAAAGATTAATTCAGAAATATTCTGGACATTACTGTGAAAGTAACAAATGCAACACTGGCCCTACAGAAATACTTTATTCTTTGTGGAAGCAACTTTAATCTTCTCTGTCCTCTCTCATCTCACCAACTCGGAGAGGCTGAAGGGACTTTGGTAGAACTCGCTGGTTAAACAATTATCACTTGGCATTAAAAAGCCATTTCCCAGCTCAAATATTTGCTACAGTTAATCCAAGAGCATCTCTCTTGATTGACAGGCGTTGTAATCCTCCTGCTAATAAGGAGTGTGATGGAATGCTTGATCTAAGGAATGCTTGATTCGGGTCACGTGTAAGGCATTGAACTGACTTGCAACCAACCAGCCTAAAGATTATAGACCCAAAAATGTATACCCTGTATAATTTGCGCCGAAGATCCCAAAACTCTGTGTCTTGTTTCAGAGAAGTATTTTATTATGATACTAGTTTTGCATGGTGGATGCATATAAATCCCATAGACTTTCACTGAAGGCATTTCATTGAAGTGGGTGGAGCTTCTCTGAACAGCCTACTTGTGCCAGAAACCAGATAGCATCTACCCGGACCACCCTAGTAACCACCCTCTACACTGTTTAAAAAGAAATACCATAAAATATAAAAATACAAAGCGAGTTTCAAACATTGATCCTGTCTCAAAGACACATCTGTTTTATTCAATACAAAAGAGAAAAGAAATGTCCTACATCATTTAGGAAAAGACTCTGTTGTGTGTGTCCAGACATTTGCCTGATATATTCTGCCGTGTCTCCATCATTGTGGTGTGGTTTAAATCTGATTGGCTCTTAGAATGGAGCAGATGTCCAATCTAAATGTTCATGTCCTGGGAATGTAACAGGCACTCTGTAGCATTGCTCCCCTGTGGAGAGGAAACGGGAGGAGGCAGAGGTAATGATCTGCTCCTGGAAACTCGGCAGGGGTCGGTGAGAGAGAGATTGTTGGAAGCCATCACTATAAATATGTTGGCCGTACCGACTCCATGCACGTCTAGTTGGAAAACAAATCAAAAAACTTTCTTTTAACACTAAACAAATAAAAGGAATAAAAACTAAGAGACCGTGGGCTGTATCTCTTAAATATGTCAATGGAACTATAGTTCAAATTAAGGCGTTCATTCCTTTTGTTCTAGTGCCACAAACCGTGCACATTCATACTGATCTCACTGATGGCAGGTGCTGGACGTGCCGCCCACCTGTCGTGCCGGCTACAGCGGAGCTCTGGGTGTTCGACTGGGAGTATCAGGGCAGAAAAACGGGCGACTAATCAAACGGACAGACTGAGATTCAGATGGGCTTTTGTCTGCATCAGCCTACACCCACAAAACCTTGCTACTTGTTTTGTGCAAATGTATGAGGTCATGAAAGTGTAAATTAGGAGGTCTGATTCATTTAAGCGAACCACGTTATTTCAATGAATCGTTTCAAAGAAACTCATTTGTTGAGTCATCGCTTAAAAGGGCTCCCAAATAGGCTTGTGCAGAATTTACTTATATCTTTTTGTAATAAAATTAATAATGTTTAGTTAAATACAGACAGTTTTACGATTTCCGCTTGTGACTCACTACACATACATTCTTCCCTCCCAAAGCACATTGTGCCACCATCTAAAGGCAAAATCTGTCAAAGGGTGTTTTACTGGGTGGCTGGGGTAGGGAAGAACTAGTGAATAGTTTTAGCTTGCCCACCCCTACATCTCTGTGATCTTCTGATACCTCAAAACAACTGAGCAAAAGTGCTGGGATCAAATATTAAATGATAAAACTGAAAGTTAAGGCATTCATGTGTGGTGACAAAATTACCATATTAGGTTAAAATAAAGTGCAGGAACACCCAGTGTTTGTTTTGGGATAAGGAAAAGGGAAAAGAAAATCCACAAAGGTCTCCGAGTTCCAACTCCTTAGAACTTTGCTCCAAATTTGTCTGCTCAGCTTGATACAAACAGTCCACTTGTATCTTTCAAGTGGGAACAAATTCAGGCCACCCTTCTCTGCCAACTGAGAGAATGAAAGCTCTTCTGGCTCTCGTACAATGGTTCTGAAAATGAGTCCAGTTAAGCCATGCTGTCGTTTCACAGCCTTTAAATCCCTTTCTTCTGACAAGATCAGCATTTTCGCTGAACCAAGTTTCTAAGACTGATTTCTTTAACGTTTGAGAGAGGCAACCAGACCAGCACATGTGGTCAACAGTTTTTAATCTCCTAATTCTGAGCGCAAGGCCGAGACATCATGTGTTACCCGCCGATATGAGATGTAGTCAGACTCACCTCTTATGACATCTGGATCTCGGAGTGTCCTGAAAGAAAACAGAAGAACAATTATTAGGCATCTCAGGGATTAATAGACAGAGAGACCAAAACAAACACAAACTCAAGGCCACACTGAACAGCTTCTTTTTTGAGTGCTTTTTGAAAAGCATGACTCATTTTTTCATAGACCCCTTTCTAAAGTATGAAGGGACAACCATAGGGACTATAACTCATCACAGAGCCTTACGGTTGTGTTTGATCCAAAGAGACACATCAAAACAAGCTCCATCACTGTGACAGCCTGCAAGTTTTTGTTATCAGTCTCAAACGGTCACTATAACTGAAAGATGTATTTCTCACGGTTTTCCCTCTCACAGTGTTTTACTGCCATCTCACTGTGGCAACATTGTAACATATCTGCCAGTTTTTAAGAGCACTTTTGTTGTTGTTGAGAAAACGAGAATTATCTTGTCATTGAGCCAGACTTTATAATTTCAGAAAAATGGAAACAGTGCTACAAAAATAATCAAAGCGATCCGTTATTCGAGAGATATAAGGCGAAGAACAAAGCCAATTTATTATTTACTTCTTCATTCCTTTAATAAAACCAAATCACTTTTCAAAGATTCGATAAAACAACTCTTGAACTAATACTTTATTAAACTTTATATATTATATACTTAATAAAACTTTATTTTTTGCCCATCAGTCAATTATTTGACAGTGGCCGGTCTCCTGATGTTTTCTGTGATTGAGAATAAAGAAGCTCCTTCCAGCTTTTACTTAGACCTCTATCTGGCGTTATTGAACATGATTATAATAAGTCATATTACTTGAATCATGATGGATACAATGTTGCTGCAGAGTTTGCCAGGCTTTCCTATTATTTCTGAATCAAAGCCTTTGCCAACATCTTCCACTAAACTGTATTTATAATCTCAATTCACAGAGCCAAAACATCTCTGACATTCCAAAAGCTTACAGCCTTAACAGATAAGACTATGATTTATCTCTTTAATACACAAAGCTCTAGAAAAATAGGGCAAATGTATCATTTTAACCATTACTACATTGTAAAAATAAATTCCGTAAAAATACTGATAAAGTACTGGCAGAAAATTACCAGTACATTTCCTTTATTTTACAGACATTTCCGTTAATGCTTAAATGCAATTTAAAGCAGTGAAAAATGTAAAAAACAGGGGAAAATGTAAAAAAAATGAATACGGAATTTTTTTTTTTAAAATATTCCACAGTCATGTATCAATCAAATGGCTTTTGTCCAAAACGTGGGTTTACATTAACGTTATAGAATCCACACCTTTGTTGATTTAATTCCAGTATTATGACCTCACAAGAGAAAAATAGAGGTGTTAGAGAGATCTAGTCTTAAATGACATCAGACAACTATTTGTATAGTTGAATTGATAAACAGGGTAAATGCAGTAAAGTTAAATGTGTTACTGGGGAAAGTAAGTTTGTAGCGCAGATCTGGTCTTAAGTGCCTTGCTCAGGTGCTCAATCATTAAAATCAACCATTAATCTACGAGTTAACAGAGATCCTTAAATTTAAAATAAGACCATTTAATCCTCTTTCATATTAGAGCTAAAAACACGAAAGCAAAAGACTAGAACAGAAAGCGGCATAGAGATGTGTGTGTGTGTGTGTGTGAGAGAGAGAAAAGAGAGAGAGGGACCAGAGATGGAAAAAGCAAATATATTCATTGTATTCAGGCCAGGTTCTCTAGTCCTAAATTGCACATTGCTTTAAAAGAAATTCATAACTGTTTGCGATTTGACAGGCTTTGTGATTTTGACAGCCAATTTAAAGGAAGATCTCAGAAGGCCAGTCTAATAAAGTCCAGCACGGGTCTGCTCTGGCGTTCCGGAGCCTTGCTCGTGTGCCTTAAATCTTTCTGCTTTATGATAAATGCTATGACCCCAAAGGACCAGGCATACTTCGATTGTCAGCTTTTCGCACCGTCTCACGAGCAGTTAAGCGTGCACGCCTTTCAAAATATACTTCACTGAGCTTCGACGCACAAGTAAACGAAACAGACCTTCATCTCTTGCATATCTGCATTCCGCTTCAGCATGCAAAGGGTCCGTGTGACACAATTCAACATAAACTGAGCTGTTGACATGCCAGAACGCGATGTGGACGAAGTAACAATACTTTCCGCTTAAAAACGGGAACCAGCTAACCGCATCCAAAAGACTTAAACAAGGATGCTGAAAGCCTTGAGCGTAAAGTGCAAACAAATAAGCAAAACGTGTGAATTTAACTTGCATTTAATTGCACTGTGCACATTCTTGTCTCATCCGTAGTGATTTCCACAGCCGCCTTTGTCAGGTGAAAATTACACTGCCACTATCTCGTGGTTCTTATTGCTGGGGTCAGCTCGGTGACACATGGGAAATCCCTCCCCAGCACATCCACGGTCTTCACGCAAGAAGTGCTAATTAAAAATGCAAATGAACATGAACAGTTAGCGGTGATGAATTAAAGCTGTCCTGTCGCACAAAGGCTGTCTCTCAAAACTTTGCAAGTTAGCTTTCTGTCTGTCTGTCGATAGACACCCATTTGTGACATTATAGGCATGATTGCATATCTGGTTGACTGTTTAAATGTGCCAAGGAGGGTATGTTTTGGGCATCAAAGTTTCTTATTAAATGTTCAGACTGCCTATGATTGCTTTTTGACATGACGAATATTTAATCTTAACAATCGAACTTGGCTTTGTTATCTAGTACCATTGTCACAATACAACACAATCTCACGGGAATTGGTAAATATTTTACGAGGGGGCTAATTCGTATGAATTCGTTTTAAAGCCGCCGTAATACACGTGGTTTCTGCCTATCTCATATTAATCTTGAGTACCTATAGAGTAGTATTGCATACTTCGAAGAGTATTTAGTTTGATCACATTTATAAAAGATAGATACAGATATAGATATGCTCTCTCTCCTGCACACAAGTGAAAGGGATGTCTGCGCATGCTCTTTCTCCTGCTCTCCTTGGAGGATTGTCCAATAAGAGACTGAGAAAATTTGTTACAAAACAGTTTTATATGTTCGAAAAAAAACTTTCCGAAACCTGTATGATCGCTGGGGGAGTGTATCGAGCACAGAAATACTACGTAATACGCCCAACTCGTTCTTTGACAAGTTATTAAGCATGAGAAGACAGCACGTTTGACATTGTAAAGAAGTCAGAATGCATGAACACAGTTGCATGGCCGCTTTAATACAATTTGCATTAGGGTTGGGGTTAGGGGAGGAGCTTCTGAATTGTACAAACGCACGTTTTTATACAATTCACATCGTACGAATCCATACGAATAAGCCATCTCGTAAAATAGTCACAGTTAACCTAAACAAAAAAGTAACTAATATTAGATATTTTAATTTAAAACAATAGCTAGTAGCTTTTATAGATTTCTTGTTAAATACATACAATTGTGTTAACAGTCTGCAACATACAAGACAGTAGAAATAAGTCAAATTTGGTCTTTAAATATGAATAAAACAAATATTTTGACAAATCGAATTTGTTTGCATCTGCAAACGGGCTGTCGCAAGATGGACATTTTTACCAACATTTGTTCAAACGTGTCTATGATGCCCAAAAATGCTGTCTAGGTAGGCAGTTCTATTATCAAAAAGAAAAACTACTGGACGGCACGAGGTGGCCAGTTCATATGAATTTGTCTCAATACGATTTGCGTCAGGGGTGGGGTTAGGGGAGGAGCTTCACTATTGTACAAACGCACGTTTTTATACAATTCACATCGTACGAATTCATCCGAATAAGCCACCTCGTAAAATAGTTACGAATTCCAGTGAGTTCAGGTTGCATGATAACAATATATCAGTAGTTGACAGCCAGATTATCAAAAAGAAAAACTACTGCACACTGCACAGATGGACTCGAGTTTTCCAGAAACATACCGCTGCCCTGGCGCCACACTGGAGAGAGATGATCCTGTGGAATGTTCTCTATGGTTCCGCGAGTTCTAGCGGTTCTCTGGTATCACAGTATGTTTTCCTTGTGTGGCAGATGAGGAGGTAGGTAAAGCAAAGCTTAAACAAAAGCAGATGGGGGCCTCGAGCTGATCAGGACTTCATTAAAGAGAAGTAACAAAACAGCACACACAGCATCTGAAGGGAAACACCAGTCCCTGCATAACAATTATCTAGGAATTACAGCGACTTACCCATAAAGCTTCAATCTTTTCATTTGCTGCAAACTAACGGCGTGTAACTTTGTCCCTAAATTAAACTGGGTGCATTTTATTTTTTGTGCGTTACTTATTAGGCAGTGTGATGTGAGTGCTGTGGTATGCATAAAAACAAGGCAGACTGTATAGCATTAATGGCGTTTTTGTACAGCAATACATCACACATTTATTCTTAAATTGATATCGTTGACTAGCGGATGAAGTGTCATGCTTAATACGCTTTTATTACACACAAACCCAAAGCAAACCCTTGGACTAATGTTCCCTGTTAAATTCGCCTGATTTAAGTTAGTCAGAGGCTAAGATTCATTACTACAACAATTATCATCAATGAAATACCATCAACTGGCGATTTGTCCCTTCAATAAAATGAATCTTTTATCCAACATTTGACTTTAATGGCAAAATTGTGGCTAAAAATCACACCGTGTGCACTCGGCTTTACCAGCAGCTTTAACATGCTGTACAAGGGAATATCTGGTAACACATCATGTGCATCCAACCCTGTAATCCATGAACCTAAGAGACTCGTGTCGAAGAGCCGTCAGGCATTATATTAATATTGTAAACTCTCTATATATTATGTCTGTGACTCTGTCAGTGAGCAGTACAATTCCACTCAAGCCATTCCAGGCAACCGATAAATACACCAACAAAGACAAAAATCCATTTCTGAGACACGCGTCTGTAGAAATGCATTAATCTACCATCTCTCTTACAACAAAGCAACACAAACTTTTCTTAATGCCCCTGTGAAACCTGACCTACCGTATAACTGAATTCCACGTGGACAGCTAGTAATAGAACAGAGGCCGACATCTGGAGGACTGCTGGTTTACACGTTGTTCTGAACATGACCAGAATTACAAGAAACACATGTAACTGCACATAATCTTGGCTCTGGAAGTAGTACTGTATGTGTCTTTAAGAATTGAATGTAATTTTGAAACATGCTGAAGTTCTTCTAGTGGTTTGCAGATACGCACTTAACCTCTGAACTGTTACAAACAAACCCTTTAATATTTTGCAAAAGTGGAAATAATATTATTTTATAAACATGACCACACACAAACACACAGTGTCAATGTGACTGAATTTCAGTTCGTACCTTACAAAAAGCTATGGTTACGATTTACGAAATATATTTTAATATATAATAATAAAATGATTTACATATTGCTGCAGTCTTACTTTATATGGGTCACTGGGTTTTGCAAATATCTAACCCATTAACAAGTATTAAAAAGTGCTTGTCAACTTAAAAAAAACTGTATTTAATCATTTATAAAGTACAGCGTTCTTCCCATTTCCAGGAAAACATTAAATTTGGAGGATCTGAGGTTTTGGAAGGACAGCGAGGATGTTATAATATAAAGAAAAATCATAAAATATTAAATTAATAATCAAATAAATTAATTTAAATATTACTGATACATGGAAGAATTATCTGCTTAAATATCTAAAGACGTTTATTTTGCAGATAAGATTGTTCTTACAGTATTTTACAAAAAAATCTCAAATCTTTTTGGAGTAGCCCCCTACTGTTTCAAAACAGCCCAAGTATGTCAGAACCCCTCCCCTAGAGGGAGCCTCTGAGGTCAGCTAAAAAAATAGAAAAACAATGGGAACAAATGGTTGATGGAACGGAAGTCATGGTAGACTCAGTATAATGTATCAATGGAGCCTATCTTTTACAAAAAAAAATACTTTCAGCTAATATTTAACAATGACATTAACATTTTTGGAATGAGCTGTATTTTGAATTTACTAAGTACCATTTCTAGCATTACACATTCATTTCTGTTTTGTTATCTACATACATTTTTGTGTTACACATTCATTTCTGGTTTGTTCTGCACAAATGATAACTGATAACTTAGTGAGTTGCTAATATCAGGGCTGTTATGAAAGCTTATGGTTTATGAAAGGCAAGTGATCCAAGCTGTGAAGCTTTCTTCAAAGTTTCTCTGTTCTGAGGTAGTTTTGTTTTTGTTTAAGCTACTTTATGTTTGGGTTTATCATGTCTCCCTTTGCTCCCCCCAAAAATGGGAAAACATTATTGTTTGTGAAATCCTGTTTATGTTGCATCCTAAACCTAGACGGGGTCACAACAAAAGTTAAATACCAGACACCAACATGTCTAGGGTCAAGAGTTATTATCCTGCTTTGTAATGCAGCTTGAGGCATTGTGAGTGTAGGCCGTTTAGTTTTCTGTGCGTCACGGGCTTGTGTTTGTTATTTTTGGTCAACACTGCATCTGTATGACAGAATAGTGACGGGATTATTATGGAGACAAACAAACACGCTCTTTCGGTCTTACCTGTATTAAGTGAGCCGCTTCGGGGTCAGGACTCATCGTCTCATTTTGTACCGTGTTGTGCTGTGTAAGATTTTCTTCCATCTTACTTTCCTTCTCCTCACCATCATCGTCGTCAAGCTCATCCAGGCTCTGTGGAAACATTTCCGGCTCTGTCAGTACATTTGTTCAGAACTTTTGGGATTTGTACATAATTTTCACATCAAGGGCCAATGTGATGTGTTCAACACCCTAAAGTATAACTGTGTTCAAAACACACAAGACTAAACACACACTCATGTACACAAACAGACACAGGAAGTCCGCTTCTAAACAAACTCTATTAGTAACAGCCTTGGGGATTTTCGGGAGTTCATACTGGAAACAGACAGTTAACCACCATATTCAACACAAAGGTTCGGTAGCCCAGCACATCAGAACATTTAATACACGAACAAATGTGTCAACTTTTCACATGTCAAAATGATCTGATGTGATCAAAGTGGCACAGTGAGAAACCGGTTTACAGGCTGCATATAAACCCAGTCTTTCCTGAAACATGAAGACAAGACGAGAGAGTGTAGGAGGAGCTCAACACAAGGCTGGGAGGGTAAAAATAACCTTACAAGGCTAAACTGAATTGTAATAATTTGCACAGGCTTTTCCGGACAGCCTGTTTTATCAACACTTCCTGGGGATGGGCCAAACTCTACATCTGAAGCCTTTCATACGCACTCACACAGTAAACCCTTACACGTCACGTACACACTATTCCTTTCCCTCTCCCGAGGGATCAGTAAACACAGTTTATCAGCCCCCGCTGAGAGGTCACTTCTGCTCCTCGCTGCCTGTCAGCAAAAATGAGACAGTCCCCTGCCTAATGCCTGTCATTTATGTCAGGGCAAATTACTATCACAACAGTTATTAACTATAAAATACATATTTATAACAAAAGAAAACCATTTGAACGCTGAAAGTCGCCTTACCTTAAACCTCAAAAATGCTTAAGTCATTTATAAGTATTATAAATTATTATTAATAAGTATTTATTTTAGATGTATTTTTAGTCTGGGCACAAGTCAAACATGATTTTCATAAGACACCAAATATGTGTGGAAAGAGAACCAAAATTAAAGGGGTCATTGTCAAGAGCAATCAAATCTCCTAAAACATTTTTCAGGACTGAAAACTTTCTCCCCTTTCCAAAATGCCATTTAAGGCAACCAAACTACAAAAACACCTCATTCAACTTTCAATAAATCAAAACGAAAAAATGTGAGAGGCTGAATGGGGACACAGAGGGCCCGTTACTTAAAAGGGGGCATCCAACGGTGTTTCATGCATTCTGACTTATTTACAATGTTAAACGTGATGTCTTCTCATGCATGACATGGTCAACCAAAACGAGTGGACGTAGTATTTCTGTGCTTGATACACTCCCCCAGCGTACGTAGAGGTTTTGGTAAGTTCTTTCCGAACATGAAAATCCATTTCCGTTTGTATGTTTAATGCATTTTAGTGATGGATGTCATGGTGGATATAACGCTGGATTTGAAGATCGTTTGAAACTGATAGATGGTGCGGTCCAAACACTAAAAGATGCCGGACATGAACCATTCGCAGTAAGTGAAACTGAGTCATACGTCTGAGTTTGTAGCACGTGCTTTAGTTCCGCCCTCAATCCCCCCGCACGCGTCGTATGTTTTCGGAAATAATCGTACAGCTGTACCTGTCTTTTATAAATGTGATCAAACTAAAGACTCTACAGATATTTGAAGGGTACGATACTATTCTGTAAGGACTCAAGATTAACATGAGATATGAAGAAACAGTCCGAGTTATGGCCACTTTAATATGAAGGTCTGAGTGGTAGCCAAAAAAGGAAGAAAATAACATTCTTTACCCTTTCATTTTATATAGCAAATGAGAATCTCATTAAACTCATGTATGAAACAGGTTTCATGGCACCTTTAACCTTCTTGTGTCTTTGCCGTGAGGAGACTTGAAGTGCTCCATCTGCTTTAATAGGAATGCATGTGCGGGAGAAAATTTTGTCTCTCTCCGGTGGATTTTTTTGTCTGTGATCCATCATGTTAATACTGCTTTCCTGGAAACAGGAATCTTTGAAGTCTCAACATCCAAACGATGGTGCTTCACTGTCTTGCATTACCTTTCTATAGAAAATATAGACCCTTACATGTAAATTAAGATAAATAATTAAGGATCTGTTATTATTAATGATACATTTAAGTTGGCACTAAACAGAATTTTGAAGAATTTGAAGAATGAAAAGTGAGGAAACCTGCAGAAAGTGTACTTCGTGTACTGTGTTATGCATGTTGATTCAGGCCAGTTACGCAGTAGATTAATGGAAAGAGGAGCCGAGGGGCTTTGGATGCTCTTTTCTCCTGATGTCCACGGCACACTGGATTTAATGACTATGGATTAATCAAGTATTGCATGCCTTGGCTACACAGGTTCATTAGGATGATGTATTACACCTTATGGAAGGTGAAAAGTACAACTGTGTGTGTGTGTGTGTGCTTTTGAGAGATAGAGAGAGAGAGAGATAGAGAGAGATAGAGAGAGAGAGGGAATAGAGTCCGCTTTACTGGGGTGGCAACATGATTTGATCCAGAATCCTGAAATTATTTCATGCACAGCTAAAAGCCATATCATTTCATAACAGCGCACATTAGAATAAAATCTAATGTTTGGAGACATTTTGCATTTGGTTTAGCTGTCTTGAACAGAGCATTAATCCAGCTACAGTAGTCACATAATATTGCTGGCCTCGTAAAGAAATATTACTAATCAATATTTCTTTGACACAAAGTAAATAAGAACTGGATTAATATAAAAAACTGCCTCGCTGTTTTTTGGTCATTTTGTGGTCTATGGTTACAGCCAATAACAATAACGGTGTCCACACAGCCAAATAATAAAGATCTCATGTCAGTTCCAAACTCTCTAGCTCTGCCTAGCATTACATCTGCCACCTGCATTAAATCTGCCGATCTTCCCTCCTCACTTGATAACAAATTAGTCTTTAAAATACTCATATTGGTTGACCACTACTTTTATATTTAATAAATCATTTTCTGACAGTCCTTGGCAGCCATTGTCAGCTAAGCTCTCCATATTTTATTTCACACGCACAACAACAAAGTTTCATTCCAGATCAATGACTTGAACTTTGGTGTCTTTGGTATTCAGTTCCCTGCTGAAATTACATATTGTTTTATTAAATATTTAAAACTTTTGTAAAGACTTTATTATAAAGTAATACGTATAAAGTATACGCAAGTAAGGTGGTCGTACCTGTCAGTACAATTGGTTTGAAACCTGATGGTCAGAGGCATTACATTCCCATCACACGCTTGCAGTATTCGACCAATTTAATTTGGTTAACTGGCCAATCACAGCATACCTCGCTTTTTAGAGCGATGGGCTTTGTAAAAAAGCCACGCGTTTCAGAGAGGCGGGGCAAAGAGGCGATGCACGGTATGTGGAAAAAAATGCGATTTTGAACCTTAAATCGTGTATACACATTACATTACATCTTAAACAAACGATAATATCTGTTTTAGCCGTGTCATATGACCCCTGTAATACTTCCCCAAAGACAAAGCTGAAATTGATTTTTAATGGATGAGAGACCTTGCTCTCGCCTCAAGACTTGTAAGAAGCCAAACCACGCAATGTGTTTTCAGCGATTCAAGCATGCATAACCCAAGACCACACTTGAAAACAGACGCGGCAGGATCGACTCCATCAATCAGACATAAAACTAATGAAAACAGCAGGATGAAGACAAAGTCAAGACTTAATCTACCGCTTGAACCTTGCTAGGTCTGAGAAGGTTTCAAACGTTCCAGAAGAGTTGCTCTTAAATGTAACCGCTACAGTCCGCAGGGTGTATTATGAGGTTTTTGGAGGAATGTTTGTAAGACCAGGAGAAGAATTCACAGCTTTGCGCCATCTCTCCTAAAAAGGTAGCCTTCTTTCTAAAACAACATGCTTCCAGAAACCAACGATGTCTTCCCTGCTCCATAAATTTTAGTGCCCGAGGGAATTCTGCAGAAATTACTTATTCAATAGACTGAATCAGAAAATCAGAAAGACATAACTGGACCAGCAAAATTGTCATCGGTCACTTATTTAAATTATTTCCATTACTCTAGTTAATTGAGCTGCTATCTCAAAATGTACATGCCTCTTAGGCTTGTGTGAGGCAAATAGTGAATACAAATTTCATTCAACAGCCATCCACAGACTGATGCAATTATTTGAAGCCTGAATTGAATTTCAAGATATCCTATAAGCAGCAAAACTTTGCATGGCTGTGGTGTGCTAAATTCAGACAAGAAATAACTGAGATTTCATCGTTGGGAAATAGTAAAACATCTAGCGTGTCAAACCCCATCACTTTCAATGTATTACAATCACTTCTCGGACATTATGATGCTGAGCACTGTATGACACAAACATTTCCTTTATATGTGTTTTGATGTATTTTTCTTTTGATCTTGACCTTCTCTAATACACATAGATGACTGACAGACAGAAAACTGCTGTGCAGCAACCAATAAAAATAGTACAAAATATTATGAATGCATGAAATTCACTGATCACGAGGCTCGACTCTGTAATTTTCCAGTCATGTGGAGAATTGGCTAATTACATGCCTCTAATTCCTCATGCCTACTGCCTGCTTGATGTTTTGCTATATTTGTCATGTAGAAGATGTGCATTATACAGATGAAGAAACAACCAGAGCTCTCAAGTAAACTTGCGACTCGTGCATGTCTTAAAAACAAAGTACTTCCAACGATCTAATAACCGTTGTGAGTGGTGGCGGACGCGAAGCGGCTCTGACAGAAACTGTATACATCTACATATCACACTTGTTTACGATCTGGGATAAACAACTGCTTGAACAACCGCATCCCAAAGCTTGTTATTATGAAGAATTACACGCAGTCCCCGTGACCGCAGGAAGCCGTAAATATCATTGCGTATTCCCAACAGCCCGCTTTCTCGGATTTAAACGCATTGATATGGTCAAGCCGAGTTCATTCTGAATCAATAACCTGTTCCTTGTTTTTCCTCAAGGACGGAAAGAGGGCATTAGGAGTTAAATGACCCTTGAAGCGACTACTGACCAGATGTGGCTGGTTATCTCTTTGCGTTTATACAGGCACACTGTGCACAGCTCTTCTGATCTAGGAGTAAACAATATGACTGGGTTTCTGTAAGTGACTTCTCTGTTTATTTTCACCCGTGTTTGACTAGGGAGGTGAGAGTTCAGTCACTGAATTAAGGCCACAACAGTATCTCAAATACGTGGCATAGACAGTGCAATGCGGTATGAAATACTGTTCAAAAGCAGGGACTTTTTTTATTTGATAGATAAATACATAAAAATGATATCAAACAAATGCTCCATGCCCTTGAACTTTAATATTCGGCTGGCTGTGTGGTTTATAGCTGCAGGATGTAGAACTGTTGTGTAGTCGATCACTCTGACCACCTATCATATTTTAACACCTTAGATGGTAAAAACGATGTTATTTTGTTTTTGTTTGTCACAGTTTCAGGCGCATCTGTTAAAGAACTTCTGCAGTTCTGAACGGCCTTGATCTTCTGGTTACAGTAGCTGGAAGTTGTTCTGCTTCACACTGAGCACAGCAGCTCTGTTCTTCCTCCATAATCACACGCTTCAATCATGTTCGGAGAACGCGGCGCTCGTCGGGTTTAGCCGCGCTGCGGTGCGAGGGCAGAGTGCACGCTAACAGTGAATCATCTACCCCCTCCTGTTCTTTTACATTCGTTCGCTCGCTTTCCCTTCCCTCCCTTTTTTGGAAATCATCCCTTTTTCTTCACATTCTTTGTCTGCTCTCTCCTTGAGTCTAATGAGTCTGACACTCAGCAGGTTTAGAGAATTGCTGACTCATTGTTAAGACGTGACCCGATATGTGGGAGCGCATGTGTGACGGGAGGAATGAAGGCTGGAAGACTGAATAAAGCTAATTGCTATAACGGGAAGTCGTTCATTTTCAGTAAAAGTTGACCAATGGTGTCACGGAGTGGGTGTGTCCTTAAGCTTTAGTTGTTAACAAATTTTACCGAAACGTTTAATGTATTTCCATGATTGATCATAGGGGCCAACAACAGTGTTCCAATCGAAAGGTGACCATGACCGTGTCCCATTTAGCATGCCGAGCTTAGGTAGAATAACATGGCCTAGCAAAACTAGTTTGTAAGAATTCCAACCCATCAAGCCGAACAGTAGGTCATTGTGTCAGTAGCAGCTTCCGATGACAAAAGGCAACAATGAGGCAGATATGTCTTGGCAGGGACACCCAAGCCAGTAAGACCCTTACGATGCTTAAGTACGAGAAAGCCATCTGTTCACGCTCTCTTTGATTTGGTTTATCTAACTGAAAGAGCCATCCATTCCCAGAGCCAACCGCATTCAGGCCCGGCTCCTTTGTGAAGCTCTCACAGGTTTCTTGGCTGCCGGTGCTGGGTTTCTTGGCTGTGGAACGCAGCTGTATTCAGAAAAGCTCAGCACTGGGACTATTCGGGTTTCATAGAGCTATCAAAAGAGCCACAGAAAACCTGTGATGCTGCAGACGGTTACTGTGTGAGAATGAATAGTTGCGTCATAATGCGAGCAGTTGTAATGTCAGGTTACCCAGCATTCAACGTTTGGCTTTTCGGCGGGTAATAAACCAACAACATAAATCACATATGACAACAAAAAACTGCCGAAATACACACTCTCATATGCTTATAAAGGAATTATAGGATGTTTGACAAACATTTAAATTAAAAAAAGTTCATCATACTATTAAATTCAATAACCCAAAGATTATTGTTATTTGTTCATTATTATTGTGGTTATAAATTATTTTGTTTTCAATACATCCCATTTAAATCAGAGATGTGAACAACTTTCTATTATTATACATAATCTGAAGTATTTTTAGGTCTGACGTGTTCAATCCAGCTGTTTTCTATGTGCATACTCCTGAAGAAAACTTTTGTTTATCCCTAAATGTAGACATTCACATTGCCTAAACTGGGGGAATTATAAAGACAAAATGTCTTATCCCAAGCCATATTCCTGATAAATTAAGTTTGGGCCTTTTGGGTCACACACTGTCAACCCCATCACCCGTCTTTCCGCATTCCAGACAGCACTATAGAATCAGAAGGTATTTCAGAGAATAAACCACTTTCTATCTGGGCAGACAAGGTGTTAAAGCAACAAACACGTACCTCTTGCAGTAGACCGAGACCTCCTGCTCGGAAGTATGACATTAATCTATTCTGGTACAGAGCATTTCATTACTGCAGAACAACTGAAGGCTGCAATAAAGTTTTGTTATGGAATATGAAACCCCAGTATAAGCTCACTTTTAAGTTTCCAATGTCCTCAGACTTTTCTCATTTTTCTATGCCCTAAGACATGAAATGAACCAAGCTATTTCACTTTGAATCAAACATAGGCCACCCTCAGGCTTGCAAATGTTTCTGATCAACACAAATTGCTTTTTTACGTTCATCTTCAGACTGGTTGGTACCAACATGCTATACATAAGTTGTTAATGTAAGAATGCAAAACTTTAATGCTGAATAAGCTATCAAAACAAGCGATTTTTTGACAATACAATCGACAATATTTTAATCGTTAAATAATGTGTTGAACAATCCCTATATTCTGACAGTGTGTTCACTGCATAAAATATATTATTCAAAATCATATTTCAGAACACGTCTTCATTTGAACTAAATATAGAGGGAAAATGAAAAGGCAGAATGAAATATATGTATATTAGAAAACTTTTACATGTAGAAGCGAAAGTATTTCAATCGCTTCAACTTCATGGAAAATCAACACAATATCTACTTTTGCTTACCCAGATTCTACTTCAAGATTTTTGATTTAGGAGCTTGTTTCTGCCCCCTCCCATCAATGCACCCATCTACTATCATTTATATGCAAAGTGAGGTGCTCTGCGCCACCTAAAATAACCATATTTACTCAAAATTACTCAGTAGTGGTCTTACTGTTGTGTATGAGACAAGCTTCACAATCCTGTATGTGAGCAACGATAGCTTGGCCATTGTCTTGAGACCCAAATGCTTTGATTGACAATCCATACAAAAACAAATCTCCACGTTCAACTCACAATTTCTCTTCCCATTTCCTTTCTGCTAAAAACAAAGAAAAGCAGCCGAAGAGAGGCGGAAAACCCAGGAACATGCAGAAGAGTGAAAACAAAGAACTTTGAAACCAAAAGCTTGAGGCAAGAAGCAGTAGACTCTGCAAAATGATATTGGCCTACCTCCCCCCCAGACACGATAGCCTGTTGGATAGATTAAATCTATTCGGTAAAGAGTTATTCGTTTGTCTGGATGTTGGTGAGTTGGAGAGCGCAGCCAAACTGTGATATCTAGGGCTGCTCTACTGATGAGAAGACAGTAGTTTCGCAGAAATAAGACCATTGTGGTGGGCCTGTGGAAACGGCAATGCGAGCGTTTCTGCTTTGGGGTTTTGGTTATTGTAGAACCGCTGGCAAGCCACTGCAAAACCAACTATGCAGCAATGAAAACGTATTTGACCTCTCATGTAGCTTGAACCTGAGATGCAGTAATGGGAAAGCCAGAAACAGCTGCCATTTTAGGAACAGTCTTATCCTTTGGTAAGCTAATCAGATGCTTTCTGCTTGTCAATCATAATCCACGCTCACATCATTTTCTAGACTGTCATGCGACAATGCCATTTTGCTATCATTGCTTTCACCAATAAACTGATCTAAAGATTACTAACCCAAAAAGAAATGATGGATGGAAATATACGAACCATTTCTGCAGGTAAATGTTTTAAATGTGGATGCCTTGGAAAACTATTTTATTTACAACAGAGCTACGTGGCTTCCAGACACGTTGAGCTGAACAAGCACAATGGCGCTTTCCATTGTATGGTACCATCGGGTTTAGTACGACTAGCTCAATACAGCTCACTTCACTTCGGCTCAGTTTGCTTTTCCACTAGGAAAAGTTTAGTGCCGCTTCAAGGTGGGTGGGATTATAAATTTATCGTCATAGTTGCGCCGCCTCTACTGCCGTAGCATCATCATAGCGACAGAGTAATGGTGCATATCGATGGTGGATGGGAGCAAAACAAAATACTGCTAAAAATACAAGAGAGTTTGTGACATCTTATAGCAAGGAGCAGACAAACGATCATTTGGTTTTCTTGACGGCGCACGAGGGTAAACTAATCTTGCATTTAGCATTGCGTTAAGGGTCTCAATCTCTATACTACAGTCACAAAGCATATAACGAAATGCCAATATTACATATTAAAATGCGTATTCCTATGTTGCAAATTCAATGACGCTGGTAATGATTCTCTCTGCCCAATCAGTGATCTGTGTGGAAACACGTCACATTTTGGTATCGGTACAGCACGCTTGGAACCTCAACCGAAGTGGCACTTAAAAGTTAATATATTTTTGCTTTGCACTAGAACAATCAATTATTCTATTATTAATTATTTAATTATTCAATTTAGTTACCCCATTAAAAAGATTTGGGGAGAACATTTATCATGTTAAGTGCTAAACAAACACTAAAAAGTAAATTTTTAACTATTGACCACTTACTACTACTTATCAAATGCATTTTGCACTACTTGTAAGATGTAAAGCAGAAATGAATTTGCCTTTTTTTCCACGTTTCATATTCTGTTATTTTATATCTTCGACTCTATTATCTCCATAATATCGAAGACTCGATATATATTGCTAAGCCCTACCCTCTAGCTCACAAAATAAAAAAAGATCCTTTCGTTTTTCACTTAAAATGATGTCGCTTCCTAAAAGATGTAATTTAGTGAATAATAAAGTAAAATGATTACCAATAAAAATAACATTCTCAAAAAAACATGATTTGTTTTAAACATTGTGGTGATTTCCATCTTTAAAACGATATTTATCTTATAAAATCTCAAACAACTGACAAGTCACTTAAAGAAAGTATGCACTGTCCAATTGACCAGACGTTTAACAACCTTATTAAACAGTAATCTAAAACACAAATCAGTTCCGTCTCTGGACTATTACTCTTATTGTTCAAGGGCCTGACTGTGGACCTGTTTACTTGCAAATCAAAACAAACTCGAGAGTAAATAAAAGGGCTGGTTCTAAAACATCCTTAGCGGACCCTACTGAGAGGCATAATGAGTCAAAAGAAAGTCTAGATTTATCACTGTGCTTTTTCAATCCACAGATGAAATAAATGGAAAATCAAGAGGCAAAGAGTGCTTTGAGTCGCTGCATGTGGACTCTCTTCATTACCCAAATAAATGTGTAAGATAGGATTCGATGTTGGAGGTAGATAGGAAGGTGGCGGAAAAAGTGATTAGTTTTAAAAAGGAAACCAGCATAACTGCCTGCTCAAAACAGTTTTAATCTCTCCAGCTTGTTAGAGAATAATAGTGCCTAATTAAATTCATATTACTCTGCAGATATTAAAAGCTATCTGATGGTTGGAAACCTTTTTGCTTGCACTGAGAGAATTCAGAACGGTAGAATCCCCTCTGCGTGACGCTTGAAAGCACATCAAATGCATTGCCCCCCGATCAAAGCTTTGAACGGATCTTTCCTTCACCCTGCGAGGTTCCTGCGTGTACACGCACAGGCATATAAATAGTCACGCGGCACATAAATATGCATGCGAAGTAATTAATAACGCAATCCAAATCATTTGAGTGCCGAAGTAAATGCGAACTTGTAAACCGGATGCCTGTCTTTATTGAAATCATCAGTCACTGATAGGCCTAATGAGAGCCAGAGTGTCTCTCTTTCTTCAAAACAGTCTGTAAATAACCAGACATCCTATTCCTGTTTCAACTTGTACGCTCTCACCAAAACATTACATTAAAGACTGCAAATCCTGTGTAGCGAGCCAATAAAATTTCATAGGTAAGCCCATAAGCAGATAAAAGTTGAACTGGTGTACAAGATTTGTGTTTTATTTGTCTTGTGAGACGTAAGCATTCTCTCAGCAGTTAAAAAAACCAAGTCTGTGAGTCACTACCCATTAAAGGGGGCAGCAGTCGAAGTGAAGCATGCTGGGTAAAAAGAGTATGGGGTGAAGTGAGGAGACCGTGACCTTGCAGTGAGGCTGTCACTGCCGTGAATGTTTATGAATATTGCGCATCGCATTCTCACTGTTTTGGCAGCTCATCTTCTGCTGGGAGAGCTGTGTGACTCTCTGAGCATATGTTTGGCCGCAAATCAAAGAGACGATATTCTGACATGAGGTACGTCAGTGAGGCATGAAAAACTCTTGATGTGTACAATGGTGAATTTCTTTTAATTATGCCAATGGAGATTCTTAAAATCCTTTAATCTGGCACCCAGAGTGCAGAATAAACACAGAGGCAAAGACAAACAAGTTTCTCATTACAGCAAAGATTCACTGATCCGTTTCCTCCATGAGGGCTCCAAGAAACTCTCATTTCTATAGGAATCCACATTATGTAGATTAAGAGATTGTATAAAGGCCAAACAAACATCTTTATATTTCTCCCTATTAATTCATTCTGCTTGACTGCAATACTGGTGTGCTCTGGAACACCACCACCATATGTCCCGTTCAGAATGAGAGTGGATAACTCTTACACGGCCGGCTGTAACCCCTGGTCAAACATGTTCCTAGTACAAATACACAGACAAACTGAAACAATTAGTGAATTACTTCATCCTCTCCCGCTGTAGTAAACAAGCAGATAATAATGGGGGATTTTTGGTTCACTGTGTCTAAGGTAATCAGAAAAAAACATCAACAAAATGTCAAAAGGGCAATTCCATGCAAATGTTAACCTTACCATAAAAAAATAAATGGTTAAAAGGTTTTAACTATACTAACAGCAAAGATGTCAAAATTTGGTGGTTTAAATAGCCATGTGAGGTCAGGTCTCTCTTTAATTTTTTGAAGCATTATATTTTTTTTTAGTGCATGATTTTCCATAGTCCGTTAAGTGCTATTTTCTGGATTGTCACGTCCATTACGGTACATATTTCTTATGAATGGAGACATGATTTTTTTTTTTAAGTAACTGTTTTATGTTCTATAAAGAGACATCCCTTCATTTTGCCGGGTCATTTTTGCTTCTGGTTTGTACATTATAATTTACAGAAAATCCAACAAATTATGTAGTGTCCTTTTTTGTAACGTTTTTGTAACACATTTATTTCCATTTTTAAAACAGAAAACTCATGCATAGACTGATATTATTCTGATATTTAGACTTGATCAACAATGGTTTAGTAAAATTAAAACGGATGGTTCAGTATATTGGTAACATATACATTCTCTGAGAGTTTATGTGTCAAATTCATAACGCAAAATGCCACATCCATAACACGGGAATTGCCCAAAAGCATTCATAATTTAACAAAATGCTTAAAGAAGTAGTTCAATATAAAATTAAAATTTCATGACAATTCACACCCACATGTCATACAAGCAGTCTGTCTTTATTTCTTCTGTCGAAAACAAATTGATGCTTTTGAAGAAAGCTTTCCAGGGTTCTTATCCATATAATGCACTTGAACAGGGGGCTATTGGTTAAGGTTCAAATTTCAGTTTATCGCAACTTCAAAAAGCTCTGAACAACACCAGCCGGTAAATAAGGTTGATGTCCAGCGAAACGAATGGTCATTTTCCAAGAAATCAAAAAATGATATACTTTTGAAACATCAATATATGGCTTGTATGAGATGTGAACTGTCATGAAATGTTTATTTTATAGTGAACTACTCCTTTAACTCATGTAGATGTGTACATTTTAGATAGTTACCAAGTGTTTGCTTAGACAAACATTTCTATTTTTAATAGCTACTCCTACTGTTTATATCTTTTTGCCCCAAGTATAAAACTTTGGATTATTTGCTGTAAATGATTTCAAAATGTCCAGCATAGAAATGGTGTGCTGTAAAACCTTTGAAATACTGACCTAGAGGACAACAATACGAACAATAACTACATCTTTTGGGCTACTAATCACATGACAATGACCCAGAACACCCTAGCTCCCACCAAGTAAGCACCCTAAATACCCTAGCAACTACATAACAACACCATTGTAACCACGCAGAACACCGAAGCCCCTAGTTTTAAACAGCCAATCACTACTCGCATTTTATTCCCATAATTTAAATAAATAAATTAAGCTACATACTGTATTGTGTTTTAAACACAAATAATAGCTTCGCTCTAAAGTCCATTAGTCTAAGTAATGCTATAATTTTCCAATAAAAAACAATCCATTATTCCAGCTCACTATCCGAACAAGTGCACGTCAAACCATTCACAAAACAAGACAGCTCAAACAGCAAATCCGTGTCTACTTATACAGGAGCAAAAATAATTTAAATTGCTTTGCTTGCGAACGCCTATCACCACCAACAGATGCTAAAAGGAATTCTCTGACAACACTCTGGCAATTAGGAGTGTCATTCATACAGGCTGTGTTAATAACTATCACTATTCATTAAACTCCAACAGAAGACGAAGAACACAAAACATTCTATAAGACAAAATAAAGAGACATTGAAGCGTAGTCATTTTGTTCAATTAACAGACAGGACAGAAAACAATACTTTAGCAGGCACTTATACATACGTTGTATACAGCTGAAGACCAAAAGCGTGTCATTAAAAGATAAATGACTAATTAATGTGGAAAACAGAGCATCTCCTTTGTTGTCAGAATTTTATTTATAGGTCCACAGATGCTTTTAAGAAATCTTTTCAAACAAAACAAGCCTCTCTTTAAACACAGTGTATTGTGTTTGTGTCAGCCTTGAGCATATTGAGGCGCATCCATTATAGAGAGGAATAAAACTCTTGATTGGGATGTAATGAGATATGGATAACACATATTGTTTGGTTGTTCGGATGAGGATCAACCAAGATTCAAAACTATCACAACATTCCAGTCTTGATCCGAGTGTTTTTTCCAACCGTAACTTTCCACACAAACTCTCACCTTTTGCAGTCAGTCAAAAAGCAAACAGACTGTGCCGAAGCTCATTGTTTTAGGGAGCGGGAGAGAGATGTGATTAATGCATTCCACATAACTGTTCTACCGCAGCAGTTACAGACAGCCGTGCGATCTAACACCTTACAATAACAACTGATGCACATCCACAAAACCCCTCACAGCTATACAGAAACATTACTGCAATGAGACAAATACACAAACGCTTGTACTTAAAAAAATCTCTCATCATTTACACTCGTATTATTCCAAACCTGTATGACTTACTTCTGCAGAACACAGTGGAAGATATTTTGAAGATGCTGATAACCAAATAACATCAGTCCCTCCCTATAGACTATCACTGTACATATACAAAATTGAGTCATTTTTCAAAATATCTTTTGTGTTTTACAAAGAAAAGAGTCATATACGGGTTTTGAATGCCATAAGAACCCATTTTTAAAGAGAATTTTAAAAAAATTTAGAGAGAAAAAAAGAGAATTTGTTTAAAAATCTTTCACGGACATTTAAAATCTCTGAACAGTAAAAGCAGTAGTGGAAGGTAGTGGGATGCTGATCTCTACCTACAGCCTGCACTGGCCTATTAGAATACAACTGAAGATATTTCTTTATAACTTATTATAAATTATTCTTACATTTTACTCAATCTTTACGATTTCCCAAGCAAAGGAAAATATTACTAGAAGTCTAAACATGTTAGAGTGCAATCCCTCTGAACTCTATAGTCCACAATCCACATAAAAAAACACTACAATCTATGGATTAGACGGTCTCCCATATTTTTTCACAGCTGCTAACTATGAATAGAAGTGCAGACAGTGAAGGTCATGTGATCCATCTCATTATACAGTTAAATACTGCGAGCAGCCAAAAGACCCTGCGACCTCCAGCAATTTTGTCATTCTTAGTGTGAACGCCCTAGAAATAATCTGGATTATGACATCACACCACACTGGCAAACCTTGAAGGGATGCCATGCAGCTTTTCCAAACAGTTAATGAACTCAACTCTCTAGAAGCAAAACACTGCATTAATGTGTAATAAAAATGCCAGGAAGAAGAAACGGAAAGAAAAATAGAGAAACACACAGAGGGTGCCTTTGGGATGAGTAATAATGTTAGTTTTTCATGAGAAAACCACATTGTGGCTGGCCGATTCCCTCTAAGGCCACGGGAAGCCTGCTTTCTGAAACAACAAGCCTTATGGAGCTACTGCAGAACTACGGTATTCCCATGACTGCCACCCAAATACAGCTCATGCAGCATAATGCACAGAGACGTTTCACTTTAAAGAATAATGCCTTTATTTCTGGTTAAGGGAAATATTATTTTTCATGGACAAAATCTATAAAGTGTGGTGCTCTGGTTACCTCTGTCTTTTCTACAAATAATAATAAAAAAAGTATTATAGATATAACAACTGGATCCAAAAACATGGCAATCAAAAGCAAGGCAACTGTTCATGTATATGTCTTGATTCAATAAAATAAATCGGTGCTTAAAAGGCTCTCATGGCCACTAAATCATTCCTGCTTTATAAAAGAATATCTGCGTCTCATAAAACAAAACAGTTCAGTTTGTCTGCCGACCCTGAAACTGCTGTAATTTTCAATTCTAAAACAATCACTTGAGCATGTGTTTGAGCATGTCAGCACACATAAACTCAAATCCAACAATATACATCTTATTGAGTTACTCCAACGCTCTACAAATGACACTTGGACAATAGCATAATTCAAATTTAAAGGAAAAGCAACCTGGGCAGTTTTGCCAAAGCTGTACGTGAGGGAAAGAAGCAATGACAAACAAAGGAGTAATAAAAAGGTAGATGCGGTAATATTTTCGGAGAGGAGGCTTGTCAGTTATCCGTGCATTTGCCTGGAAACATGTTTATCAGATTATTGTGACTAAGGCTCTGTAAGCAGAGAACCGATTTAATTACCGGATAAGACCGGAGCTCTATGGGTTACCAAACAGTCGAAACACATCATCATATCTGCTCCGTTCTGAAATTTAGAAGCATCAATTTTAGATATGACCTTACTTACTTATGTCGCCACCCACATATCAAACATGGTTATGGAGACTGAGTCCTAACTAAATCTAGATTTGGGATTTTTTACCCCTAGTCATTCTACTCTTGTATGTGTTGCTGGGGTGTTTTGCTGGGTTGCTAGAGATTGACTGTTGAGTGGTTACCTACTACCTGATGAAATGAATAGATAAAGTCTCTATAAGTTAAATAAGCAATTGCATACCTGAACAAAACGCATCATGGGGTGTGAGACGAGTTATTTCTTAACATTTATTAGTCACGGTCAAGGATTTGAACAAACCTGGAACTCCAAATATGAGTAATAATTATAGCAATTCTATGCCTTTGCAAGCACCATAAATTAAGAAAACACTGAAAAAACCTTGATTGAATCAAAATCTCCACCTGGAGTGGTTGTACCTTGACCAGAACTACAAACATCAAATGTAATGTTTTCTCAGCTCGAGACACCTGAATTTCCCCTTTCCGAGGCTGCAAGAATGAATGCGGAGCACATGCACCGACACGCTATAGAAAGAAAATGAAAGGCAACTTCCAACATGCAGGTCACTGCCTACATAGTAATTATATAAGAGAAAGAGGAAAAAAAAGTGCCGGTGACAAGACGTTGGAATATGTTGAGAGACACTGGGAGTGGGGTGTGATGGGAACTGAATTATGCTCCAGGCATGAAGCATTATCAGAAAGATTTCTTCACTAGTTTTCCTTACTCAGCATTAAAAACACAGGGCAGGGCCCTGATTCTTCTCAATTACAGTAAACAAAAGCAAAAGGCTGCTTTAGGTCATAGAGTACATGTCATGTTTAATGTACGACAAACAAAAACAAATCTAAGATAAAAATTTCCCAACTCATATCTTCAAATCCCAATTATGTTGGAATGATGGATTTTGAATGCTATGTTAACACAACATTTGCCACTGATTTATCTCATAAATACACAACAGTATATCAATGTTTTGTCAATTAAACACAAAGACATGCAACAGTGTGATGCATTTTCAATGGTTGGTCAGCAAAACGATCAACAACCAACCGTATGACAAATTATTCATATTTCCTCACACAAAACATTGTGACACAATCAAGTCCTTTTCCACCATTAACCTATGGCTCCTTGAGTAACTAAATGAACAGTATGGATCAAAGGGAACAGCATCAACATAAACACACTTATAATCACTCTTTCGCTTTCTAATATTAACACAGAAAGAGGTTAAAGTCTTCTTGTCTGCAAGTTCAAACTGTTTATGCGTGACGGGAAAATCATAGCACGTGGCAAATACGTGTTGTGCCCATAGTTCAAATTGTGCAAAATCATCCTGAGCTTGCCTAACCAGAATGGCAAAACCTTTTCCAAACAGGCGATAACGCAGCACAAAAGCTCTTCCCACTTTTGCTGGAAATAAACTTCCACGATGTACTGAGAGTAAACAATACACCTGCACACTGAGTAAGCCACAAAGCATTCTGTGTGCTTTCTCAGATTTTGGCCAACGTTAATCGGCGGTTTGGGCCGAGACCGTTAGAGCATGTTTTGCCCTTCCAACTGGGGGCCTCTGTGTATAGAGCCCATTGTGTTCCAACATTAGCAGACAGAGAGGCATGAGTCACCTTCAAATCGTGTCTGGGTATTACCGGCCCCATCCAATCGGATCGCTGTGGGAGGTGTAGACCGAGCACCTCCGTGGCAATGTGCGCAACACAACTCCTCATCGGCATGGCAACGCTCAGATACCTAGGGGCCCCTGGGATAACTCAGACTTTTAAACAAAGCACTTAAGGTGTATCTGCAGCTGGTCAAGCTGGGAAATTAGGATATGCTGCGCTAGACACGTGACAGATAGTGTCTATATCTATAGCCAATAAAAAAAGCTAGCTAATACCAGATTCTGTTGACAACTTACTAATTTACCAAACACAAAAACATTAAAATCACTCATTTAGTTAATAATTATCTTAAATAATTAGGTTGCAGTCTCATTGTTAGCCAATGGTCACTGTTGTGACATTAGACATTTATACTATAACAAACATAGACGTGTAATGTAAACGGAACCAGACATCGCTCCGGTAATAAAATGTGCCTTTTTCCGTTAATAAACTAAATGTGCTTCGTTTATATCTAGATGAAGTTCATAAACTCATCTATCTTATATCAGCCACAGACTATGAAAGTGAAATGAAGTATCTTATTACGGTTTCTTTTTGCAAATGCTTTATCTGGGGTCTCATTTATAAACGTTGCGTATGCACAAAAAGGGGCAGTAAACGTGCATACGCCACTTTCCACGGGTAGTGAAATTAAAAACGAGGGGAATGTCGGAGCCATGCGTACGAACATTCTGGAGACGAGGGGAATTGGCAACACTTGAGTTGGTGAACTTAAGTCAGATTGCAGAAAGTAAATGTGAGAAGAACGATTATAAGTATTAGTGCCTCACACACATTTAATTTCACTAATTGTGAACATTGCGCAATCCGGTGGTGGAGCGGTCCATTGGCTCATATCTTCCACATGTCTCGTATGTCACGTGAATGGAAAAATGCATATGGAAATGATGTACAGATGACATTATGCATAGTTAAACTAGCCGTTGTAAGCTCCATAATGGTTATTCGGGGAGGAGATACACATATGCACAGTCCTCCCCTGACTGGGATTTATAAAAGGAAATATGCGCATCTTCCTTTTGTGCATGTGCTCACTTTAAGGATGAAATCTATGCAAAGTTTTATAAATGGACCGCTGGTAATTTACTTTGTCACAGGCTCTGTCTAAGTTCACTGAAAAAAATTGTCTCTCATGTTCTCTAATAGACACATAATACTGCCACACAGCCTATTTGTACTATTGTCAATGAGCCAAGGTCACGTCAGTAAACTTCTTGATCTGAAGATAACCAGAAGAACTAGTTATAATGGTTTCTAATTTGGAACAACAAAAACAATTAAACATCTAGACTGCACAGCTAAGAAAAATAAAGGCTAAAATAACTTTCTTTTAGATAAACACAAAGGGCAGACATGAAGGTAAGTCCAAGGTCCAATAACAAAGTCAACAGACAGAGGTTCGGAGATATTGTGTGGGGAGGAAGTCTTTAGGATCAATACAAACATGATGAAAATCCAAGATAAAAATCTGTCAGGTAAAAACAGGTCATTGCGTTGGTTATGCATAATCTAGATGGCTTGCTTGTCATTCCAGAAAGAACGGCTAGAATCAGTTCATGGAATCCTTCAAACAAGACCTGCCAGGAAATACATTGTAAATTAAAACTCTAAATAACCAAGTTTACACAAATTAAGGATTACAATTAAATTAGAATTTTAAGGCGAGATCGAATTCAGTAAATAATAACAGAACATTTTTATGTGAACTATCCCTTTAACATTAACCACTTACAAGCAGGATTGTCAACGACAACAAAGTAGAAACAACGCCCAATCTGGAATGTCAACCCTGTCAATCACTATAGAAGCAGCATGCCAATCCCAGGTGCACTACTCATCGCATGTCTGGCTCTGTGATCCAAATCACATTTTACACTATTCAGTACATTCAGTAGAAACGATAAAACCCTAATGAACTACCGTTGGGACACATTGATAATATAAATATAGCATGGCGTTCTACAATATATAAAGACATTGTTTTTTTATCAAAACAGGTAATAAATAACAATTCTGCCTCCAAGCCCATGTATCCCTCTACACTACAGATTCTCAGATGAATCTAATCCTGGAACACACAGGAACCTGGGCATGTTTGGTGTATCAAAGTTAACAGAAAGCATCATTAGATCTTCATCCATACTGCTAGGTGAATACTACTGCTGAATGGAAAAAAAGTGCAAGAGAGCTGATGACTGTCAAAGGCACCAAGTCAATTGAGAGAGGGTTGGAGAGCATGCCTACCACAAATTTGTTTCGAAATCATTTGTTTTGATGATGCTTTGTCAAATTCAGTCAACACAACCCTGCAGGCAAGGGCTTACCTGTCAATTATGACCATAAACACCGTTCACCCCTGGGTGTGTAAACGTTATCAAAATTCCTTTACCAGATAGCACAGTTGTTTTGTTTGGCTGATATGCTGTGGCTTATGTAACATTATTTTTTCAACGAAATAGGAATGATATTGAAAGTCGTGACGTGCAGTTGCCACGTCAAATTGATCGTATCCATTGATCATGCGTCTCAAAATAAATATGTGACGTAGACGTATGCTGACTCACACTTTCTAAAAGGTCTGGAGGGATATAGCCAATAAATCCTTCTAGTCAGAAGAATATATGAGAGGTCCAAACTGAGGACCACTTAGACCGTCACAATGCGATTCCTCTTTCATATAACAGCCCTGTGGCAACATAGCTGTAGCTCTTTTGCAGTTCTTCATTCAGACACTTGGTCTTAAAGGTTGTATAGTTCTGGGGCCAGTTGCATAAATATAGCCGCTAAGTTAAGACTGCTATTCTTACTATCAATTACTTAGGACTAATAAGTCTTACTTTTCATATTTCAGTAAGACCAATCTACCTTTTTATGTATCTGACTAGAAGAAGTTATGACAAGTCTTGGAAGAAAAAATTAGGTGACTGAGTTTAAGACTCTATACAGTTTATGCAACCGGCCCCTGGTGTCTATGGGCTTTTCATTTTGATGTTGTTCCAGATGTTGTATTTTCCAGCTACATTCCAAAGCTCTCGTTGCTCTTCTGTTTTAGGTTTGTCTTTTGATGTTTCCACAGATATTCTACAGATGGATCATCGGCGATCCCTAGGGAATGAACTTGGCTACCTCAAACGCTGAGGTACGAGATGGGGGAAGATTTGGACCCTAGAAATGATTCACATTTTGTGCCCTTTGCACAAACATATCATAACAGTTCTATGCTTATATAGTAGAGCTGAGACGCAAATTGTGTTATTAATGATGGAAAGTTATTGTAAATGCTCCAGCGCAGGAATGTATACAGTGATCAGTTTCTGGATTGCTCTGCACATTGCATTCTTTAAAGCTGCTAGACGGTAACATCGCTCACGAAAGAAAAACAATGGGTTTTACCTTAATGCCCCAATTTCATTGGTGCATTTGGTGTCATAAGTTGGCAACAATGCAAACATAATTTGAGCTCAAAGTCTGAGCTGTAACTATGGAGATGTGACATCATAAAGCAATGAGGAACTCAAAACCAAAATGACAAACCCTAAGGTGTTCTGACAAGCACATGAAACTAACTGATTCTTAGATTTCCTGAAAGAAAACGTCTCCTTGTCGATGCAAACACTGCCACTATAGGGTGTTGTGGGTGGTTTCTAGGGTAATGCTATGCCCTTGCCAACGTGTTCTGAATGTCTGAATGTTGCCGTCCAATTGTTGTCCGAGTTGTTGCTTGGAAATTACTTTTGTGGGTAGTCACTAACAGTCACAAAAGAGAAGAGCTGACCCCAAGTCTCTATTATGCAAACTATGTAGTTTTATTTCAATTATAAATAGAGACCGCCTTGGCAATAGCCAATAACATATAACAAAACTAAGATACTAATTTCTCGCTAGAAATGCAATCAAATTGTATTGAAAGTGAACATTAAACTTGCTCGACCCATCACCTCCCTCCCACAAACACACAAGTCTAGCTCCACCCTTTTGGTACCGGACTACTGTGCTAGGTACCCTAAATGAAGGACCCGGTTCACTTATTTTGGTACCATTAACAACTTCTGAGAAAAGAAAGAAATAATTGCATCCCGTCCTGTACTGAACTGCACCGCGCAGTGGAAACAAGCGATTATATTCAGAATTAGGACCACCCTTTAACCTCCTGTGATTTCATTTCCTCATCAGATGAAACTGTTTTGCTACTCTAAAATTCCAACCTATCAGCACACTTCACTTCACAAGATGTGTTGAGAGACTGAAAGAGTAAACAGACACAGGGATGATGACAAAAAGAAGGAAAGAGATCAGAGGATGACAGTATCAAAAGAAACCGATCAAATGCATAAGAGAGTGAGAGCATTTGTCCTGTTGTGCAATGGTGAGCGTAAGCAAACAGGCTAATGCCTAATCACGCAGAGTGGCCTGGTTTTCCCGTTGACTCATACCGAGTGGCCTGCTGAAAGGAATGTTCACAAACAACTATCGGCCAAATTCACAGCATTCTATAATCGGTGTTTCAAAAGGCAAGCATGAGAGCATATAATCATTGCGTGACAAAGTGTGGGAAAAACTTCAAATATCTTCCTCCTTTTGGTGACTGGCGTGTCTTTTAAGTAGTTCTGCAACAGTTTTTGAAGTTGCCTTTGAAGAGAATTGAATAAAATAAGAGTTATTCATATATTCCACCTGCTCAAAACAGGTTGGAAAACTTACTAAAACTAGCAAGGCTACCAAACTGACTAGTTTTTTTCTACATAAATGATGTGGTTAAAACGCTTGACTGTAGCTTAACTCCTTTGAATTATAAGTAGGTTGTCAAGTTTTAGTTTCCCAACCCAAGCATTACTCTCCCTGCTTCTTGTCTTGGCTATAAAATGGTGATCTGTCCCTGTAGCGATTATAAAATGTGTTCTGTTCCAACCGGAGAGCGCCAAATGCCCACGGTTACCCCATCATCAGTACTGAACCAAGCATCTGCTCTTTAACACACAAATACGGTAGATAAGAACAGGGCTATACAGCTGGAGCAACAGGTCACACAGTTTATCGTCTATGTGGAGGCTGTTTAACGTTAATCAGTGACGACCAAGTCTGGAGCGCACGTCACTGCGCCGCTGACGAAGATATTTCTAAAGCAAACAAAAGTGCAAATCCAAACACGCGAGGCTGGGAAGGGCTATTAATAGAGTTCATGCCTATTCAACTTCTGACACCGCTGATGGAAAATGAATGAATAACACACGATTGTCATGATCCACATTCTTTTTAGGGAATTCACACACATGTACTGTGACCTTGCCTAGAAAACATTTCAGTCCTAAAAATAGAATTCATGCTAACATAAAAATTGCAGTAATCCTAACATCATCAAGACAATTACGAACACAAAGTCAACAAGTTTAGGGTCCCTTAACTGAAATGTTCCTATATATCTATAAATGAATAGAGTTTTTTTAAATCATGTTTTTGTTGTGTTTTATTGTGTTAGGTAGCTGTATTTTTTGTTATTATAGCTTAAATCAAAACAAACCAACTGCAGTTTGATTGATATTAATTGGAATGCACAATAAAAAAAAAACATGATTTTTGAACATTTTTAAAAATGGAGTTATCACATTTTCAAACCCAACTCTTCATACATAAATATATACATATACATACATATATATATATATATATATATATATATGTGTGTGTGTGTATATATATATATCTGTGTGTGTATATATGTGTATATATATATGTGTGTGTGTATATACTATATATATATATATATGTGTGTGTATATATATATATATATTCTGTGTGTGTGTGTATGTGTGTGTCTCTCTCGTGTGTGTGTCTCTCTCTCTGAGGTGTTTGGCTTATTTTGTTGTTTTGCTGTATTTACATTTCTTTCAATAGTTTTAATAAGTATACTATTATTAAAAAACAAAACAATATTAATAAAGAACGAATAAGTGAATGTGAACTACAATCAGTAGTGTAACCAACCGGTCTGTGGCTCCCAAGAAAATCAAGTATGCATCACAAACAAAGAACGGCCTAAATAATGAATTAAAGTCTGTCTGTCTCCCGCTTGAAAAGACTGAACGGCTAAATAAGGTGAAGTGTAATCTGAGGAGATAGGCCACTCACAGGGACAGTGCTAGAGTCCCTTTCATTGCATTGCGGCTCTTCGATTATTGCTCTGATTTGGTCCGACAGTTAAATGGATGGTAGAACATCATGCTTCAACTATTGCGCAGCACATTAACAAGACCTGACATCTGCGGGACCTTCCCAGGTCAAGAAAGAATCTACGGGACCATAGTTTATAGCAGAACTCCAGATGTAAGGTGCCTATTTTACTGAGTCACAATCTCAGTTTTTTCAAAGTTCCCCTTCAATCTTCTTGTAATTTCTAATGAATGGCATTACACCTCACGCAAAGAATGCAGGAATGTTACTGATACAAACATCAACGGCCACACATGGTAACAAATAAATGCAGGAATGTCCCTCTTGAAAGGATTACCAAAAATACTCCACTATGGTTGGTATACGGCCTGGAATGTTCTGAAAACAAAAGAAGAGAAAGCAGAGGGCCGAGATAATAACTGGTTGCTCACCTTACTTGACCATGACTGAATACCAGAGGTATTTGTAGTGTTGATGTGACTGTGTTTGGAAAAAGTTGTGGCTAAAGCATGTTTAAATCACGCTTGTTTACGTGACAAAGTTTCATGTCAGGCAGTACAGCATGGCCAACCATGGCGAATGTAAACTCTCATAGGACTGCAATAACAAAATGTTATGTTTGACAGAAAAGCCCGTTTTTTAACTTAACACTATCCACTAACAATAAGTTAATCTTCGACTGCTTCGAGTTCAAATGCGGAAAAATTGGTTTAACGGAATGCAAACAAAAGTTGTTCAACTGCCTCTAGTCTTGATTTGCTTGTACGAGGACCATGTTTGGTTAACCAGACCCCGCAGGTCACTCGAGGCAGAAGATAAGAGAGGACTGTTTCCCGTCTACATGACTGTTCCCACTGCTAAAAGTTATTACCCTTTCATCGACAGCAAATAAGTTTCCGAACCGAAGTGATGAAATAATGCGAAAATCACGAATTGACTGCGATCAAAGCCCCACAGCAAATTCACAAAAGTAAATGTAAACAGTCAACTTTTGCATATTTATCCCATCACAGCATGTACACCGGCTTCAGATGTGCTAATCTTCCACACACACAGAGAAAAACAAACTCACTGCTCACTGCAGAAAGCAAATTCCTTTAGCAAGATAAAATCATAAATATTTCTCCAATTAGGCTTGTGAATTTCCTCCAGATGGCCTAAATAAAGAAAGAACTGAGTGAAATATTCCCCCTGCTGACAAACAACAATATACAGGTTCAACCAACATCCATAAAACTCCACATAAACCGCAAACAAGAATGCAGTTGTTTAGGATGAATTTGTCATCAAAGATTAAAAAAGAAAAATGGACCGGACATTTTTATCTTGAAATAGTTCATGAGCAGTTTGAAATTCGCCCATATGTCAAACAACAGCATAAGTCACTTAAAACAACTAAAATACAATATATTTCTTATTGTTTGTCCATGTTTATATTGAATACACCCATCCCACTAATCTGAAGCTCTGAAATATTTTATTGGATAGGAATTTGGGTTTTTTGTCAGCAGGAGGGGGGCATTTGAATATATTATTGTTGAATAAAGCTGCGGCCTTTGAGCCAAAAAGGTTGAGAACCGCTGGTCTACGGTCACACACAAGATACACCCTGGATGGTTTTTTTATTGTTATGACTGGTAATATGAACTTCGGAATTCATAACCTTTAACAAAAACAATGTGTTTTAATGTTATAGTTACACATATACAAAACGCCAAATAAGGTAGCAGAAACAAACTGTTCATCTGCAAAGTTGCTAGCAGCTCTATTTCTACTCGAAACTGCTGATGAATTACTCCGAGGGAGTTCCAGAAAGGTTATCGGCCCCATCAAAACGACAGCGTGAAACAAAGTTCAGGTTTTGGCCGCATAGCCGGGGCGCTCCACAAGGGTCCAATAACTCACAGAGAGCTGCTAAATGCACACGGTCGAACAATGCGCCCTATAAATCAACTCTGAC
Organism: Triplophysa siluroides; assembly: GCA_006030095.1. Classification (NCBI taxonomy): domain Eukaryota; kingdom Metazoa; phylum Chordata; class Actinopteri; order Cypriniformes; family Nemacheilidae; genus Triplophysa; species Triplophysa siluroides. The sequence goes on from VCII01000691.1 coordinate 1,845,543, forward strand.
CAGAGAAGGAAGTAAAAAGAACCACCGCAAATTCACAACACATCTAGAAACGTCATGCATGTCCAATGCACTGCATACCACCGTGTCTTTTTCTCGCCACCGGGACAGATTCTTTGCGCATGTTCGAGCGGAATCAATTTCACGTCAACCAGCCGTCTTTATCAGCAAAGAAGATCAGCATCATTCAGGTGCAGACACAAACACACACACACACACCTTCTACTTACACACTGCCTGCCATGCTCCCTCGCTCATGTTCATTCCCAGACCGAATAAAAATAAAGTGTCAAAACAATAAATGAACGCAAGCAGACCCGCATATTCATCCCTCCTGCAGGTCCAGAGAGACCACGGAGTATAAATGTGTATACTTGCACACTTATCGTGAAACCCTAACATTAAGACTTGGCCTGCACCCACTTCCCAAACAACTTTACCCTGGCACGGCATGGAGACTAATGACAGGATGTCTTTAGCCAAAGCAGACACAATGGTCAGCTTCCAACGGTTAATATCCGCAGGGCAGGGGAGCCGAGTGGTGCGCACCGCACACATTCACAGCTACAGAATGTACACTGTGCACTAACTAGAAACTAAGCCAACAGCATACTGTGCTAACAATGATTATAAGGTCATGTGGGGGAATGCGATGTGTTGATCGGCACATGACAGTGTGGTTCAACTGGTGTTTCAGTTGGGCATGTTTTGGGACAAACACACATTGAATGTCAGTTTTCATGCATACAAACATGGCTGATAACACGATTTCGTGTTACTTGTCAGTGTTTAAATAAATTATAATCCGTCAACAGGTTATCAGAGTACTCACATTACATAAGGCAAGTTGACCGATGAAGTGAAACTTTATGACAGATTTATTGACGACAGCTAGATTACAGTGCGCGCAATAAACCGACTCTGTTTGTCTGGCTCCGGTGAAGTTTTGCAACTTGTGTAAAGCCAAATTCAGTCGACGCAATGACAGCCAAGTAACCTAAACATCACCTATAAAAAGTATCAGGGTATTAAAAAATAAACTTAAATTATTACCATGCTTTAGGTAGGGTACCATTGTAACCAACTTTCTCTACTTTAGTCACAACTAACCCTTTACTACAGTTGTGTAAATAATAAAAAGTGGTTACAAATGGAAACTAATATGGTGCTATTCACCATGGTTTTGGGTACAGTACTATGGTAAAGCTATCTTGTACAACTTTAGTCACATTTTTTGTGTGTGGATATGCAAATGAGGTAGCAAGAATGTCAACTCAATGCCAACTGGCCTGCAAATCACGTGTGGAAGAAATATTATGGCGTTTCTTGCTATGGATATACCACGATTTTGGAGACTAAAGTGAAGGCATTAGTTAAAGAACACAACGGATTTACATTTTACACGAATTATTAAGCACCATCATCTTGTTACCATCTGGTATCACAGTAGTGCCAACTTTCAAAAAGTTGCCTCACCTCGTTGGACGGTATGCTGACAACACCTGTCGACCTTCTCTTCTCTCTTAGCTTTCTTTTTTCGATCTGTCCTTTGCCTTTCCTGGCGCTGGGTCCCGCGCTCTTCTTCTCTTTGCTCTTGCCGTGTGTCGGACTGTCCTTATCGCTGTCATCCACACCGACCGGACCGGACCCTCCGTCTGAGGGACCGCGCTCACTTTCTCCGGCGTCTTCTTCAAGTTTCCCCCGGGCGGCTCGGATGTCTTCGGCTCGTCCTCCGGTCGCCTCAAAGCGGACGAAGAGTTAGACCGGGCCACGGGATATGTGGACGGAGGTGACACGCAGTTTACCGGGCTGCCGTTGTTGTTTAACTCCGTGTTTCTCCCGGTAGCGGCGGCGATGTCCCCGAGCAACTTCGCTCTCATCTTTTCGCGCTTAGCTTTCCATTCCTCCAAAAAGTCCGTTGCGCTGTTAGATTTAAATCCACCCGTTGCCATGGTTTCCTTTTACGCGCTTCTAAAACGTATCCTACGACCAAACTCACGTTGTACTCACGTATATATGCTTGTTTAGATCCGCCACATTCCTTTAAAGCGTGTTTGGAGACTTTTTGATATAAACACAGGCTCTGAAACAAACAAACAAACAAAGTCAGTCGCTTTTATTGACAAACCTTTCTTAAAATACATCAACAAACCGTCAGAATATAAAAGAAAAGTCAAACAATCGCTTTTCGCGTGCACGAGTATTGCTGCATATTTCGCGAGCTCGGTTACACAAGTTTCGGTGCTGTGCTCGCGTTTAAAGTTACCTACCACTTTCGTTTGCTGCTAAAGTTCACCGAAAGTGTTATTCACACACGCCAAACCACCAGGAACTGTCGGGTAAATGTAATCTCAAACGAAAGTGACCCACGAAGCTCACCTGCGTGCTCTTGAACGCTCCTCAGGAGTTCAGGTGAACTGATCGGTGGAGTGAAACGGACTGGAGCGCCGAGTTCTGCCCTCTGCCGAAGAGTTTCCGAACATCTACGGAAACCTCCGAACGGACGAAACGAATGAGGATGGACGCATGTTACGATAACGATCACATTTAGTGTTATTTTCATCGTTACTTTGACGTTTATATTAATATATATATATATTATATTGAACTTTCTCAATGTATTACTTTTTAAACACAGATTACTCATTTCATTGAGCACTATTGTTTTACTTTTATTTGACTTCTTTTACTTTGTAACTTACATTTCTGGTAGGATATTTATTGATGTCACTTTGTTTGTTTGATTCACTTTTGTTATTTTACTTTGAAGACTTTTTTAACACTCAAACTTCCTAAACGCTCACCTAATCTTTTATTGGTTGGAAAAATGTGAGAGACCCGCCCCCAAACTTGGGCTGAGCAAGGGTTGCTGTCAGGTTGCTATTTTCATGGAATTCTACCTACAAATGGCCAATTTACAGTGTATGAATAATAAAATGACATAGAAGAAAGCATTACAACATGAAACAATTTGCTTCGTTGCATGTTTATTATTGCACCTGTCCTAAAATAAATAGACAGAATACCTTAAATGATTTTAAATGTGTCTTTTCCCACAGAATCCACAGAAACAATAAGACGATTTTGTCTATATATAGATATGTACAAACTGAGGTCATGCAAACGCATTTTCAGAATTTTTAGCCTGCTTCGGAAAGCAAACAGTCTTCTGTCAATCATTGCTTTGGCTCTGGTTCCAGCACAAACTTTGTTTTTCCTTTTAAGTAAATCCCACTTAGCATTCCTAAAGTGCATTTCCAAAGGACCAGATAAGAGAAGAGTTACTCCCACTTTGAAAATCAAATTTAGTTTGCTTACTTATCATTCACGAGTCTTTTCTAAAATGCTGTTTGATATGTTTGGTTCACTGGAGTGATTCATCCACTCTCAATGCGCACTAACACATCTCTAAGGAGATGTAAGTCATAAAATGTCTGTAAACTGCTATCTGTTTACTTTCCATGATGATACAGTCTCCCAGCTTATTCAATTTCTCCATGGATCCTGAAGCGAAGCGAAAATAATTTGCATGCTGATTTCTTAAAGAATCAATGTCGCAAAAGCACAACCATATTTGGAACTGTGCAACAAATTACACTTGGCTCACTGTCCTTTTTGCCATATTTGAGTATTTCAACTCACCTCTTCACTTACTTTTAGATTGGAAATGATGACCTCATGGTCTATGGAATATTAGTGAGAGATAATTCACAATGCCCTGAGATGACCTTCATATTTTAATTCAAGACTGAAACTAATATAGCCTAATATTAAAACAATAATACAAAAATGTAGTGTTATCTCAAGTGATATTTTTAAATAAGGTCCTTAGGATTTATATCATTTGCAACATCATAAGCAACACCATTTAATGGCATGTTTTGAAAAATACATTATAATAAAAATGTTATCATGGTAAAAAACACTAAAATGGCTATAAAAACTATGGCTATATGCACACCACTTTTAAAGCTACAGTTTGTAAAAACCGCCACTAGAGGGAGCACGATCAAAACAACAACAATGGTGCAGCTTGATGACTCTGTGAAGGCCCCGTCACTGTTTAGAATGCCGATTTTCTCACGATTTACAAATAGTTGGAAACGTTTGAGATATTGTAAGTACTCAGCTGAACAAAATATATAACACCGGCCTAGTGGTTTTTGGATATTTTACTGCAAAATTGTTACAAACTGTACCTTTAATATGGCATCTTTTTATCATAGTCATGTCAGAGCAAAACTTACTATAAAATATAACAAAAGCTACTTTTATTAGTAATCAGTCAACAAAATCATAATCTGTCCATTTTATTCCACTCTCGCTTACAAAAAAGCTTCAGATTGATTGTAAGGATTGGCAGTGCACAGCCCTCTTCAAAACATTCCTGCCTGGATTTATGTCTGGGTTTTCACTAGGGTTTTCCAAAACATAAATCGTCTTTAAAAGCCATTCCCAGTCAGCACTACCCATGATTCCTTCAGACTAAACCCACATGAATGAGACTTGTTGCATAAAAGCACTCTGGGTGATTATTGGTTATGACCTTCTTAATAATTATGGCTCAGAAGTTTGACCTTGATCTCATCAGACAATTTATTGTTTTGCCATATGGTTTAACTGGTTTCTGGCAAAAACTCGATTTCAGTGTTCATTATCTTATGTCCCAAAAGTTGTCAGTTATAAATCCTGGTCATTGCGACTCCCAGCACCCTTGTAATCGGTACAAATTCGATTCTCCATTTCCCTTCTCTAATGATGGACCATAACTATGCCATCTGTGTGGTGCCATCTGCTGAGATGGGTGAGAGTTGTCACACAAAATAGGTCATTCTCTATGTTCTGGGCCATCCATATATTAACTGGACATATCTGTGAGAGTTTATTTGACTGGGCGGCACTAATGGAATACCTTTATGTCCCTAAAAATGTCAGATGTTTTATTGGCATGTTAAACTATTGTCAGCATTGTTAAACAGAGGCATGGGAATTTCGAAATGATGACACATTAAACGAACCAGCTGTACTCATTTATGCACCCGATGTCAAATGTGCCTCGTTAATATTTCAACACAAAAGCATAACTTTCATAACCGAAGATTGAGCAAAGTAAATCTGCTTCTGATATTCGATTACTTTCTTAATGTTCCAGCGCATTATTACTCTCTCCTGGGGTGAACATGTGATATTAGTTACATATGAAAAGAGCACAAATACTTCAGGCTCAATAACAGAATAAGTCATCTTACCCAGTCAGATTTTAACCGAGTAGTGACAAATACTCAGAACGGCAGAGGGCGGATTTAGGATATTAAACGGAAAATCGTGTGCTTGCGTGTTTGTTGACTCATCCTTTTGTGCAAATGCAGTTGAAACAGAATTACATAAGACACTCTGGAGGAATTAAAAGCAGAGTGCAGCTTGTTTGTTTTAAGGCAAATAAAAGCTCGGAATGTGCAACGTGTAAGGCCTTTATAAAGTTTTTATAGTTGAAACATTTCACCATAAAAAACTCTTTTGTTGTGCCATAGACGGTTTCAGGGGCAACAACATAAACGTTATGCGGCCCAAACTTAACTTCCAGTAGACCTCCGCTAAGAATTCATAACTGTTGAGTAGTTTTAATTTAATACAATTAATAAACAATACAATTAAATACTAAATAAATTGTTATATAGCCACTAGCCAGACCAATAACCAATTAAAGACAGGAAGTAAATCAGACACATCCCTCCGATAACACCTTCTAAAACACCGCTCTTCTGAACAGATGGATCTGATGGTTTTAAGAATACTGTACTCACAGTCTATCATCACTATATTGAATTGACTATGATCAAATTTAAAGTCCAGTTTAAGTAAACAAGCAAGTAACAAACAAAAGACAACGCTTGGCAAACTATCAAAGATCACCAAAAAATGCATTGTAAATTTGACCAAAGACAATGACAAACGTAAATACACAGGAGCAATGAAATAGCAAAACAACACCCAATGAGCAACCACGAATAACCCAATAAGAGATTCAAAACAACAATAAACAAAAAGGGTGGAACCAAAAAAAAGGACGCTATTAAAAACGAGGACAATAGCAAGTTAAGAATTCAACAAGTCAGTGAGGCAGAATGTTTGACCTTCAAACAACATGAACAAAATATAGGAAAACAGGTCAAAGACCAACAACCAGAACAGGCATACACATATCCGTTAACTGTATAAATAATCATTTTAGTAATACTGTTTGTGTAACCATGAGCACATTTCTGGTAATGTACCTAACCCTACGTTTGTTAACAATTCTATTGCTCGTGTCTCATGTTAACTCAGTATTCTGGTTTGACCAATGGAAAACATTTCGCAATTGAACGCATGTTGTATTGTACATGATTATAAATTATTCTAATTATTTTAACTTCATGAATGCCCAAAGACATGTTCAAAAGTGAGTAAAACTAAGAGATCCGGTCAAATATGACAGGGGAACAAGAGATGAGCCTTGAAATCTTAAGCTGTGTTTTAGGTCTGGGCCAAGTATTCCGCCTCAGCCCACTAGCCTAGAATTAAGGTTCTGTGAAAGCCGATTTCTTTCAGGCCACCACAGACAATTGAGATAAATCACTTGAAATTAAAGAAACCTACAGGAACTAGGTCTACAGTTTACTAGAGCTCCTCAATTGGGACCTCAGTACAGGTTAACACACAGGTACAACTCAACTGGGGAACGTCGTTTCGAGTGTTTGAACAATGACGTATGGCCTGAAAATCTGCATTCCATATTACTGACGTCACCTTCAAGACAACTGGAGGTTTAAGTGTATGTCATCTCTTAATAATGTTAAATAGTTAAATTCCAGCAGTTATAGGCCTAAACGTATTTTGCGCAAATGCTGGTTTCGCTTGTAAAGAACATATGCATTATTAATATTACTCAATTTCTCTTTTTAACAGCATGTAAAATAGTATGCATTATACATCTCTAAACATTTAACTAGTCGTCGTCGTCACATACACTTACGTTTACTCATCATTATTTTCCTTGTAAATCCAATTAAATGTATTATTTTATGGTGTTAAATAATAAAGTGTACTATGTATTATTTATTCAAATAAAATGTGTATTGGATATTTATGAAATTTAAAATGACTGCAATGTGACCCATGTTTCCCTTTAATGCATTTAAGCAAATCAGAAATGATTGAATCAGCTTGTTCCCACACAGCAAAATTGGCAGTGTTAAAAAAGGTCAAATTGAATTAATCCAACTTTGAGAGTGTGGATTATATATACAATGTCAGCGTTTAATTTGACATTTTGTAAAACTGGCGATTTTGCTTTGCATCATTTTATTTAAATCTTTTTCTTTTTTTTCTGCTGTTAAACTGAAACCGTTTAATAGATCTTCACATTAATGTTGGTATCTTATCAGATCAGTGAGCTTGGAGCTACAACCAGAGGAATGAGGAGCTATCTACGAGATTTCAAAATGGAAAAAGACCAAGTTGCATGACTGTGTGAAATTACTGCCCATAGCAGCACTTATCCCAAAAGCATCATTTGAGCTTTTCGTGCCGAAGCGCCAAAACGCAACAGGCAGAGTTCTCTGCCAAACACATTTATCATTGCAGTCTACGAAAAGCCTGGTTTTGAAATTGTTGTGCAATACAGAAATTATAAGGATTCTTAGATGTTTTAGGATTATTGTTGTTCTATTGTACAGAATAACAAACTTTATATATAAAAATGCAGGGCTTATGCAAGACCAGAAGAATAAACGCACAACAGACTCATCAAGAAACAATTTTCCTGTTTTTCCTGTAAACCAAACCGCCAGGTTGAGAGCTTATAGGAGCAGTGCTGATGTGATACTGCTGAAGTCTGTGATGCGCCATCAAGTGGTACTGATGTTGGTTGCACTTTAATATTCCAAGTCTTTTTTCCATATCTATAATTCTTATCAGTGCACAACAAAAAGCACAACAAATTTCTAAAAAGTACAAACCTTAAACCCTTCACCCAATTTTACGTAAAGATGACACATATTCCACCTTCTGGTTTATAAGATGTTTTTAAATAGAATTCTTCATCCTAAAATGTATTAAAACTTGGATCTGGACATCAAATCCTCATTTCATTGACAAAGTGTCTAAACATAAGTTTACTACATTAACACTACTAAGAACAAACCTCTCATACCTAAATCTGTTAAATCTACAAGCAAAATTAAAAAGGAACATTCAAGACACAACAAGAAACAGACGCAAGATGACAAAGCCACAGAGATTTTTACAATGTACAAGTTTATTTTAATTAACTCTCAGTGGTTGGTAGTCACAGCACAGCTTGCACGGATGAAGCCACACATCTATTTCACAAGATGATGGGAAATTTAAAAAGGAAAAAAATTAAAATCCTAAACCAAAGAGGAGACAGCTGACAGTCCAACTACAGCGACATTTTTTTCGACTACAGTATTTTTAAGTAAAAGGCCACTGAAATGCATAAAACATATTTTCGATGCATGGACTTCATCTGACGTGGTGGCGAAACTTTTGCTAAACCAGACAGCAAGGCTCCTGACATGGTATTGACAGTGCATGTAGACATTGTAAAAAGGACTGGGTTAGCGATATCTAGAAGTTTCTTTTTAGCGACAACACCTTGGCTAATACTACAGCTTAAAAAAAAAAAAACGGAAAAGGGAAAAAATAAAGAGAGAAATGAACAGCACTCTTCCAAAAGATACTGAATAAAACGTGTGAAATGTAGTGAAGCAGTTATATTATAATCTCACAATTACAGTGAACACTTTTAAAACTGCGAAAATAAAGAATGCACTGAACACGTGCAAGCCTTCCCTTTCAAGAGGGCGGCCCTTTTGTTATTCAATGACTCGAGACTATAAAAGAAGAAGAAAATCGTTAAAACACACTTTTTGTCCTCTGGAGTTGGTATATTTCAATAGTAACAGATAGGGAACCATTAACGCATGCCTTGTGCTGGTCTCAAACAATACATACAGGTATATACAACTTCACTCAAGTACCTGCTAAAACGTGTGGAGTACAAGATATAAACCAACGACTACACTACAAACCTAAAGAAACGAGAGAAAAAGGAAGGGGGAGGAAGGAAATCCAGGTGAGCGATGGAAGTGGTAAGGAAGTGAACATTTACTAGTGATGGACTCATTATTAAAGCATTTTTATACGAAATAAATGCATATTGCACATAAGTGAAAGCTTCGATTCCACAAGGTTCACCTGTACGGCAAGCCAGGGGTTTGTCATCTCTCTTGAGAGAGAGAAAAAGTGTGCAGGGTGTGTGTGTGTTTGTGTGTGTGTGCACGGCAGGAGGGTAAACGGGGGGCGTGCGCCAACATTGCGGAATGCTGGGAAGTCTTCTGCTGAGAGACAGTGCCTTCGACTCGGAGGCGGGACTTCAAGCGCCACGCGCATTGAGGACAGGAAGAGGAAATAGCTGCAGAGCGCTGCACATTGCATAGCACATCTATACAGAAAGAAAGAATAGAGCAGAGCAACAACAACAAAAAAGATCACAAAAAAAAAAAGTGTGGCACAAATAAAATCAGGTGTTCTGTGACAGCCAAGAGAAGCCGAGTGACGTATGTACAACTAAGGCTTATTGGTTAAATAGTTTCTTTTTCGAGGCTTTCCCCGCCCGTAGTTTTCGATGCCAGTCGTCTAGAGCTTTATCCTTAGTTCTGTAAACTCAGTGGTTCTGTGTGGGCCGCACACACGGGAGTCGTGAGGTGAGCGGACTGAATGGTGGAGCGTAGAAGCGAGGGGAAGCGAGAGACTGAGAAACGGTAAGGGAGACGGAGCCTTCTGGTCGCTGTCGTCTGGTATTTCTATCTAGGTGTGCAATACCGACACTGTCGTTGAATGGGAGGGTCTTGTTCTATTTTGAAAGCTTGCTAATAACTCGAATCAGCGCTCCGTTTTCATCCTTTAGTCTCTGGTTGTCAGCTTTCAAGTCTGGTAGCATCTGAAAGAGAACACAGGAGAAACAGACGGTTTAGATGACGTGGGCGAAACAAAGGGCCGTGGTAATAAGCTGCACATTGATGTTTGAAAAGTGCCAGCTCCTTCCTTTGATCAGCACTTCCTGTCCATCACGAGACCCTTTTCCACCGGGTGCTGATGACTGAACAGAAAAACAAGGGTTCTACTCGGCGACGGTCCCTAAAAGCTACCAGGATTGGATGATCTCATATGGGACAATTTCGTGTGAACTAGAAAAACGGGAACTTCCAAAATAAGAACTCGGTCCATTTTATTAACAATATTATTTACAATTATGATTAGTTACAGTCCTCTTTATTTAATTGGACAAACGGTGTTATAGGACTGTTGAACTGAAAGAATTTTGTACAGAATTGGAATCGCTACATATTACATTTATACATTTTGGCAGACGCTTTTATCCAAAGCGACTTACATTGCATTATACAAGTATGTGCAATCCCTGTGATCGAACCCATGACCTTGGCATATTATGTTCTTCTTTATAGAACGACTGTAAAAAGCCAAAAAAAACCTAAATGAGATCATAATGGTTGTTTAATGATGTTTCTTCACTTATCGTTGCTGTCAGACTGAAAGCTTGTACATCCAAAACTGCCACTTTGCAGGAATTTGAGAAACAAAATGCTCTTTTTAATACTATTATTGGTTGAATATTTAAAACCCAGGGTGACCAATACTAATACTAATGATCTATGAAATAAAAACTCATTGAAAATGGACGTACAAGGTTTTAGTCCAACAGTGACGTTATGTTACATTTCCTTGTAGGCAATTGATACTAATATATTAATGTAGTCAATTATGTCATCATCATCCTCCTCATAATATTACGATAAGCAGATCGTCCGGTCGAGCACCAGCTGCAGTTCAGGAAGCAGCACCGTTTTGGTGGTAAAGGGACCAAATAGCCACACAGCACAAGAAGAGGTAGCAGGCACACTGCAGTCCGATTGAAAACCGTAGCCATGCACTCCCTCCGCACATCAAGTCTCTTTTTGTGTCCTCGACAGCCCCGAATAAATAAAAGAACACAAGCGCGGCCTGGAGTGGTACTTGTTACCCAACCTGCTTCACTTGAACACTGTAACCTAAACACTGGAGCACAGCTGCTGAGATTTGGTGGAGGAATCTGACCTACTGTCCTCATTAACTTACTGTCACACAGACAGGATAACTGTACTTTAAATGATCCCTAAGGGGTAGTTGGGGAAAACTGAGCTTTCTAGCTATAATTTGACACCGTGGGTTGTAAACGCATTTACAAATCAGATTGCAACTAAGTAAAACATCAGATGTAAGACACTATTAATACTAAAACTTAAAGGAATAGTTTGCTTCAAAACGACAGTTTTGTCAATATGTATTTTACCTCATGTCAATCCATATCTGACTTTCTGTATAATCCAGGAAGCAAGCATTCTTGCTACTTTTTCTCCGCAGTTAAAGCGAATGGGAAGTGTGTCAATTGAGCTCCGAAAATATGGAACATTTTCGTTGTGCTTTTTGGAGCTCGACAGCATCCACCTCCATTTATTTTAATGGTATGAATAGAAAGGATTATGTTTTCAGGGCATATTTTGAGGAATATAAAGAAAAACTTAAAATGATGCCTGTACTTGCTATTGACGAATACATTTCAACAGTAGAAAAGAAACCAGTTATTTTTTTTAAATGAATACCAAGGAAGTCACATAGCCGAACGAAAGAAAAAAAAACAAACAAAACAAAAACGTGCTTGCAAAAAAAAACCCAGCACAAAAAGTACTTTTCACTTTTAATCTTCAGCTTAAATGCATGAATTTTCAGAAGCCATGCAGTCCAGATTAGCCTCAGGCAGAGCAAACATGGCATTTCAGCTCCAAAATTCACAAATTTAAACTGGGAATGGCGGGAGAAGGCAAAAAAAATGTTTTCACAAAAAGTCAAACTCTACATGCATGATCCTAGGATCTTCAAACGGATTTGAACTTTGCACTTCACACTTTCGCAACACATTCGTGTCTAGGGGCCCAAAAATTCAATCAAAATCAACAACAGTACAATTTATTACTAAAAAAATCAACATTACAAGCTTAGAATATAATAATAACATTCATGGAATACGATACTGTTCAACTGTATATAATGTACAATGCATAGTAGCTGTATTTAATAGAAACTACTACTGCAATTAGCATATAAAATGCCATATATAAAACGTTGGTTTTAGCCAACAAATGTATTAAAACAAATTTGGTAAGTGCTCACTTTTGGTATTTTAAACTTTTGAATCGAAGAGAATTTGTTTAAAATTGCACTTAATATTCTAAATAAAGTCGACTATCGTTTGTAAAATCAAAATCATGTAGAAATTATATAACACACAAATTTTGCAGCAAAATACTTTTGCAGCCATTTCTTAGCAATAATTGCACTGTATGAAAAGAACCTCCCCTTCAAAGAAAGCAAACAGGGTTGAGGGAGGAGGAACGCATCAGCTCAGACAGAGGCTTGCACCTGCCTTTATATGGGTGTGGGCGAAGCTGAATGGAGCATGAGGAGGGGTGTAAAGGGGAGGTGGGGCGGGTCTACAGGTCTGCGGCGGGCAGGTGGCTGAAGCCCTGCGTGAGTTTGGAGAGTACGCGGGCCAGCGCCCTGTTCTCTGCCTGCAAACGCTCATTATACTGGCGCAGAGACTGCACCTGCTTTACCAGAGGAAGGTTCTACAAGAGAAGAAATAACACACAGACAACAAGAACGATAGAGGAGAAGAAACGAGACACATCAGACAAAAGTAAAAGAATGGAAGAACGTGTAAGAGAAATACGATGCAGACAGGAAGAGTAAGAATATGGCATCACAAAAAAAAAGTAAGCCGAAAATAAAGATGTATGGAAAACAGTATGTCGTACAGTGTAATGGAAAGCCATAGTGCGAAATAAAGATGAATTCAAATCAAAGATAAAAAAAGATCAGTGACATCGTTCCTTTAAATAGCATCTTTGTAACCAACGCAAATGTGCGAGAACAAAAAAAGTTGCCAACTGTGCTTATCATATTCAGGTATTAGAATATACAGAACATTATATAAAGCATGCACAATATCACAGCCTTGCATTTATTGGATAACAGACCAAAATGCAGATCATCTCTTTTGTCCCATAAAATTAACTGTAGAACTGTGACGTATGCCTATGTTTTGCAAGGATGTCACGTAAACTAAAGGGTGCTGGGTAGTTGTAAAAAACCTGATAAATCCCAGCCCACCTTTGCTGTTTTCATTTCCAAAAGAAACTGTTTTCATCGCACTACGTTAGGGGGTCTTGAATCAAAATCCAAGTCTAAAAATGAGTATTTCACTTTCCTAGTGGTTATTATTGTCTACTTATTGACAGTGGAGTTCGAACTACAACAATTAACTCATGTCTGATATTGAGAGACATTTGAGGTTCGTATAAAACATGCCAAAGTTTGAATGTCAGGATAGATATTCTCAACACATCGATTTTTGTGACTAAACGCACACAAGCACATTTTGTCAAGTAAAAATACCTTTAATTCCTCCTCCATTTCAGAGATCTTCCTTTCTAGAGCTCTTCTTTCCTGAGGACACACACATGTAGACATAAGTTAGCACACATGCTCATAAAACACACTGTTTCACTTTACAGAAAGGTACACACAGAAGATCAAGTGAACGAATGTCAAAACTGAGTGAAGTACGTGAGAAACACAAACTGCTTGGTGAGGCAAAATAAAAGCCAGAGACCTAGTCTGATATATCCAGCACATTAGGAAACAAGTATATGATCGGTATTATAATTGCATAGGTTTTGTGGTTATGACGCTTTGTGTTTAGTCGCAGCTGATATATGAGTTTGGTTCCAAAATGAGATAACTCACGTTTTTTTTTTAGAAATCATGTTTTTTTACTGTGCATGCTAATAAAATCAATCAAACTGCAGTTGGTTTGTTTTGTTTTAAGTCACAATAACAAAAAAATACAGCAAACTAACACAAAATTAATAAAAAAATGATAAAATAATAAAAAATATGATTTTTGAAATAAAAAAACGGAGTTATCTCATTTTGGAACCAAACTCTTCATATAATAGTCTAGTAAAAATCTCTAGTGAATTGGCAAGTATTGACTGTCATGTGAAAGAGTTTTTAAAGACATTGAAATAGATGATGTGTGCAAACTATAGTGGAGTAACAAGCTAAATATGAATCATTTAGATTTTAGATACAAATGGTGGGAAACTCCAAGTAAGACAGAAAAATGATCATATCACATATTAAAAAAAAAAAGAAAAGTCTCAAATAAGCCAAGGAAAAACATATCAAATTGACAGATGGCTCATACACATGCAAACATAATTTTTTAAACGAGAAACCACACCAAACTCTACTTTTCACACAAAACAGACAGATGTTCACCTTTCCAAGTACTGAAAGGTGACCGTGTGTTGCAGCAGTGACTCAAAACACACAGAGTGAAAAAAGGCTTTTGTGATTGGCTGATGGCACGTGATTAAGCCAATAGCAGAGCTGTAAACACGTTAAACTCAGATTAGACGTTACCAGAAGCACCCGGGTGGGCTCTAGACCTGCCTGCAACCTTCAGACATAAACCAGTTTGGAAGTTACAAACCGTTTGGCCGACAGAGGCCAGGAATAAGCATTTGGATCAGCTAAATCACATTTCGGATCAAGTGATCCGTGATTTCATGCCCTAAACATCTCCAAAATTGTAGAGGTACTGATTAATAATATTCATTAAGGCATTAGTCAAACTTTTTCATGGTAAGACCCCCTTTGTGAAGGATGCACCGCTATGCGCCCCCCCAAATAAAGACTTATAATCTTAAACTTAGAATATATAACCCAAAATATATTCAGATATACAATGCTGGAACATCAATTGGTTTGGTTGTTGGGCTTATTATTCTGATGTTTGGTTGCATCAAATGTATGATACATTTCTGTATATCATAAATTGCCACAAAATCTGTGGACCACCCCCACAACCATCTTGGGGCCCCCCAGTTTGAAAACCACTGCATTAAGGAGCCTTTAATACCTTTAATAGCCTTTGATAAGAATCTAATACCCCATAATCTATAACATGTTATGATTTACAATGATATATACCTGCTCCTCTACCATGGCACTTAAAGTGATAGTTCACCCAAAAATGTTAATTCTGTCATCACCGTTATGACTTTCTTTGTTCCGCAGAACACAGAAGAAGATATTTTGAAGAAAGTTGTTAACTCGCCCCCATTCACTTCTATTGTATGGACACAAAACCAATGCAAGTGAATGGGGGCGAGTTAACAACTTTCTTCAAAATTATTTTGTGTTCTGCAGAACAAAGTAAGTCAAACAGGTTTGAAATTGACAAGAGGGTGAGTAAACAATGTTTCACTTTAAGAGACGGTTTTCAGTAGACATTAAATATCTTTATATGAATTATTCTTACCCTTTTCTCCAACTCCAGCTGTGACCGGTCGGCAAAGCGTTCCTGCCTCTGTAATACAAAATCATTTTTTTTCCACATTCGAATATTGAATATACCTGGGATATTTTTTTCTGTGCTCAAGAATGAATATCCAGCTGAAGTCGAAGAGAGACGTTTTAAAACAGATCTTTCTAAAAAAGGATCTTAACCGAGACTTGAGGAGCAAAACAGAACACGCGAGAAACAGACTCACCTGTGTGGCCTTCTCCAACTGCAGTTTGAGGTCTGCCAACTCAAATTCTGTGTCACGTAACTGAGCTTTCAGTTTTTCGTTGTCACCTATGATCTGCTCATAAAGCTGCGAGCAAAGAAAGTTAGAAGTTAAAGGAGAACAGCGTTTTTATTCATTGTGATGCAGTGAAACGCTGTGAAGTTTGTACCTTTTTATAATCAGTGGTGTCGTCTCTGTGGTGGCGCGAGAACGATCGACGGATCTCTCCTCTGCCGCGGCTACTAGAATCGTAGCGGTCAATGGAGGAAGTGCTAGTAGAAAGCGGTTCATTCCTGAGAAAGAACATGAAGGTGGTCACTTAAATGATCCGCTGCCTGAAGTCAATATGTAAAAACATTGAGTAACAATATATAAAGATGAGATGAGCAGTACATGCCTGGATAGTCTGTCGCTCTGTGGATGTAAAAAAAGAGATAGAGGTTATTATACATCTTTACCTGCTGTTAATCAATCACATGCTCATAATGCATTACTATCCCAGCCGTCTAGACTGCCGGAGCATCTAAAATGCAGATTATCAATTAGTCTGAGATGGATTGTGACGCTCTCATTCCCAACTTTGACGGCCTGCTTAATTTTGCCATTTAATGAGAGTCTGTGTGGGTCAGCAATCTATCATTTACCGCTCTACAGTAAAGGACGTGGTTGAAGGCATCTGGGCGTAATCCAATTTATTTGCTCTCCCTATTAGTCATGTTTCAAAAAAGCAAAGAAAAACTTCGAAGCGAGCGTCACATCGAAAGGTGTTGTTAAAAGGAAGTCAAAGGACACGGGGTTCGTGCTTTCTTTCCGAGAGCTTGTGAGATCTCTTAGCCCCGCAGAGGCTTTTCTCCAGGAATTCCTGAATGGCAGCCAAGACCTCTGTGTCTGTTCTTATTTCCATTGGGATGAAGTCTGAGTCAAGAGTAGGAGACTCCGAGCACACGCAAGGAACGAATTGAATGGCGTACTAACAACTATTTGTTAGATACCGTATCCCACGATGCAATGCCAAATGAAAGAAGCGATATTAAGGGATTTTTAACCATATTTATCCTTTGAGCTCATGAACTTTTCATGTCATTTTATGATTTGTGGACTTTTATATATTTTGACCCGTTATTTGATGGGACTGTTTTATTTTTATTTTTTTTATTATCTATTATCTATGGCTATGTTCATGTCAAGAGGTGTTTAATAATAAAAATTAAACGAGAAAGAATTGTTTAAAATTCATTTTTGAATTAACATTTTCAAAAGTTTCAATAGAATAAAACAAATTCATATTGCGGCTTAAACTGACGATTAAACCTGATTCGTAGTGTGGTCACAATAACAATTTTCTCATGCTAAACACTGCTGCATATTGGTTTGTATACTACTCTTTTTAAATAAGTATGCAGTATACAATACGCCGGTATACCAAACAGAACAAAAATATCGGCTCAACTGTTCTCGCTGACTGCACAAGGCTGGAAACTTTGGGCGGGGAGCCAGTATGAAGCTATACAGAGATAAAGGCTTTAGCTCAGGGCCCGGGCTGTGAGAAGCTCTTAAGCAATGACCCATCTGACAGTGCAGCCCACTTCCTGTAGCTGATAGCCCTGGAAGCATCCAGTAGCACTCAGCTTTGTGTCAGAACTTCATTTTGAATGCAGAGCAGTTCACTGAGAGGAACCATGTGCTTTTAGACTAACAAAAAAACAGCTGCGTAATAAAAAGCTTAAAGCCTCCATCAGACCGTCTTTCATACTTTATAAATACTAATCTAAACAACCAGGAAATGATGCTCAGCTCTACTGGATTCATATCAGAGCTATATTTAAAATGAAGATGTGATGCGGTTAGAAAAGTGTCGAGATCGCACTGTCATTCAAAAATAGTGTCAGCTGGTTTTCATCCTCTGTACAACGGAGATTAAATGGCAACTTCCTGTTCATCTTCCACCGACCCAACCCTCAACAGAGCTACATTTTACTCTTTTGTTTTCCTGATCCTGCTTGATCTCTCTGGCAATTTTAGTTCTGTAACTTTCGTCAGCCCGTTTCCAGTTTTCCGCCCAATGTGTCTGATCTGGTTCCAGGGTTTGCTGGCACAGGATATGCAGGATATTTATCTTATCCTTGATGTGACTCACAATAGTACGGAGTCACACCAATACAAATGCAACGGACAATTCGAGCAAACATTATGCGGTTAAACAAAGCGTGGTTGAGCCACAGCTGATCTAGTCTTTAAGACTTAACATGTGAGTTTATGTAACCAACGACCAATCACAAGTATGTATAATTCATCTATATTTTGGTTCAGTACGGAGGTTGTGACTAATGTTGACGATCATTTTTAAAGATGACTTAAGCTACTGGGACAATTCCAGGAAGTGGGGGTCAGCAGTTATCAGACGAACCGTGATGCGAGCGAATTGTTTGTTCAACTTGTAATGTTCTTTGACTATACTATGGGGCAGCTTCCAGAAAACAACATTTTGTCTTGCCAACATTCAAAGAATGTAATGATGGCTTATAACTGTTCGTTCCGTGGAAATATGCATCTTTGTAAATAATAAAGAAAGGTTCTTTTATTCATTGGTTTCTTTGTGTTTGCAGATGAACTGTGGGTGGAGTGACATTCACCTGTGGCTCTCCTTTAGTGCTCCCTTCTGAATCCGAAGGGTGATCTGGCTCATTTTCATCACTCTGTAAAAAACAAAATAGACAAACACAGTGTGAATTTCACTCACTTTGACTGCAGCTTAACTATGGCAAAAGTCTATGGAAATTGTGCTTTGGACTTAAGATCAAAATTCATTAAACTATGACTGAAGAATGAAGAGCAAGCAAGCAGACCCCTCCAGAAAAAAAAAGTTTTGTCTTGTATGCCAATTGGTAACCAATTTAATTAAACTAAATGCATGCACAAATAGTGATCCTACTTTGGACGACGCCCACTTTCCAACATCCACCGTCTAATAAGCACTACTGGGCCAATGACGTGCCGCACAATAGCCGATTAGTTTAACATGTGCCTTTTGAGTCTGGAAATCCTTGGTCCAGGGTACAAACATACAAGTTTTTAAATGCATTTCTCTTACATCCTGGGTCCAGAAGGATACCCCAGTCGACCGTCGTTTCTCTCGTGGTCGTCTGCGGTCGCGTATGGAGCGTGGCCTGTCTTCACCGTCCCTCTCCTCATCCTTATCTCTTGCGTCAGAGTCTACACATAAAACACACATTTTTGGACTATTACTATTTGATACTATTAATACACTTCCAATGCTGTTAAAAACCCCTGTTCATTTGTTTAAAAATATTGGCTGAGGTTACATAACAAAACCAATCCAGGATAACTGAATGAATGGCATTTTGCAATAACTTTTTTATAATGTAAGTGAGTTTTAACACAACTAGTATGGGAGCTGGCAGCATCGCAAATGAAACATACAGAACTTGGAAGAAACGCTGCAAGCTTTTTTTTCTTAGATAGCATTTGTGCATTTAGCAGATGCTTTAATCCACATTTTATCAGGAACAGAACTTTTAGATTTTGGCATTGTTAGTGCCGTGATCAACCAAGTTAAAGAAAGCGGCCATCTAAAATAAAACTACAAGAAAAGACATTTCATGGGCATAGAAAACCAAATCCTGAGCCAACAATAATAAGAATAAGACCCAGCTACTGTGTAAACGTGGCCTGACGCTTGGCTTAATCAGCCTGCAGCCAAACGAAAGGAAGTTCCTGTCTGCCTTGTCATACCCTGCACTGCCACGAACCCAGATAACTCATTTCCCTTCCTGTTTCACATCATTCGGCGACAGTCAGCATTCAGTTGTGAAAGCTATTGCGTGTGATACCTCGCTCGGTTTCGCGTGTGGAACGGCTGTAGGACGAGGTGAGGCCCGACAGGCTGTTGGGGCGGTTCAGAGAGGAGCTGCTATAGAGGGAAGAGGTGCTGCTAGAGGAAGATGGCAGGGTGGAGGAGGCCGTGATGGTCGAGGCCGAGTTGCTCCGGTACTTCTGGAAAGACCCAAAAAAAGACGTTTTTGGTCAGAAATGGTCATTTGAGACTTAAGTTTTCAAAACACAGCTCCTTGTGCATGAGCAAGTAGTAAATTCTTAGATAACTCAAAACACGGTTTTGACCGATTGAACATTCGATGTCATTTGACTTGTGATTTGTGGAAAAGAAAGACGCCTTCCTCACCTCCTCAAAGCTGCGGTAGCGTGACCTGTAGTCATCCTCCTTGGTCTCCGACTCTTTCTTCTCCTCTTGTTTCTCCTTGTCCTGTTTCTCCTTCTCTTCTTTCTCATCTTCTCGAGGCCGCAAGGGGCGAGTGCGTTCGATGGTCTTCTCTGCCTCGTGGAGATCAGTCAAGGTCACGCCCTGAAAAAAGACAGAAGTAAAAGGTCAAAAAACGTTTCAAGAACTTTTTAAATATCTCAAATAAACTAAAATTTGTATGAGTCTGAGATACAGCTGATTGAAAAACAGTAGCTTTGCCAGATACATTGTTTTCTATTGATGTTGATACACTCGAGCACATTTTCACTATGGCGTTTAAAAAAAACCTGCTATATAAAACTGGTATTTATCTAATTTATTGTACACCCGTAATTTTGGGTGATCTGCGCCACAACCAACAAGGAAACATGGCTTCCCTTTTGGAGAGGAAGCACTCAATTTCCTCTCTATAGTAAATGGTTACTTCTCCCATAAATCCCTGCCAAACTGCAGGGCTCAGACTGTGATACATTTCAGCGAGAATGTCCTGAACTTCAAACTGTACCAGCGACAAAATACTGGTGTGTGCCTAAAGGAAACCTAAAGCTCCCAACAAATCATGTGGCGTGAAAATACTGCACAATGCTTTCTGTTATTAGGCTTATATTCTGTGGAGGTGTTCAGATGGGCAAAAAGACTTGCCTGTGTAGACCTCCTGGTTTGTCGAGCCTGTCTGGATCTGGCTCTCCTCTGAGACTCGGACTCTTCGTCACGCACGGGGGTGAGGTATGATCTATAGATACACAACAAATAAACAAAACAGTCTCCATTAAATACAATGAAACTAGCAGCTGATGCAATGGGATTGTGTTCTCATATTATCATTCTGTCTAGACGCAAGTTAATAAACATGTTTACTAAAATATGAGCCTGATGTGGTTTTGACAGCATTTCCAGGATTCAGGTTGATTATGCGATACGTCATTTTCAATTATTAAACCTTGTATATAATAAACTATAAAAGGAGAATTTTAGCTTTTTGACAGATTTTCATGGTAATGTTTTTTATTAGCCCTCTCATACAGCAGTACTACAATATAGACATGATGTGAAGAGGCATTTGGGTGGTTTTTGCACTGCATGAAGGCACTGCTATTTACAAAGACCAAAACCTGTTTAAATGAAAGGGATAAAAGGTTAAGTCATCCATAGCCGTGTCAACACGCTGGCTTTGAGACAAAATGCCTTACAGGGAGGCGTTTGACGAATGGAGATCCACCCATAGCAGGGTTAAATCAAAATACTTCTGAAAAGCACAGAGAACCAAAACATAATGTTTAATACGCAGCTATGTGGTTTGTACCATTGACGTTTTAATGTGGGCAGAGCTATGCAGTTTGACACAAAAAAAATGGTAACCAAGCAACTGATACAATTTCCTATCCAAATCCATAATATTTTTGAATGTACATTAATATATATAGAAAGTAGTTGTCGACCGATATGGGTTTTTTAATGGCCGATGTTAGTGGCCGATAAGAGACACAAATGCAATAAGGTGAGTAAATGAGAGGACATACAGAAAATAGGTCAAACTAAATGAACAATTATTGTGTATTTCGTGCCTAGTTGGTAACAGACTTGAACACGTAAAAAGGTCCACACATTACATTAGTCGTGGACAGCTAAAACATGGCTTCATATAAAAAATTGTGATTTTAACATATTATCGATACTTACCATACAATTTTTGTATCTCAACCACCTTACACAACCCAATTTTTCTGTGGTCATATTACATAACTTAGTGGAAAATGCTTGGTTTACATCTTAATGGAATTTTCATGAATAAAATACTAATGTGCAGTATTTTCCATTTGTAAAAACATATTAAAATATTTCAAATATCTGCCGATATATCGGTCTATCACTAATAGAAAGTAGATAATATATACTGTTTGGATGTACTTTTTTTAGTGGGGGAAAATCTATTAAATTGAAAAGATTTGACCGCACTAAAATAAACTTTAAAAAACATTATTAAATGAAAAATGATTAAAAATAATTGTATTGAAAATATGCTGTCGTTGTTTATGACACCGTTGTATCATTTAAATAGCTGGATAAGATTATTGTAATAATCGTGATGGTTCTTCTGCAGTGTAGATGCATGTACCTGCGTCTCTCGCGTCCATCAGATCCCAGTATAATTCCAGTAGTGGATGTGGTAGTGGTGGTGGCTGCAGTGTTGATTGTGGGAATAACGGTGGCCGACTCTTTCTCCTTTTCTTTCTCCTTGTCTGCACTTTCTTCCGCCCAATACCTGTTACACGTTCACATTTCACTTACAAGATCTGTTCAAACTGCTTAGATTGTTAAGCTGTCAGTATGTTAATGTGAGACTGTGTGTGTCTTTTACCTGGACAGCAGGCTACGGTGTCCTGTGGGTGAGGTAACAGAGGAGGTGGAGGTCGTCGTGGTGGTGATAGAAGTGGATGAAGAAGTGGAACTTAAAGCATCATCTTGCCTTCTTCCAAACGAGCCGCTACGACAACACAGATATCATTAAGGGGACAAGATGCATCAGAGAGACAGAAAAAAGAATAACTGTCACCCCAGAGGCCCAATGAGCACACATATTCGCGGACAGTCAAAATGACAGAAACCTACACCTGGAACACAAAGACACGTGTGTGTGTGTTTGGGCAGACGGTGGTCAGACAGGTACCTGCGGTGAATGCTGTAAGACTGGTAGGAGGAAGGCTGCTGCCAGGCCTTTGAGTTGTTAGGTTCCAGGCTGGAGGCAGAGGAGGATTTGGCGGGCAGGTCGCGAGAGCTAGACGTGCGGCCTAGCGCTAGCGTGTGTGACGTACTGCCGTGTGGGCATGGCGGGGTGAGAGAGGCGAATTAGCAGGGAGCAGACAAAAGCACACACGTAAAAACATGTAGACAAAACATTACACAAACGTTTAAAGCACTGACTCGCTTGTGAGGGGGCTTGGTTTATATGCAGTATTTTAAGATCACATCGACTGGAATGTAAAACTGGACAAACTAGTCTGCTACAGATAAACCTTAAGGATTGCTTGTAAACAAAAACACCAAGCATGTAGCGCTGCAGCATGCTCATTTAAATAGCCATTTAAAACCAAGTGGCACAAGTGCAGTCATGAAAATTCATTGTTTCACAATGACAGATAAGCGCTCGAGTCATTAGCTTCATTGCGTGGTATGGCAGAAGCTTAGACAAGCACGTGCACGGTAAGAAGACAACTGTTATCCTTTAACAACTATTTAATATGATGTTAATAATGCTATCCTGCTTAAGCTAGTTGTTTGTTAAAGGGGTCATATGGCGCGAATACGTGTTTTTCTGTGACTGGTGTGTTATAAGTTGCCCATGCATGTATTAGACACCTAAAATTACAAGTATTAAAGTGTCGGAACAAAAGATGCATTCTATCTAAAAGCGAATGCTCACCCAGACCTGCCTGAAACTCCTTGTGGCGTTTAATCTAAGTCAGTTCGTGGTATGATTTGACTAACACCGCCCAAAGGTATACGCAAGTAAGGTGGGCGTACCTGTCAGTACAATTGCTTTGGAACCCGATGTTCCAAATATGGTAAGAGGCGTTACATTTCCGTCACACGCTTGCACTATTTGACTACGCACTGGTTAACTGGCCAATCGTGGCACAGCTCACTTTTCAGAGCGATGAGCTTTGTAAAACTTCTGTGCGTTTTCAGAGAGGCGGGGCAAAGAGGTGATACAAACACGTGTATTTTGATACAATTTAACCTTAAATTCTGTATACACCTTCCGTTACATTTAAAACAAAAGATAATATTAGTTTTAGCCGTGTAAAATGACCCCTTTAATTACTTAGTTAATGTATCTAGGGCTTCAGTCAATGCTTTAAGCTCGGAAAATCGATCGGAAAATGATTAAATTATACTAAATGTAACATTATATAACAAACACACGTCTCACATCGACCTAAAACTTTAACTATATGCATACTGCGCGATTTCAGGAAGTTATATCGTGCAGCCCTAGTCAATACCAGTTTTTATTAAGTAATACCCAGGCGAAAAGGTCAGAGAAGATAGCAACAAGAGCTATCACCATCTCTTCAAGTTAAAAGTGTAAAGAAAATCTTGCAAACTATTGGTTTCAGGTGAATAAAACCAATGTTGTTACTGAGGTAAACGCTAACCTGCGCTGATAGCTGGAGGCTCTGTTTAGCGAGGAGGTTCCGTCGCTGTTCCTCAGGTCTTCTTCCCAGCGTCTCCTGTTGTAGGAGCCGCTACGTACCAGAGTAGCAGCCGAATCCCTGAGAACCAAAGGCTACTTATTGTACCTCCGTTTCCAAAGTACGAATGTCGACAAATCTTACGCTAACAAACTGGCTCTTCTATCAAAATATTGTTGATCGTAGATAGAACGTAGGAAGTTAGCGAAACCTGCACTGCCAACCTTTAGCTCTAAATTATATGAAGTATTTCACAAAACAGATTTGCGCTCCAAGGGCGCAGCAGCTGCGAATGCCACAAACACATGCGAGATTTGAGCTTGTGCTTCTCACACCGCATCACGCAACATGGAGCAGCTGGAGATGCTGTCAGCAGTGCATAAAAAGCATGTTTTTTCTGTACCTGTTCTCCTTCTCGTCGATATCTGACGTGCTGACGTGTCTTTTTGGTGGGATGCTGGGTGCAACATATGCCAGCCGTGTCTTTTCCTTCTCCTGTTGTCAACAAAATAAAGCAGAAACTGCATTACTCGAGCCACATTTCTGTGACAATATGGCACAAAGGCTGAACGTTGCAAACTCGGGACATTCTCTACAATCTGTGCTATACTACAACAAAACTCCAGCTGACCTTTTCCTTGTCCTTGTTGTCGAGTGAGGATGAGAGGCGAGGAGAAGAGGCAGACCGCATAACCCCAGCGGTATCCTTCTCTTTCTGTGCTTCTTTAGTTGTGCTGATTTCCGCCAGCGCTCCGTAACTTCCGGTTTTCCGCAGGCCCAGTCGCCACGACGAAGGAGACTCATCCTTCCTCTCCTCATCTTTAGGAGACACCTTCCTCTCCTCCTCTTTAGGAGACACCTTCCCCGCAGGTGTGCTCACCTGAGGGAGTAAAGAAAGATGGGGTGAGATGAGAGCATCAACTCTGAACATGTTTGATTTGGGAATCGGGTATGACCAACATTTTTATAGTAAAGCAAATACATCACAGTCCAAGAAAGGAATGTTTACTTCCCAGGTGGTGATAGACTTATTAGATTCATTTCTGCAAAAGCAGGACATACATAAAGGAACAGTGGACAGTGGGTGACAAAACATATTAATATAACAAATAAAATCAACTGTAAACTGTATTTCTGTGAAAAAAATATTAGGATTAATATTTGCATGCTGAATTTATATCTAGACTTTTGTTAAAATGTGTAAAAATTAAGTATGCCATGGAAACCCTTATCAAAAGCATAAGTTTAAACAAAATAAATACTTTTTTCTCAATTTTATTCATTTTTAAACGCACAATTACTATTTGTTGTGACAGATTAAATCTGTTTACATTTATATACAACATGATTCAGCAATATCAATGATAATTCTATAATATTTATTTATTATATTTATGTTGCCTATTGCCGATTTTAAATGTTTAATTAAAAAAAAACAAATTTCAAGACATGCAAATTTCAGTCAAGATGTTAGTTATTGCCAACATACAAACCCTATTAGGATTTAGCATCACAGATAAATCCCATTTTATTCAAACTTAATGACACACATGGCACCCTGTAATGTCAAGTCCACCACATTCAGGTGTAAAACAATAAAACACATATTTTTCGGCAACACGTTTAGCAAACGGCACGCAATCACAGCCGCGACTGACAGCAACAACACCATGCAGTGAGCCAGTGACGGGAAGAATCTGATTGGTTAGGCACACGGTCATGTGGGGAACATGTAGGTGTGGGACGGTGGGGGAGTGGAATCACAGGGCTGAACACACCGAGGTCTCACCATCGCTTTTTTGGGCACAAGTGAAATGCCAGTTTTGCGCAAGCCTTGACGCCACAACGCGGGACAGCCCGGCTCCCCCCCAGGCATTAGGGCGGTAATGTTATCAGACTAAAGCCATCCAAGACAACAGCAATGATGAGCAGAGAGAAAGAAAGAGATGGTTGTGGAGAAATCAGAAAGAAAAAAGGAATAAGGAACCTCTGCATGAAAGAAATCAAGTAGCGGTAGCAAAGAAAATAGATACGTTATGATGCACAAGTGACACAAAAAGGAAGCCCGGGAAGTCAGTCACAGCGTATGTTTTGGGTGCTCCCATCATTAAGCAGACAAAACTAGAGTTTTGAAAATGCAAACTTATATTTATGTCAAAAAGCAAACAAAGCACTATAACCATCATTATAATAATGAATGATTTAAAAATTAAAAACAGAACTAAAATCAAAACTGACATTTTTATAAATGATGCCCCACGTACTACAAGAATAAGGACTTCTCCTCAGAAATGTATTCCATGTGCATTAATGTGATAGTTCACCCAAAATGAAAATCCTGTCATCATTTACTCACCCTCAAGTTGATCCAAACCTGTACACGTTTCTTTGTACTGCTGAACACAAAGAAAGATATTTGGAAGAATGTCAGCAATTTTCAGTTCTGGAGCATCTTTAAATTTTTTTTGCCCCAGAATGGTTTGCTTTCCTGCACGCTTCAAAATATCTAATTTTGTGTTCAACGGAACAATAAAAAACTACTATGGTAGTAGTCAATGATCTCCGATAACTGAAAATTGCTAGCATTCTTCCAAATATCTTTCTTTGTGTTCATCCGAACAAAGACATTAATATAGTTTGGAACAACTTGAGGGTGAGTAAATGATGACAGAATTTTCATTTTGGGTGAACTACCCCTTTAAAAAGACATATACAAGAAAAGTAAAAAATTTGTTGAATTTTGTGATACCTAAATCAATTTTTATTCAATATTTCAAAACACAGAAGCGATGAAATTCTCCCACTACCCAGCAGAGGGCAGCAGGCTCTTGGTTATAAAGGCATGGAGGACATTTTCCAAGAAAAGAAACAGAATGAATTGGACATTGCTGCTTCTGAACACACAGATAACCAGACTACTTAGAGTTTTGCATGATGCACTGTGTGTGTTATAATAATTAATAACATTAAGTCTTCAAATGCTGCTAACACGCTTTGTCCTGTAATTACATTTGAGCAATTTATACTTCTAAGGAGAATCCCTTTGATATGCAGAAACACAGCAACAGACGGCAAAAAAAAGAGGAAGGGACGATCGCACTTGGAGGGAAGAGCGCGTACCTTTTTGGTAGGTGAGGTGGGGGTGGTCACCTGGTTGGCTGGGGTTGTTGGAGATGTGACGGTGATGCTAGTAGGCGCGGGTGCAGGTGTACTGTTGGTATTGCTCGTGGGAACAGAAGGCTTTGTCTTGTCTGAAAAAACAGTGGTTTTCGCAGTTACATAGGAAGTGCACGTGATTGTCAATATTATTTTAATATCATAGCCTTGCAATAGCAGGTACATCTATAAGGGAGGGGAAACAGCAGGGACATGGCAATATGATCCCTGAGATGTGATACAATAACATCGTGATTCATCATGTTGAGGGTATAGTTATTTCAAAACTGTAATGTACCACGGCCTTTTGTTACAGTTTTCCATGAACTTGAGTGCTTCAAACTTGAGTGCTTCACAAAATTGTAATCTTAAATTTGGATTTAGGTTAAATAAAAGAGAAATGTGTGCATTGACGTAATGCTATAGTACGTTTTAACTTCTGTTGTCTTCTTTTTTTTATTCTTTTAAAAAGTATAACTATTAACAAAAATACTTATAGTCAAAGCAAAAAACGGCAAAAAATAAATAAACAGCAAAAACTTTTTTTTAATAAATACAATATCCTGCCTCTGCCTGCATATACTGTATAAGCTTTTGAACGTCTACACACCTGCTTCATTTTCAGACTCGGAGTCTTCCTCCTCCTCTTCTTCGCTGGAGCAGCTGGACTCGTCCTTCTTTCCTTCCCCCTCTTCTTCATCCACCTTCTCCCCCTCCAGAGTCTCGATTCTTGGGGCGGTTTTCTCTTCCTCCAAAAGCATTTCTTTACTGAAGCAAAACGTCACACAACGGTTAGGCACAAATTACCTTTAACCTGTGATTTTGGCAGAATAAAAATACGGACAACAACTCAAAATGATGTTCTGCTTTGTTTTTTATACCATATACAAGCGTTTTTAGCGGTTTATTCCATCAACACTACTGTACCATTATGTTGTCGAGTCATTCGGTCGCATCACACTGTTATGAAAGGGCTCTAGGACTGTTTATTGGCAGAGGCAAGACATCAACATAGCAAATCGATTGCATTAAGACGGTGCTCTAGAGAGCAGTAGCCATTTACCTCTTCTGTGGTTTCACAGATGGATTATTGTCCCCAGTGGTGGTAGTTTCTATCAAAGGAGACTTCTTAACATCCTTCTTTTCACTAAGAAGCTGACAGAAAAAAACGTTTATCAGTTCACACCTGACACCCTAAGGCTATAGCACAAAGCTGAATTCTGTTAAGCTCATGCAAAAGCCAAAGAGTTTACCAGATTTTGTTTCTTTTGGAGCTCCTCCAAATAGCTTATGACATCTTCATCAGCAACATCAAATGCTGTCTGGCCCTGAAAAGGAAAAACGCATGTAACATCAATAAAATAAAATATACCAAATATCAGTTCGCAAGCTATATACGATAACAATAAAACCATACCACTTTATTGACGATATCCATTTCGCACATGTTCTCTACGAGTATTCGACAGGCCTCTTCTTTGCCCCAGTGTGCAGCAGCGTGGAGCGGTGTCCAGCCATCGTAGTCTTTAATATTTATATCATACTTTGCTTGGATTAAAAGCCTACAAGCGGTCGGAGAGACAGAAATAGCAGATGAGATTAGGCAAATCTGGGTTTCTTGGATTTTGGTGCCGCAATCTAAGCTTGGCCCCGTTCGCCAAATGCCTGAATGCATTTGCACAAATGTTCTTCAAATATAAACGCATTATAAACGCCACAGTCATTCAACTTTGACATGTAAAGGCATGTGACGAAAGCGCGCAAACAGCGAGACACAACTACAACAGTACAAGATAATCGGCTCTAATAGAGAGAGTTAAATGGGTTACACCGTCTCGCCCTGTTTATACGAGACATACAGAGTAAAGCAAGAAACTAATGCACCCAAGGACGTCAAAAACACTACAACGTACATCTTTCATTTGACATAATCACCTACAAATCTCTCTTATTGGCACAAAGATACATTGTAGATGTACATTCATTGGACCTTACTTTAAAACCTCCGAGTATCCCTTGGCTGCGGCGACGTGTAGTGCGGTCCCTCCAGACTTGGTGTGCCGGGCGTCATTGATCTGGCCGCTGTTAAGCCACTGTCGCGCATCCCTTAGCATGATCCGCTCCTCCTCTTTCCTGGCCGCCTCGATATCCACGCCTGGAGAAAGATGGAGGGAGGGGCAGGATTAGTGCGGATTCTTAACCTTGCCCGCCTGGCAAAATATCGAAGGCCGACGATAAACAATGGAATTTATGATTCTGCCGGATATAAATAAGTTATGATAAATGATTAACAATATTGATAAATTCACGGGTATGATAAACGTGTGAAGAATTCAAAACAGCCCATTGCGTAATATTTGGCTCCAGTTAATAGAGAAACGTGAGAAAAGATCACGTACCTGTAATACAAATATTGAATTTTGACTGGATTTTTAGGTCTTCAAATAATTCATTATCAAATTAAGTTTAAGCCATTTTTCATAGAAATGTACAAAACCATCTTTAAATGTCTTATTAATTACTATCCACAACAACAAAAAAAGCGTCATGAGAATGTGTGCTTCCTAAAAAGTGCCAGAACTGTATCACTACCAAAAATATTCTGAGCATACTTGGATTCATTTTATTGTTCCCAAGCAATGCTGTCCACACTGGAAGATTGCCAAATGGGTCACTGTGCCTCTACTTTATATACCCTGACTTGTGCACAGGCATGTAGAGACCTGAAAGCATGACGTGACACAGGAAACAACAAAAGACACTTAAGAGTATATGACTTTGAAGTGAGCATGTTTCACAATGCTTAGCAACATCTACACTGAACAGAGACAACAGAGCTGTGTTTGAAAATAAGCATCAAAACATGCTTACTAATTTACAAAAACAAATCTTGAAGCAAACATTTTTTTCGCCCCCTGGTACAAAGGTTTTCAATTATCAAAATAATGAATAATAAACACCATACAAATGTTTGCGTAGCTTCATTTGCCAGATCATAAAAAAGTATTAGCTATTAATAAAACAATTAATCATTGTATTTAATAATAACAGCGTTTTATTTAATAACAATAATGAACATTAAAGGATGTCTCAGATTACAAGTAAAAACTTGAAAGGCATGCTTGTCCCTTATATGGATAAACGTCCAGCTGAATTGCCGGCAGGTGCTGCTGCCAGCGGAGGTGAACTGTGACGTGAACAAAGTGACAGATTCTGATCAGTTTAGCTGAAGGGGGAGGCCCAAATTTGATATGGACGTAAGCCAGCGGCACATTAGACAGGGCTCTGGGACAGAGATCTTCCTCTGAAGGAATTCCTGGGCCAATTCCACAACAGAGCAGTACTTGTGTTGCAACTAATGTCTGGTCGTAGGAAGGAATTAGGAGTTACGGCAAGTGTCTGTCCATCCTTCAAGTGACGTATCAGAGCCTTTTCTGGGATGATTTAGGTTGGTATGGGTCATTGAACGGGTGTAGTTCACTTTTTGCTGATACATGAGAGCAGGTGACGTCATCCCGTTTTTAACCATTCAATTTTCACTTAACGCCTGAATTTGTTTTTGTTGCAGCTATTAAACTGTTTATGTTATGCTTTCAACTAAATGTTTCTGCTAAATAAAGCAAATGAGACGAAAGAGGCTGTGAAGTGCATGCAAAACCACCGCCTGTTCCAGAATGCTAGCCATACAAGTGGCTGGCACAAAGTCAATAGGGTCGAATGTTGTTTGGTCAGATTTACATTTATGCATCAGGCGGACGCTTTTATCCAAAGCGTCTTACATTGCATTCTATTATACATTTGTATCAAAGTATGTGCAATCCTTGGGATCGAACCCATGCGGCTATCAAGATTCTTCAAAATATATTATTTTGTGTTGTCCAAAAGAAAGCCAAACTGGTTGTAATGACATGATGCCAAAATAAGATATTTTGAAGAATGTTAGTAGCCAAACAACACTGGACCTCATTGACTTCCATTGCATGGACATAAAGCATTTCTCAAAATATATAATTTTGTGTTCCAAAGATACACAAGTATTACAGAGTTTTATACAGAATACACTTTTTTTATTTTTGGGTGATTTATCCCTTTCACAGAACTACATATGCGTCATTCATGTGACCTATAACTCTCCATACAATCATCAGTTATTTCTTTATGTCTGTGTTGACAACAGAACCACCATTCTTCTTCAACACAGGCTGAACAGATGCCAATACCCCATCTTCAGGCTCTTATAATGTAGTTTACTCAAAATGGCGAGTACGTAGAGATGTCACTGTTGGTTCTGCTGATTCAACACAGCCTATGGTGGCAAAAACAGCTTTGCTTTGTCTTTCCTTCGTAATACGTTGGAGTGCACTCCGTAACAGACAGCTGAAGAGCATAATGGCTCTTTTTTCTCCAACTGAAAGACCACGTTACAAGGCAAGCAGGTAGAACAAAAGTGCTCTCTGAGTGCCTGGTGAATATAAAAAGCGAGAGAAGAATTGACCTCCACAAGAGCCCTGAACAACAGCCGAGTGCTTTGGCTGGCAGCGACCCAGCTCGGGTTTACACCTAAAACACAAGCTGTCGATCAATCGGTGAGAAGTGTTCTTTTACATAAACAGTTTAGGTCACCCCCACAGCAAATGCCAGTTTTCAGTAAGATTATGTCACAGACTACGATTGAGGTAGTGACTGAGTGGCATGCGGTTTTCCAGGCAGTTACCGCAGGAAAAGACCGTTCCTTTGGTTAGGGAATGGAGGGATCACCTGATTTTCGTAAAAAGAGAGAGAGAGAGTTTAACCTCATGACTGGAATCTCATTTGAAGGCAATAGAGAAGGGGAGTGAAAGAAACGATAATCACATTACAAGAGGTAGAGGGAATTACACAACGTTGACTGTTACATAAGACCATATCTAAGTTGAGAATAGAGCTCTAACGTCTTATATTGCAATACGTGAGGAGTAAAGCTTTGTTCGTGCTATAATGCGGCGCTGGAAGATCAAGTCTGACCACCAGAGAAGCCTCCTTGATCAGATAGAGAACGTTGATCCACCTCAGCTGTTCAAACATTAGGTTATGACTTCTTAAATCCCAAGTCTGTGCAGACAGCATGCAACGCATGTACCACTGGGTGTTGGAGGTCCGCAGGGTTGTATCTGTCATCCATGCTGACACCTTTTCCTTCAAACCTCAGATGAAATTTGACAGATGCATTGGTTGGGCCACACTGGATGAGTGTGAGCGGGGTACATTAAAGGCAAATTGTTATACATAAATACGACATCCTAACAAATAGCAGCAATTGTTAACAAATTCATACTTTATATTAAGCCTTTAGGAGCGAAAGAGTAATAAGGATGGGCTCTGACTACAACTCAACCTCAGTGTTTGCTCTCTAAGCTTTTCACCACTTCTTTCCACATGCCAAGACGCAGCTCATGTTTCTGCGGCTACTGTGGGCCAGCAGCTGGCCAAAACCACAGAGACACAACTAATAGAGGCCTTTGATGGAAGCTTGGTGGTCTGAAGTAGACTAACACTATTGGTGTGTACTGGTTGACCAGTATGAGATTTTGAGGATATCTGGTATAACTCATTATCCATTGTCCAAAACTATGTATAGGAATTGATTCATGCCCAATTTTTTGCTTAATGTCAACAGACACGGTAATGTTATATGCCAATACGGGACAATTACGATGACGATTCTCTAGCTAATGCCACGTTCACACTAGTTTCAACTAGTTTTCTCTGAGGGCCAGATTCCAGGGGCCAGTTTTTTACCATGTCCTCATTTGTATTTCTGTTTTTTATTGCATTTTGTTCCTATACTGTTTTTGTTGCTGGTACTTAGGCCTATTGTTAAAAATAAAAACATGCACCAAATATTGCATCCAGTATTTTTGCCTTTTCATCATATTTAATTCAAAGGGATATTGTCTTTTTAGTTGAATTTTATATTCCTTAATGCATTAGTTTACCCCAAAATGAAGTAGTTGTTCATTTACTCACCCCAGTCCCCTAATAGGCTACATCCAATATGTGGGTGGCATTGTTTTTTCAAGAAGATGTTTATGAAGATATTTGGTTGAATTAATGAAAACGCTAATACATTCGACACAAAAGTAATCCCTGCCCTTGTGACATTTAACTGCCGTCTTATAAAGCAAATCAATTGATCTGTGCAAGAAACTAAACACTATTATCGCATCTTCGGGTAAATTCCAATCGCATTCATGTGCCCCACACACTTAGAAGTGTGGATCCTTTGTAGTGCGAGTTCTGGAGGGAGATGAGCAGCTGTGTTTCGTAAATATAGCCGTTTAAATCATACATAAGGAATGCAGTAATAAAACCAACACAGTTTTTCCCTTATATGAGACAACTGTTCACGTGGTGTACCCTTCCTGCAGTTACTTTCAAGGGCACAAGACGCATTTAGAATGCGACCTATGGCGCGCGCATACCGACTGCCTGTGGCTGTGGATTGCCGATTATAACGTTGTAAATAACAAAGTATCATCTTTACTTGTATTGAATGTAGCAGAAACATTGTACAAATTGTTCAGTATTATTATTACTATTAGTATTTCCTCCAACTGAAAGGTCAAGCCGTGACATACTGATTCCAGTGTTTCCCTCTGTTTATCGATTTGTTATTATAGATTAATGCTTAAATGCTACACTTCCATAGCCAGGGACCCTCCCCTGAGCCAATGCAGTCTCTATTATCTGATGCTAAAACATCCCAGTGAACCAAGAAAGTTTATGTTCCCTCAGGCTGTTAGCACATGTCTGAACAGGGCCTATCACAACCAGCAGGGATCCATATCATCCTCTAAAGAATGACAAAAGCCAAAAATAGAAGAACACTTCCATCTAGTTTAGGATCATAACAATGGGCAGCAGGTTAAATAGATTATGTTTCTCTAATATGCAAGGCTCCCCACTTTAGCAGGCCAGGCTGCATTGCTCAGTTGACTCCCTAAATCCTTTACGACTCCGCACACGCATGATATACCTCGGACATAAAGTACCCAGTCGGGTCAACGGGCAGGTTAAGAGTGGACGTGGAAGAAAGGGCGTTTGTTGCATTACTGGTTGAGCGTATCTCTAATATTCGTTGCGAGTCAGTGCACCCACTTGGAGTTTCGCCAAGACTTCCGAATTTGACTTGAGTACAGCTGGGAAACTTTAGCGTGGAACGGATATCAGCCCTGATCGTCCCAGCGAGGCAGTCTGACTCAATGAAACGAATGTTATGTCAGAAAGCAATGATCTCAGCTGCGGCGTGACGTGGACGTGACACTAATCCTCGAACACCTTGCACATGCCAAATCAGGTGTGTGACTGTCAGCAAAGATGATGTAGACAAAGATGATCTTGGTGTAGATAACAGTACCTTGCCGGTTGATCTCGTTTTTCAGAAGCTCCTCCATGGCTTCCTCCTCTGCGATATCCAATGGTGTTTCTCCCTCACTGTTTACAACACCGACTTGGCCGCCTTGACTGATAAGATACCTGCAAAGACATGACAAGAGGTTTAACCAAGTCAACAGGTGCGATTACAACAACCGCTCCAAATCTGTCAATTTAACTGACAATTGCTTGTGTGCGTTTTCTTGGGAGGCAAAATAATGACCATATGTGAATGCCCAGAGGATCTCTTTACGGAAATCGCGAGCACTTGAGTGGCAATTTGCTCCTTATAATCAAAATAAATTCTGTGAAGTGGTTCTCAACTTCTGTTATTGGTTAACGGCTTGGAACCATGTCACGGAGTACAAAGCTTGAAATCTGGAGGAGTGGAGGACTGTTTTAGCATTGACCTAAGCAAGGTCAAAACAAAGTGCCCTTGCTAACCTTTCTGCATACGTGTCAGATACAAGAACCACACACTTGCATGTGCAAGTATTTACTCTGGGAGAATAAATTTAAAAAAATTATTTCTTCAGCAAATGCAAGGAATTGTTATGAAAACAACCATTACACATGAAAACATTTCATATCAGTTGAAGCAGTTTCTAATAAAACAAAAGAAAATGTGCAATTCCGAAGGTTGCTTGTTGTTCTACATTAAGGCAAATGCTGGGAATATTCTCTATGCTGAGAATATTTAAGAGACAAGATCAATGTGTTCGTCTCAAATGCGACTGAATCTTTTCTAACCTAGTTGCCATTAGTGACTTTTTTGGTGATATGTGGCCAGAATTGTCTTGGTCATAAAGTTTAGACTAGAGCATGACTTTCTAAACTATTTACACTGCAACACATTGTTAACATGTACAGTAAGCTAAGAAGTGACAAATATGATTATTATACCGAAACCATATGATTACAAAATGCGAGCTTTTTGTAGGGCTACACCAACTGTAGTATGAAGTCAATGGTAGCATCAGAACACATTTACATTTATGTATTTGACAGACGCCTTTATCCAAAGTTAGGGGCTCCCAATTTATCGCGATTACTCACAATAAAATGTGTGTAATAAAATAAAAATTCAGTGTGTTATCATTTTACATTATTGTGATCTCAGTATTGGCCAAAATAATAGTGATTATGTTTTTCCTCCTAATCCAACAGCCCTATCCAAAGTGACTTACAGACAGTGGATTTAAAGTGGACATTTTATGTTGTTTCTGAGGGACAACATGACTTTTGCAATGATAGCACAATGCTCTACAAACTGAGCTACAAGAACACTGAATAGAAAAGAAAAACAAGCTTGTTATGATATGATATGAGCCCCCAGGATCTTTGATAAAACATGATTTAGGTTGGTAGTTTGCAAGAAAGTTAACAAATGAGGAATATGGGTCACCGTGATATTTCTCTTTCTGTGATATCTCTTAATGTCTAATAAGGGAGTAGGTTTTACATTGCAGTCGTTTAACGTTTATTTGGTAAACCCTTTGCTAATTCAAGGTTCTAGAAACATTAGCTCTACCAACACATACAAAACAGTCCAGAATTTTTACAATATTCAGGACATAAGAAGCTTGTTCTGTTTAACTGTTTGCCCTATTTTAAAAGACAGCTGATATTTTCTCTAGAGTCCTGTGTTCCCTAAACAAATCTCAACACTCTAATATAACCTAAGTGCAAATTCATATTAAAACTTTCACTTTACCAACACAACCAACAATGCACCCACACATACACTAATAAAAAAATATTTCTTAACAAAAGTTCTGAAGCTGCACCCAAGGCATAATACATAAAATGGTATACATAATACCTGGCATACATAAAATCCTGACAAGAGCAGAGAAAAAAATAACTTGGTTAATTTGAAAAAAGATGAAAATATGCAAATCTATGAACTAGGTAGGTGTTAATCCGGTGTCTTGAAGCCTAGGCTGACCTCTTGACCAGGTTACACATAGCTGACAAAATCCTCTATTAACAGATGAACTTCCAAGACGACACAAAATGGACAAACCACCACGCAAATATATCATCACATACTTCGGCTGAACATCTTGCTATTCCTATTTTCTGTTGAGTGGAAACAACACTTACTCAGCGATGTCGAGGTATCCGCAGGAGGCAGCGGCGTGAAGGGGGATCCAGCCCTCATTGTCGGGCTGGTTGATGCAGGCCCCGTGTTCCACCAGGAAGGTCACCATGTCCACATTATCATCTATGCAGGCCTGGAAACAAGAAGATAGATATTAGCATCGAAAAGCATGTCCTATCCAAGCTGTTTATTCTCTCAATGATTTGAACGTGCTATTACAAACCACAACTACAGGGTGCACTATTGCAAGGTGCCAAAAAGACCACAGAAAAGTGACACCCT
This sequence comes from Triplophysa siluroides, assembly GCA_006030095.1. NCBI lineage: Eukaryota > Metazoa > Chordata > Actinopteri > Cypriniformes > Nemacheilidae > Triplophysa > Triplophysa siluroides. The sequence continues at coordinate 1,882,728 of VCII01000691.1, forward strand.
CTATGACTACAACACAGCACAATTTATATGGACTCTTGGTCAGCTGACTACAATACACTTTTTTACAACCCCTATGAATTATTTTCTATAAACATTTTACCAAACAGCTGAAAGACAGTTATGATCACACTAACTATCTGATATTCTGAGGGGCCATTTCAGTGTCCATCACAAGACTTAGACACCTCAATGTAAACTCACAACCTTGAGTCCCGTCCAACTATCCTTGTCCTCCTCTTGAACGCCTGCCCATTAATTCTCCTGTTCTTACTACTGGTTGCTATGACAATACCATAGACAAAGAAGAAAAACACACAAACCAGCCTCACGTTCAGGGCACACGACTATCTGGTTGAAATCCTTGCCCAAATTTGGGCTGTTTACAGTACCGCAGTAGAAACGTGTGGGCTTCTTATCAAGGACTTGTCAAGCTAGTGGTAAAGAAAATCAGGACTGTCCAAACAGCTAACTTGCAGTCTTTTTGAACAACTTTACAAGTCAGATGTGGATTGAGGCCGCTTTTGAGATGGTCTCGGAGATGCTCGGTAAAAGCCAATATTTGCCTGACTACACATGTTGGATAGTTTGACAACTAGGCATTGGAAAGACTTTGTAAAGAAGAACAAAATGTGGATCATTTGGAGACAGAATGCACGTATTCGAGACCTCATTTCATTCGTTCCAATTTAGGCAAACGTGTCCTAGCCAATTTCTTGAGGCAACAAAGTCTTCCCCAAAACACAATTTATTGTAAGCCTAACCCAGTAGTTCCCACAGGCCAAAAAAAAGGCAATCCCTTAATGGCCGTAATTGTTCAGACCCGACAGGTGTGAGAAGCCGTGACCACGTTAGGGAATGCGAATTCGGACTTTGAGCTTCGAGACAAGGTACAGGAAAGAAAACTCAAAGGAACTTAAAACTAATTCTGTAAAGTGCCTTGGTCTACTTGAGCACTCGTGTGCAGTACAAGCAGAAGTAAATTATTTTCCCAACATTAGCAAGCAAAGCAATACATTTACATTTATTCGTTTGGCAGACGCTTTTATCCACAGAGACTTACAAGTAGGAAAGCATATAAACATTTTGTCAATAAGAACATCGACCGTGTGTAATGAAGAGAGATTTGGCATAGAGATTTGCCATACAGGCGTCAAACAGACCCAGACAGACGGCTGAAGGGTGGTTTTAATTTTGATGGTTGCACGACAAGCACAGAAGAGACATCTGGGAGCTTATCCGACTATTAATGTTAGCAATAATAGCCAGGATCGCATTCAAATCCCTCTCACCAATGGACACGGACAGGCACATACAGAGACCGCAGACGTGTCGACCTAATAGCTAACAAGTTGTCACGTCTCCATTCAAACCTGTTTGGCAAGAGCTGGAGAGAAGCACCGATAAGCAAAAGACACAAGGTCATGTAGAGCCCAACCTGCACAAGTGTGGTCAGGCATAACAGAGCATTAGCTAAAAGGTCGGAAAGAGCTAAATCAAGGTGTTCAAAAAACCTAGAAGCTAAAAACATTTAAAAAAAGATTTTTGTATGTATTTTAGAAAAGCAACAGCGCACATGTCTGCAACAAGCTGTGCGATGTATCATTTATAGCCGCAGCACAAATGGTGCAGGTTAAGCGTCGAAATGAGCAATGACAAGTGATGCTTCCTTTTCAAGCATAACTGTTGGACTGAGAGGTCACTGAAAGATCTCCAAAATGGCCACTTAACAGGAAAAGAAACAACAATGACGGTGTCTATTTATTGAAAAGAAAAGCTCTTTTCAATACTTTGTATACAGTATTTAATACTTTTTTATTATTTAATACTTTTTTAAGAGCAAAAAAGATAACACTGAAGTACTTAGAACAAATGCCCATTTAACAAGTTGCGTGAACCATTATTTTCAACAAAAAAAAGAAAAGAGTAAAACTCTTTTTTGTAATCAGCATAATGCTACATTAGACATGGATCTGATCTATGACGCGCAGCTATAAATAAAGGGTTTTACACAAAATGACACAGACCTAGTCTCGGTTTTGCTCACAGCCAATGCCACAGATACAAGTAGTTTTGTTTTGAATTGGAGGCAAAGGTACTGCTTCCCATTTCTCGCAGAGATGAAATGGCATGAGAGACAAGCAAGCCACACATGCAGAAATCTGTATGCAGATAGACTATTCCAGCAGCAAAAAGAGATGTTTCTCAGCAGGGGTCAACATGCAATAGACCACAAATCCAGATTAGATACACACCACTAAACAAAAACAAAAAAAAGTTTACTGTACGAACAGAACGAAAACCATTTTATTCACCCACGCCACAGGGTTTCACTTTAGGACAGCTTCAGATGCTTGTGAACTCAGGTCAACAAGGTAGCAGGATAACGCAAATGTTGGGAATGTCAAAAAAACTCTTGGCATTTCAAACCAAAATGACTTTCTTCTGCAGAACACAACAGAAGATATTTCGAAGAATGTTTGAAAATCAAACAATGGCATTACTCACTCACTTCTATTGTAAGGACACAAATCAATGCAAGTTAATGGGTCCCCTCATTGTTCCTTTACCAACATTCTCCAAAATATCTTCCTTCGTGTTCTGCAAAAGTCAAATTAATAGTGGGAAACACATAAAAGACTGACTATGAAGCTCAATCTCAATAAAAACACAATAAAGCTTAAATATGGATCAGATTAGATCTAGAACAACACAGTGCCCATCACATATACAAATTTAATCCTAAAATAACATGGCGAGAGCTCCGGCTACACAGGTCGAGACGGGCAAATCTGTTCTCAGCGCTCGATTGAAACACGCGACTGATGTTCATGCGGATATATGAAGTCTTGCTTGTTTCCATGGAGTGGGCTCAAACAGAAAAAAGGACATGGGTTCGGTCACGTTGCCCCTTTGTAACTAACATAAATAAATACAAGAAGGGAATTCATTTAAAACGCACCATGGTTGTTCCAGCGGCCCCTGGAGACGGACTTTGCCTAGTGGGGAGATGAAAAGAAAATCTTACAGCTGAGGACCACAGGGGGTCTGTCTTCTTGGGATTGCGGTGCTTGTGTTTCAGGACTCTTCGGTTTGGCTTAACCAGTGTGATTCTCATGGCCCTTTATGGTCAAACGCATCAAACACATGATTTCAGACCCCGGAACATAAAGGGAAAACAACTCTGAATCAGCTCACTATATGTCTCCATAATAGGTTAAAGACAGGAGGAGGATTTTCTATTGTTGCTAAGCAACAAAGGTCATTAGACCGCAGTTCATGCGTACTTCATTCTTGACATTTTAGTACAAAATTATTATTTGTGTTACACTGACATCAGATACATCTGGGATGGCATGAGGGTAAGAAATGATGAGAGAACTTTCATATTTGGGCAAACTATTCCTTCCAGGTAAAATATGACCCTAACACGCTTTTTTATTATGCTCATTAACATGTGGATACCAACACTTAGGCCTCATCACCAAATTTTGCAGCAATTTCCTAACATCATCACTTTGTGTATAAACCTTTTTTTATGTAAACCTCCTTCCTTATTGCATTTTGACTGGCGAGCTTGAAAGGTTTACTAACATCATGTCAAATTAACAAAATAAAGCCATAAGAGGTTGACGATACGCTATAAGCAGACAAAAAGTGGATTCCCGACTTTAATTAAATCTATATATCAACCGCAGCAAGACAAACCAAAGCATTACATGCAGTTCAGAAAAAGGACACTGGGCTTTTTCCATACTTAAAAAGGAACTGTGTGTGTACTACACCACTGTTTGTGTGTGAAGCTGCAGCAAACCCGCAAGCGCTTATCTCCCAAGTCATCATGCGAAGAGTTTGGATCTAACTATAGCAGCACTTCACATCAAGGAGAGAAGACACTTGAGGCCTACTCCCCTCTTACTTTACTAGGAGCCCCTGCAGACTTTCAGCTGAAATGTTGCAACCCATTCCCAATATTGCCGTTGTCTTTTACTAGTCATCTACGGGTAAAGAATTAGAAACTTTAGCGTGGAAGAATACATTTATTTTGAAATAACCGTTTGATGATATGTATAGCCCTATAATGTTCAAAACACATCCCAATCCACCTGGGCCACTTTAGAAATGGGTCATTCTGAAATCAGCACATAACTGCACAAACTACAATCATCCCCTTAAAGAGATAGTTCACCCCAAAATGAAAATTCCTTCATTATTAACTCACACTCATGTCATTCCAAACCTGTAAGACATTCCTTCTTATTACGAAAGCAATATAAGATATTGCGAAGAATGCTCCCATTGACTTCCACAAAACCAAAGAGACATTTCTCAAAATATCTGTTGTCTTACAGAGAAGAAATTAGTCATGTGGTTTGGAATGACTAATAAAAAAAAATAATGACTCGCTTTAAAGCTACAGTTTGTAAAAACCGCCGCTATAGGGCGGACGATCAAAACAGCAGCAATAGCGTAGCTTGTTGATGCTGTGAAGGAGCGTGGAATGATGGGATCTGTTGTCTTCAACTCCACCGCTGATGGCCATCAATCACGCGGGAACGAGAAATAATGTTAGCAGATGAGCTCAGGTAAGAAAGTTTTATAAATGTTGCGTATAATTGTGGTCCATAAATAAGTGACTGCTCGAAACAAGCTAGTGGCTTGCTAGATGCTAGACACTACTTCCGCATTTGTCAACGACTCTGCCGTCATGCGGTTTCTACGTCAGTTGAGGCGGTAACAAAGGGTAACGTGGATATGACGCCATTGACAGGTGACTGCACAGCCCCGTGTCACTGTTTAGAATGGCGATTTTCTCACGATTAACAAGTAGTTGGAAACTTTTGAGATATCGTAAGTACTCAGCTGAATCAAATATATAACACCGGCCTAGTGGTTTTTGGATATTTTACTGCAAAATTGTTACAAACTGTACCTTTAATGAATTTTATCTAGTAACAGTTCCTTGCGTTAATAGTAACTTCCGGAAAGAATTGAGAGGCTCCTTGAATCGATATTGCTGTGAAAAAACTTGACTCTCTCTCTCAATGGCTCTGCACCAGTCCACAGAGTTAAGCCACCTACATAAGGGCTTATTTCCATAAAGATATATTAAAGATACAGTACAAAATACTGAGAAGTTGTCTCTTTAAAATTATTTTAGGTCTGGGGGAAATATTCAAATTGATATCTTGCCAAACGTCGATGATATATGAAACGTACCTTGATAATTAAGTTTTCACTCAACAATAACTCATCATCCACTCCTGTAAATCTTTCCTCACTTGTTTCGCAAACTGTCTCCTTTTTAATAATGACAAGTTGCGTTTTGTGCTAACCAGAAGACATAAAGGGGGAGTGAAATGTCCTACTTGTGTGGTCTTCTAATGACAAAAAACATATATACTTTAACAATATTTTATATTCTGTGTCTTGTAATTTCAGCCCAATTATCTTTATACGGTCTAAAATATGATAAACCCCCAGCCATGCTTTATGGTCCTGATAACCTTCTTGCATTGCCCTTCTTGCAATTCATGCAAATAAAGTGAGCATAACCATTAAAACAGATATTACATAACAGCAATGCAATGGCATGGTGTTGGGATATTAACAAGAAAGAGAGAGTCTTAACAGACATAAAGGTGTATGCCACTTTATTGGCTGCAAAACATTTGCATCTGACAAAGCGATCAAGCCCAAAACCAGGCTGTGTGTTAAAAACAGTGCCAACGGTCTGTGGCATTCCCCTGATAAACTGGCCAACTATGCATCCTTCAAAATCGAGTGTCCACAAACACTTTAATCCTTTGAACCTTGATCGAGAACAGCCGCTGTAGAAGGCAACTCCTCGAAAGAGTCTTGAAATTATCCAGATTCTCCCAACAGGCACTTATCCAGCTTTCAGTTTTTTCTAATAATTCTTGCAGCATATTCGCACAAACCAGTCAAAATAACTAGTCTGAAGACAGTAAAGTGAAGTTTAGATGTTTCAACAAAAATGAGATATACAATACTAATTAATAGAAGCTAAATATCATTTAAAGCCAGACAAACTCTGGTTCTAAACAGCAGCGTAATAATTGTTTTATATAAAAAAACAAAGTCAAAAGTAACCCTTTTTTACTTTTGTAAAGTCATAGTTCACCCAAAAATTAAAATGATGTCATCATTTACTCACCCTCTTGTCATTTAAACCTGTATGACTTTCTTTCTTCCGCAGAACACAAAGGAAGATCTTTAAAAAAAAAATCCACTGTACCCCATTTACTTGCATTGGTTTTATGTCCTTACAAGTGAATGGGGTCCAATGCTGTTCGGTTACCCACATTCTTCAAAATATCTTCTTTTGTTTTCCGAGGAAGAAAGAAAGTCATGAAGGTTTGAAATGAAAAGAGGCTGAGTGAATGATGTCAGAATATAATTTTTTGGGTGAACTATCAATTTAAAGTACTAAATAAATACTAAAAAAATAAAGGATTAAACTGCGGTTTAGAACCACTCTTGCAAACCATATGCAAAGCAAATTGTGTTGTCACTGGTTCATTTGCCTCAAAGCAATACATTCTGGCTATATCAAGAACAAAATGAACTTATGTTTAGTATCAACTGGAATACAGGATGCCCTTTGACCATCTGTCACAAAAACCCAAACACAGACCATCAATGGGCTGATTCCTAACAAGAAATAAGACATATTCCTTTTTTATGGGCCAGCATAGGCTAAAGCAATAACAGAAGATAGGGAATACAGTCTAAGGTCAGATAACGTTGCACATGTTTTCTTTACAGGGAAATCTAATTCACTCCCTTATAAAGCAAAAGCGATGATGCTAGGCTGCCTCGCCTGGACGTCAACTCCAATTCTGTCCCTCCCCGGGCAGCTCTCATTTTCTTGAAGCAGAGGCCACCTAGCGAGGCTGCGGTCGGGCCCGGCTCTATCATACCACTGGAGAAATTCCCAGATAAGTAACACTCCACGGCTCAGGGCCAGCCAGAGCTCCGCCTCCACTCCCTACATCACCAACACACAGCCACTTCCACAAAAGGAATTCCTTCTTGCAGTGTGTGTGTCAGTATGTGTGTATGGTTTGAGGCCAAAACAGTAGAAAGACAATTAGCAGGAATGTTTTTTTTTACATTTCATATTAAAGCTTGAAATTTTAAATCAAGTAATAAAAGGTATTTGCTAAAAAGACCTTTTGTAGTAAATAATGCTTAAGAATTTTCTTTCCAAAAATCCTTATTACCATAAAACATGGAGAATTTGTTTTTTTTATACTTTGATAACGCTAAGGTTTCCATTAGTGCAAGACCGTAATTTTACTGTAAACATGTTTTACAATAAAAAAACTATATTAAAAATGTATATGGCATAGTCATGGAAATAATCACAAAGCAAAATTCACAACTAAAGGGTTCATTTTCTTTAAATAAAATGTACATTGTAAAATAATTATTATCTTTTATACTAAAATAACATTGCCCAAGCCAAAATAGAGCCAAGCAAATTGTACTAAAAGCAGCAAATAACTGTTTACAGTGTCAAATATTTATTCTGCTTATGAGATAAAATTTGACCCAGCATGTTGACAGGTTTCACAGATAGTTGACATCAGACAGGGAAAGACAAGAAAAATGCTCCTGCTCTATAGGAGGAGGCCACACTGAGGGGTAAAGCTGAACTGAAAGAGAGAGAGAAACAGAAAGCAAGCCAAAGGGAGCCTGGCCTCGCCAGCCGCCAAATACCATATATGGCCCTGGGATTCCCATGGAAAAAGCAAGAGCAGGATAGAGGCAGAGGGAAAATAAGGAAGAGATTGTAAGTGTATGTTGCACTTCGACTTATGTCCGGCAGCCAAAACAATAGCAGCTGGCAATAAGTAGGTTTGTTTCTGTGAGCCCTTTCCATAGAGGGAGTGGGTGGCTGGTATCGGGCCTAAACCACCAGGGTGAATAGCATGCTTGTATAATGTGCTAGCCTCTCGATGCCCCTGTCCTGGCATTTAGACTATGGATGAAAAAAATGCAGATCATCTGCAACAGTGCCACATTTGTTATGGAAATGTCAAGGGCTGGTCACAATCAAAGCGAATGAAGATCCACTCTTATTGAAATAATAACTATTAGTAACAACAATAAAGTTTTTTAAATCTTTCTTAATTTTAGGAGAATCGCGGAGCATAACACTACTCATACAATAAAGATACAGAGCATTTTCCCTGCTTAAAAACAATAAAACATATTAAAAATTAATTTCAATGTGAAAGCATTGGTGTGGAGGCTAATACAGTTGCTAAAAAGTTACTATAAAGTCTAGCTTACTTTATAGTAGGGCTGGACAATATGGTTAAAATTGAAATACATTCTTCATTTCGGTCAATACGATATAATTTCCGATATGAACAATATTACAAAAAGCAAAATGCAAGATAAGTTGAGAGAGCCATATGATATGAATAATAAAATGATGATCAAAATCATTCTAGAATGCCAGCAGTGTGCAAAACTACAAATGATAAAATCTTCATGTATAGGCCTGTGCCCTCACTTTGCATAAGTATCAAATATTAAAATCATGATTCCAATAAAAGAGAGAATAACTTCTCTAAATGTGCTTCAAAGCGTAATTCCATAACTCCAAAATGTGCTTCAAAGCACAAGCCTCCCATTACTTGACACCTTTTTCTTGAAAGCCTGCTTTTGACATATACATATACATATACATCTAAAATTAATATTCATAATTTATTAAGGTCCACTGAATTTTATGTTAGACTATATTGCATTTTTTCGGTCAAAACTTTATATAAGATTTGCCATGCTCTCCGGCAAGTTGACATTAAGAACCATTTAAATTAGTTTCAGTGTCTTTCATACAGTATGCTTCAGTTTCTTAGCATAAAAAAACGGTACGAAATTTGCCATTCGGACCTCGAAATTGACATTGTGTTTAAACTTGTTCGTGTTTATTTTCCGACAAAACGTGCATTTAAGATGAAATTTGATGATCCGTTATAAATTGTGCATCATTGCTGTCGAACACACCATGAACACAACGGCATTTGATCCTTAAATAACCTCATGAATGGAGACTTCAAAGCGGCAGTGGTCTACAGAAACCACCAAAGCGTCTACAGCGTGTGTTGGACGCGTACCTTCTGCATGCGCAGTTCGATCAGGTTCCAGGTTTACCCCCGACGCAATTCTTTTAGTATTTTTGAGAGATGAGACCCAAGCCCAGAGATAACCATGAAGCAATTGCAACACTACCACTCATCCATATCTCATCCATAACCCATAACAGCACAGCTACACCATGCATAAAGTATCACCTATATACATCACAAACAACCAAACACACAAGTGCATTTGTTCTCTGCAGTCACATATTGTACTGGGGAAGTAGGGCATTTAGACCGTAACGTTATCCATATTATCACGGGAAATACAGATCAGCTATGGTGGCAGCAGGGCGGACCAAACACACAAGTGCATTTGGTTTGTGCACAATTTGTATCCGGTATAATGTTACTGTAGATCAACTGGTACAGCAACACTACATATAAAGTTGATAAAAATGTACGTCATGTAAGATCTTGGTCATACCGCCCACCTCAGACGTACAGCGTCTGGTGATCAACAACACTTTGGATACTAATAATAGAGATTATTAAAATGTAAATCCAGTATATGAGTGAATCATGCATTTTAAAACAAATCTGATATGACTTGCGTGTGGTTTTGGTCGTGTGTGTTGACTATCATCCACACCTAAAACCATCTGATGAGCACCAACACATAAGAAATAAGCTCATAGAAGGTCATAAGCTACCCTTGAAATGTGTCTCTCTCAAACATGCATTAGTCTACTGCGTCTGTATATATACTTTATGTCGCACCTCTTACAGCCACTTGTGGCTCCTCACCTTCAATCTGTGAAACTCCAAAACAAGAGTGTCGACATCTGATGACCGCAAGCTATGAGCTCTCAACGTTTTATTTGGCTCCATCTGGACAAGAGCGTGATTCACAATCGCATCAGCCCCGGTGACGTCTCACGCCCACGTGCATCGACAACTATTAGCGAATTGCTGGCCGCTGCTTATGTGCCTCTGCTGTGACTCAAGCGTCGATGGTGGTTATTATACAAGACCCACAATAGTGATTTTATGCCCGTTATCATTGTTCAACAGTGGGTAAAAGAATAGTTGTTGTGACATCTCACATCCTGTTTTCAGCCTTGCAACCTGCAATTTTACACCAGCTTCAACGCAAAACAGCATATGCTGGCGCTACATGCTGAATTGCGCATGAAAACTAGTTTTTTAATCTGTATTACAGTCATTACTATATCAAGAATGACTGTAATGCAAAGTACAACTTACTTTAATGATAAAGCATTCAATATATGTTTCTGAACAGGATTTAGCTGTGATTTCTTACAATTGTCATTTGACCAAGTAGCATCCTACACCTACGGTGCTGTTGACAGGCGTTTCATGTCATAGCTATTAATACAGGACCAGTCTGCAGGCAGGATCCGAAATGACCATTTTATTTTGTCTAAATTTGCTTATTTATTATATCTGAATATTTCAAATTATTGAAAAATATTTTTTTTTCTGTTTTCTGATGGATGGAAACATGTCTTAATGGGAACTTTTGTGAGAATAGACAGCTATATAATCTAAATCGGGGATTCTTCCCTCTTAAGTAATAAAACTGGATTTTGCTCCCGAGTGTGAGCAGAGTGCCTTCTAAAGCTGCTTTTTTTCTATAGGGAAAAAAGTGTGTCACGTCTTTACAGTCCTCCACAAACAGTAAATCCCATTTCTGTAAATAAGTCGCTCAGATTCGGCTCTTTAAAAGATATTTAAACATTTTATAAGCGTAAATTTTAGCTAGGGCACTTCACTCCATGCCTTTAAGAGTTTTTCCCAGAAATACTGCTTATAAAACAGTCACCTTCATCCTAACATTAAATGGCTACATCAACACAAACACTAAATAAATTTGGATAATCCCAACATAGGCTTCAACAGATATAATTCTGAAAGACAGAATGTGAAGCTGGACGCAAACACATTGAGCTACCCCTGCAAACATTAAGCGGCAGTTCTTTACTCTGCTTGGCATGGTCTGGGAAAGCATAAATTGACCACCTTTTAATAACATGTAGCAGGATCGCAGATGTGTACTGAGCCGTGAGTAGGCAAGATTGCGTGAATGCTGTTCATCAACGCTTGCAGAATAGCCCGATGAGACATAACACAGGTGAGGTCACTGCACCTGGATTTGGACTCCGAGCAAAGGACATACGTCACTTCTGAAGTCTGAAACGAAAAGTTCTTTAGCTTTCCTGGAAAGTCCTCATAAACAGCCAGTAACCTTCTCGAAACAAAACTTCATAGAGTGCCAGATTTAGTAAAGAGCGCCACAAAGGTGCATTATAAATCAATGTAAATATACATAACTGCAACAAATTCACTGTATGGTTAATGGGAAATAAATAAGGCACTGCTTAGAAATGTTTATCATGTTAACTGGAAGGATTACAAGACCCTGCATACTTTCGCTTCTACGTTTTCCTGGAAACAGACACTGAGAGAAAATACATTAAGAAGCAATCCCTCAATAGCAGCAAATGGCTCATGAAGGTTAATGACATTCAGAAAAACACTCATCTCGCACCAACCAATAAGAAAGCCAATCTAGCAGACACTTGTTGTCGATTGGATAATGCTTCCTATCTCACGCAAAAGGTTAAGACGGTAATTCTGTGCGTTTGTGGGCTACGGGGTGGGCTTCAGGCTCCAAAACATTCCTCAAGAATTCTTGTGCATCTGCAAATCTCAGGTTAACCAGTTTGAACCTGCAATGACGCTCGATGACACAGTTCACCTGCTTCACCACATAGTCATCCAAACTGGAAGACATTTCACAATTTGGTAGAAACTCACAAGAATGACACGAGATCAAAGGTCCTCTTGCAGGAGAAATATGTGATGTGTCATGTTTGCATAAATATAGGTCATAAACCTGATCTCATCTTCTTTTTATGTCTTTACTAGAAACTAGATATTTAACGGTGTGAAAACTTCAGATCACGGTTATCGTGCACAGCATTATCACGGTTTATTGCTATGTTTTGGAGGTGATGTAAACCAAAATGTAATATTGAGTTTATCTGTAAATGCACGTTTGTTTGATTTACATCATATACATAACTGATTAATATATAATAATATATAAATTAATCATTAATATTTGTCATGGCACGTTTGGGCATGAGGTAAAAGTTTCCTAGTTCAGACTAAACACAACCTTAAGTGAGTAAATCAGATTTTCATATAAACACAATTCAGTAAATCATCTGTCTGCGTGTGTTGTGAGAACTAGGGGTGTACTTTAAAAGCGGCATGACATCTGCGCTCATAAAAGCACTCATAGCAGAAGAAACAAGCTGAACGGAGTTTCAAACTCATCATATCACATCATTTAATAGAAAATGAATAGAAATTATGGGTCTGTATAAAGAAATATGAAGTAAATTCATAAACTCCAAACTCGTGGAGCAGACGTGAATAAATAAATTCATTTTATTTGCGTAATTTTATTCCGAATGTCAATACTCCTGATTTACTCTCCTGACCTAAATGAACAAAACCCAGGTTTCATGTTGCATCCAAGTTATACTCTTGATAACTTTGTTTGATGCTGGACAGGGTTTTTCAAGCTGGGACACTGGTACGGTTTAACAGCAATTAAAATATTACTACTAAAATATTATACTAACCGTTGGACGACGTTATTATCACGGTAAACCATTAAACCGGTAATCGTTACAACCCTATAATAAACACACTGTAGTGGAGTGTATCAATACGCTAAGCTCACAATTCAACACAATAGAGGGTTCACAATTATGAACGTATTACAATATTTTTAACAAAATAAAACGGAAACTGAAATTTATTGATTTCCCAAACATTTGTGCTTTAATACAATTTGTTTTGTATGTAGACTGTTAATGAATGGACAGCATTCAAGGTTTAACTAAACATTCTGTGTGTAAATTAATAAATTGTATATATAAAGCCGAATTTAAAGAAAATGTTTGAATAAAAGCACAACATAAAATAAAAACATAGTATAACAAGAAACATACAACAAACATATGTTAAACTATGTTAATGAAGGTCTCATATTGGCAGCTAAACCAATGGGATTGAACAGAAGTCATAAAAAAATTGCCATAGCCCTATGATACATATCTAACTGGTACCCTCCAAAAGTTAGGTTTCTTCAACTGAATCAAATCTTCTGTTGATATACTTCATTTTTTAACATTGCTGTTGAGTTTAGGGCTGCAACTATGGATTCATTTGATAACTGTTTATTTTTTCGATTAATCGGATTAAAGTTAGATCTTTTGCTTATAATAACGTAATCAGAGATGGGAAAAGTATAAACCACTGAACTCATTGGCCTTCTCCCGAAATGTTGTGGATGTCTCCCTAACTAACACACCAAGGCTGATGAGTTGATTCAGGTGTGTCATATTAGAAGCAGCTGACAATAGTCTCTCCCAAATGAGGACGGTTGGCAGAGGAAAACCTTTTTTTGTGGCATTAAAAGTGAGATATTTGTCATTCAAATGTAGTGAAGTACAGTAAAAAGTATCCAGAAAAAATTATACTTACTAAGGGCAAGTTCACCCAAAAATGAAAATTCTGTTATCATTTACTCATTCACTCCCATGGTAGGAATAAATACAATGGTGGTCAAAAGTGCCCCTGAACTGTTTGCTGTATTACATTCTTCAAACTCTCTTCTTTTGTGTTCAACAAAACAAAAAAATCATTAAGTCATTTTTCCTACTATGGGAGTAAATGGGGGGCAAGCTCTGTTTGGTTATAAGCATTCTTCCAAATATCTTTCTAATGATGACAGAATTTTCATTTTTGGGTGAACTTGCCCTTTTAGTAAAGTACAGACACTCAAAAAGTGTACTTGTACAGTACTCAAGTATATGTTCTTCGTTTCTTCCCTCCTCTGCACTAAATAAACCCCCAAATCAGGGTATTTAGCATAGTATTTACTTTGCAAAGTGCAAACACCACAAATTGGGTTTTACTAATATAATCTTTAATTTTGTCATTTAAAACGTCTCTCCCTTTTAAGTTTTAAAACTGCGCAAAGTATCCCTCTAAAATATATCACAGTTTGTGTGTGCTTGTGTTTTTTTTTTTTATCCTGCATTTGTCTCATTGAAGTGAATAACCAATTAATCCTAAATCAATGGTGAAATACTTTTTTGTACATGTATGAATTTTTATTTGTAAACATAGGTATAAATCTCCAAGGTCGATTTAATGACAGCGCCAGTTAAAAAAGTCAGCATTGCAACCTACACCAGATCCACACTTTTGGTTCAGTTACATCACAAAAACTGGAACCAAGGCTTGGCTGTGCAGCTTTCCCTCCCAATCCCACTTCAAAACTGACTTTAAAAACAGCGAGAAAGATGAGTCATGTTGCAAGACAATGGACATGTGCATGGTTAACCGCGGTTACCACAAAATCCTGCTGAAACCGAGCTGGCTACAATAATGCAAGCCCATTATTTTATTGATGTGTAGCTTGTCCGTGAAGCACGGCTCTGTGATCAGTAGGAGATGCTGCTCGATCTAAAAGCAGTGCGAGTTTGATTCGTTTTAATACGTGCATTTTAAAAAGCGTCACCCGTGAAACATGATCATTCTAAATATACTTTATTATCATGAAAATACCTGAGGAGGCTTGAGGAACAGTGATAAAACATGTACTTAGGCATTTCCTAAAACTACGTGTGTTATGTTCTTCTTCTGCAGTGCGTATTTGGAGTTTCTGCACTCTGGCTTTCAGGTGCATAAAGTTGTGCATAAATCACGTGATATATATTTTCGGTTAATCGGCAGATGTCTACAAGACAACAGATGACAAAACACTGTGGCGCTACTTCAACAGCACAGACTTCCTTTCCTTGATTATGGGTTTCTTTCAAACATTCAGCTGAAAACATATCCACGCCGCCTGCCAGACAGAGCCAAACCTGCTTATTACAAACTGTACAACATGAATGGTTTGCGTGCGGTTTCTAATATTAGAACGTCAATCAAGCAGTTCACAGATCCATACAGATTATGAGTAGGGATGCACCGAATATTCGGCCACCGAAAATTTTCGGCCGAAAATGGCCCAAAAGGGCATTTTCGGTTTTGGCCCGAAAGACTTTTATCACCGAAACAATACGGCCGAAATGTTGTGATGACGCAAACAGAAACTGCGACCTGCACGTACTTGTCTGAACTCTTATAGAGTGTTCACACCAAACGCTGTAAATCGCGCTATTCGCGTGTAGTTGGACGCTTGAACATTTTGAGTTTACTCGCATCATTTGTGCGTCAAATTCGCTTCTTTACAGACGCAAATTTCCGTCATGGGAGGGGCTTCTGCCGCGCGCTTAAGGCCCTACTAGAGCAAGCTCCTGATTGGTTAATGCGGCGCGAATTTTCGCCAAAGTTCAGATTTTCAACTCGCGCGAATCACGCGAAGGCGCGATTCGCGTCAATCGCATCGCAAGAAGGTCATCGCGATCCGGGCCGCGATGTATGCGGAGAACCCGCGTGCAGACGGAGAAGCGCAAAGCGCAGGTGAAGGAGATCAGAGCGCAGAAAAAAGACTCGTCTCTCTGCACCAGATGAGGGACATGCACCCTCGTTGTCTGATATGTTCAGTGAAATCCTGCAAGAAAGTGACTCAAATAATAGGTAGTCTATTCTGTTCTTAGGCTTCTATATATGACTATAAGATTGTAGCCATATTTCTGCTAGATATGCCTTGATTTTAGTAAAGTTAGTACAAGGTCATAGCCATAAATGCAATCTAATAATTGGCATAATTTATTTCGGTGTTTCGGTTTTCGGTTTTCGGCCTTGATTTCCTCTTTTTCGGTTTTCGGTTTCGGCCAAGAATTTTCATTTCGGTGCATCCCTAATTATGAGTGTTAAATCATTCTTAGGAAAACAACTATCAAAACAACAAATTGTTGAGTAAACATTAATGAAGGAGAAGGTGAAGGTGAGTTAGGAAAACCTTTGGCACCCATTTACACAATGAATAATTGAATGACATGCAAATAACATGGCCATAACATATGCATGAAAAAACCTGCAATGGGATGAACCCCTCCCACAAACCAATATTACAGCAATAAACATAAATTGTTAAAAACAAAATGGCATCATAACATTTGCTCTTATTGGACAAAATAACGCCCGACTGCAATGTCATAACAAACCCAAATAAACCACCAACACCGCTTAATTGAATCCATAAATAATTTCATACCTTTAACACAAAAACATCAGGTCCACATCCACTGACTGGCCTTCAGCTTTTGCAAGTCTTTTGCAACAACCGTTATTCTTCAGTTATGGTAACGCCAAAGCCAAAACACATTCACTGACATCAGTATTTGGCTCTTAGCAAAGCGAACCATTGCACAAACCAATAGGATATACGGCCCCCACACACCTAATTTTATGTCAGGACTGATTTCCATTCGGTCTGTCTTCATAAGCTAGTTGGACTCTTCCAGCTCATACACTGACCAACAGAAAACATGACTTCATCATCCCTTTACATAACACATTTTTTTTACTTGACATTTTATAACAAACATCAGCTAAACTGTCAGGCACGGACATGAGGAGGAATTTAAAAATGCGTTGCGAATTGGTTGCATAAAATCTAAAACGCTTTGAAAAGAAAATATTGTGCTTTTTCTAATCCCTTTATGGTAAATATTAAAAGTTGATTTTAACAGAAACACTAAACCATATCACATAAGGGTTGATTCACATTTCGCGTCTTTTGTGCACGCAAGTTCGTTATTTTAAATGTAGACACATTTTTCTACGCGCGTCGGCACCGCATCGAGATGGAAATAGTTCAACTTTCTGAGTGTCGCGCTACTAGAGAAAGCAGCGCAGCTAGCGTTACATATCACATAAATGTTTTACTGCTGTAACTGTTTTACTGAATCCATAAGGAACATCTACATATCTTTAAAATTGTCTATTTTCAAGTATATCTGTATGCTGTGTCAACGAGTTCCAGCTGTGTTCTGAACTGGAGCTCAAGGAAAGCTTAGATGATGACACCAAAAGCTATTTCACCAATAATAAACTTGAATTTATTCAGATGTAACGTAAATAAATTAATTTAACCGTGGATTAATAAATACATTTTTGATGATTCAAATAAAACGTTTCTTCATACCATCTCAAGATGTCTGTGTTTTATTCTCGAATAATACTTAAACACGGTAATTTTCATGCATTATGCTATTGTGTGTCTTGCATATTCATAACATATCACCAAACATGTTCTATATAGTGTACTTCCAAGAATAACAGGCACAATTAATAAATTATTCACAATTTCCAATGACAAAGATTTATTTTTCTATGTCTAAATATTGAGATATTAAGTATAAAAGGGCATGATGTTTTAGTACTCCACATATATCGTAAATCATTGAAATGTGTTATGAAATGTAAACGTTATTGTGCTTTTAATGTTGAAAAAGCGCAGCTCCCCCGTTTAAATGCTACTCTCCCCAATATGGCGGCGCCGTTGACATAACGCAGCAGCTGACCAAAGCAGCAAATGCGCGGTCTAAATATTTCTTACGTCTCTGGGAAAGACTTAGTGTTAACCATCATACATTTTAAAAGGGATACTGCACCCAAAAAGGAAAATTGTGTCATCATTTACTCACCTTCGAGTTGTTCCAAATCTGTATACATTTCTTTGTTCTGATGAACACAGAGAAAGACATTTGGAAGAATGGTTAAAACCAAACAGATCTTGTCCCCCATTGACTACATAGTAGGTAAAAATACAATGGTAGTCAGAGGTGCCCCCAGAACTGTTTGCTGCCCTACATTCTTCAAAATGTCGTCTTCTGTGTTCAGATAAAACAAAAAATAAAGTAATTTTCCCTACTATGGGAGTCAATGGGGGGCAAGATCTGTTTGGTTATAAGCATTCTACCAAATATCTTTCTCTACAGATTTCTACAGATTTGGAACAACTCGAAGGTGAGTAAATGACAGAATTTTCATTTTTGGGTGAAGTATCCCTTTAAGGGACGGCCTTAAATCCTTTTATTTTCTTGAAAGGTTGAGCACACAGCAGCACAGCTCCCTGTTTCCCAGGCTAATTTAAGGTCCATTTAAGTCCAAATTACCCTGTCCTGGTTTTAGATTTTAGGCCATGATTCAATCCATCCTGTGGTTTAGATTAGCCACAACGCTCCCCTTAAAGATTCCTTTGATAACATGGGTTTTAAGGACTTAAAGGTGTTTTTGTAAAGTATATTGAATGGAACTGACAACCAGTCTAAAATTAACTTTCAGCCACACCTGCCAATGGTGGGCCAGTCTCAGAAATCCAACACCCGTCGCAAAATTGTGAAGACTTCTTATGAAGATAGTGATCAATCTTTTGTTTTATTCTGATAGCTCAACACGTAATACATTTTAAACATAAAATATGAGTGATAAAACTACATTTCTATTAAAAACAAAATTTGTCATGAGATTGTTTTGAACTGTTTGACAGACTCTTACTATGAAAGTTACTGGGCAACTTTTTCACCAAAATCTATTTGTACTCACATTTGGAACTTCGTGAGTGTTAAATTTGGACAGTGCTGACAACACAGTTTACAAGCCACTGAACCATGTTCCTCAAAATGCCTCCGTTTTGTTACCATCAGTAGAACGCGAGACAAAAAGCATAAAAGGTTGGGTGCAGGTGTGTTTCCATTCTCACACACTTCCTGGGGATTATAGCAACACAAGAATCACTGGGCTTTCTAAGCTGACTCACATCATGAAGAAAATAACGACCTCTCCTAAACAAAAGTTCATCACAAACAATCCTAAGCAGTCTTTCTTTTAGTGTCTACGGCAGATATCAGCTCTGACATGCCAACTGGGCGGCTCAGACACAGCTGAGAATCTTGGGATAGGCATACTTTGCAAATTGTTCTAAACAGAGGTTTTTACGGCGAGATAAACTTTATGCTGTTGCAGTTTTCATTTGACGCAACGCCACTTTTCAAAAGTCATGCAAGTCCCACCTTGAGGTAAACAGTCAGATATTATCATGCCATCTTTGTGCATCACGTTTACGTAACACAAAAAAATGCTACACTCATCCACAAAATAGAGTCTGGCACGTCAACCTCAAAATGACACATTGACGAATGAAAGAAACCAAGCGCAAACTATTGTTTTACCTAATTGGCGCCTCAATTATGCTTCATCGTGTTTGTCAGATTATCGCAATGTAATGGTGTGACCGGGAAGGTGGTGGTTCTTTCAGTGGGGGGTGTATTTTAAGTGACAGCTGAGGAATTCTGGGTCTGCCATGGTTTCCAATAAGAGACACGACAGGAATCCAAGCACAAGACAACACAGCCGAAACCCTTCACTTTACACCCGACACCGCATATCTTCTTCACCTACCTACCTTACTCAAAACTACACGAACCCTGACCTCACCGGTGACAACACTGCAGACGAATTCCACCAATGCTGTAAATGACTCAAACGTTGCCGGAACGCTTCAACATCAGACAGACTTTCTGCGTAGGTACATCCCAAATTCTAAAGAAACTGAACCTTTAAAACACACAGCCTTGGAAAAATGTGAAGGAAGACACCAACGCTTCCGGCCTCGGGCAAAATCTGCTGTTTCTCACCTTTATTTGCATACTGCCTGTGCAAAGCCGTTCAGCTCCTTAACAGAAATGAATCCCCAAAATGTGAAAGATGCAGAAAAAGATGCACTTACTCACCCCCATTTCAAATCAGTATGACCAACTTTTATCTGCAGAACACGTAAGATATTTTTAAGACCGCTGTTAACACTGCCCGCCATTGACTACAGTTGTATAGATACAAAACCACAGAGACATTTTTCAAAATATCTTCTTTTGTGCTCAACACAATAGTCATACACAGGTTTTGAATAACATCAGGGTCTGTTTAAATTATTCTTTACACCATGTGAACAAGCACCAGTCACCATAAGCTCATGTCAGGTTTCTTAACTACAAAGTCGAGCACTGCAGAATGTGGGTTGGCTGGGTGCTAAAGTTAGCGTTCTTGCACTCGCCTGCAGGCCAGTCTACACGTGATATTTATAACCCAGCGTCCATACTGCTACAATAGTCACTAAAACCAGCACACCGTGTCCCTCCCTAGATAAACACAGGAGTGCGCTGAAGGTGAGGTTCCCTATCATGTCAAACAGAAATGGTTATGCATAAAGATTGCATGGCTCCAATCTGGAAACTGTGAATGCGGATATGTGTGAATGTGTATGGAACCTGTCAGACAATCTTATACGTCAAAAGAGCTTTAAACGCTCCAATTAAAATGAGTCAGATTATACAAGAGCTTGAAGGTGAGATCACTTTTGCTTTACAATAAAACATGATTGGCATGCTGACTGTAAAAAAAATACAAAGCCTAGCTGTGGCACAGTCAAAACATTGCCGTGAGTAAACTTCTCTACGTAGGGGACCCAGTTGTCAATTTCCTGCTTTCTAGAGCTAGCGTGTGACATGACGGTTATGTTGGGAGAGCTCAGGGCAAGCATTTATTTTTGATTTACAACTTCTTTTGACAGCTGTATGTAAACATAGGCAATTTGACATCCTACAGTACATACCAGTCACGTTAAGGATTATAAGCCAGCGCTAAGGTCAGATGTATAGAAATAGCACCTACTCAAGAGAAAGTATTTGAAGTAATGCCGTGGTTTTCACAGGTTCATATCTGTAAAGACCCAGTCGAGGCACACAACGCCTGCATGAAACTATTTCCTTCCTCATATTCAGATAGCTGGCCGTTAAACTTTTGTCATGTCAATAGCAGCTAACATAGGTTTGCTTGATCAAATGTATGTCAAACATGGGGTCGGACCCTTCAGATCAGTGGGTCTAGTTTTGCTTCAACACAAAAATATAACAAGGGACATCAAGGGACCCGAACAAATACCCAAATTAGTTTTTGGTTTTAGAAAAAAAAAATACAATGAAGTCTAACCATACACCAAGAAGTTAAAGTAACAGTACTCAGAATAAATTTGTTTTCTAAACAAAGATCCTCTTAACCCCTTGATTGTTAGACATAAGTTGTTTTATGTACTGATTTGCATGGGGTTAGGACCTTTGTGGTATTTACTTTGTTGGTATTTAAGGTGGGTGTGTCTGTTTTCTGGTTGTGGGTAATACCGAAGGTCATGTGCTCTGGATGCGTGCATATGTGTGATTATGTTATTATGCATTTAACTAAAATAACGGATTAAGGTGAGCAGGATACTACTACTGCAACAATGTCTTATTCTGAGCAATTGATAGCATTCAGACTCTCCTGATTCATTTAATTTTAGGCTGGATGGTAAAACCAACAACTGTTATTTTGCCCAGAAAGTTTGAAAAATCTAATTCTATAATACATATCCAAAAAAATTCAGCATCAAGACGGTAAAACCACCAACCACAATCTGCACATAGTAAAACTATATTCCTAGATGTGTAATAATAATACCTGGGAAATGCATATTTACATTCACATGGAAAACTGGGCTACAAGTTGAAATTTGCACCCGAGTTTGACTATCTACACAGGGCTTGACATCAACAACGAATAACAACAAAAGTGTAGGAGTTTCATATTCTGTTGTCACAGCTGTAGCCGTTTATGAATCTATAAATAGCATAACTTTAAGCCCAACTGCTTTTTTTCAGTCTTGAGATCACAACGGTTAAAACAAATCTGAACCATTTTCTATGAACCCATTACCCACGGTAGTCACAAGCAGAACTCGCTCACATGTCCACGTATATAAACACGCACACCAGACCCAACAGAGAAAGAAGCTTCTGCAGTCATGGTTAGAGTTGCATCCAAATTCTTTCCTCCCCCTGCCTGAACACCAGCCCAAAAAAAGGCAAGTGTTTTAAACCCTCGCCGGTGAAGACAACCTCCTGCAGTCACATACGGCAACATAAACTCTCAAAGGCTCACTCAATGGATTTAACAAACTTGACAGTAGTTCCAAAGCATTACACTTCTGGTGTTTGCTAAATAATTTCAGGATATTTATGCAGAGAAGTAGTGGTTTATTAATGCTGTTTTATTGCATTACTTTAGGGGCTTTATCAATAAGTTTATCCCAACATCCGACTGCAAACACAGCTGTAAATATATCTATGTACAAGGGCCAAAATACAGTCTAGGTAGGCAGCTCACAAGGTTTTGAAAGATACATAAATAATACACCGGGTAAATCAAACAAGCACATACATTTAGCCACAGAAAAGTTTTATAATATAGACAAACAAAAGTATATTAATGGACTGAAAGCACTGTTTTCATCTGCATGTAACCATTAGTGTGTCAACAGTTTTAAGAGTGAAAAACTAAACCATGACACTTCTTTTGCGGATGTTTATGGTCAAATGCAAGCAAATTCCATGTAAAATCTAAATGGTGTACAAAAGCACACCCTCCCAAATGTCAGGATAGTGGAGTTTTAACAAAACGTGACTATGACGGTGCGTGACGTAACGCCCCCCAGACATGACGTCAAATATTCTGAAACTGACATGACATAAATCTCTACTGTATTATGTAACGCGTCATGTTCTGCCCGTTTTAAAGCCAATGCGTCTTATCTGAGATCACAAAATACATTTTTACAACACATCCAATAAACCACATAGATATTTACGCATGCAGCTTAATTTGTGCGTTATTTGCGATCTCGCACAGGAGGACTTTCCTTGCAAAACCCCCCGTCCATCACAACGTCTTTTGACACATGAATAAACTGCGACTCATCATAAGACAGCGACGCCTTCCCGCGTAACGTTACATAGAACGATACACTGTGCGTCGTCCGTAGTGTTATTTCAAAGGAACTGAACTGCCACGGTGATGATCATACTGATCTGACCGTGAGCTGAGCGGCTAGCTGGCTAAAGCAGCAGCTAACATGCATACACACACCCGAAAATCAGACAGACAGCTTCCTTCCTGCCTTAACCCACTCGGACACACACACATACGTGCACTCCACCATCATCGATCCAACATGATTTGCATTCAACGCAAATATACAGGAACTCCCATTTCAATCAGAGCCCGTTTAGCTTCGGCGGCTACATGGTTCCGCAAAACGGCCCGACGATGTTGATGAAGATCCGTCCGGCTGAGTAAACACACATTAAGCCGGCGACCTCCCCACACTCGTTTCCGTGCACAACAGCTCCCGATCGGCCGCTCTTACCTGGTGCAGAGCGGTGAGTCCATCTACGTTGGCGTAGTCGATGTCAGCGCCGCGGTCGAGCAGTCGCAGCACCTCCTCCGTATCGCCGCTCGAGCAGGCGGCCAAAAACACGGCGCCATCGTCGAACTTCACCTTCGTCTTCTTCTTCTTCAGTATGGGCGGCTCCAGGTCCGTCTCCGAGCCTATCCAGCGCTTTAACTGTTCGTTCCGTTTCTGCTTGGCGTCCGCCATCTTCATCCCCTCTAGCCTGGCGCTTCTTGTCGCTCTCCGATGGAAGATATACTTTATACTGGCAATAACCACACAGCGCGTTAGTGTGTGGGAGGGGACAAAACGGGAGGGTGGTTAGGCTCAAAAAAACGTATCGGCTAGTTACGCCGAGATCTCGCGAGAGGAGGCGACGTCATCCCCGGATCTGCAACATAACGTCATATGTTTATAGGGCGTCAGAGGAGAATTACAAAGCGTCGGAAAATGAGTTAAAGCGGATAATAAAGTGAATAATGTGCACACACGTTTCTTTAGTGTACATGACATTCAATGATACGTCGATTATGTTTACACAATTCAAAACATGTTACTAGAAAGTAGCCTAAGTAGTGTGTGCTTCAAATTACGTAATAATCGCTGAGGAAAAGTTAACTTAAAAGTTTAAAAGTAGAGGTTTTGTCATTAATGTCTCCATATCTGGACGTATAGGCAGAGATAGAATTTGCAAAAACAGTGAAAACATTTACAGTGACAAAATAATTATGATTATTAGTGCTGCTCAGAATTATGCCTATTAGTGCTGCTCACTAATAATATTTATTAATCTTCAAAGTCACATGGTGATACTGTCATTTAAGCAATAAACTGCAACCTTGAGTGACAGCTGCTAGTAATAACATAACACAATCTGCACAATAATTACTATTTAGAAAGAGCATTTTCCCCCCGAATGGCTTTTAGAAGCATCCTTATCTGAGTTGAAAGGAACCTTTAGGCCGGGGTGGTCCTCTCTGATGGACCGGTAAAAAGTATGCTCTTACTTTTGGCCCTGTGCTGCTTTATTATTGTTGGCATAAGCCCATGTTCATGTGGTTTTTACAGGTTGCGGTGAGCTGGCTGAACTAGCTTAGATGTTTGTCATGTCTCTTACTAACTTTAATCATGATGAGGTTTATAAAAGGCAATAAGTAAATTCAATAAATGTCAATCTAATTGCCCGGCTAATTTGATGGGAAACGATCCAGGTGTGTGTGATATTTACACTTACATATCTGCTACTAAAATGACACACAAACCTTTTAATTTAACGGTTATGGATGTGACATTTTCAGTTCAAAATCAGAAGGAGCTTTATTACCAAGTATGTTTACACACACAAGGAATTTGACTTGGCGACAGGAGCTTAGAGCAGAAGAAAGTGCACATATGGTGCAAACATAGTGCAAATAAACATTAAGATAGAAAAAATGAGAATTCAATAAAAACAATAATGCACTATATAGAAAATTTAACAAAATGTAGGAAAAACAACAGTTTTACAGTTTAAAGATGCTATGTGCTATGTGATGGACAGTGTATAAGAGCTTTAATAGGCTATATGCCGAACGTCACACGCAGAAACTGGAAAACAAGTCTTGTCGCATCCGGTTAAAGTCTTCTGTATGCGCTTCATTACATAAGGAGCTGTTTTACTCAAAATGCCTTTAAATTAGCTACCAAAAAGGATCAAAATCGATACACATCACATAAACAGATTGATATACTGTATAAAAGTTTATTTTCTTCTCATAGACATCTGAAAATATAAATAGCACAAAACGCCTAAAAAAAATGAAATAGCCAGCTAGATTAGCGTAATACCTTAAAAATCCATAGATATCGCTGATAGTTAATACTGTTAATAATCTTTTTCTAACAAACGGATGTAACGAGACCTGTTTACCGGTTTAGTGACGTGACATTCGACATATACTCTATTGTTCAGGCTGAGTATAGCCTGCGGGAAAAAAGGGCTTGAAATTCTCAGAGAATGTATTTCATACCAATATATTGAATCAGCTCTTTTTTATTTCTTTTATTAATTTCAAAACACATGACAACATCAAGAACAATATAGAGGACAAAACTCAAATCACAGAACAAAAAACTAGGAAGAAAAAAGCCAACTAAAAAAGTGAATTAAAAATAACATATATTTAATATAATGTTGAATTAGATAAAGTTAAACACTAAAAGCAATTTTTGACTTTCTAATTTTTATTTTGCTTTTTATGCATACCAAAGACAAAACATTGGAATTATAATCAACCAAAAAGATTGACAATATTAGGTTCTTAGGCCCAAAATATCAGTCTGTGCTCAAGTTTTCTATCTTAAAAGAAAGAAAAGGGATGTGTTATGGATGTTCCATAAAAAGGGTGCATGTTTTTGAGAGAGACATACTTAGTGGGTTTTCTGTGAATAAAAATGTTCTAACCAGAAGCACTAATACCCAACAAAAGTAGAAAGGGATGGCTCTTTATGGAACTTAATATAGGTACTTTATTTTAATTTGATATTGAGAGTTATGGATGTGACAATTCTGTTATGCATGTGACAATTTACGTAGCTGTATATGGATGCTTTAAAAACACACAAAAAACTCAGATATTCTTAGTGCTGCTGTGTTAGTACTATACAGTGCATAAATCCAACCCATCTTTCAGTCACTTGGACTGTTCAAAAGAGGAATCTTGGGTTAATGGATTTCAGCACAGTCAGTCTATGATTCAGCTCCTGGCGTGCCCTTTGTGTATGTGTGTAGATCTTTACAGTTGATTATAAAATCATTTTGGGCCAGAAACTGGGGCATATATATACTCTCAGAGAGCTAGATAAATCAGGTTCCTTTGATTTACGATCACACCAAAATCAACTGACTATTGGAAAAGTATAAAGTACATGTCACAGTCAATTATGCTTAGTGCAATATTTGTTCTAGTGTGAAATGTGAACAAACAGACGGACCATTTTTTATTCTGATCATACCACGTACCATGACAAAATTATGCAACTAAATATCTCATTCTTTCCAATAAACTGTCCAGCAGGCAAATCCTGCAGATTTTAACGAAAAGATGGAAATTGGACTCTATGTTCAAGACTGTGTGGATCCATCTGGCGTTGCCCACTCTGCCAATGTTCTCCGTCTTTAAGAGGTACACATAACTGATTGTGGGATTTTGATCCTTGTTCAAATTGTTATTCATCCAAAATGTAGTCTTACATGTGACTCTCCCACCGACTCTAAGAAGGCACTCATTGGCTAGAATAAGGCAACACCTTTTGCAGTTTAGTCAATGTTGAGGAGGTAGTTACCCTGCGATTTTGTATTTATCTTACAGTGATCATATTTCCTCACCGAACATGTCCCTTCTTACAAATTTCTGGACTGTACTTATATAATAGCCTTGTTAGTCAGCAGTGGCTAGGCATTTTGCTTGACTAGTACTGTGTGTGCATTGGATTGGATTGTTTACTAGTGTATTGACTCACAACATTAATCAAATTGACAACAAGGGCAAACAAAGCAAGTAAAATTCAGTATAAAGTGTTATTTGTTGGCCCAAATTATTATTTGTATATTGCCTGCTTCCCAGTACTGAGGGTCATAAATGTAGGCTATGCTGAATACGCAGAAAACTCTGTCCAATTCTTGCTCTGAATTCCCATTTACAGATGCTGTTGAGCTTTCTCATAACAAAGCTTGAATGCATCAGAAAGACAGTCTCATCGCTCTTTGTTTAGCAGTCAGCTGTGCTCTGTGCTCACCTCTCTGTCACTTTGCTAAGACTCTGTAACTGTGGCCAGGGAATGAGGTGTTGAATGGTGTACTTGATAGTTTCCTCAAAGCCGTTGTGATGATTTGAAAACCTCAACAAATATTGAGTGTGCATGAGTTGTCAAGGCCACATGGAAATAAACATATTTTTTAAGAGAAAGACCTAAATCATAGATCTGTCCCGTAGGAAAAAAAACCACTTTAATATCTTTACATTAATGAGATTAAAAGCAGAGCAAATTGAAACCCCTGCATCTCAGATATTTATTTTATAATACATTTATTATTTTATATCAGTCTTGAGAAAAAGATTTTAGAAATCTCTCAAATGTATCCATTAGCGGTTGTAAGAGATCTCAACAGTGTCACAAACTGAGGTCAGATTTGCCAGGTCTTTGATCAAAATTCAATTAAAATAAAGATTTAATATAACCTCAAACATTTTTTTATCAGATTTACCCAAATCCTGATGATTTTACTTACACACAATCTACGTCGATTTAACAGCTTCATACTCTTAAAGTGACAGTTCACCCAAAAATGAAATTTATGACATCATCATTCACCTCTTTTAATTTCAATCCGTTATGACTTTCTTTCTTCCACAGAACACAAAAGAAGATATTCTGAAGAAAGTTAACCGAACAGCACTGGCCCCCATTCACTTCTATTGTAGGCTATGTACACAAAACCATGGCAAGTCAATGGGTGCCAGTTGACAACATTCTTCTAAATACCTTGTTTTGTGTTCTGCAGAAGAAAGAAAGTCATATAGGTTTTAATGACAAGAGGGTGAGTAAATTATAACAGAATTTTTATTTTTGGGTGAACTTTAATGCATTATTGTTTGCATGTGAAGAGCTTATTTACAAAAAGATATAAGTCTGTTTAAAAAAAAAAAATCTAAAATCTTGTTTTTTATGTTGTCATGTTTTTATCGTGTTAGTGTAAGTTATTATTACTTAATCAAATCAACCTAACTGCGGTGCACAGTAAAAACATGATTTTAAACATTTTTAAAAACAAAGTTGTCTGTATTTACAAATGAACTCTTCATTTGAATGAAACTGCATCAACTCTAAGCTATAAAAAGCATCCTCTGAGCATTTTTTAAAGCATCTAACTTAAAGCATACATTTGATCAGTTTGTGTGCATCTGAGGATCAAGCCCATGACCATGGCATTCTTATCTTCATGTTCTACCAGTTGAGCTACAGGAGCCTTCACCTAAATCCTCTCCGAATGACAATTCACATGCCTTGTAAAAGCCATGACTTAAGACTTAACAATCACTAAAGAATTGTATTTGTTAGGCCAAACAACATGTGTATTAAGTGCTTTCCAACTCTTGAGTATATGTTGATTGAAGTTTAAACACTACAGTACATTCATTCAGAAAGTTTAATAGTGCAAAGTTTAATCACGCGAGACAATTATTTGCTGTTCTCGTCAAAATAACAAATGAGAACGCTACCCAGACTAAACATAAATGATTCCAAACGCTCCAGACCAGACATCTGAACACACAGATGTGATGTCGCAGCATGTGACCATTTCCAGATTAGAATTCTAATGTTATTGAGAAGCAGAACTTCCAGTGACCAAGCCTACACATACATGCATACGTAAACACACCGATCAGCTGATTTATGTTTACGCCCTTGTCTATACATGCAGCTACGGATGACGAAATGCTCTCCGCAATTGCCCAACAAAGCTGACAATAAATGAAATAGTGTTTAGTGGTTGAGCTCATTTGAATGGGAGGAACTGTATAACGCACAGTGCTTTGTATGCAGCTACGCTTCAATGTTACATCAGAAGTGAACTTTGACCATTATATGGCTGCTTCTTCTTTCATAGGAGCTGCTAGTGTTTGGCTGGTTGTGAATGGTTAGTTTTGTTAGTAGGGCAATATTTTAATAATGCAGTAATTTGACAAATGTCATGTTGATATTGGACTACAGGTTTAAAAGTATGCAGGCTTGTGACAGTGTTGCCATTGGCATCTTGGTGTGTGTATTGGTATTGCTCTGACATCCCTGATAAGATCAAAGGCTGGCTATTTTCATCAATGTGATAGCAAAACACTCTGGACCAGCTGGGAGTGAGATTGTGTCACAGGAACGTTGGTAACAGGGCATAATAAAAAGGTGTCTGGGTTCACGCAGATAGACTGCCCATATTTGTCATCGCCAATCCAGAGAACACTCACCAATTACCACCAGGATCCTTTAGAAAATGAGGGTTAAGATTGAAACGTCACGATTTTTTCATTTTACAAGTGACTAGAAATAGTCTTCTAGGAATAATTGACTCTTCTAATCTAGTTATCTAGTAAACTACATTTTTACACAACATGTTTTTGGCGCTGAGTGGTGTTGAGTGGTTGACAGGATGTTATTTTGCTGTTTTGAAAGTTCTTGTTTGACAAGTATTTTTTCTTTGTGGTTACTGGCAAAACATAAAACATTCTAATTTCAATTCTATTCTATTTCAACATTATGCTACAGTATTTGGTCCCTATATAGATTTCCTGAACCCTTGTGTAGTATTTGTAGTAAAACTATGGTAATACAAGTAATCGATCTGCCAAAAACATGGTTAAACGTACCAGATGGTTAGTGTTAATGCGTTTAATCATCTCTGAAGGAAACATTCAAAGCCTTTTACAGCATTTTACAGTGTTTAGACAAGAAATATTACTCATCTTCTCACCTAAGGGTTGAATTCTACACCATAAAGCCTGAGTTTTAATGCAAGCAAGCAACATTGTTGCCCTGCTGGGAAGATGGGGGATGGAGGGCATACTGACAAACTCGCCACTGTACACAACGCAGCCAAAGCCGTCTAGTGCCATCAGCTCTAAATGTCTCACAACCTAGACCCTTGCCAAAATTACTTCAGAGGCAAAGAGCGAATGAGTGATCAAGCGTTGATCCCCACTCAGACAACAGCTGAGCCTAAACCCAGTCCAGAAATAGGGTCCCATTGTTCACCTAACTGCATTGAAAACGAAAACACAAGCTAGTAATGTTGGCGCAAGTCTGAATGA
This sequence comes from Triplophysa siluroides, assembly GCA_006030095.1. Lineage (NCBI taxonomy): Eukaryota > Metazoa > Chordata > Actinopteri > Cypriniformes > Nemacheilidae > Triplophysa > Triplophysa siluroides. The sequence continues at coordinate 1,913,009 of VCII01000691.1, forward strand.
TCTCACATTCCAATGAAAGTAGTTTTAAAGAGACATGCAACTTTCCATACTCGCTTTGCATGAGCACGCAAAGCAGTCATCCTTCTGAAGTTCCTTCCTAATCGAAGATGCAAAAAATTTAACCAAGGCCTGCTATGCCAACAGTTCAACTAACATGCCCAACAAGATTCTCCCTATAATGTTGTTAAATAGACTGAAGAACGTTTTTCTAGAAAGAAGTTTATTCACAAAAAAGCAGTAGCCTATATTATAGCATTTCTGAGAAATGCATTATGAATGTTGCTGTATGAAACACTCCGTAGCATGTTAGATACGCTTCTGTTCACGTACAGTATTCGCACAGACCTTTCAGTCCTACTCAGCAGGCACACATTTTTCTAAGGGTAACAAAAATAGAAGTGACAGCCGAATACAGACTTGGATAGGATCACCTTGATTCACTGAGATTCGAGCTAAAAATAGGATATAACAGACGGGGACTGGAGCAGTAACATTGAAAGGCAAAATGAGCTTCTTTTAAAGCACAAAAATGAATCATGTAAAGCTATAGCAAGGTTGATTTTGTCTGTAGATGATGATGCCGTCGGCAAAAACATTCTTACTCATGTAGTCCTGCACATTTCTGATGAGGATGCACTTGTGCCCACTCATTACCATGGTTACCGTTGCTTGCGCAACCACTTGAGAGTGCAAAATGAGACCCGGGCAATTCATCAGCTTTTCCATTAGCAACCTTGGTACATTCACGTGACTGATTCCAGTAAAAACAGCAGTAGTTTGTGAAATATAATGAGCATCTGGAGAAGATATAGACAATGGCCTTTTTGCACATAAGTGTGCAGCTGTGTTATCAGCTTAGGTTGATACTGTAAGTGGTACCTTCGCTATTGTTTTAAACGTTTCTAAATGTTCAGAGGAGCTCTTTTTATTACTGCTACTTATCTCAATGAAAGAAAGACACGTGCAGTTCTGTGGATGTCAGGTAAAAAGTTATATCCAGCTTCAATCAGTTGGAGTTGCCAAATTGTTGTCTCGAGGGGCAGTGTGTCCTCAAATCGACTCCTCTTGCTGTAGACAAAAGCTCATATGTTGATAGTGTAAAGTAAGTATAAAACGCTGCAATTGTCTGTTGCTTTTTTAGGACAGAATCAAGTACATTTTTCTTAACATATCCCTGTGCTTAAAGTGAGTTCACCCAGAAATAAACATTTTGTCATCATTAATTGCCCCTCATATTGTTTAAAAACGGTATATTTTTTCAACCGTTGGAACGTAAAATTGGATCATCTGTCCCTCAAAAAATAAGTGATACTTCAATAGGATAATATGTTACAGAATGACTCCGACAGAAAGCCAGATAGTGGTTTTGGTACCCTATTCACTGTAAAATAACAGTTTTGTCTCTTAAAATTCAATGGTTTTCATGGTTTTCTTGTAAATTTGCAGTCTTGTTCTGTAAGTTGACAATTTTCCTGTATTTAAAAATACTATAAATATATGTTAAAAAAACTGTAAAATTCTGTCAAATTACAGTTTTTTAATTATACGTGAAAAATCTGGAAAAATTAACAGTAATCACACTATTATGCCACATCATACCCTAGAATAGATCAAATTTAACTTAAAATAATACAATTTAAACCAAATAAATATAATAATTGAAATGAATCTTAAATGTGAATATTATTAACTGCCAAATTGCTTACAGAGGATTGTGAGATATCAGACGCAAAAAATAAAAAACAATTATGCTACTAAACACTAACATATCTTTACCAGAACAGGATTTTGTGCAAACATTATGTAGACATACCTAGATGCCTTTATACCTTATTATTCAGACTCACAAAGCATTCAGTATTTTCCAGGAAACCGAACTAGGTATAAGATTAACAATTTGCGGTTGATGTTTAATGACCTTTCAACCTTATGACATTACCAGTTGACATATGTCCCCACATTCTCTGTGACTAGGTTAGTCATACGCATGATTTTATTACAGCAACACGTCTCTTGTTTTTAACCGAAAATGTTTGCAAGAGTTTGCTGCATCTCTTCCCCCTCCTACACTAACTGCAGATATAACCCGAATAGACACTTATTTCCACAGTACTTCTTAGATTTACATTAGAGTTGACTTTTACTCGCACTTAACGCACTGGCACAGAGCTTGCTTTTAAATTCAATAGAGCTCATTCATTGAATGAATGTGGTACAGTGCAAGGAACATAATGTTTAATGCTGGTTTATTGATGTGTATTGCCAAGGTTTTGTTTATTTTGTTAAAAGGATGGTTCACCCAAAAATGAAAATTCTGTCATCATTTAATCACCCTCTTGTCATTTCAAACATGAGTTTCCTTCTTAAGCAGAACACAGGGGAAGATATTTTGAAGAATGTTGGTAACCAACCACGGCGGTACAATTCACTTCCATTGGCTTTGTGTCCGCATACAATGGGTCCACTACACATATAAAATGAATAAGAACTATTAAAAATATAAACAGATATTTCATATTTAACACCATATAAGTTCAGTATGAAATACAGTGAATAATGACAAAACTTAATTTTTGTGTAAATTATTAGAGATATATATCCGGGCTGATATATCCCGTCAATCAAAAAAGGACAGGAAAATGCAATGAATTTGTGCTCTGTGTGTAGAAAATGTTAAGAAACATCACCAGTTTGATGTTCAATAATAATAGTCATTTTATTAATTAATAACATTCAAAAAGTTAAGAAATATTAATTTAATCTTCAGAATCTGCATCGGTTGAGAAATTCAGTATCGGTGCATCTCTATAAATGATCCCTTTTAAAAGTTCAATGTCCTACCCAACCGTACCAAACAATAAAGCACACAATGTTTTGCCGGTCACTTAGTTAATTCTATTTCAGCTCTGGCTCTAGTCCCGCCTATCCTAAAATCTCATTGGTTCTCTCCCTCCACATAACTGTCCATCAAACAACAACCATCTTCCGATTAACTTGTTGTTTCACATTGTCCAGCCTTCTCATTTTCAGTGTGGACAGACAAGTTATTTGGCTTTAGAAACGTGGTTAGGGCGCATGGTCAGGCTCATCCAGAAGCTCAACAGTGGACAATGTGTTCACAGCTCGTGTACCTGTTGCCGACTGACGGCTCTCAAATTGCAGTGGAATCTATCAGCGGCCCGTGACAAGTTCAGATCTGCTTCTCACTCCAGTATTGTGTATATGTGTGTGTGACATGGCACCTGCAGAACCAGTCATTGTGTTACTCCTCAAACTCCCCTGGGCACTTCCACTGTCAACACGTCGTAAATCAGACGGGCTTACAAACGCGCACCTACAGATGCACATGCTTAAACATCTTGGCATACACGCACCTCATGCCACATCATATAAATCCTATCAGGAGGAAACACTATAATTAAACACATCACCAAATCAGCCAATCAAAACAAAACAAAACAGCAGACACCTGAATACCTCAAATATTTCAAGAACTTACATAACGCACAGGTATTATAAACTCTTCAAGGAGTTGAAATTATGAATGAAGTATTTCTACAATATTAATGCTCACTTTTTAGTTCTGAAGTGTAAACTTGTAAATAGTTTTGGCCCCAAATAAGGATTCATGAGGGTCAGATTACAACTATTTACTACAACAAATCGTATGTTGTATGTTTACCGCAAACTCCTGCATGTCAAGCCTCCGTGTTACAGCTGTAAGAAAAGAGCAAACTGCGCTTGCGATGAAGACCGACTGACGGAAAAAGGGGAAACTAATAAAACAAACATGACATGAGAAGTTAGCCTAAAGAGCAGCCCAAGAGAAACATTCAGATATATTTTAAAATGTGCTGTGACATCATCGTGACAACCTCCAGCGACTGGCAGCGGCTAAAAATAGCAGAAATGTCAAAGCGCTGGTACATATATGTCCATGAGAGAACTCCGGCATTCCAGAGATAACGGCAGATGGCTAGCAGATTCTGCCCTCTTCACGTGAAACAATAACAACCCGCACACGCTTCAAACAAGAGCATCATAAGGCCCGATGTGCAGTTGCTTCCACAAACACAAATATATCCTCCAGGCTCGCTGGAGGGGGAAGGGACTTTTCATTGTGTATGTGAAGGAATGACCTTCACCCCAAACGTCCTAGTGGGAAAAGTTAGATTCCTTGAAACCGAAAGCTTAGTAATGAGATCGAAATTTGGATGTGCTTCCGAGTAGGGGTAGAACGACCTTAGATTTTTTTGAGGTCGACTATCATGTGATAAAAGTCGCTTCGACGTAGACTAGTCGATGACGTCATTATTGAATAAAATAAGAGCTGGGAAATGTTTTGCAACAAGATTTGAGGGGTGTGGGCAGTGTGTGCGAGCTGAAGGTTTAAGATTCTAAGTCTTTACTTGGGGGGCACAAAGCGATGGACTCTTCACAAAGGGGGCCTTACAACGAAAACGTTTTAGAACCACTGCTCTAAGTAATGATATATCTGTTCTATGGAAATTTACTGACTGCACTGTTTTGTTCTTTTGCAATAAAGGAGAAGTCATTTCACTTCCCTTATATGAAACTGCACCCGCTGAGTCTGTTTGGTGCTGCACTATATGGTTGAGCTAGAACCGCTGATGCTTTTATCAATGGAATGCACTTACTGAACCTAGAGAGTAGCCAAAAAACCCAATACAAATTTGGAAGTAATAGACTTGGTTATGTCACGTATTAATATGTGACCCTGGACCACAAAACCAGTCTTAAGTAGCACAGGAATATTTGTGGCAATATCCAACAAAACGTTGTGGGTCAAAACTATAGTTTTTTTAATGCAAAAATCATTAGGATATTAAGTAAAGATTATATTCCATGCAGATATTTTGTAAATGTCCTACAGTAACTATATCAAAACTTTCTTTTTGTGAGTGGATTCAAAAAAATTGTGAACAAAAATGGCCAGAAACATGCCGCCAAACTTCGCTCCCTGCTGCATGCTCTTTGGGAATTACCCACTCAAGTTTGGTATCGATGTAAATCTTTGAATTTCTGCTTTCTGGTTGATCTACTCTCCACAACGTCATTTCAGCGGTAAGCACATAGAGAGCGTTAAAACAAACCTGTTTCTTTTTAGCAATGGCCTGCTACTACAGCGCCTCTATGGAGAACTTCAAAGACGATTATGACAATCTTTTTCTATTTTTGCACCCTCAGATTCCAGTTTTAAATAGTTATATATCAGCCAAATGTTGTTCTATCCTAACAAACCATAGATCAATGGAAAGCTTATTTATTCAGCTTTTAGATTTGTAAAAATCTCAATTACCCATAAGACTTGTTGTACGGGGTCACATATAATAAAACATGACAAACCAGTATCAGCTGTTATTATTGTTATTAGCTTTAAAGAGAACTCACTCAAATATGAGTGCATGTGTGCGTGGCAACAGTTTTTCGCGTGTTCCCTGCACCTCCTCTCAAGTAACTCATCATCTGATGCGTTTCTCTGATGCGGATGATGAGATTCCTTAAGCTTACTGGGCCTCGGAGAAAAAAGAGAGAGCGAGAGAGAGAAAGAAGGGGAAGAAAAGACGGTCGACATCATCTATCCTGGCCTTTTAAGGAGAGCTCCTGTGGAGTCTATGAGGGGTTGGCCCAGTTTCACACACACTTGCTATAATTACTGAAAAAGGGATACTGCATAAAACAAACAGTAGAACAGTGCAAATCACAAACACATTTAAAGGGTGCATGTGTGGGATCTGAAATGCAAAAAATATTTCGAGGAAGATATTGAAAGATATGGTCCTCTTCGGTTGTTGCATCATGCTGGGCTCGTCGAGATGCCCAAACCATGGCGATAAGCAATGATTTGAAGGCGCTAACAGGTAGCGATAGCTTCTTACCAAACTTCAAAAACAAACTTTTTTATTTCATTTATCAGTTTCACTGCGATCTGCTCCAACGATACGTGCTGGTCGATTTCACCTCTTTTGTCAGTGCAAGAACGCACATATTCTGATTTAATATTTTCTATTCTGTTCAGGCACATTTAGTGCAGTACACATAAACCTGGTGTCACATGACTCACTGAGTTTGATTTTAGTCAGTTGCAAGATTTCAGGATGGGGGGCTTATGAATCATAATGCTGAAATTACTACAGGGGCTTAATCTGAATCATTACGAAAACCCTGTCTGAGACTCAACACAACCATACATCAATATTTACGGTAGCTACAGGACAGTGGAGCTCATTGTTGGCCATTGCTAAATGACTAAATGTCAATTTACAACCAGGATCATTTTAAAGGGTACTCACAAAATGTCGGATAACATCAGATATCCAGCATCGCATGTACTAAATATGACTGCAAAGTTACAAGCAACATTTGCCCATTCATTTATGTGCAATGTGATACATTGTGAGTTTGTTTGTACCATCATGTTCATGAATTTAATGTTGCATTGTGTCTATAATATACTTTTTAATTAAATAAGTAACATTAAATGTAAGGGAAAAGGACAAATTACTATCTTTAGAATAATACATCTGTATCAGATTTGTGAAGACAACCATAATTATTATTAATGCTAGTAAGCATTATAAGCTACACTGTAACCCGTTAAAAACTGTAATATTCTGGCACACTGTAACAAAAAAAAGAACAGTATGGCACAATATACGGTTTTAATATGAAGGAATTTTCCGTATTCATTTTTTACAGTTGTTTTACCTGTATTTGTCACACCCTTGTCCGTCATCACACTCATGCCAACAATCCCCTCATCACCAGACACTTTATATACTGTTGTCCGATCTTGTTTAATGTTACTTAAAGTGTTTATCAGCTCTGTGATCGCGTTTGTTAAATAAACCTACCGTATTTGTATTTCCGTCTGCTGTTGTCTGTGGCGTTTTTATTACAGTATTTCAATTTTTTCAATGTATTGTTTTGTAGTTTGGCATTAATTCATTTTGTATTTTTAAACACATACACATACATGCACATGTTTAAGAAAAATATAAACGTTTATATATATTTAAATTATTGGTAGATATAAATAAATGCATATAAATATTTCCTAAATATATATACAGTACATAGTATGTGTTTATAAATACAAAATGAGCATGCACAGTACATAGACATATACAGTATTATGTAAACTCTTTTTCTGGATGCAATTATTTCGCAATTAATCGTTTGACAGCCCTATTAAAATAAAATGTTTTTCATGTTCCCAACGTGTCAATTTGCAGTTTATTTCTGTAATTTAACATGTTTACCACATTTCAAAAATACACACAAATTCTGTAAAGTAAAACAGTAAAATTCTGTAAAACTGCTTTAAAAACTGTAGTTTTACAGAATTTTACCGTTTTACTAGTAAAAAGTATGATCATCGCTATCACTCATGAATCTCATATAATGGAATAAATCCTGATGGGCTTTGAAATTCTGTGACTTTCATGTTTAATTAAACATGACATCTCTTGAAAAGAGAGTCATTTGAGCTGGCTCTATTCAGACAAACACTGGGAGATGTAGGACCTGTTGCTTTTATCATTATTTCTGTTGGCCGGTAAATAGTGATTCACACTTAATCACACAGTCTCTAAATCTTCTTGCGGGGCTGTCACTTTTCTGCTTATCAAGCGGTGCCCAAACGGTGCTCTTCTGTTGCCATGCCAACAGCAGTACTGTATCCCCCACCTCCACACTTGGCAGACTTTCGAACGCAGAGAAAAACTTCAATTCCTTTTTCTCCTCCTGCAGTACCTATTACGGTCAAACGCGACGACGTGGCAAGCCGGGAAAAGCGCATGGGCGGGTGTAAATCTGCGCCCATCATCTACTCCTATGACAGCGAGGGGTCACGGGGTCGCCCCTTCAGGTGATGTGTTTCCATAGTGCTGTGCACACAGAGGAAAAACCCATATATGGCTAGTTCTTTATTTATTACATTCTCCTGCCTACACTAGGTGACCGCTTGACTGCAACAGGCCGACTGCACTAGCTCAGTTTAGCATGTGAGCCATCTCCTTAACTGTTTATGATTTGGCAAATATTCCTATTGTCCGTGTATGAACTATGGGAGATATATGATGATTGTGTAGAACCTAGAGGCTTGATGTATAGACTTAGGCATACCATGACCTTAGTGGTAATGTAAAGGAGTTTAATGAGAGGCGGTCCCGAATACAGAGGAATGTTTATAGTGGCTAACAGTTTAAAACAACACACAAATATGACACACGACAGCAAGTTGTGTGTGACAGAAAAATCTGATTTTTTTTTCAATTGGATTAAATATTTTGCATAATGCAGAAACATTGTATACTTCCCAATAGTTTTGTTAAAATACACACTGCAGACATTAGATTCCCCTTATGAAAATTTACCATTTATCTTCTGAAAGTGTAAAGCATCTGTGGGTCCAAAAGAAGTAAATATCCATAAATAATATGTTTTGATCATTGTTCTGTTTTCATCTTTTTGTTAATATGTATGCATTTTTTAGGAACCTACCCCCAAAGATAAAAATAACAAAAACAGATCAAATAAAATAAAATAAAAACTTTGTAAAATCATTTGCATTTTTTTTACACAGGACATTTTTATGCAGTATTTTTTTATCTAAAAAAAGCTTCTGTAGGCAAAATTTGGCAAGCCTGGTCTTCTTATATGTAAATGGAATGGAACCCAAAAACATTATTTTTATCATAATGACTTCAGGACAGTCTCCCCAAAAGAGTTTGTGTACCGTTTGTACGTGTACATATTTCCTATTTTTTATCTTAATAAATAGAATGAAAAATAAATATACATTACTAGACCAACTTGCTAAAGCAACAAAGCTGTGTTCTTTTTATATATATTGTTAAATATAGTTGTAACTTGTTATCTTTTTATCCTGTTTGCAACAGGATTGTAATCAATTTATTTTATTCTATTCTATTCTATTCTTTGATAAAACATAAAATCAAAACAAACTTGATCATCGACTGTGTCAGTGCACACAGCTCTTCCTGTCTAAGTAGGTGAATGTTGGCCAGTTTAAACCGCAGAAGCACTAGACCTGGTGGTGCAGTGAAAGATCTGACTCTGCAAGACTAGGCCACTTATCACTTGGTTTGAGCCCTTAACGCCGTGATGTCACAAATCAATCCGGTTTGTCTAAGCGCTTTTCTTGAAGATACTGTAGTAAGCAAGTAACGCAAATGAACCCCAGAGCTAGCAAGACTTGACACACCCCCTTTAAAATATACAAATGAAAGCCTGCCCTGAAAAACTCACTGTTTAAAACCAATACCAAGCCCAGTGCTTTACTTAATCTCTCAAAAAACACACAGGACCTGGATTCGTAAACACAAAGTGTGTATTTGTTCAACGAGATGGTCATTCCAATAGTTGCGCACAAAATGAACGACATAAAAGAAACAGCCTTGTTAAAAGATGGAAAACACAGTGACAAGGCAGTGTGGGATGGTTATTTTTATTTTTTCTCTTTATATATTACTTTGATTATTTTGCTGTACATTACTTTGGTTCAGCGTTACTGCTGTTTTCAAACGTGCTATAGAAACAAATAGAAGGACAGATTAATAAATTTTATTATAATTTTAGTCAGTAAATGGAAAGAACTGTGTTTCTTTTTGTGTCCTGCATTGGTAAGACGATAAAAAGGAATGAATGAACGTATTAAGTAATGAACTCAATTTGAGTAAATACTGTTAAATTTATTTTTTTCCTTTTGATTATTTAAATATTTTTATTTCATTTATATTGTGTATATAATGTATTTCATAATAACAATAATTGTAAATATTATTTGTATTGCCATTATGAATAATAATATATTTAAATCATTTTAAATCATTCGATGAAGCTACTTAAATCTTATTTTTTTTATTTCTTCATTTAATTAATTAATTAAAAAAGATTTTTAAATGAGAAGGAGAGTCAATTTTACAATCATTCCTAAAATTAAGGCATTCTCAACCACAACTATTAGCTGTATGACCAGTAAAAAGTTACATATCGTGGATGTCCCAATTCGCTTTTTTTCAGGAAATTTAAACTGTGTTGTCAGGTAAAACATTGCATGGTGAATTATGTGTCATACAAGTTTTTAAATACGTAAGTGTTTTGCTTTATCAAGAACCATTCAATAAGTAGTGGTGACATTATCCTGAAACACTTACCTCAAGACACTTGAGGCCGTGTTGTCGGGAGAAGGATGGTCTGTGATGGTAAAAGAAGCCAGGTGCCTGTTCAGCTCTATAAACAGCTCAAGGCGTTCTGTTATTGTCAGAAAGAAAGGTAAGCGTATGAGTCATGCTACTGTGTACAGATTCCCGAGATGCTGTCTGTCTGCCCTTTTGATCACCCAATCACCTCTCTCAAACTCGACAAGGAGGGACAGACATTATCCTCCTTGCAGTGGGTGAGGATGTCCATACACAGGGATGTCATTCCATTCTTATGTACAATGGCAGTGTCACATTAAGCAATTTTTCTAACCCCCAGACCATTATCTTCTTCTCAAGTAGCGGATAAGCTAATAATGACTGCCTGTGTCAATGTTCAAAACATTCCCAGTAACTTTAGGATCTTCTCATCAAGCTCACCAGTAACTTAACAGTACTCTGGCTCTGTTACAAAACCCAATGAGGTGCCTACATAAGAAAGTCTATGGGTGGTGATAGGGGAGATGAAACTTGAATCACATTTTGTCAAAAGATTTTCTATTAAATAGACTTTTAAATCTATTCATTATTAATTTAGTATTTCCTGAGATATTTCATCTGATCAAATTTTGAAGGCAGCATCCTGTGCAAAATTTGCGATCTTTTCTGTGATTTCACAGTTTTGACCGCATTAAAAAAAAACGGTAAAAAACATAACATTTGGCCTTTTTTCTGTAATACATTTTTTTGGGCTGTATTTCAAAAATACAGAAAAAATGTAAAAATACAGTCAAATGCAATTTGTTCACATTTTACGTGAAAACCTGTAAAAACAAATCACAGAAAAATACTGTGATTACGTTTTTTTACAAAGGTCGGCACTATTTAAAGACACTACCGTGGAATATTTCATAAAGTTTGTCTCAGACGGTTTTGACCACGTACTTCCTCTAACCCGTGCGAAAAACAACGTAGTTCTCATGTCCTTGCTCGAGAAGCTCAGCTGTAGTGGTGAATCCTTTGCACTCTGCGGTTAAATCTGACCTCAGGTCAAGACTGCCTCAGTCTGAAACACATCAGGAACATGAGGAATGGATATCACATGCAGCTAACACCACACAACCAGTCCTTTCCTCCGTCTTAATTTCTTCCCCATGTCTTTTCAATACTTCAGTGTCTGCATTTTGATTTCATTGACAAACATCTGTCGACTGTGGAATGCAGGAATCATTTTCAGGCTTCTAGTTACTTAAATGCAAGGAGCAGGATGCAAATACCAGATAAGAGTTGTGCACAGATAAACAAAGCCTAACCCGTATGTGTCTACTTGGTGATCTAACTGCCAGTAATGGATCAATACCAGGCATTTGCCATAAGTGAATTAGATCAGAGCGAGCGGTGTAACGCAACCTTATTTCATTAGCTGTGACCTCACCCAGGATCTAGTGTGCTACAATATAGATCAACTGCTAAATCATAGTCCAAATAATAAGAGGATGTGAGGGAAAAACAACAAAACACGTGGCTCTTTAATCTAGATTCATTTTTGTGTTTATTTACCCTTTTATTTTTTCAGGTTTTTTTAATATCAGTCATTAGTACCGACTACTTTTAACTGGCCTAGGTTATCTCTACATTTTATTTCATAAACTATGAGATAAATGCATTAAACTTTTATAAGGACTTGATATAATATTAATTTTGGCTCTCTCTAGTGGTTGTAAGGGATAGTTCACCCCCCCAAAAAAATCTTTATTTACTCACCCTCATGTCATTCCAAACTTGTATGACTTAGTTTAATCTGGAGACCAAATCAGATATTTTACAGAACGTTGGTGACCAAACAACATTGGCCCCTATTGTAAATAACAGGGGGGCAAGTGGCTCCCAGTAGGAGGGCACACCATCAGCATCATTAATACAAAAAAGTCAACATTACCACACCTGTGCAAGGGCACACTTACAACTCGTGCAGGATGCTCCGTACAAGTGAAAAAGAATAACACAAATTAAACAATATTACCACACACAGTCACAACAAAAACAACAGGTTGACAATTATAACCAATGCTGTGATATTAATGCTCCTTCACACCAAGGCTTGCTAAAAGTAAATGAAACACACGCACCTTTAAAAAAAGCTGAACATTAAACCTCCTTAAAACTGTGTCCTTGTTGTGTCCGGTTGTACATGTTTCTTTTCCAAAGCTGAACTAACTGAGCCTTCCGTTTGTGAAGCATCGAGCGTCCGTAAGTGCTAATTGCTAGCGGCATCTCTCCACACGTATACATACATTAATACGCTGCGTAATGACGCATCATCACAACAACCGGACTAGATTAATCTTTTTTTTTTTTTTTTTTTACAAAGTAAGGCTACCATTTTGATTTCCACTTTGTTTAAAATGTTTTAAACGTTAAAACTTTGTATTAATTATTTTCAGTATGTATTATATGAATTTAAAACTGTGTCATGTGGGGTGGTGGGCACAACAACCCTGTGGGGTGGCATGGCGCGCGAGTGCCCCCCTTGGCGCCGGCCCTGACTGTATGGACAGACATTTTTTTTAATATCTTCATTTGTGATCCACAGAAGACTCGTATGCCGGTTTTGAACGATATGAGGGTTAATAAATGAAAATAGTATTTACTTTTATATGAAAAATCCCTCAATACGTCTGCCACTTATTACGTATTGTGTACTTTCAATAAACATTGGAAAACAACAAATTCTACTACAAAGTAAATCCAACTTCTCCATGCACATTCGATAATTTGCTCCTTAACAATTTCATCTCAGCAGCAACAAAGTTTAAATGTTTTGTTCAGTTAGTTGTATAACATCCTTCACCAGTAGATGGCGATGGTGTCTTTACTAGATCCAACCGCTTATCTTTTATGTTTTTTAAAAAGAATCCAATCAGCCATACGTTACTGCACATTTCATTACATATTGCATACGTGGATCATTTCAGTAGGACCTAAGAATAAATGTTTTACAGCATTACAACACGGCCCAAGTCTCTTAATATTTAAAGATTGTTAATAATTGCCACAATAAATGCAACGTCTTTCATTTCGCACACCCGACATGCAATAGCAAAATCCCAATAAGACTAAAAAAAGTCTTTACATCTGCCATGAACTAGTTATCTTAATGCAATAACGTTTTACTTTTCAATGGCTGACTTAATTTCAGTATATGAAATTTCAGTACATCATATGAAAAAATTCAGGTGTATAATAAGTAATCTGAAAGCATCAATAAAATGAGCAGAATTTAGTATGAACTCAGTTCTTTGTGCAAAAACACAGGCAATTCAAACAAAAATCATGAACAAATCTATGTGAAGCTTCCAGAATGTTTAAAAGTGGGTGCAAGGTACTAATAAACCACTAGTGTATTGAACAAACACCACCACATCATGACGCAAGACCAAAACATGTCTTCCCCCTTAGATTTATTGTATGAAAATGTACAGAGAGATTTTAACGGTAGGACTTCTGGTAGCGGGCACGGGCTCCAGGTCCACCGAACTTCTTGGACTCGCAGCGGCGAGGATCAGCGACCAGCAGGGTCCTATCGTACTGAACCAAGATATCCTTGATCTCTTTCTTTGAGGCTTCATCGACATCTGAGGGAGAAATAGGAATAAAACTTACCAATTAATTCAGAATGACAATAAAAAGATTGCACCTCTCTAATATTAATCGGTAGTATTATTATCGTATTTAGATGTTGGTGTGGTCCACTTACACTTCTGATAGTAGGCAACCAGGGATTTGGAGATTGCCTGACGGATAGCTGTCAGAGACAATTTTACAATCAATGAAAGTGCTTGAAATAAATTGTTGAAGCACAGAGGGACCAGAAATACAGTACACAATAGTATACAAACACTTGAAATGCAATGAGAATGGAACTCTTCAACAACAAGACAATCCAGATCAATGCTATATTACCCAGTGTAACTCACCGTAAATCTGAGCGACATGTCCACCACCCTTCACACGAACTCTGATGTCAACGCCAGCAAAGCGCTCCTTACCCAGAAGCAGAAGAGGTTCCAGAAGCTAAAAAAAAAAATTACAGGACATCTTTTAACACAGTTCCAAAACACTATCCTGATAAACATATTAAACAAATACATAATAAACAGATCCAGATGTACAGGAGCAACACAGTTACTACAGAGAAAGGTGCACTCTTACCTTGTACTGCAGAGTGGCCGGCTCGATCATCTCAAGGGGTCTGCCATTGACTTTAATAAGCCCATTTCCCCTCTTGCAGTGGGCAACAGCGGTGGCTGTTTTCTGTTGTTAACGTTACAAGAAAAACAGAAATTACATTCAGCAAAACACAAGTACACAAAGACTGAGTATGTCAGGATATTGATTTGACAAAATGTATTATAAAACAAATAAAACATAAGAGAAACCAAAGTATAAACATATGCTATCTACTACTTAGCAATGTTCATTTATACATACTAGAAACACGTCCCACGTGAACAGACATCCACAACTAAACGCATTATACATCATCAGAATAACCACCAACATGTCATCCATTTAAAGAATCCATATATTTCACACGGTGCCCTAACAATGAGAACAGTTATACTGCCTTAAGAATGAAGTATTATGATTTTACACCATTTAGAAACATATCGGCATCGGTGTTAGCTTAGCCACCTAGCTCTAGTACCGTGAGCGAGCACATGAGACATACACAAGATTAAAATACTCACTTTACGTCCGAAAACCTGGACAGATTGCAGCGGACCTTTAGGTGGCATGGTTCTGAAACATAAAGCACACACCTAATTGCTCGGACGACACATTAAAAAGAGTTTAAATCACTATGTTTGCGAGAGCTGGCTAAATGACGTACCTTACTCAGCTCGAGCGCTGTTCGGAGAGGCCGAGCAGGGGTTTCCCAAGCGCAAAAACAGGGGTACTGTCGTAAACACACCTCCGTCCGAGAGCGTTTTACGACAATAATGGCGTCTAAAAACAGTTTTAACCCCGATTACTAGATGGCGCACTTGGACCTTAAAATAAATATTATAGTTGAACCAGGTGGATTGGCAAAGGGCGTTATTAACTCGAACTCATATTTAAGGGATGTCACATACAATAATGTTAAGGTATTTTTACGGTTTAATTCGATAATTGTAAGTATCATTGGGATAAATGCTAAGGAATGGGCACTGAAGGTGTAGCCTACATAAATATTATAACGTTACACTTTAATGCTAAATTGACATGCCTTCAGTTGTCTGTTTATAAACATTGTTTACTGGCGTTCAAAGTCTTAAATTAGCTTTTAGAATAACATGACATTTTATTAACGTTTATTATTAATAATTATGACATTTCGATAACAAGTTTATCCTTAACACTGAAGGTATTGTGCTTTTGTTTACCGAACTGAATTGAACAAAACATTGCTAATAACTGTTTTGTCCATTTTTAAACAAGCTGTTTGCTACTTCGGCATAGTAGGAAAACACCTTTATTTCCCTTACAATCATTGTAAAGTAATAATTTAGTGCTGCTGTTCTGAACAAATAGTTGTAAATCGGTGTAACTGTTTTGCTGGTCTTTTGCTGGTCCTAACTGGTCTCAGCTAGGCTGGTCTGTTTGCTGGTTTCCTATCCATCCGTGTATCTGTCCATCTTGTTACTACGCACTTTCATCCTAAGCAACTCAAGGGATAGTTCACCCAAAAATACAAATGATGTCATCATTTATTGACGTAATTAAAAATCTTTATTACTTTCTATGTTTATCACAAAATTGAATAGTTGAAAAAATAATTTCAATTTTTATGTCCGTTTCATTAGAAGTCAATGGGGGCCAATGTTGTTTAATAACCAATGTTCTTTAAAATAGGCCTAATTTCTTTTGTGTTCTGCAGGAAGAAAGTCATGCAGCTTTGAATGACAGGGTGAATAAATGATGAGCTACTTTTTATATTTGGGTAAACTGTCCCTTTAAATTGTAGTCAATGTGTTATTAAAAACACATTGTTGTAAAAACTCAAGAAGCTCAAACCTGGCTGCAAGATATGTCAAGTCCTGCCACGACCAAAGAACAAACCAGCACAACACTGACATAGGACAACACACACAAACTGACACTATCGCCCTTATATTGAGATGTATATATATATATATATTTACTTATAGACTTTATTTTTATTCTATCTTACTTTTATCTTAATCTGTATTTGTGCATGTTTATATTTAATCTTGTGCTTTGGCAATGTAGAACTTTTTTATCATGCCAATAAAGCTCCTTTGAATCTTGAATCTATTAAGTATAATAGTATTATTACCTTAGAATCAAACCCATGATCTCTGCGCTTCTAACACATTTCTTCCCTAATTGAGCTACAACAAACGTATCATTTCTATAACCTTACTCTCTGCTTTCTCTCTCTCTCTCTCCTTCTACTTTCCCTTTATCACGCTGTACTTTCCTAATTTCACACCTTATGTATCTCAACAGCCTCTAATTACACAAACACTGAAGGTGCAGAGTCAGGATGCATTTTGTCATCCCATCTTTCTCCCTTCACCTTAACGCCCTCTGTTAGCAATGAAGCTTTGAAGAAGCTTGTGTTATTTGCATTTCACGCCCTGCCTACTTGCCCACAGTACCTTTTGCCCTGTTTATGCCGAGCCATGTTTGTGAGTTGTGTAACAATAAGCTAAGGGTGTTAATTAGAGAAGTGTGTGTGGGGGGGGAGCAGAACAGTAGCAGACTCAGGCAGATGTTGGGTCTATTGTGGGGGAAATGGAGCTTACTTTGGCGACGCGCTGCTGTTTGTTTTGCGATGAGATAATGAGCACTCCTGCCAAACCGCTTTTATACCAGCCTGTCACTATCCGAAATGAAAACACTCATCCACTGCCTTCCCATCACTTCCTCTGTGGCTGTAACACACTCAACAGATGTGCAATCACAACTTTGGCACTTCAAGTGTGATTATGGGGAATCTAAGTTCATTTCAAAGTTCACGTGTGTAAAGTCTTGGTCTGAATACCAAAATTGGCTTTGTTTTTAGCGGCAGGCCTCAACACGCAGATTGGATCCTGTAGATATTCAATTTGCCTAGTTCATATTTAATACATATATTGTGACAGAACTGATCTGGTTTGCTCATTATGGGGCTTGTTATCGCCTCTTTTGATCACTGAAGTGTACGATTGTAAAGTCTGGTTTGATCGTTCCTCTTTATGGTAATTGTTTTAGTAGTTCCTCTTCAAGATCTGTAAAGCTCATATTAACCATTTGTAGTCGAAAAACCCTTTTGTTAAGCCAGTTCACTTTCTGATATCTAAACCGGCGGGTTAAAGGACTAAAACCAAGATTTACAAACACATGTAATCTTTGATTAAAATATAAGGTTATACACATAGGGGTTCAAGCTTAAAACGAATGGAGGTTAAATTGAAATAAATAGTAGATATAAGGATGGAAGTGGTGTAGGTTCAGAAAGACAACGATGTCCTTGTGTTGCAATGGATCCATCTTCACAGTTAAACATTAACAACATCTAAAGCAGCATGGATCTGACCTTAATGGATTGGGTGAGGCCTTTTTGAATACATAAGAAGTCTGAAAGCATAACTAAAAATTTCCGCTGAAAATATTTATGTTATTGCATCTTTGCGTTTAAAATTTGCACCGGCATCACAGCAATAGTTCTCACTTCATTTTGCTCTGGTTGAAGAAGGTTTACACTGTAAATGATTGAGTCATCTCAATTGGTTTGTTCTGCATGGAACATCAATTCACTAGAGGTTTCTTTCCTTTGGTAGGAAGTGCAGAGTTGGAATAAGAGAGAATACCATTGCCAAAACTCACATTTGACTTTATTTAAATGTAGTCAGAGAGTGAGATCGAGTTATTCAACCAGTGTTAGTTAGTCACGCACCCAGTGGCCAGCATTGACTCATTCTCTATGTATGTAGCCCAGACTTGAACTAAAAGGAAATTAGTCCCACTGAACACTGAAAGTCTTTCTCGTCCTTCAAAAACATTACAGTGTTTCTCACGCTTTCTTTAAAATCTTAATTTTTTCATGTTTTGCTCTGTTCTTCACTTATTAGTGGTGCTTAGGCAAACTTCAGCATTAATGTTTCAATGACCTTGTCTAACGTGGGGTGATGTGTCAGTTGTCTGTCCACATTGGTGGTTAAACTCTTGCAAGATATCACAGCCAGTCAGCAGATATGTAATTTTAACTGTACAGTTGTGTATATTAAGCTTTGAACTAATGATATTTTACTTCGAGGGCTACAAGCGCAACACAGCAAATAACAAAATGTCCAGTTGCTTGTCTTTTACAGTCATGTCAGGTTAGGATTTACATGGAAAATATAATTGCTTGTCGCTTGATCGCGTTGTGTCTGTTTAGAGCACTTTATTACATTAAATTAAGCATTACATTCAAGTCATCCTGTTCTGTATATCTAATGACCATAATATTATGTATCATAAAAATGTACATGCCGGGGCACGTTGGATGTTGTGGGTCAGAAGTTGAGGGTGAGCTCCACTACCAAACCCACACCCGACACCTGATCTTCAGACTGAGTTCACAGGCCGTATGATTCTGTTCCCTTAGGACTGGAGACTGAGTGCTCTAAATACACACCTCTCTGTGAGGTCAACTTGATTTTAGATTTAAGCATGCCCACAATGGCACACTCACCAAAAAAAATAAAATTCAAAGAGTATGCAGGGCTCAACAATAATGACTGCCCGATGGCCCGGGACCAGTTTGAGAGACCCTCGGGCCAGTTAACAGATATGCCACTTGCCCGATCGGTCCAGTTCTGTATCGTAGCAAAAGTTTATCACTTGCATGTTTTTATGCCTTGCCTATTTATTCTTATCGATTCTGTTCTCATCAACTTACTAAAAAACCTTTATATATTGTAAAAGTAATTAATTATGTCTCAAATGAATGTAAACAGGTTGGAAACAAAACACATGTGTTACAGTCTATATTAGATGCATCTCTTGAAGGGGCAGCTGCATAATTAATATCTGTTTAATGTTCATCAAACAACAAAGGACGATGACAAAAACACACGATTGAGTGTCATCATTTAGTCAGAACAGCTCCCGACTGATTAAAATTATAACTTATAGTAAGATTTTATATTTCATTCGAAACACTGATTATTTTGTATATTTGCTACAAAATATTTTGATTACTTGTTTTTTATCACTTACTGGTATGTTTTCTTCAGCAATATTTTAAATGTTTGTGAGTTAGACAAACAGTTTTAATGGTAGGGGTGATATCAGGCAAGTTGTGCCACTTTTTGGTTAATCGCTTGGGACACTAACTAACAAAAACCCATGTGTGACATTTAACTGTGTTCTTATGATTAATAACGGCTAAATGATGGTGACAAAAGCCCCCGCCCAGAGAAGGCGGTGTTTCTCTATTGGCTGAAATCGAAAAATGCTGTGTTCGTCACAGGAACTTACGACAAGCCTGCGTCATGTACTGGAAAAACATGCCTCTCGTTCGCCTGCAGCGGATGTTAGACATTATCGTTAAAGGCGTTGTCAATATGAAAGGATATTTCTCTCAAACAAACGCATCGATTACTTTAGAAGACCTTTGTTTAGACCACGGAGCCGTGTTGATCCGTTCTTTGATCGATGGATGCACTTTTTGGAGCTTCAAAAAATTTCCCCCCATTCTACCGCTTGGAAGGAAAAGTATACGTGTTTTATAACTCCGACTGCATTTTTCTTCAAGAAGAAAGTCACATTCAGTAAGGATGCCTTAAGGGTCAGTAAAACATGAGGAAATTTTGATTCAAGCCTAAAATTTCCCTTTAATAGTTACTTCTTCTCAGACATTGAAAATTACCTGTCATTTTGTTTGTTGTTATCTTTATTCAGTGGTGGACAGTAGGCTACAGTATAACCATATTCAGTTAAACTTGACGCAGTGATATCGAACTGTAATTCGGTCCACAGATCTGGAACTACTTCATAGGTGTGTATTTGACTGAAAAATAGTGCACACCTGTAGAACCTTCGTCAGCCAATCAGAATCAAACATTCCACAGCTCCGTGGTATAAGGTCAGATAATTCATATCAATTCTGGGTGGTTTCAGCCCAAAGTTCATTTTACGAATTGTTTGGTGTGAAAACTATAAACATTTTGGGTTGATTCAACCCAAAGGCTGGGTTTGTCCCTTTTTGACTCAATACTGGATGGAAAATAACCCTTTTTTCAAGAGTGTAGGCATGTGACCCTATCAGTTTTTCTTATCATGATCATTGCTGGAACTTTTATCACAGTATATGGTGTTATCGTTGTACTGAATTTTGTTACAAAAAGAGGTTGAAAAACGTCAATATTGTACTATGATAACAAGTTTGACAACTTTTTTCAAAAAAGAAAAACATTTGAATTTGTTTTTGTTTTTTATAATTATCAATAAATACAAATATATATAATATTTATAATAAAGCAGAATCTACCCCTTTTTTATGCTTTGCTTTCATGTAATGTATGCTTAATGTATACTTAAAGCCAGAGGCAGTTTTGTTCAGCTTCTTATACACATATTGCCTTCAGCGTGTTGTCATTTTTAATTGGTTGATGGACATGAAATGATTGTCTGATGGTGGGGGGAATAGTTCACACGAAAATGTTACATCATTTACTTACAATTGTGACATTTGAGACTCACACGACTTTGTTTCATGCAGTTTAAAGGACAATGTTCAATAGACCATTTAGTTTACATCACAGACTGGAAACATCAAGTTTGCTCCTTGTAAATCTGTCTTGTCAATGGCAGGTACCATTAGAGAGCGTTGTATTGGACAAACAGTTAAAGTTGTTAAACACTAGCGGTAAGAAGATTTGCACAACGGCACATGTTCATATCCAGACGACACCCAGATGTGACTGAAGCCATAACGCCATATTATAAGGTTAGGCTAAGATGGAAAAAAAATGTGTTCTTTACTGGAGGTGTTAAAAAAATAATGACATATCCAGATCTGTTGGCAAAACTCTGTCCTGTAATTTTAATGCCTCTGTGCTGGTCATGTCAAGAGAAGTACATGAACCAATCTCTTGCTCTCCGGGGAGTCATTACTCCAGAACCCCCCCACGCACACGCTGCACAATACGAGTCATCATACACTTACACACAGCCAAGGTCAAAAACAAAACCTCACACACATACACAAACGTACATTCCTTCGGTATGGGATGGGAGCGTGACAATCGGGAAACAACGGCTGTTAGTTACAGAAAATGAATTAGGACTTGGGCCGGAGAGCGGGGAGGAGAGGAGAGCAGAAGAGAGGGCTAAAGGAAGTACTGGGATTACTAGCTGGAGTGTAGAGTGAGGAGAAAGACGCTTTCGCTCGGTGAACTGCCCAAATTTATAAGACCTCTGGGGCCGCATCGATACCCCTCCCCGCCCTGCACCTCCAGAACTGCTGATTTAAAAATAATCCTAAATCAGCGACTGACAGGCATCAGATGTACCGCAGTCAGGTCAGAGAAACCATCAAGTTCAACTCAAAATTCTACCTGTGTTTTTATGGTTCTCATTTTTGGTGATAAATGCCGTTTTCAGTGTATATAGCTGTTGGAAGCCATTGGTCTGTTTGCTAGAGGATTCTGACCGGCCTCAAGACATCAGGCTGTCCGATGTCAGAAATGAGTGTTTGGGAAACATTTAGGAAAATACTAAATAGCCATAACATTTGTTTTGGGTGAACTTTCCCTTAAAAGTCATAATAAAATAAATAGTAAAAATTATTAGTTCGTTAACATGCAATCTGTTACATTTTTGGCTTCCTACAAGCCAGTAGGGTGTTTGTATTGTAAATACTAGGGTGGGTGATAAGACCAATATGAAATGTCATATCATCAGCATTTTAGTTACAGATTGCAGCTTTAATATTGTTATAAATTACACTTCTAAACACTGCAAAATAAGATTGATAATTGTCAACTTCTTGCATAACACAATTGTAACTTGTTGAGTCACAATGTTCTAGTTGCTTGTTATTCGATTTGTATTTTACTATTATGCTCTTGGTGGCTAACAGGTTGTTTCAGGTGGTTATCATTACCCTTATATGCCATTACTCTAATACCCTGTTAGCTCTGGCTTTTTATTTTACTTTGGTAATATCACCATTCATCCGAAGAACGAACGGCATACTAGTATTCCATAGTGACATTAAAACTGTCTATCCTCATTTTTCCACATCAGGTTCTGTGAGCAGCTACCGTTGGCCTGCCTGATGTATTGGTTTGGACAGCAGCTCATCCAGTTCCGGATGTGTTCCTGGGCCCACTCTGATCTCTACTGCTCCCACTAGGCCTCTTTTACAGCAACAGGAAATGCTGCCTGCTATGGGGTCACGACCCACTCATTTTGACATATGCGTCAAGTGCGGCCCACCCTACCGGCGTAGAAGATTTCCGGTCCATGCAAGGTGTGGAATGATATTTAGGGAAGGAAACGAAGAAAGGAGGAAGAGAGAGAGAGGGAGAGAGGCTGGGGCCGTACAAGAACATAATGTGAGTGAACACATCTGTCAGACATCAGCTATGCAATATCATCACACATACGGTACTGGCTCACCTAGCAGAACCCCAGCTGGCTTTAATGCAGCTCGGTCCGTAGAGAGACTACTGTATGATGCTCGGTGGAGCAGACCTACATTCACAAATTCAGAAGGGAGAAATCTGTGTCGGTTTAGACAGAATATAATCTGGGGGGGGTGAGTATAAAAATCAGTTTAAGAGGTTTTGTGAGGATGGATCATTCAGTTACAAATAAATAAAATAGAATAGACCAGAACAGGATAAAAAAATATATTTTTAAACACACATATGTACGTACTAGTACTTATAAATAAACAAATGTATGTATTAGATACATAATGCAACTAAAATTCGCCTAGGAATAGCTTTTTATGTCTTATATGTAAATGTAGTGTTTTGATAAAAACTCAAATATAAAATGCTATTTTAAAGAAGATTGTTGTGACAAATCTTTTTCAGTACTTATTTGAGTAATTCATATTTATTATTGACTTCAGTTGACATAACATTTGAGAGAAGAATAAAGAGATAGGTCTATTATATTAGTTCAATGGTCATTAGACAAAATAAAGAGCACAGATTGATAAAGAGTAATTGACCAATCAAACTCATGTTTTAGATGCTGTACATTTTCGTTGCTGAGAGATTGCTGTTTATTTATATAAAAAAGAAAGAAATCCGCAAATAGGAGAATAGTAGTGTACATTTTCTAGCATGAATTATTTGTCTGGGTTAATGTATAGTAAACATGCCATTGGAGCTCTTGAACATTAGTTGAACGGGCAGTGTGTTACACAAACTGGCTGGGTTTTTAACAAATGAGTCGGGGTTTCTTAAACTGGATTTATGCCTTGCCATCGCTGGTATTTGTCTCTCTTCCAGCTGTTTTCTCTTTCTGAGGTAAATCCCTATAAATCAAAGTGAGTTAATCTGCTGGGAAAAATGTGCCCTTGCCCGTTGAAGGGCTAACTTTTCCTCCATTGGTTACAGAGTATGAATCACATAAAAGATCAACACTTCGTAATGGCAGGCAAGCACTATTTCTAATGCTGCCTTGACTTCTTGAGATCCGGCGTTTGTTTAAACGCAGTTTTTGTTTGTATTTTCGAACACAGTTTTATGCACTTTTTAATTTTTTTATTGATTATGCATTTTAATTAATAGTTGAATCTTTGGTTAAATTACTTCAATTGCTAGAATCATGCTTATACATAGACATCATTTTTTTTTTCTTGGCAAACATTTTGATGTAACAACAGTAACAATGCATCAGTACTTTATAACGCAACTCAATTGTCTCAATAGTATTTTTTCTCTCTTTCCACTCAGCTGGGGCTCATCCGTCTGTCTTTGAGTGGTAAAGTGATCTGAACATTGTGTCATTTGTCATGTAATTCAACTCCCTCAACTATAATTAAAGAGTTCATTTAGACCGTAGACAGACTGACCTGCACAATCCAGATTACAATTTATTCCTAATAAACTGTCAGATGTGACCATAGATCTCTAAAAATGAGACATACACAGATCTTTTGTTTGTGGGTGTGTGACCTCTGTATCCACAGGATTAGTTGATGGGTTCATGTGACGACTTTTCAGAGTTTGTTTCTTATAAATGACGTAAAATTACTATAATTGAAAAATTCGACAGCATCAGTCAAATCCTCAATCTTCACAAAGGAAATGATGTACTAACCCCAATTGTAACACAAATATAAGGGGTAGGTCGCCCCAAAATATAAATTCAGTCCGAATTTATTCATCATCATGTGGTTGCGGTGGAACACAAAAGGCAATATTTTGAGAAATGTATCAGTGGTTTTGTGTCCATACAATGGAAGTCGAGGGGAGGCCAATGTTGCTTGGATTCCAGCGTTTTTTTAAATATCTTCTTATGTGTTCAGCAGAAGAAAGAAAGTGATTCAGTTTTGAAATGACATGAAGGAATTTTCAATTCAAATTACATTTTTTGGGTTAAATGTTTCTTTAAGATGCCCCACAGGGTGCATCCTGGGATCCTTTTTAAACAATTTTGGATTTTTAACTCACTAAAACAATTTTTACTGCAAAACATAAGATGGAAATATTCAGGAGAAGATCATGAGAAGCACAACTTCAACCAAATATATAAATATCGCTTTCCTATAGAACCTTTTGAAGTTGGTCATATTTCTTAAGGTAATAGCACATAAGTAAAATGTAACTATGGATTTGACCTTGTGAGACTTGCTCGGACCATTTGATAGCCAAGATAGGGCCGGCACGGGGAGGAGTTGACCCCAGGAGTGGGTCAGGGTTTCAGAAACCGACCTTACCATGACCTGTGTTTGTTTTTACAGGTTTCTGTGCTCCTCTTTGAAACCAACCCTTAGAAACCAGCCCCCTCCATTCGGTCCTCTACCAAAAGACACGGCGTCGTCTGAACATGGTCTTGACAGTGTGCCAAACTCTACAGGTATGAGAGAACATCAATACAATTAAATGGCATACCATTGCCTTGTGGTCAGAATATCGAACAAGCCTGGCTTGATCTTTCTTTTTTAATGGTCTATCCCTCCATTTACGTCATTTTTAAGAATTTGAAATAATCAGCAGGCGGTAACGCTCTGCTCTTGCCCTTTTGGGTCATCTCGAAGCCCCAGTGCCCCCGACGCCCTCAGGAGACGGACACCGAACCCTTTCGAGAGGTTACACAGTGGTTACAGGGTTCAGGGAAACCTACCCGACAACGACCACTTCATCCTTTCATCATCTTTATTTACGCATGATGTATGAAGTGTGAAATGACCCGCATTACTGATGAAGAGTCTCTGCAGAGGCATTTTTTCACAGTCGGTTCTCTAGGAGTTGATGCAACCTGCCTGAAACTCTCCCCGAACTCAAATAAAATCACAGAGAATTTTGGCAGATTCATCAAGCTTCCATGTAGTCGATGTCAACCTTGCTTCAGGTCTTTACATTTTCATGACAATGTGGAGCAGTTGGAGCTGTTTGTATTTGTGTTTGGTGACTTTGATGTAGGTAACATAAATATTGAGAATGCACTAAATGTTTTGACAAGGCATAACAATTAGTTGTTATTATTAGACAAACATTTTGTACCATTCACATTGTACCAATTCGAATGAATGAGCCACCTCGTAAATTAGTTAGGAGTTTACAGGAGATCAGGCTGGAACCGAAGCATGTCCGGGAAATGTGTCTGTAATGTCTACCTCGATTTAGACCTCTAATGATGCAATACTGAAAGACCTAATGATGCAATAGCAACCACTCAAAACACCCCAGCCACAACACAATAACAGCCTAAAAAGTACTCAAAACACCCTAGCAACCACATAGCAACAACCTGACTCCTTTATTATGAAGACAGATGGATATATGCAATCACCACAAACATTTGATTTAAAAATAAAAATCTTGTAATGGCGTTTACTGCTGCAGCCAACCAATAACTTTTGGGGGTGAATGATGACTGTTGTATATAATGTGTCATTTATCGCGTGCTTAAGAGCAAGCATGGTGGGCTCTGTAGTCCAAATGATGTTCACCGCCCACTCATTCCCCTCTGGGCATCTGAACACCAATCGTGGCATCTCTCCAACCGTGTGAAGAGCCTGACCAGATGAGCAAAGCCATAGGAATGCTCTCTCTGAAGAAGAGGCGCATGGGGCTTGCCACAATTTTTGTGCTCTCCAGTGAAACATGCACCTATTAGTGTTCTTTAATACGAGATTATAGAGAGATGAAATATTTAGACAGCAGTTTTTGATCTTTTTAAAACATAATTGTGATGAACGGCATTGGGAAGATTATCGCTGTGCAGGGTGTCTCCAACATGGCATGATTCCTCCACTCTGCGTGCGTGACTTTCACATGCGGGAGACAGTGAATCTCAGCACCAGTGTAGACTTAAAAACTAGATTTGTTTCCTTTTTTAAGGAAAATGTGTGTGCTTGCTTTTGGATAATGATGTAGGTAATTACGGTATTGGATTTTTTGCAGATATCCGGTATGCTGATAATTTACTAGTTATTTTAACCGATAACCACACTGTAAAAAAATCTATTATAAAATTGAAGGCAGCTTTTTAACTTAAGATAAATCAATGTAGCTTTATCAGTCAATTAAACTAAAGAAGAAAAAATAGGATTTTAAAAGTATTTTTTAAGGCATTATAATTTAAGTTTAATTGACTTATAATGCTGATTAGATTTAACATAAAAATGTAAAGCAGCTGAAATGTGTGATTTTTTACAGTGTAATGGCAATACAGATATAGGCCTCATATATATATTTATTTATTTTTTCTTTTCTTTTTTTTCAGAGATCTGCAGTCTTATTTCATAGGCAGATTGTAACTTGTAACCTTAATATTCTGCATCTTTAACATTCTTTGTTTATTTTTCTCATCTTAAACAACATCTTCATATCTGCAAGACATAATAGCATCATTTGCTGTATCAGGAAAATAAAAAGATAGAAGATTTCAAGACATTATCAACCTGTTATATCGAATTGCCGATAATATTGTGCATCCTTAGTATTAAAGTTTAAAGAATACCAAATAGCTATGTAATGCTTTAAACATCAAGCAAACACCAGTAAATCTTTCCCAGATTTTGTCTTCATTTTAGGATAATTATAGGGGTCACAGGAAAAGTGGCCAGTGGCACTTATTGAGAAGGACCGTCCACAGCGGCTCTTATACTAAAGTCACAGTGCCCCACTGTGTCACACTGTGGGTGGGATAGAGATAAAACACCGTAGACCCTTCAGTTTTGTTTTTGCTAGCTGTTTGTGACCCGTTCTCAAACACACACTGGGGTGTTCTGAGGATTAGTGGCCCAATTTTTTGTCACCTTGACAGCCAAATTTATAAACCAAGAAATGGGGGTCATCTCGAAAGAAATATAGTCGTGATGGAGTCATTTGAGAATATGAATGACTACTTTTGTGCAAAGTGTGTCCATTTGAGGCTTCTAAAACACAGACCTGTTTCTGCATGTAAATCCATGAGGAGTGCATATATCTATATAAGTCTTAACAGAACTAGCACTAGCTTCGTGTGTGGCGTTTTGTCCCCCAACTATCCCCCGTGCCCTGAATGAAGAGGGTCAGTGGTGATCTGAGGAGGGCCGTCCTGTCCTCACCCAGACTCTCTTCACCTCCATTTCACAGTGTGAAACAACAAATTAACCAGTGGCTTCCAAATGACACCCAAACCCTCCACATGTTAAAGAAAAAACTTTTGACCCTCCTGTGTGGTCTGATATATTGAGTGCTGTATATTCGATAGGGTGTAGAGAAGCCTCAAAACAGTTTAAAAAAGTGATGCCAAACATTGTAACCATTCGATGTGTTGTCTTAAAGGAGCTCTGTTTACTGTAAACAGTAGAGTGGCCCCAAAAAGTATTATTTGTGAAAATCATTTTAAAACGATTCAAGTGTAGATTAACTCTTTCCGGCATGTAAATATAGACAAACTTCTGGCATGTTATGATGTTAATGTGATGAACTACACCTGTGGTTGGGATTGGACACCTGTGTGAACTTGAGGGGAGCTGACATCATGAATTTACTAAAACTGACCTTGAAACCAGTTGATGAAATTTAATGACAAAAATTACTAAAAATAGTGAATTTAGTTGTGAGAAATTGCTTTTTTTGGAGGGGTAATTGGTATGTAATGCAGTGGAGTTCATACAATTATCAGGTTTATTATAATTTACTAAAACCATTCTGTTAATTAAAATCAAATAAAATATTGGTGTAAATAGTATTTATATTATAAAATAAAAAAATAAAATAGAAATGTTGCCTCAGCAATAAACTGAAATAAGTTTAAAAAAATAAGAAAAACTCCTAACTGAAAATGAATAAAAACTACACTTGAACTCCAATAAAAAATAAACATAAAAAATAACTTGTATATTACTATAACAAATAAACAAATAACTAATAAAATGAAATAAAAAGTTAACAATGAAAATTAATTTAAAATATAAAAAAATAAAATCTGAAAACAAAGCATTTAATCATTCAGATGAATATATGCTTATTATTAACGTATAAAGTAAGTGTTACAGTTGTACAAAAGCCATATAGCTATGCTATACGAGTGTTTTTGTGTATGTGTGTAAAGGAAAGTGAGTTGTTTATAGGAATGGGTGAATGGGGGCTGTGTTGGGGGTGTTGTGCTCAGATTCCGGGGCCTCGCTACCGTTACACACATAAATCAGCAGAGTGTGACTAAATCCCCGGTAACAAGAGCCGGAGCTGCGGTCCCCCCGGACCCCGCAGCGCACATCAGCGTGTGAGCACACTGAACCCACAGCCCTTACTCCAACCACAGCACGCAGGGCTAACCCAAACACTGAGGTCAGGCGCGGACCCCGCTCCCAGAGCACAAACACACACTGACACCAAGACCTAGACTCAGATAAAGCCATTAAAGCCATTAGAGACAGACATCACCTGAAACCTGCACTGGGGACCCACTGTGAGATCCAATGACGGATGGGAGGTTAAGAGCCAGAGACACACCAAAACGAAAAGCAAACATCAGTTCGTTGACTCGTGTTTGGTTATGTTTTAGTAAAGCATCATCACATGCCATTAACTATTTAAATTTGTGCTACCCCAACATTTGTTGGGTTTGTCTCCTTTTGACCCAGCCGTGGGTTTAAAATAACCCAATATTGTTGAGGCATTGAATTTTGCATGAGTCTGGTCTTACTGATTTCCTCATATTACTATCGTTCTAATATAATTTTCATCCCAGAGAAAACCAATATTTACATTCTCAGACAGTATTATAGTCTAGATTCTCAACTGTCCTCTCAATCATCCCACGCTCACCTATGTCACATAATACCTTATAACACTAAACCACACAGTATCACTCCAATCTTTACTACGTCTGAGCAGGTGGGCCTGACCACCAAGAAACTGGAAGGAGGATGGTGTAATTGTTGTCTGTGTGTATGCGCGTGTTCGTGTGAGGGTAAACAGCTGATCCCCCCAAATGTGTTTGTTGTTTGTATCCAGTGTTGTTTACAAGTAAACCACCCTGATTGTACATGGACGAGGTCCAGCAACACTTGTCCTAGAGGAATTCGTAGAATGTGGGCTGCAGTTGGCACTGACAATAATCATCCCTCTCACACCCCTTACCTAACACTCTTCCTAAACACACACACACACACACACACCATTCAATCCATACTCTAGGTTTACACAGTAAAATTAGACTCTGGGCCAAGTAAACCTGTTGGGAATAATTCACAAATTGTCAAGGTGGATAAGCCCGGGATACGTTGACAATCGCGGATTCCAAAACCTGAAATGGTTGAACAAAGAAGATCCTATTTGTCACCATTATGAAGACTGGTTGGAACTCAGATTTCATTTATTGCCAAGACTAGACACATATATTGTCAAACAGACAGACACTGCATTTTAGCCGCATGCCAATGGGCACTTCAGGCCTTCAACAACATGGATTATGGTGCAACTGATACATATATATATATATTAGGGATGTAATGACATCAAACATACACACAATATTTATTGCAATATTTAAAAAGACAAAGGAGGACTTGGAAAAAAGTGCCATAAGTGTTTAATAAACCATTATTGAACATTGCAATGATGGACAAATTAACCATGTCATATCTGTCCTCTTTTCTTTATCCAATCATAACTGTCGATTTTAGGTATGAGGTATAGTATGAGGTAGGTCAAATGACTTAAAAGTCCCTATAGTTCTGGTATGAAGGGCATTGAAAGGCTAATTTAGAAATTAACTTTGTTTTCTGTTTATGATGAGAGCATGTTAATTGTTACTTTACATTTGCTGTTTGCGTGTTGTCAGTAGTTTTTTTATCTACAAATATTAATTATCAGACGTCTTCTAGGGCAGTGGTTTTCAATCCTGGTCCTGGGGACCCACTGCTCTGCACATTTTGTACGTCTCCCTAAACTTGTTACTTACTTCAGTTCATGGATCTCTCCCTTAACGATCTGATGATATAAGTCAGGTGTGTTAGATAAGGGAGACAGGCAGAATGTGCAGAGCAGTGGGTCACCAGGAACACGTTCGAAAATGACTGTTCTAGGGCGTTCCCCTTAAGCCACAGAGCCTACAATACATACATATGGTGGATATCAAAATATAAATTAAATGGCGTAATAAAAGATCATATTTTTACAGTATATACAGTATATCCAACTGGGCTAAATTGATTAAATATTTATTTATCTAAAAAAAAACATATTATCCGGACCTCCATTTGGAAGAAAATATAAAGACCGGACCTCTTAGAACTTTAATTGAATACCCCTGCTATTGAGGGTATGCTCAATACGTCACGTGAAGTCAAGCAAGTTTTTTTTAAACGACTGCCGAAGGATAAAAAATGCAAATGAATCGCTGCAATTTGCTGAAACAATTGGAATACTAAAAATCTGGATGTTTGCTAGCACAGTTCATATCAGACTCCGGTCAGGTAAGTATTCGTTGAACCATACCATAATAGCATTTTAGTCCTGGTTTAACATGCATGTTCCGGTGTGTTCACATGGTAAAGTGACGTCAATGCATACCCTCTATAGTAAATGTATAGTTACTAGGGCAGTCAAGCAGTTTATCGCTATTAATCACATCCAGAATCAAAGTTTGTGTTTACATAATATATGTCTGAGTACTGTGCATATTCATTTTGTATTTATAAAAACACATGCATATGTGACAACGAAACCAGTCTTATGTGTCAATTTTTCAAAATGGAGATTTATATATCATCTGAAATCTGGATAAATAAGCTTTCCATTGATGTATGTACAAACACTTGAGTTGTGCACGCAGGTATAACATTAACTGTATATAACTGGTTAGGTACTGTATATATAACACTTCATTCTTTATTCTTGCTTTTTATAATACAATTATTTCATAATTTACTAGCAACATGTCATTTCAAACCTGTGTGACTTTCCTTCTTTTGCAAAACACAAAAGTAGATATTTTGAAGAATGTAGGTAACCAAACAACATTGGGGCCCATTGACTTCCATTGTATGGACACAGGGGGCGGCACCGTGGCTCCGTGGTTAGCACTGTTGCCTCGGTTCGATTCCCGGCTGGGACGGGAAGCCTTTCTGTGTGGAGTTTGCATGTCTCCCTGTGTCAGCATGGGTTAACTCTGAGTGCACCGGTTTCCTCCCACAGCCCAAAGACATGCAGGTTAGGTTAATTGAGGATTCAAAATTATCCCCCCCAACTTGTGTACGGATCGACTTGTGGATTGATGGTTCTCGCCAAGAATGAAAAAAACAAACGAACAAAAACACTTTTGTGTTCCTTATAAGAAGGAGTAATATACAGGTTTTGTATGACATGAAGGTGAACAAATGATGATAGAATTGTTATTTTTGATGGCAGGTAGACAGTTCTGATAGCCCTTGGCAGGGAATTCTCGAATGACCGAGTGGTTTCCCTACTGTAGCGAGCAGGGGAGCTGCAAAAGATCAAAAGGATCAAGAGTTGTGTTTTGTTTAATGCCCACACTGCATTATGTGACATTACTGTATATTTTACCCACCGGGGTTTAGCAGGGATAACTTTCAACAAGCCATTAGCCCAAAGCTGCTTTATGTTATTACACCAGCACAAAGCAGACAGACCTAATACCACATGCCAGTATTGGCTAGTCTCTTTATCTCCTCACTACAGAAAACTATCATTCATCAATATCATTTTAGTTTCTTTTGGAAGCAACCAGCGTGTTCCTCAAAAGTCTGTTGTTGTTCTGCCCCATTCTTTAATTCTGTTAATCTTTGTTGTAACACAGATTTGGCGTGCCGGGTTACCATTTTCCACACCGCTCATATTAGGAGACTGTTCCCTACATTGCTATTATGGGAATGGTCACACTCTGGCGACTAATTGGTTTTATGGCGCCTTATCAGTCAGTCGAATCATACGCTCCCTGAGGCGAGCGAGACATTAATGATCTTTTCCAGGGTTTTACATCAAAGAGCAATCACGGAAAAAATACCAAATTACTAGTTCGGATGAATTTCCTTGAAATTGTTTTGTTAGAAGACCGGAAAGAACAAACCAAGACATCAAAGGGGGTGTAGTTGGCAAGATGCAGACTGGGAAGAGGCACTACCACAAGTAAGGTCAAAGGAACGGCATGAGCAATGAACATAATGAGGGTTGACATAAACATATTTCATTCCGAAGAACAGCCTCCATAAAAATAAAACAAATTTAACCTCCTTGCAGTTTTCCTAGGAAGTACCGCGCAATCTGTCCCTTGCTAGTGGATTTTCCAAGGCTCTAATCTAAGGTGAGGTCATTGTAAGTTAGCCGGCCGTTGAGACGTTAACCTTGCCGCGGTGCTAACTGACACACATCAGCCGTTGTGCTTTGAACCCCCCCACCTCAAAGCCCCATCCCATCAGGAGAATAGAGATGCCATCATTAATTTCTTGGCTGGCTTTGAAACTCAAACCCTCTCATCTCCGACCTGCACGTCGGAGCTCGGTGATGATGACAGTGAGAGATGGCGTCTGTTTGCTTTGCGTTAGCATAGTGGGTTCCTAGTGGAGCTTCACTGTGGGCTCTTGAGCCAGACTGGAGGCTAGTTTCAGCCACCGGAGGCCAAAGTGTAATAGAAGAGATGCTATCACACCAAGGAATGGAGCCAGAATGGTCATCGGGGACTTTGAGTCCTGGACGGGTACGGGGAACCGTGTTTGTGGAGGCTTAAGTCCGCAGGGTGGAGGAAAGGGTCAGGCTTTGCACTGTGACTTGCAGTAGCCTCCGAAGAAACATTATATGAGGAACCGATTCAGCTTGTAATGCCTCATGAAGGACAAAGGGTTTTTTAATCCCTCAAGAAAGTTTTGATTGAAATTCTAGCCTGAAAATGCTTTAGATGTTTTGCCACTTGTTGACATCAGTAGTTGTAGATGGGACAGGAAATGATGGTGCTAAATTTGGGGGCTAACATGGCCTACAAAACTCTTTGAAATTGCAAGAGAAAGTCATATTAACATCTAATTGTAGTGAAGTATTTTGTGTTTATTTTGCAGACAGCTGTGAACCTGAACGTCTGTGATGTAGATATCCTGTAGCATGTTGAAGGGTTTGGATTAGCTGCGGTGGCTGGTAATATCTTGTCTGTTTCCTGATTGTACATATGCTCAATGACCTTGTTTCCACTCCATCATGGCAAACTGGGACAGAGCAATATTTTACTCATAGTGGGACTTGACCTTTGATCTTGTGGGTGGATGAGGTCAAGCCCAGGTGAGGCATTGTCATCGCTGTCATGATGTGGCAAATTAACTTCCAATTGTTGGCTTTCTAGGTGTGAAGAGAGGTAATATACGTGTTGTCCGTCATGCTGAGTGAACCTTTAACTGAAATCGGCCCATGATTTTGGAACTCAGATCTATGCATGAGGAGTTCAGAGTTCATTCTTACCCACAGTCTATTTGTAGCTGTTTGTGTCATCACCGATGCAGAAAATATATAACTATCTAACTTAAAACATTCCTCTAGCGGTAGAGACGTTGAGCATGGTGCTAGAGACGCCACGATCATGGGTTTAATTCCCAGGAAACGTCTTAATTGTTAAAAAATGTAAGTTTCTTTGAACAAAAGTTTCTGCTAAATACAGTTAATTGTCAAAAAAAATACCCAGAGTCATCTCATTTGTTTTCAGAGATATTTATGGATGAAGTACACGTACATTGTTGAACATTTTTAGAAACATTTATTATTATATACATATATGGGTCAAAGATGAAAAAGGGTCATAGCGAATCATTTTTCCCTGATTTACAGAAGACGCTTACTTAAATGTAATTCAGTGTAACAATCTTGTCAGGCATATTAACAACAAACATTAAATTAATGACATAATAAAAGACTAATTACTTTCACCCCTGATGTTTATTAGTTGTAAATGCCACTATCCAGGTTTTGCCCATGTGTCAATGAGAATTTTTTACTCATTTAAAGCACAATAAAATTTAATTTTAGTTTTAAGTCAGAATAATCATGTTGTTTGAATTTGTACATAAATATTGTGCGACACTGAATGACATTGTAACATTATTTTAACCAAATTTTGACATTTTATTCTCCAAAAACTTTGTTGAAACCAAAAGTGGACATTTTACTTAATTTAATGTGCTTTCTATGGACATAAAATCACTTTTGTAAATTTCTTTTGATAGGGACATCTCAACGTCTTTGACCCATATATAAATAATATTATATTTATGCATGTTGAACTTTAAAAAAATGAATCATACCTCAGGAGTGACAAAGTCTTCCAACAGCAATGCGAAATTCTGACAGCATGACAAGACACACGAAAACTGTGATAAAAATCGGGGTTATCACAAAAAAATAAATAAATTGGGATTTCCCTAAATACATGTATAAATATTACTGTTGTATTGCTTAAAAGTGAATATGAATTTGTTTTCTTTTCGGTATTTGAGGTCTGAAATATACAGAGCAATGAGCATCTTATCTATTTTGACTTGTTTCTCCAGTTTTGAATTTCTGCTAAAAAATGCAAATAAAAACAATGTTTGTAAAAATTTGGCAGAAATATCGTAAGTAGTTCACAGAATGAAACAAATATGCTTCATTTTACCTAAACACCTGTAAATAGTAAATTCAGAAAAACTAAAATGGTGCTTTGAAATGGTCTCTCTCTGTGGCCGTATATTTTATATATATTAAATATATATCCAGTGTATAATATTTATTTATTGATACTTTAATTTTCTTTGCTTTATTACTTTTATTTTCTGGTACATATGTGATTGTAAAAATGTCACAGTTTAAAGACCTCTTAAAATAAAAGATAAAGATGTGGACCGTTTAGTCTCCTATGTTTTTTTTTTTAGCTTTTTAGGAATTTGCTTTCAGTTTTGTTAAAACTGCATCTGTAACGTTTTGATAAAAAAATAAACACAAAAATCAGTTAAAGTAAGAGTACTGTATATTAAAACATATTCATATGTAGATAGAAATAGCTCATTCTAAGGTCATAAAATCATAACCCTTCATTATGTAAGGTCTTTACAGCTCTGAAGACATAGTTATGTTATATTGCATTTCTATCAATAGATACTGCAAAAGATTACACGTTGGACCTTTAACATGTTAAAACTGCTCTCGTCTAGCTTCTTTGTGTGTTTTTTGGTTTAGTCATTATTTTTGTTGGCTTGTGTTTTTTACACACTGTATGCCAGCATTAATATATCAACATTTTAATATGTGATCTATTGTCAGCCCTGAATCTCAAACCACGAAGCAAAATGCTCTCTCTATTAAAACATCCCTAGAGTTTAATGCCCCTTGGCAGGATATCCCATGATTCTCTATGATAGATGAAGCACCAGCTTCCTACACGTGAAGAGATTTATCAGCAGATGCTTGATACTCCAGAGACCTTTGCAGAGAGACAGATATCAAAATGATGGACTAAACAGCATTCTCATTTCAGCATTTATCAAATCTAACCTTTGTTACATCCACGGAAGTCACTTTATTGAAAGGCAACACTTTCAGCTGCCTGAAGAGCCTCTCTTTAAAGTGAAGCGTGTAGTTGTTTACCATAATTACTTAACTCCTATCCAATTTTAATGTGCAAAGACATTTGGAAGCATTTCAGAGGTGGCACCCTTGAAAAAATCCTATTAAATTGTAAATGACTGAATCAACCTGAATGCATTAGGTTGCTTTAATGAAAATACTTTGAGGGTCATACATAGTGATAAGAACTGCAGTTTTAGTTTTAAAGTCGCAATAGTGCCTGATCGCATTTTTTGCTTTTTCTTGTTTCCTTTATACATA
The DNA here is from genome assembly GCA_006030095.1 of Triplophysa siluroides. Lineage (NCBI taxonomy): Eukaryota > Metazoa > Chordata > Actinopteri > Cypriniformes > Nemacheilidae > Triplophysa > Triplophysa siluroides. The sequence goes on from VCII01000691.1 coordinate 1,949,718, forward strand.
TATTTTCTGATTCAAATAATACCTTTAAAAGCTGAGAAGCAATAAAACACATTCAGGGCTCTTGGGCACATGGTCCCATTGGCTAAATCCCTTGAGATCAAATAAACATGCGTGGGCTGATCTCCCTTTGAAAAGGCTTGTAAACGAAAACTATGCTGAGTGGTCAATGACCAGGCGATGGACTTTTGACCATTGTCAATGGAGCTGTGGTGTTTAGTTATGGTCTGTAAAGCTAAATAGAAGACAGCAGTAGAACTGTGGGAAATGGCGCAGGTATCGCTTTAGCAATATAATTAAATGAATATGTTATAATAAAAATATATATTTAATTAGCATGATATATTCCATGACATAATGTAATAAACTGTATTTTATATATTACAAACAATTACAAACATCAAATAAATAAAATACAAACCATTGAAATGATCAAATAAATATATACAGTTATTCTAATCCTTTTTCTATAATTTTTGCATGCATATAAGGTTTTAAAAATAGAAATAATTGTGGAAGGAAATAAATAATATTTGGATGAGCAACCATAGTGTTAAAAATGGGAAGGTGTGCACTATAGATCGGACATTGTGACATTGCAGAAGATCATCACCTCTGTCACAGATTGTGAGATTTATGACACAATTTTCTGCCTACAGGCCATAACCTTTCACAACATGGTAACACGATAAAGTTTTAACCCTTTACATTGCATAAGAGCAAACAATGAGGACCATCTTGAGCACTTGGCAGTAACCAGCTTCAGCATTTCACATACCTTACATAAAAAGACATTTGGCAATTATTACTTTTACTACAAATCAGTTTTTTGAATGCCACAACCTGTTACCATGACAACCGAAATAATTTCACGATGCTTTATGAAAGCAAGCTTTGAGAAAGAGATTGAATTCTGACCCTGTTCCTAACTGCACTTCAACAAAGTTCATACTCTTGTATAATGTCATTTTATCTGCCTGAAGAGCAACATGAGCCGTCAACAACTCGCAGCCCTCAACGAAACATCTCACACTGATGTAGGGGCAAATATGTCAGAAGACATGTAAGACATCAGAAAAGCCTTTCATGTGTTTTTTTAGGGATTTAAGATGAATGGTTCTAGGGCTATTTTTACTTTACATGTGTGAGCTTTTCGAAGTCATTTTGACTGCACACATTCCGTGCTATTTTTACTGGGCATGAAAACAAGAATCTCTTTACAGTATCCAGGGATTCTAAGTGTGTAAGACAACCATTTTCAGTTGATTATAGCCTGTGATTTGTTTCTATTTGGCATTTTCTGTTATAAATTAAATTTAACAGATTCACTTCATTGTTACCGAACTACACACCAATGTAAAAGTGAATGAAAGTCTTGGTTGTACCTAAGGTAGAACACAAATACACAATATACTCAACGTGCATGGAAAATACAATATATCCGTAATGCTTTGTACGGAAAGTACTTTAAGCAGCTTAAGCTGAAGAGATAGTTGGTGAGCGTTTTGTGTATGAATCCATGAAATATATCAATTAAAAATGCAATGTACAATATGTGGGGTGTGTTTTTTTCTCGCCAGGCTGAGTTATCCAAGAATTCAAGTGTCACCTGTGAAATGTAATATGTAATATAACAGAAAGGCCTAACTTAAAACTTTTGAGTGATAATGTTGTATTTGAAACGTTTTTGTTACTAAACGTTTTTGTTGAGGAAATGTTTTTGTTATTGCTATAATATATTTTAGGCAACATACAAACTGTGTATCAAGGGCACTGACTTGTAAAGTGTGCCCTTTATTTTTCAGCCCCTGTGGTACTGAAGGCCCATTGAAATGAGCTTGATACCCTGCAACAGCTAAGCGATGGATAGTATTTCACATTCTATATTTAAATCCTCTGACTTGTGTCACATGGCTATTTAAATGCCAACAGTCTTACTGTCAAAACAGAGCACACAGCAACATGATGGACCTGTTCGAGACCAACACTTATTTTTTCAACGATTTACGTTATCTTGAGGGGGACCATGGGACCCTGGATATGCCTGGCGTGTCGCCGCTCTACGAAGAGAACGACAGCCCTCTCTCGCCGGGACCGGATCCTGTACCGTCCGAAACCGGATGCGAGAGTAGCGGAGAAGAGCACGTCCTTGCGCCGCCAGGGCTTCAGGCGCACTGCGAGGGTCGGTGCCTTATGTGGGCTTGCAAGGTCTGCAAAAGAAAGTCGGCACCGACCGACAGGAGAAAAGCCGCAACTCTGAGAGAAAGAAGGCGGCTCAAAAAGATCAACGAAGCGTTTGACGCGTTAAAGAAAAAGACGGTACCCAATCCGAACCAGAGACTACCCAAAGTTGAGATTTTACGCAGCGCGATAAACTACATTGAGAAACTGCAAGACCTGTTGCACACTCTGGACGAACAAGATCAAAACTCTGTCAGTGACCCTTATACATACACCGTCAAAGAAAACCATGTAAGATCAGAACATAATCTAAAGCAAACCGATATAAAAAGATCCATGCGCTCTGACAGCTGGACCCACGTGGTGCCCATGCTGTACTTGAAAGCTAATTGATTTTTAATTATGCATGAATAACGACGGTGACATTTGTTGTTTTTCGATCACGTTTGCATGTCCAGGTGGCTCCTAGTGAGTGTCATTGGAAAAAGACTTGCCAAAGCTGGCAGGAGAGTCCAGATCATTCCAATTCCCATACGGCCAGTCAAAGAGAAGGTTGGTAAAGAAGTTGAACAAAACTATTCAATTTTTGAGTCAACTGAACTTTTAGTAAGGGCAGGTTATGTCTATCCATCAATGTTTCGTGCGCTGACCCACTGCGTAATGGCCTGTTGGTAATTCTCTGTGCGTAATGGTCTGTTTCCAGGAGGCGCGTTGGAGTCTTCGGCATCCAGCAGCCTTCGTCGACTCTCGTCGATTGTTGACAGTATTGACAGTATTTCCACGGAGGACACGAAAGCTCTACCGACTCAGAAAAGCGAAGCTTAAACACTATTTCACATTTCCGACTTTTTATTTATTTCCACGCGCTAGCATTGAATATGATAGATGACACTTTGCAATGACTTTCATCCGTACGCCAATAACATTTACACTGTTGCAGTGTGAACATTCGTATTCAGATTCAAAATTATTATTGATGAAAGTTATTATGAGGTTACAATGTATTCTGTCTATTATCTTTAATATTTCGACCATTCGTTTGACAATTCCAGGCTTTTTCCATGATCATCTGCATTTTTCCTGTGAATTTATATGGTCTTCCTAAACTGTATGTAAATATTTTGTAATATATTGCTGTTACTTAAATTATTTTATAAATTATAAAGAGGAAAATACCTTTGAGAGCACTTGACCATTGCCGGATATCTATCCAACATTAAACAGGAAATTGTACAATTCAAAGATGTACTCTGTTATTTATATTTAACTCGTTTTATTGCATTTTTTTTTCTTTTTTTTTACAATTAATATGAATGCAGTGTTTCTCTGTGATCTATTTAAGGTTACAGTGTCACAAAATGTGTGCCTGCTCACTTCAATTAAATATTTCCTGATTTTGAGATATACAATTGAGACAAAATATTCAACAACTAAAGAGATGCGCCTAATTTCAATTTATTTAGCATTCATGTAATATCATCCTAGCCCTGGGAAAGTTAGTATAGCTCGGAATGATGGCCAGCCATCAAATGTCCTCATCAAACCCATTGAATTAGAAGTCCTCTGTATCACCAGCCTTGACCAGTTGAGCTAACAGCTCTTCCAGATTTACGAGTATTAACCGGGTGTAAAATATGACTGGCCCTGAAATAGCCCTGGCCTGTTAGTTCCAGCTGGCAGAGCAGGACACAGGGCTTGCTGCAAAGAATTTAGTCCCCTCCGAACACCCAGTATATTTGTCTCATGATTAAAAGTAGAAGTTTGGTCAGGGGAAAATATTGCAAAGCCACAAGCAACATGACAGCTATCATACCATTGCGAGCTGTGAGGGTTTTCCTCTGCAATAAGCATTAGGTTGCATTGCTAGATATTTAAGTAGCATCATGCCATGATGAATTCATACTTGCTTGCGTGGGTTTCTATGTGTGCAGTTGCGACTGCTACTGTCTGGCAATTATCCAGTGGTGGGGTTGATTTGTTGGTGTTCCCAAGTTGCACTGCAGCGTTTCCATCTTGCACAGCGTGCTATCTGTCAGGACTAACTCTCTGATCTTTCCGTTTAACACACTAGCACCTTTGACCTCATCACACACGCAAGTAAAATATGTACTCAAGCTCTTGAAATGACCAGTGACCTACACAGTGCACAACTGGGAAACTATCCAAAGGGCGACCTGGTGTATTTGATATAGACCTTAAAGCAAATATTACCAATGCAGGCTGCATCATGACAACATTTTTAACTGGAAATTTAAACATGAATGAAATGTATGATTTTGAATGAAGAAAACGAAATGTATGCCTTATTATATTCAACAGTATGGCAGGGTTTCACAGACACAGCTTAGCTTAAGCCAGGACTATGCCTTAGTTGATTTAGATATTTATGTAGTTTTTATAAAAATGCCTTAGAAGAATACATCACTGGTGTGTATCTTGAGACAAAAGAATGGCACTCGTATAATTTAAGATATTTCTATGCAAGTTATATTGAGCTGAGACAGGTCACACATTCATTTTAGTCTGGGACTAGCCTTAAGCCTTGTCTGTGAAACCGGGCCGAAATTTCCCAGACAGAGTTAAAGCCTATAGGCCCAGACATGTTTGATCCATGTTTGAGCTTAACTGAAAACCACTTGCAACATATTTTACAATATATTAGTGTCGTTTTTGTCTCAAGATGCACGCAAGTAAAGATTTTTCTTAAGCATGGTGATAAAAAAAACCTAATTGTCCTAATTTAACTAAAAATTAATCCTGTCTTAATCCAAACCCCATCTTGGCTTTTTTAACGTAAATTTAAAATGTAAATTTGTGTCATGAACTTATTATTAAAAAATGTCAGATTTCCTTGCTTTTTCTAAACATTCCCAGCACATTCTCTCTAGAATAACATTCATCATTAGGTTTTGCACCTTACCTAAAAATAAAAACTGTCATTGAACAAAAAGTCGACAAACTAAATGCAAACGATAAGAATTATTATTAAACTTAAACTTTTATACTTTAAAAACTTTTATAATGGGGCTATATCAATATCAGAATTTCAATTCATGGCTACCGTGACCAGCTCCAGTTACAGTATTTTCACAATATCTATATATATTGTTTATGTATCTAAACAAACAGTAATTAAAGACTATATCAGCAAATTGTTTGATACACCTTACGATAATGGAATGAATACTTCAGTCAGTGTAAACAAAGTTCAATCCGCTGCTTTGGCGACTGCACATTTTGGGCGATTGTCTGATAAGTTGATATTAAGAGCAGGACACTTCAAAGCAGCGCTCTCCTCTCAAAGAGCCAGACTGTAACCAGATAGCTCTGTCTACACTGTTGTTTTAATAGGATCTCAAAAGTAGAGAGGGTGTGATTTTATGAGGTTTTCTCTCACTCAGGATGCCTGCATTGCTCTTTCAGCATGAGGAAAATTACATTCGAAAGCTCTTGACAGATCCGATTTGCATCAGAACACACTCTGAAATACATAATGAGTACAAATCTGACATTCGTTATCATTAACCATCCATCTGAAGCACAATGAAGGTGATTATAATGTCAATTCTTCCTGGATTCATCTTAGAGGAAAAGTTAATTTCCCACAAGTCTTGCATGATTTGGAACAAGTAATGATTTTTAAAGAGGACACAGACTTTGGTATCTTGACAACTTAAAGCAGGGTTTAAAAAATTGTTGAGATCTCTTTTGTATGATACGTGAGTTTACTAGAATTATTCTCTCAGGAGGCTAAAGCAGGAGACTTTATTTGCACCTATTTCACCTCATTTCTCTAATAATAATGCAGTTTTTATGTATTTTATTTTCATCTCGCAAACAAAAATAATTTTCCATCATTTTTTCGAGGTTAAAGTGATGCAATTTGACATTAAAGAGAGAGAATTTTTGAACAGGTGTTAAGGTACACCGCCAAGGCTGATAAAATAACTATGTATAGGAAGAGAAAAGGAGATTTAGTGACACTCCTTTGAATATCCAGCATTGAGGCCTTTGTGATGTCCAACATCACCGGAGCGGACGGAAAACTTACTCTAGCTGCCAGACAAATGCTGTTGCCAATCACACAATCTGATCATGTGATCAAATATGATACTGTTATTGCTGATGGAAAACATCCAACCAACGGCTGGTCTTGGCAGAAGAAGGATGAAATGAAAATAGGAGGATTGACTAAAATGTGGAATGATAAGGTTCTCTATTCTTCGATTTCTCAAATATTTTTTTATTCAGTAATACAATCATTACACAATATTGAGGAGAACTTTTCTCCCAAAGAAAAAGGGGTCCAAATGGAGTCTTGTAAGTGTTAAAAAGATAAATACTAAAGACATTTTTTTTTAATGATTAATAAGATTTATATAAGCTTAAGCAATCATGAAACAAACATTAAATAATAGCAATTGATTTTAGCCGTATACATTTTCTTCCATAAAACAACTTGCTCTGAACTAACATTTATGAAAACAATCAATGTTCTTAAAACAACTTTGCAGTTAAAATCTACATATTGTATATTTTGCTCTTGAATGCATGCCATATGGCTCCAATGACTTGCTCAGACTTGTTAACCTAAGCAACAATACAAAAATATCTAATATAGCTTTTTTTAATACATAACCACATCTCAAATTACCTATTTGTATTATTGGGGTTTGGGCTTTTTATGGTAACTGAGATCTAGCATCTGCAGTATCAACATTTTATCTCCGATTTCCCCATAATTGGTTGAATAGATTTAACAAAAGTGAAAGAATGTGTGCTTTTTAAAACATTTTAAAGTTTTCACATACTAGAAGCTTAAATTGAGAGGCACTGGGAAAGAAACATTAAAGCTCACCCTCTGCCCTACACTTAACACGGTCTCTGACCCCTGACAACAATCCTTAACGAAACCCCAAAGTTCCCCTGAGACAACACAATCTTCCCAAATCTCAGAGCAGGTTTTCTTGCTCTCTCAACACAGCCGTCTCAAGGACCGATGCGCTTTCGCCATATGCTTACGCAATCTGAGTTGGACTCAGTTATCGACTGCTGTCAGGTTTTCTCGTTGCCCACGTTGTTAACAGTCAATAGTCTTTGATCTGAACGACAGCTAAGCAGAATTATCCCCGACCAATGTCTTCTTCAGCTGTGCGCAATACAAACTACACCGGCTATTGGTGTTTTCTTAGGTGCGCATGGTTCCCAGACACTGGAGAGACCAAACGTTTTAGCACGTTGTGAGAAATATCCGCATTGTATCTTTATTAGCTGTCAACGCTGATTGCTCCAGTAATGACCTACAGCAATAGACGGAGATTTTAAAGCTCTTTTAATTCGTTTTTGTTCCAAACAACCTGTGACTTTATATGTCGCAGTTGTCTGTACGCAACAATCAACTTAACTTGATCTTAAAATAAAATAAAAATACTAAAATACTTTTAAAATCCTGAAAGGATTGTCGGAATTGCCTTTGGCCATTTGTAACTTTTTAAAAGCATAAAAAGTAATTCAACTTGGGTTAACAAAAAACTAAACCACAACACAAAACTTTCCAATGTTATCGAAAAAGTGGATTTAGTGCAGCATAGAAATTGTCAGCCATAGTTTTATTATAGGAAAAGTTTAGTAAAAAGTTTTTTTTCCGGATTGGTTATAATCTGTGCCATGTTTACAATTAATAGTATGGCTACTGTATAGTAAAACCATTTAATTTGGCGTTAATATGGTTTGAATACAAACTAACCACAAAACTGTGGTTGCCTTCAGTTAATTTTCGTAAATGGCAACTTAAAACTGACATTTAAGTTATACCCTGAAAAGTGCGCAAAATACGCATAAATATTACGTTAAAATGGAACCTTCACAGATAACTAAACGTAGGCTATTCATTTTATAAATGTATACAAAACCCAATGTGTACCCTAAGCTTACCACTGACGCATTAATAATATTGCAAAATGTGTGTGTTCATGCTTTGGTTTTGTCCATTTAAATGAGCTTTACCTAATGTTTAAAACAACAAATATCCAAGTTTTATAATTAATATGAAATCACAGAAAAAATGATGCCACAAAAATCCTGCTTAGAACATTTTACTCCTACGCATAGTTTCATTTTCAGTGGACCTTTTACGGTCAATGACACGCATTTTCTAACATAGCTACACGCGATTGAATTTCACCGAAGAAACCCAAAGAGATTCCGCCACACACTCGTTAATGACCTACTTAGAGATTTAATGAGCTAAATAACACGTGTACGCTGTCTGTGACACCTACACAGTCCGGATCTGAAGTTCTGGAGCTGTGAGTGTGCACGCGCGCGCTTCTGAAACGCAACACCGGCCCTTCCAGCTGGGCCGCATCTGCAACGCTGCTCTGTCCTCATGCGTAAAATTAGCCAGCAAACTCTTAAACATGAGTCATTCTTGACCATTTCGTTTCAAGGTAATAGAAATGACATTTATGTGTTTGGTTTTACCTTTCATTGGACCTTTCATTCTGGCAAACAGAGATGAAACTCATCTCTGCCTCATAACGCTTTGAAGTTGAACCTTTTGGTGGGCTCGTGCATGTTTACGTTCATATCTATGCATTTGGAATAGGCATAATCTTCTATATAAAGCAACGTACAGTGCATTTGATCTATATTTGAAATGTGTGTTTCCTGGGACTGAACCCATGCAATGCTAACACTATCCGTTTTATTACTTTTAAAGATTCTTAATATTCTTTTAAATAATAATAATCATAAATTCAAGGTATTTTGGGAGACAAATGAATGGCTACAGATACAAATTATATATATATTTATATCATATTTTGTTATATAATATATACTGTTTTATATATTAATATTATATTAATTAAATATATGGAGTATGATGACCTAATTGTAAAGAAAATCTATGTATTCTCTATACAAAAATGTTAATTGATGATAATTCCCTCTTGTAATGAGCATCCCGCAGCAAAGCTGTTGAGCTGAGTGAGAAACCACCCCTTCACACAGATGTGGGAAACTCAGTGGGGTGTTGGGGAGTTAGGGGGGTCACTGAGCTCTGACTTGGCCAATGGGGCACGGTCATTAGGGCTGACCAATGTAGGCCCCAGCCTCCACACCGGGCACTATAAGAGGGGCTGAATGGCAACAGACAAATCACATCACTTAGAGGTTGCCCTTTACCACAGAGCTCCTAAACATCACTCTCCAACCATGGACGTATTCTCCACATCCCAGATCTTCTACGACAGCGCCTGCGCCTCGTCCCCTGAAGATTTGGAGTTTGGCCCCGGAGGCGAGCTCACTGGATCCGAGGAGGACGAGCACATTCGGGCCCCCGGTGCCCCGCACCAGCCAGGTCACTGCTTGCAGTGGGCATGCAAAGCTTGCAAGCGCAAAGCCAGCACTGTGGATCGACGGAGGGCCGCCACCATGAGGGAACGTCGCAGGCTGAAGAAGGTGAACCACGCTTTTGAGGCTCTCCGGCGGTGCACCTCGGCTAACCCAAGCCAACGTCTTCCAAAAGTTGAGATCCTGAGGAACGCCATCCAGTACATCGAGAGCCTTCAGGAGCTGCTCCGAGAACAGGTGGAGAACTACTACAGCCTGCCTACGGAAAGCAGCTCCGAACCTTCCAGTCCGTCCTCCAGCTGTTCGGAGAGCATGGTAAATATTATTTCGCTTCAGCAAGGTTTTTCACCGCGATGCTATAGAAGAACCATTTTTGGTTCCACAAATACCGTTCCGTTTCTTACCTTTATTATAATCCGAAGAACCTTTTTTCGCCACAAAGAACCTTTTGTGAGACAGAAAGGTTCTTCGGATGCTAAAGGTTCTTTCTGGAACCATTTAGATAAAAAAAAATATCAACGGCATCGTAAAGCACCTTTATTTTTAAGAGTGTAGGGTGAAGAATGACAACCGTTATAACAGCTAAGGGAAAATGAACTGGAAAAGCTTTTTGAATGTAGATGTCGTGCCATCTTTTGTGTACGAGGTCTGATGTCTTTCCATTTGCCCTTGGCTCCACACTTTCTCATCTTTATGTTTTTATCTCTATCGCACCCAGGGGATTCTATCCTTCAATATGAGTCAGGGCTGTCTCACACCCAGCATGGCAAACATAAATTGCCATCCACATCTGTCTCCTGTTTTACACCGAGATATAAGCTTACTAGTTTGTCAGTGCTCTTAAAAATCGCCTTATTTCTAGTCAGGCATGACAGTCTGCTCCTCTGTGTTTAATAGCGGTTCTAAGCTAGCATTATAGCTGATAGCTGGTTGGCGTGGCTAAAGTCATTAAGGATTCACAGACATTTTCTTTCTTTTTTTTGCAATTTTTTTCAATGACTTAGCGTTTTTGAGGCAACCAAACATACTTCTATTTATGTTAAATTGAAATTACTGCATCCTTAAATTCGTACATTATGTGGGGTCACTAAATTAACATTAAAAAAATCAAAAGTCAAAAATATTGAATTGCTAAACAACCTGAACACATTCGGTTTCGCCAACAAGAATCAATTTTAATGGTCAAGTTGACTAGAAATTGACCGTATATTCTACTTCTATTAGTTTGAGGGGATGCATTTTTTTGAGTTATTAGTTGACAATCTCATTGACTTCTGAGATGTCGGTTCACAAGATATTCATTACAAAATTTGGATACTAGGGCTTAAGAATGAAGGCTACAGTAATGGCTTTCCCACTGGACTCTTTACAGCCCAATAAAGCCTCAGTAAATCCAGCCAACAGAGGCTGGCAGGAAAGAGTCAGCAGTGCTGCATTCCTGACTGACTGCATGAGCTGCGCTGCTGCCAGGATTTTCTGCAGATTTACTCCGAGAAAGTGTCATCTTGCACAAACTGGTGTGCCTTCCACTGACTCAATCGATTCGCCATGCCTGGAGCCCAGCGTAGCGTAGGAGTTCCTCGCAAATGAGTCGGCCTATGGAAGAGAGATCACAGTTGAGCGCTGACCACGCGGCGCTGCTCGTTCGCTGCCCGTGGATCCAATGTCGCACGTGTTTTCCGAACCATGCCTCACATGTATCTTGTCTAGCGTTTTAGGTTTGCCTGTACTGTTGAAATAATGTTTTGTGTTGTTTCTTTAGGTCGATTGCAACAGTCCTGTATGGCCACAGATGAATCCGAACTTTGGAATTAACTACAACTTTGATGCACAACATGGTAAGAAGAAAGTTAAGATTAAAACGCCTAAATATAAGGTCTGTGTCTCCCATAGTGTCAGTTGTGCTAAGATTTATATTTCATTTATGAAGTGATTTATAATAAATGTCCTGTTTCTTCTCTAAACCAGCTGGTGCTGTGGACAGAAGCCTCGGAGCATCTAGTCTGCAGTGTTTGTCCAGTATTGTAGACAGGCTGTCCTCAGTAGATGCTGTTGGAATGAGAAATATGGTTCTCTCACCGACTGGGAGCGATTCTCAATCCAGTTCTCCAGACAGTCCCGGCAACAGGCCGGTCTACCACGTCCTGTGAGAGGCAACAGGATCCTTCAACCTGTTTAGAACGTGGACCGCACAGAAACGTAACGCATCCAAACTACCCACAATATTTACATACAGACTCTAGATCTTCTTCTTTAACCACGTCATCCTGTTTGAATACGTAGCGTGATCACATGGAAAGTGATTTTATTTATCGGTAGTAAACGCTATGGTACTAGTAAATGCTGTTTTTTAATATAAGCGTACTTATTGTTGTTTATTACCTACCAACCGTGTTGTAAATAAGATTGTATATAATGAATTTAAATTACTATTGTATTCATGTCTTTTGTATCATATTTAATGAACATTTTCGCATAAATAATAAATCTCAAAAAGGTTGTATTTAATATCTTTGTCGCCTTTTGACTCTGAGCGTGGAATAAAATGCTTTTGAGAGCGGTTTGAGGAAAGCAGTAGATCAGCTTCCCCGCCTGCAGCTTGCAGGACTCCATCACATGCCATTTGTCAGCTGCTAGAAAATTGCTGGAGAGAGCTGGTGGGCGTTGGAGAAAGGCAGTTGATAGTGTGATGAGTTCTATGTTTAAGAGGGAGAGAGGAAATGAGCCTGTTTGTTTAATGTAACAAATGTTACACATCATTCACACCTTCTTAATACCATTGTCATGAACAAATGGCCACATGCTGACACTTCAAGGTGCTGTTTGCGTAATTGTGTGTGTGTGTGTGTGTGTGTGAAGAACATTTTCCTAAATCTATTGTTTGCCTTCATTTCCCACAGTAAAGGAGATTGTGTGTATACCCACTGTAAGATGTGTCAATGGGTAAACTCTATTGTCTATAAACTTCAGAATGTGGTGTGTGGTATACTCGACAGATTTTTAAGAATAATATAATACAACTATAGACCATGTTCATAAAACTGCAGTTTTACATTATAATGTTAAGCTACTTTGATAACAGGGAATCAACTAAAAAAGTCGTATCCCTGAGGTCAGAATAATACTTTTCACCCTTATTTAAAACTCACATTTTTAAAGGCGTCTACACACATTAGGAGCCCATTCTGTTTTTGTAATAAGTCGTGCAGTAATGCATTAGGGTATCTATGCTTTGACTAAGAGGTCTTCACAATGCTTTAAGCGCTGCAATCCACAGATTCAATTTCAGTAAGCAATCCTGTCGCCCACCTGGCTATTACTTCGAGATGTAATTGGGGAATATACATGGCTGAAGCTCTACTATTATCCATTAAACACGCCTAGATTTAATTTATTTTGAACACTTAAGGAATTATAACCAATATGGGTAAATTAAACACAGACGCTATTTACTTCAAAAAGTCCATTTCTGTATAGAGACTAAAGCCACAAAACTGCCACAAAACTGCTTATAGCGTAAATAAGACCCTTCACCCATCATTTAAAAGACGTTACCACTATATAAGATTAGTTGTCAACCCAACATTAAATAGCATATTGCATGGCCTTCAGTGAACAGATACCGTATGAAACAATTACACAATAACTGTTATGAAGTAACATAAAAATATACAAAATTACTGATTTGGCCAATCGTAATTAATAGATTGTATAAAATGAGAACAAATAAAACATGCACCGACTTTACTTTCTTTTGTAATTTGTCATGAGAACACACTTCTACCTAAACATCCTTTATTGTATTTGTATATTGTTCTTTTAAATGCTTCTGTGGTTTGGTTTGTGTGCTTTAGTGTGTTTGCCTGAAATTCTTGCTATTAATAACAAGGATTTTCACATGTTAGTGAAGTAGGTGTTTGGTCCTAAATATGCCTTTTTTTATTAACTGGACTTCAAGGGATAAAACCTTCAAGTATCTCTCATTAACTGATCATCTGCACTAACGAATATAGGCCACCAGAGCGCGGTATTTCCCCAAATCAATACAGGCAGCTGCTTGATTGTGTCTGTTCATCTGGCGGTCGACTTGCCTTGTAAATACACCCTTAAGCATGTATGAATTATTTCATTGCAGTAACTGTTATTTATATAGTTATTAATGAAGAGCATCTACTCTGAAGCAGAACGAAGTAGGTCTGCTGGTTCAAAAAAAGCGATGGGTTAAACATTACATAACGATACGGTAAAAAATGCGTCGTCGTTTCTCAGGCCTATTTGTGTGGAGAAATAAAGATAAAGGACAGATGAGGGATTATATGAAGAATTCAGTGAAGAATCGTCACTGTGGTGTTGTAAGTAAGCATTTATATTTTTGCAACTGTTGACAGAAGAATTAGACATTGGAAATGTCATTTTTCTGGCCTCACCTTGCCAAGTCTGAGCTTGAACAAATTTAGCACACTGAAAAAAAACATAAACAGTACTGTTTATAGCTTAGAATGTCAGCAGTTTTTTTACAGTCAAAATGTTTTTGTGCTATAAATAAATTATTACAAAAATAAACGACTATTTAAATGTTAAGTAGCCTATAGGCTAGACTTCGCGTAGGGCCCTGATCACACTGTCGGGGATTATTTCTGCGATAACAGCCGGCTGCTTGTACATTATCCCGCTTATTACACAGCTACTTGCCACATGAGAACAAATCTGGACATAAATTGTGAATTTAAAATATTGTATTAGCTAATGTTTACCGATTTCAGACCTCGTCGTTTAGTTTCGGTTTTAAAGTAAGAAACGACGTTTAAACATCACGAACAGGCAAATTGATTTAATAATTTGTAAATATCATGTCATATATGTTATTAAAAGACATATTTATAAAAAAAATGTGTGTAATATTAAAATATTAATTAATTAAAATTAATTAATATGAATATTTCAAAATAATTTTCAGCATCTGGGTTACAGGGTGTTATTAGTTTTGAGCGGTTGTTATAACAACCCTTGGAACGTCGCGACTGGCCAATCAGAATCAAGCATTCAATTGACCCGTGTAATACTCATTTATAGAAATGTTCGGTAAAAATTGACAATGTTGTATTTGTTAACATTAGTTTTTGCATAAGAACAAATTGTAATTACACAAAGTTCCTGCATATTGTGACCAGTGCTTTTTTATTTCATACTTTGTTTCATTCCTTTATTTTAGGTTTGAATCCATTACACTTTTCTTTTTAGTCATCTTATTCCCTGCAGGGTATTGGGAGGACTGGACCCTTTCTCAGCATCTCAGGCAGGATACAACCTGAATAGATGGTAGGATTAACATTTTCAAATATTAATTTAATGGGTATACTCAATGATGTTCTCCGCCATCATGTGTCCCATATCAATCGATTATTAGCTTGTAACATTTGATACCCAATTACACAGGTGGTTGCCTTCAACAGACAGACTGATGATATTTCATGATGGGTGGCGAGCGGGGCAGTTTTTATAAGACCTCACAAAGAGCAATGAGCAAAGGAGCCAATGAAATTTCTTAGAGCATATCATAACGTTCATAGGGGATTTTTTTCAAGAAAACCTTATATTTCTACGTTTTCCATGACCACAGTTTTTTTGTAATCATCCCTTGGGAGATGGCAGTCCAAACTTGAAGGTTTTAATGCAGTTGGTCTGTTTTGTCTCAAAGCAGTGCTGTGATAGACTACAAAGTGGCCTGTTTAGCTGGGAGTAATGTTACACAAGTTTAAGATGTATAGCCCTCATTTAAAATTCACCAGACCTACAAATCTAAGTGCGATCCAATTTGTTGTCAGGATTTTGCTCAGCCTTGTGGATTTTCAGCCTGAGAATGTCAACATCAACAGTATTTACGTGCGCTACAAGTTTGTTTACCTCTTTAGTGCAGATTTTGCGCATCTGACATTTAGCAACACTCTTTTTTCCATAAGCCACTTCTGTTTAGTCTTAACAGTCAACTACTATTAGAGAATTCAAAGTAAAAATATACAATTTATTAACAATTAAGACAAATTTTCTGAAATTAAGTTATGTCATGAAACTTTAATGATAAAAGGGAATCGGGGTATAATCATGAAACAATCTTTAGTCCATTGATAGGTGTAAAAGAATAGCACTTTCTTTTTTATCTTAAGGGTTTCAAAATTACAGCTGCAGTGCTATAGCGTGGTTGCCAGGTTGTTAACATAATTCATTTTTGTAGAGAAACAGTGTTACTGTATATATTATTGTTTAATTATAAGTTTGCACACTAGTACAGGTTAAGTCTGTAATCGCCACAACAATGCAAAACTTGAGGACAAGTGCATGAGGATCTTTGTGAAATAGACTTAGGTTTTATTTACATTCATATTCTTAAAGTCCCCCTGTGGTCGATAATTTTATCCCTTAAAACTAATCTTTGACCATTAAAATTGCATATACAAATGTTTTTTCTTGTGAAAATGTCTGTCTTAAAATAGCTTGAATGTAACTCCAGACCACAGATTCATTAAGTATATGCAGGCCATGAATATGGATATCTGGATACCACTCAGTCGCAGATGCAGACGCTGCTAAAACTGAAAGTGAATCTGAGAGCTGAAACAGCAGTGTAGCGATTGTTTCAGCCCGAATCTATGCGCCATCTTTGCATATTTATTCTTTAAACTGCTGATCCACAGGGGTCAAATGAGTTGATGTGATTGGTTACAGGTTCATGACGTCATTAACTTAATTAACGTTTTATGAAGAAAATCCTCAGCAATGGTTTAAAATGATACATCTGCACATGGTTTGTCTTAAAGCACATTAAAAACACCTCGTAAACGTATAAACAACATTCAAAACTTGAATTACTTTCTTGTGAACCTTAACAGATCTAGTGTATTGAAAAATTCAAGAATCGAAGCATTATACACGCACATATATTTATTTATACAAATATAATATGTATAACAATTGCATATCACTCGGTAGTTTTTTTCTCGCTGTATAATAAGATCAGCTTTTCCAGCCTCAAAAATGCAAGTCTTTAATAAGAAAGTCTGTAAGTAAACATATAAAAGGGGAAGAGATCAATTGTAATGAACAGAGCAGAAGTCAAGGAACAAATCAACTTCACAGCTTTGCGTGGTTTTGTCTTATAGGATGACACGTTTACATGTTACCCACACTTCAAGTTTACTCAAAAACCAACCAACAGAGTTTAAATATCTACCAAAGTCCTACGCAGTAAAACCATCAAATGAAATAACAACACAGATACAATATTACCTTTGTTTACTGATTCACTAGTTGCCCATGTACAATTTTGCTTCTATCAGTATTCAACCAACAGTACAACAGCATTGCAATGAATGGATATTTTCCGGCGTTTGAGGTTATAAAAATGCATTTTTTTTATTAAACGATGCAATGGATTGATGATTTCTTCATAAATTGATTGTCAAAACAGGACAATGCTTTCAGTGAACGAGGTGGTCGGTTACGTAAAATGTATACATTCAGTATATAAATAACAGCATAATCTTTTACAACTCTGAGATAAACTAGAAAATATAACTTTAAAAGAATAAAATGATTTGTAGAGTTCACATACTGTATCTGTGTTAAACATTCGACTTGTCCTCACATATACTTATATTTTTATAATAGCAATATTTATAATAATATTTCGGATTCGGATTAGTAACTGCATCAAAACCATACCTGCCGTACAAGATGCTCCATGTAGAATTGAATTCCTATCCGTGCCTCTCCGTTCATTCTGTGCAAATGATGTTTGTGGCTTATGTCACATGGTGCATAAGGTACAGTTTAATTATTTTTTATGTTCCTAAGATTCACCCCCTGCCATTTAAGTGAACGTTCTATTCATAACTTATACAATAAAATGTGACGAAACAAGTGTTATTGCTAAATCTACTTTCTTTACAAAACACTCCTTGCTACAGTGAGGTATAAAATACCTCGATGTTCTCCAATTAATAAAAGCGCTTTCAATTCACAGAAACACGAGCATCAAAAGAACCCATCAAGAGGATACTGCACAAAGCTGTGGCATGGAAAGGAAACGATAATAAAAACGCTTCGGAAATACATGTCGAGTAAACACGTTACCACAAAAAATACAAGGAGGACATTTGAAGAGGGTCACAACTTGCGACTGGTTTCAGACAACTGAAATATGAACATTAACTGTAAAACCGCTTACCCGGAGCCTTTCTCAGTGTTTTCACATACGTTTTTCCAAGCACCAATTTGGGACAAAGATCATGGAGTTTTTAACCTTTTGAGTTGTAGGTAGTACATTGAAAGAGGATAGTCTTTACTGGAGATCAGTAAGGGTCCTCCTCTGTGATCCCTTCTTGGATCTCCTTACATCATGCTTGGGAGACCGAGCCCGTCTCACCTAGTGTCCTCTACTTTTTCTTCTTTTGAAAGAGCCTGTTGAAAAACAAAGACAAAAGCTGAGAGACAAGGTTAAAGATGACTAAGGTATTTCTTCACATTTTCTTTATCTTAGGGGGACTTTTGCTTCATTACATGGTTATAGTGAAGAATAAGTAAAGCCACAAAAAATTACATAAGTAGAGGCTGGAATCGAACCTGTCCCCTGAATTTTTGTGCTCTTCTTTTTAAACCCGTTTGTTTGCATTTCTTGTCTCAGGCAAAGCTACGTCACACGTTTTGATCGCCTCCTGGTGGCTGGCTGCAAGTTATTTGGTCTCAAACGAACTTCCAGTAGACGCCGCAAAAAATCAATAACTGTTTAGTAGTTTTCATTTAATACAATGCTATTCATTTAAAATAATAGTTTAAAATATTTGTGTAAATTCATACTAATATAAATTAAATAAATTGATATATTATAACCAAACACAGACTGGAGGTTAACTTGGGGTCAGGCATGTAAGTCCGATAAAACGGTCTATAAGATGATATAAAAAAATACCCGTGTAGAAAACTTTTCAATTAAAATAATATTTTAATTAAAAAATGTTTTGAATGCTTATTTTTATGTTGTTTTACAAACAACTTGTGAATTTGCAGTCTTTTTTTTATTATTTGACCTTTTTTACTGTATTTAAAAAATACATTAAATTCCATAATTACAATTAACTGTTTTAAGAGCGGTTTAATATTATGCTTTTTACGATGTATCGTAATGATCGTGATTCTGCATCGATGCATAAAAAATATAATCTATTATTAAAAATTAAAATTAATGTGTGAACGGTTACTGTTTTTGTAGTAATAAGAGTATTATTAATATTATGTCTTATTATCTTAAAATCAATTGAAATTGATCTGAAAATGTTGCTTGTGACATAAACCATATAAATACATCTTTCCACCTGTAATTTCAACGCTTGCATATTTCTGTCCCTCACCTCCGAGTAGGATGAGAAAGAGCTACAACAGTGTAAGCTAGACAGACTTGCTTGTATATTAATATTTAAAATTGAGGATGCAGATCATTATGATATCGAATCGTTGACATAATAATCATGATCGAATTGAATCGTGAGACCCAATGAAGATTCCCATCGCTAGTTTTTTAACAGTGTAATAGCCGTCCTTAAAGTATGTAACATCTTTCTATTAAACTAATCTCAACTGAGTCACTTTGTAGGCAAAACTGAAGTCCGACTGTTTAATAAAAGCATAATGCATTTAACATATTTGACAACTTGTTGTAAGGACAACACTGAATGCTAAAATGTTAACCATTCCATCTTTTTTTTTTTGGCAGGTTTAGAAATGATAATCTATTTTTTGGCTTTGGCTTATTTTTCTATGTCTTTTGCAAGCTTGAAAAAATATCGTTTTCTGCCAAATCTTGTCTTGGACTGTGGTCTCTGTGGAAGTCTATGTGTGTAGTTTGATTCTGGCAGAGCGCTGCTGGTCACTGTGGCTTCCCTTTAATTCGGCACACTGGTCTTGATAGGGGATGATCCAGGATCAACTCTCTCCCAGTGAATTTTCTTACCCAGAAAGACTCAAGCCAGCAGCTCACAAGCACAAATGGTTTCAGTCACGGATTTAGCCTCAGGTGATATGGAACTAAGGTGTCCATCGGGTGATAAGCATACAGGTATTCGCGGGTACAGCTTATAGCTTCATTTTAGGCTTGGCCGGTTTCTATGGAGAGGTTATAGTAGTGCCAAGTGTCTTGCTGCTCAAAGCTGACTGCAGTGAGGCAATGAGGCGCGAGATGGGCTGAGTATCATTAATACAAAGAGATGAGCTTTGCTCTGTCTGGGAAGCATTGTGACTAATAGAATTCTCTCCAATTCTATTTGTAAAGAGGAAGGACGACTTGAGGAAATGAGAGTGGTGTTATTTCTGAGAAAGGATAATGGACTGAAAGGATTGAATGCACTCTCTTTTAAATATAAAAATGGGGGCACTGTAATAGAAGCTGATTTATGTAATATGAGCTTTTTGTGAGCTTATATATAAGTGTTTTATGTAAGTTTACTTACACACAAATTAAAGGATGATATAATAAAACCCTGTAGAAAAAGCCCAACACTTACTGTATCTATGGCTATTCAATACTAGTCTGGTCTAGCATAGTCTAGTCTATTCTATGTGCAAAAGGCTTGTCTGTGGCTATTCTATTCTGTTCCATTCTATTCCAGTCCAGTCTATGTGAAAAAAGCTCAACTCTTGCCTGTAGCCTATATATAATGCATTATAAATGAGTTTGTAAGGAATATTTTTCCCAAAAAATGTTTTTCTGTCATTATTTACACAATTTAGAGATAATACCATTTGAAGCCCTACGCTTGCCTGTGTATATCATGCATTATAAATGAGTGTAGGAATAGTTTTCCCAACAAATATTTTGTTGTTATTACACTATATGATGTTTTTTAAAATCAACCTATCCATACACTGACAGTTTGTATTGACGTTGCCTGTCCTGAAATACAAAACACTGTATAAATAATCTATATGAAAAACATAATATAGCATTATGAAGCATCTGAAGTGTTTTATGGTGTTTCTTGTTTACAGTCTTGAGACAGGGCAGCATTCGTCCTGATAAATAGTTTAGATTACAGCTTTAGATTGACTGCTTTAGATAAATATGTTCAATATCACTTTGATTCATCCTTTTGTATTATCGGAAACCAGAAGCAGCATTACACAATAAGAACAGTAGGCAGGTGACAGCATGACCATCACTGAGAACAACAGCCGATTCTTATTCTGAGAGGTAAAGTGAAATCATTTAAGTTGATTTTGCGTAATTGTGCAAATGATGCAACAAAGTTCGTTTTTTAAAGAAAATTGCAGGAATTTTATTGGCTACCATCTAAAAAAGTATTTTAAACTAATTCCTTAAATCGGACCGCAAACAAAGCAAACATACCGTACTTTTGTCTCTTATTTTGATCTCACTGTAAATTTACTATTTGCATGAAACTAATCCTTTAACTCACAACAGATTAAAACATCGGGTTGACCGCATAAACACCACTGCTCGAAAAGTCCAAGTACGCATATAACCCACTAGGTCTTATTGTGCCCTTTTTAATATGGTAATTGGCTCATCCTTACACATACACACAAATGAGTTTTGAGGAGATTCAGATACAGCCACATCAGTCAGTATTTGGAAAACAGCAGCCTGGATTTTCTGAAAAAACCTCTTACGTTGAACGTTATGCAGTTTTGAGAAACATAAGTGTAAGTAAATAATGACAGAATGTTTCAGAAGAACTTTCCTAAAGGTATAAAAAATACCTTTATAATGCATTTTTAATGCATGGTTACAGTTACAACAAAGTGAGATATACACTAAGTAAACCTTTATATTACTCTAAAACGTGACTTTAAAGTGCACTGCACGATACGTGAATCTTTCTTATTCAGCTTGAATGCCCCTGCGATGTCATAAGCATCCCGTGCCAACCTATTCGGTTTATTCATTATGACATGACAACTAAGCATCAGACTGGTGACAGGCAGCATGCTGTACGAGATCGTGCATGTCCTGTCATTTCCCTACAGGACCACGGGTCCGCGCCGCCCCCTTGAGGTCCTGTTACCCTTAAAGCAATGAAAAGCCTCACCTACGACATGTGGTTCTGCTGGGCGGCCAGGTTCTGCTGTTGATGTTGCTGGATCAGGAGCTGCTGCTGTTGGCGTCTACGGGCAGTGCGGAGCTTCTCGAATCGGGCCTCCATCTCCTCCAGGACTTTAGGCGTGTAGCGCACCACCAGTTTGACGCTGTCCCTGGCCGCTTTCAGCAGCTCCACCGCTTTCTCGTGATGTTCTCCCTCCACGCTCTGAGGAAAATGAAAGCACGACAATTTTCCAGAGTCATTTTCTTGTTTATTCTGGTTATTCAGCCAGGAATCTACAAGTGCTTTCAGCCACCCGATCTCCATTTTTAGCATTGTCGCATTATATTATACTGTGATTTTAAAGTTAGTTCACCCCAAATAAAAGAGGGCAAAGGGTAGTTCACCCAAAAAAAGTTAATTCTGTCATTTGTTCACCCTTATGTCTGTGGAATACAAAAGAAGATAATTTGAGAAATGTCCATAAGTGGTTTTGTGTCCATACAATGGAAGTCAATGGGGGCCTATGTTATTTGGTTCCCGAACATTCTTCAAAATATCTTCTTTTGTGTTCTGCTGAAGAAAGAAGGTCATGCAGGTTTGAAATGACTTGAGGGTGAGTAGATGATGAAAGAATTTTGGGTTGAACTATCTTTTTATGTAGATGACATTTAAGCAGAGATTCACTCTATCGCCCCCTTGGGGTCTAAAATTTTGTTACTGAAAACACAAAATGTCCAGAAGTTCACATTACTTACATAAAGTATGTTTCCAACCGAAAAACCGTGTGTATCATATCAAGTTTCTCTCTTAATGGTTTGCTAAACACTCCTGCAACTTTATTCATTTCCTAACTTAAAGCTTTGTTAGTTTAGAACTGCGCCGTGAAAATGTCTCACAGTGATGAACTTCCAATTAAATTTCACATAAGAGAACCATTCATTTCCAATTATCTCAGCAGCCGTCGCATGTTTGGCTTAATAAGAAAATGCTCATTGAAAAATCTTTCTTATTACAGGCAAATTAATTCTTTCTGAAAGCCTTTTAATCATCAAAGCAGTGGTCATAATTTATGTAAACTCAAATTATGCCTTAAAGTGAAATTTTAGAAGAGAAAAGCAAATAAACTGTTTTTGAAAGGTCTCCCTGTTCGCTTTAAAAGAGGAGTCTGGTTTTAAAATAAAAATCCAGTCAACAAAGCATTCCTTTCTGGCTATGCCGTGACACATTTGAAACATTTATAGTGAATTATTACAGGTAAAAATACAGTTTTGCTCACAACTTTTGTTTTTAAAAATGTCGAACTTTGCTCAAAGGGCAAGAAAAAAAATCTTGCCCTTTATCTAAAATAAAATCATCCAGACTTAATAATCTGACTCCAATGCAGACTGAACAGTGTCCTCCAACATGAAGAGTCATGTAAATGTCAGAGAAAGTAGTTGTGCACAGTATATTTTTTCAAGGTTAAACAAAATAAAAAAACACTTTAATGTTTGTAATATTAACATTATAATATTATGTTTTTTTTTATATTTTCCCTTCCTCCAATCGAAGTGTTACAAACAAAACATTATTTTGAGAATTATGGTTTTATTGGTAACTATTTTGTGTAATTTCCTTGTTCTTCACATTTTTTATGATATTACTTCAACTGAAAAGATGCAGAATTTGATTTAAAATACAGTAACCTTCTAAATTAATATGACATTTAAAATGATCAAAAATGGTTAACAGCATGTAAACCAGCTTTCTTTCCTTCGATGAGAGATAAATCATTTCAGCTCTTAATTTGCAGCTTTTTCCTTTTAATTTTCCTTTTAACCAGGTGGTTTGAGCTTGGAGAGCAGGCTAGTTGAATATAGTCTTTAATATCAATACTTAAATTAAATACATAATTTACAGAACCCAAAATGTAGTTTTTTTAAGATTTCAGATAGCCCCAGAAAATACACTGGCACTCACCACACCGTTGACAGACAGGAGCTGGTCTCCTCTCTTCAGACCCCCCTGCCTCTCGGCCAAGCCCCCGGGGATGATGCGAGAGATGTAGATTGGAGAGTTTTGCTCTTTACCGCCCATTACGTTAAAGCCTAGTCCCTCCTCCGTCTTGGGAAGCTCCACCACTCGCGGGTGTGAATGACCCTCGCTGGCCGCAAACGCCGCCACTGTGGCCTAACAGGGAACAAATGATCATTGCGATTATGAGAGATGAGATTATGACTGTGATGTTTTTATATACCTATATATCAGCTAGAGCGATTAATTGGACAGAATTTTTATATGATGTGTTCATGTATCAGCGCAGCACTTTTGTTTCCAGAGCAATAGTACTTTAAATAGCTTATATGTGCATTATATTGGCTGTTATACGGCCAGTTTGATCCATCAGCATTGACCCATTGAATCCCTTGCGACATTTTTTCAGCATCCCTACTCAACCCTAATTCCTCCCATGATGGAATTGACGTTGTTTTATCGTCTATTATCTATCCCAGTGTCTACAGTCCGTGGGTTGGCGCAGAGCTTGGCTCGAGCTCCTCCTAAGAAGCCAAATTTGTGTTCTATTATCATTTTTGCTAAGACTGCATGGGCAGGTGAACGTGTGAATTAAGAGAAAAATGAGTCAATTTCCCTTGTGTAGCACCTGCGCATCTTTTCCCAGTTTTCCATTCACGCTCTTCTACTTTTTTTCTTGCGAGGAATATGAGATTTTTAAATTTGAAAGCACTTGGCATGTGGATGATGAATCCCGGAGCGGCCTACTGGAGCTCTATTGCTGCAGGGCATCCCGATGGGTGACTGGCACTTTAACTTCCGTTCTCCATCCAATTTATGTGCTATCGATTGAAAACGCTCCCAATGGCACGCGGGCGTGAGCCGTTGGCATCATGCTTATTGACCTGATCCTGCATTCTACGTGCTTTTCTAACCGGTAGTAGCTTTTTTGAGAACCAAGCAAAGTGCTTTGGGGGAAATTTGAGGCTTTTGTAATTGACATCCTGTTTCAGAACCTTAATTGTTATGATCATTTCGCTCATCTGGGGAGACTTCGTGGAGCATACTAATTTAACAAGGTACCAGGGAATCGATCTACCTGAAGGACTATATTATCACATCACTCAAATGTACGCTTAAAGGTTAACAATTTGTTTTTAAATGTATCGAAGTTCACTTCACTGACAGTAAGAACAAAGTATAAAGAGTAGCAAGTCAGTCCCATTAAAAATGCTTTATATTGCTGTATTGATGACAAGAGCGTCGATTCATTAAAATTCGGAACATAACCGCCGCACATGAATTGCCATCCAATCAAAAGATGACCTATCTATCCATCATCATGAAAGTGTAATACCACATTATATAGTATGTCATCTCTCAAAGCTTTGCCCTTCGTGTATAGTAAAATAACAACAATGACAGAAAATAAGAACTGTAGTAATAAAAAATGTAAGTAATGTTTTTATCATATTTTCTGTTATTTAACTTTTTTCAGGGTCTCCAAATAGCCAGAATGTATTTTTTTCATGACCCGTAGGTTTAACAGGCCAAAACTATTATAGAATAATGATTAAATAATAATAAAAATAAACTTCAGACATTCACTTGTTACATTACGTATAGAGTAGATGCGTGTAGTCATGCTCAATTTTGATCTTGGAATTGGTCTATGAGTTTTTATCTACCATGCAGCATGCAATACATTTTTGCAACTACATAATACAAAAATGACTCCTTATGATATGACCTCTGTAGAGGGCATTATAATTGTACGTTATTTTTTCAGACGTGATGACATTTCTGAGATAGAGCTTTAGAAAGTGCCCTTGATACAGCGAGCATCTTCTGTTTTAACTCGATTTGCATGGTTAATAGTCTATTATGCTGAACACAAGCCTTATTGAGTTTAAGAACACAATTACTTCAGCACCCACAAGAGCGGCCTTTGAGCTATTCAGTGATGGTATATAGGGTACCACTCAGCATCCTTTGTAGTATCTGGTGCGTTGTGCTTGTTTTCTCTGCCTATTCACCTCTTTGCCTTTTGTTTCTGCTGTTGGCCAAGCGCCCTGCTGGCTTGCGCACTCACGCAGAGAGAGATGGAGGGGTCGGGGCCTTGTATGATGGCAGATGGCCTTTATGTGGCAAGTCACGTGTTTGGCCAATCACCTTCTCTTAAATCAGTGCTATGTGGTGGTGTGCCGAAAATTCTTCCACTAAAGATGTCTCTCTATTCGCAAGGGCACACTTTTTACACAACCTTGAAAATGTTCTTAGATGACAGTAACTGTTTCCCCCAAAAAAGAGAAATTCTCTTATTATATACACAGCCTTGTGTTGTTCCAAGCCTGTAAGCTGTTCAAAAGTCGTTTTTTGTTGTTGTTCAAGATTGCTACAAGAATTGAGTCATATAACAGCAGCTCATAGATGTGAACAGACACCAAAAGGGCAACATATGACTAGTGTGCTGTCTTCCGAGTCTGATACATCATGATAACACTGCAACAGTAGGCATTACAAATTAAATTGCCCAGTTTGTCTGAATATGGAAAATGTAATAATCACATATTAATTATAGTGATTCAATGTAATAAAGTGATCAAAAGATTGTCTTTCTGTTCTACATATGGGTCCAACAAGATTTTAAGTGAATAATCATTCAATTTTAACCAGTTTTGGATTGTTTCTCACACAAAGCTATCAAATGGCTTTAGAAGACTTGGAATGTAGTGTTTGAGGATGTTGTCTCGACACAAAAATAAAATCCTGTTGGTAAATTAAAGTTTTGACTTGTAATTTCTTGACTATACTTTGGACTATAAGCAGTTAAGCAGGTCTTGTGGTGAATCTGGAAGCGTGTGCACGCGTGACAGAGACAGACGCAGAAACGTAACTATACCCTTAACTGTTCCTTACGGACCCCTGAGGCCAGGCGAGGTATTGCAATTTGTCACAATGCGCATGGGTTGAGTGCCTGTGTACGAGTGAAATGAAGCACACCCTACTTTGCAAGGCTGTGCGTTCGACTGTAAAAAACCGAAGCGTACTTCTGAGCGTTATCAATACATGATTTAAAAGGTTGCGCAGAAACACCAGGATTTGAACAAAGTGGACATGTGACATGGAAGGTCAGACCTACCTTAGCCGTGGCACGTGCTTGATACTCCGGACAGCCATTCACTGTTATCGTTTCATGCATATATTGATAAACCTGTAAATCGCAGAGAGAACGAGAGAATTCAGTTATGTTAAATAGTACAGTTGTACAGTTCTCAATGTGATCCAAAACTGCCCAAGAGCTCCTGATCCTCCAAGCCAGCCCGTGAATTCATTACTGTTCCCCTTCAACTAAAACACTATCGAAAGAATGTCATTTCCATGACCAGCTGAACATCCCATGCCACAGTGACCGTAATGCATTTGCATGTATAATCTTAAAAAGATTAGAGCCGTAGAACTTTCTGACTGTTTCCGTAACTGTGCTTTCCTGCATGCAAAAGCAAACCTCTGCAAATTCTGAAATGTTTGTCGATGTCTTTGCATTTACTTGTTTAAGGCACAGATGCTTGTGTACGGAATTCGCTTCATGATCTCAAACCGTCACAACTCCATGAGAACAGCTCATCCCTCTCTGCCTTTCTACCAAAAGCTCTTTCTCTTAAAAAAACAAGCAGTCCTTTTTGTTTTCTTATTACTTTTTAAGCTGCTTTTACATTTGTACTCTTCTGAGAAATTCTGAAGCTTTTGCACTTCTCGTGTTACTATCTTTGAATGAATTGCTTTTGGCGTAGCGTTTCACATTTGTAAGTCACTCCGCCTAAAATAATTTGCTAAATGAATAAATGCAAATGACGGAATAGCGATTGATATTCCTCACCATGAATGCTGAAACAGTAGGTGTCACAAACTGAATTTGGACAGTTGCTCAATGTGGAAAATGTAATACATGAATTGCCTTTACAGTACATTAAATTACATTAAAGATAAAGTTGCAGTGATTCAATGGAATAATGTGATCAAAAGCCTCGCATCCCGTTTGAGATTAATACAATATTATGCATCACTTATGTGTCTGTGATCTTCACGAAAGGTCCCGAACTAGCGTGTAAGGCATGAAACTAGTATGCCTTACATCGTTTTATTTCAACTGTCTTCACGTCTGTGTCTTGTTTTCAGCTTTGAAGATCTGTTTCTAAAGTATGTTTCTTCATCCCCTTTCACGCCACCCATAGTCGTGACTATCACCTTTGAGTCTTTCGTGAATTTGGGGAACTTATGTTTATCTCATTAACCAATGCTTCTGAAACACAGCTGTTTCTTTCTTTGTGATCTGTCAAGCACCTTGGGCTGAATCTTGAGCTGTTTTCCTATCTTCCTACCGAGACACCGAGTGCATGATAAAAGACCTTTAAAATACCTCTTTCTATGCAAGCTGCCGTGTCGACTTACCACTCAATATAAACCATCTCAATGAGCAGGTGCACCCGGGTGGCCTTTAGAAGCAGCTTGACAAAAAGGAAAGAGCCTGCTTAGTGTCTGTGATTTACAAAACAGCGTTCGGTAAAGAAAGGTGCCATCCTGCAAGTGAAATACGCTTTACTCTGAGAGCTGCGCTATGCAGAATCTTCTCCAGAGTGTTAGTTTATTTACTCAAAGTTGTTATTTGATGTGTCTGACTTGTCCTCTTTTTAAACATACAACATGTTTTGGAAGTCCCAAGAGGCTTTGCAGCAGCAACAAGCAAAAGTCTTGTTGTGTTAAACAGTTGAAAAACTCTGTTATTCGCACCTTCTCGTGTTACTAGTCTTTTTTTTGTATGTAGAACACAAAAGTAGATATTCTGAAGATTTTTCAAGCTTCTTTTTTGCCCAACGACAGGAAGACGGAGGCACTGGGGCTGTTTGTCTTCATTATGGACAAAATAGTATTTTCTTGCTTTTTCTGAGCTTGACAGCCCTACTCATTTGTATGCTTGAAATGTATGTAAATGTTTAGTGCAATCTCTATTTCTGTTCATAGATGTAGTCAAGCCATTTTTAAACCGTAAATAGGTAGTTGACAAACTGCACATGTGTCCTATGGTGTGACATTTAGAAAAAAATCTCTCTTTTGCTTTTTTATTATAAATATAAATATTAATAACATATTATTAGTATATTGTTGCTTGTGTGTATTATTAAAACAACAAATACTACCGAGACCAACATATAATATCTAAAAATCCGAGCACATTTAAATAAATCTAATATTTATAATGGATGTACAGTCTTTTAGAGCTTCAAGATGTTAGGACATGGACCTAAAGTGTCTAAATGTTTTTGTAAAAACCACCATCAGTAAATCATGTGAGAATTTCCATTTTAGACTGAACTATTCCTCTAATACAGTTCATTTGCACTTCCTTTTAGCTCCTTTAGTATGTCTCGTTCAATGCCTTAAATCAAGAAAAAATTACCGATTTACTTTTATCCGCAAGAAAGACTGAACTTAAACAGATTTGTGAAGGATCAATGCAGCCAGACAAAACATATCAATAGATTTAAGACCCAAGTTAGTCTTTCAGAGCTGCACCTGCGTGCGCATGTGTGTTCGACTCTGCGCCCGAGGAATAGTGTGTCCTGTAATAGCTTCTTGGAAAGCATGAATATCAATAAAGGTCAAGTTTTTTTTACATATGTCATTTTATAATTAAGTCATAAAAATCAAAGATAAAAAAAAAGGAGAAGAATGTAACAGAACAACGGCGGCACCCATTGACTTGCATTGGTTTCATGTCCATACAATAGAAGTGTATCGGCACCGCCGTTGTTCATTTTTCGTTTTCATTTTTGGGTGAACTATCCCTTTGAAACTGCATAGATGGAGACGTCACACCTACAGTATGTGAAATATTGTGCATTCACTTAAATATTCAATGTCACTCAGGACAGTGAAATAAATGTGCTCGCACAAGGTTCACAATCTTGGGAAACAATGTATCACATTGCTTCAGTGTTGATTCTTGTGCACAGTGGATGGAAAACAAGATTCTGTTATGACAGCTGCCTTAACTTGGCAGGTCAGCGGCTTTACTCTGAAGTTTGAAGTACAAAGCTCTATTTTGAAGTTTTTGCTTTGGAGTCTCTTCCTTTCCATCTGCTTCAAAGTGAAACGTTTCCTGAGAAAATGAAAATCGGAATCTCCAGGGCTAACCTAGATTTGCTGTAGGCCATAACATTACACGATGGAAAAAGACGAATAGCATTTAAAAAATATTTCGGCACCAAAAATCGGCTGAAATGTCAAAAATATCAATAAACCAAAAATTGTGGCATCACTATTTGTGGGTGTGGCCACATCTCACGATTCATGGGGAAGTCCATATATTTGCTGTACTACAGCTCAGCAGCATCTATTTATGATTCAGAGTTGAGAAAAACAGGCCTTGGGAAGTTTTTCATGTCACTTTTATTGGAAAGAAATTTGTTTTCGGTTGGCATTATTAATGCTGTCAGCAGGGCTACTTGGGCTCTTTTTAACAAATAGACTTTAGTTCTGCCATTCTGGTCATGATAGTGCCCTAGCTGCCTTCAATAATACACCTCTCTCTCCATCTCTCTCCTTCAGTCCTGTCTCAGCTCTGGTTTTTGCCACATCTTAAGGGAGCTCTCTTTCTAATCTCAGCTCGCCAAGGGTTTGGTCGGCTTTCATTAACCCGCATCTGTTTTACCTCACCGGGAGCTACACACGCACACGCACGTGTATTGCACTTGACTCCTCTGCCAAACAGTGGAAAAACCTGCCCGCAGGACTGAATGACGGCCTTCCTGTAACCATGGAGCTCTGTCTGAGATGAGAGAGAGTGAGATGGAGGAGAAGAAAAGGCGAGAGGAGGACCTTATGCTCTCATTTGAAACAATTTCCACTGGGACTTTCAGGAATAAAGTACAGAAATGGACTTGAACATCTTTTCTGTTTTTCGGATAATAGTTTATCCAGCGCTACTGTGGCACTTTTACGAATGGGGTACAAAATAGCGCCAGAACGTCCTTTTTTATGGTAGTTTATCTGCCACTTCTTTGGCACATTTATAAATGTTTGAATGCGTATAAAGTAGTTTGAATGTATAAGTAGGGTCATAAAGTTTTTTTTATTCATATAGGGTACACAATCGCAGCTAACATTTTGCATTCATTTCATTAAATTTTAAAACTATTAATGTAAGAATAACATATTTTTCTTAACATTTTCATAACGGTTTTAGAACATTTAGCCATGACATACAGTCTAATGTTGATAAAATGCTCTTTTAATGTTACTTATGTCAGGGGTTTTCAAACTTTTTTTTTGAGGAACAAAAGAAACAAACAATATGTTGTCTTTATTATATCACACTACTATTTGTCTACCAGTTTAAATGCTTCTTTATACAAAAACGATGTAACCATGTAACGTTGATAGAACATTAGCCAAAGTTCTTAAAACGCTGCCTTTTAGATGGCGAAGTGTCCGAAAATTGGAGTTGGATTGGCTGTGAAGTTTCTCATTTGCAAATTCATCCAACAAGAGTGGCACACATAGTCTATTACTTACACTAACACATTGACTATTCATAAAGAGACTCTGACGTCTCTGACCCGGCGGTCATTGATTGACTGAGCTCTCAGTTGATAATGGCCCTGTTTTCGTATCCCTTTGAGATCTGTGTTTGGAATCATGAACATGTTTGCCTTGGTAATGGTGTCTGAAATGCCAGATTAATCATTATCACGGCAAACAACATACATGTAAACATTTCACCTGAAGTCATTTTTAAAAAAAGAAAGAAAAAGCAAATTTTCCCTGTTAAGTAATAGTCAGAGACTGGATGAACATATAGAAATAAAGAGAATACAGAAATAAAAGAAAGTAAATGATGCTAGAATTTTCATTTTTGGGGTGAGTATCCCTTTACTAGTCAGTAGTTCTGGTCTTCCATTGTTTTATGTCTGTGGCAAGTTTTCTGTTCTTTGATTGTTTTTGGATGAGAACGATGCAGTGCGTCATGCTGACATTGTTCCTGCCACTGTTGGTGCTGTAAATTAAACTGACGTTTTGTCGTGTGGGTGTCCTCGCATACCCTTGTTAGGGGATTGCAAGAGACAGATTGTGCCATATGAGACTGTGCGCGTTTGCCGGGCCATGAAATGAGCCCACGGGGTATCCGAGCACGGCTCGGTAAAACGTGGGCCTGATGGATGCTGAGATTGTGAATTGATGTCCTGCTGAAAGTTGTATTACATTAATGCACTGTTCTCATGGTTGATGATATACTATGATGCTACAAAAAAAGTGAAACGGTTCTTTATTATTCATCTGTTGCGTCATCTGGCGTGTAGCTCGATTAAATAACTCTCGTATGCAGTCGGAAGCACTTAGATGGCTACTGAGAGTTTAGGCAAGTTTTTTCAGTTATGAGCGAATCAGGCGATGCAGACTGTCTGATGCATATTATGTACAAAAAGGTCAAAGTTATCTAAAAATCGCAAGCTATAATTTAATTGGCTCATATTCATATCAATGACAACGATTTGAACACAAAGCAAAAAAAATTACAATGATCAAAACATGATTATTAAAAAAAGCCATACTGAAGCCCCTCCCCTAACCACACCCCTAAACCTAACCATCACTGGCACAAAAGCAAATCATACTCGAATGTACAAATGAGAATGAACAAATTCATACAAATTAGCCATCTTGTAAAAACAATTATGAATTCATGTGCGATTGCATTGGAATAAGTTTATAAACTTATTTTGGAACCAACCAACTATAAACAGAATGTAAACAAAAAGGGACCTTCTGACTGTCCAACCATACTGTTTTGTTTGTTTAGAGGCGGGTAAAGCTGAAATTGATTCCACAATAATTGCACAGCATTGTCAGTCAGACTCAGGACGGCCGTGGGAAAATAAAACAACCCAGATTGTCAGGACCTGAATTAATCTCGCACAATGTTTCAAAATAAACAACCGCACGGTTATACGTGTTCGGCCCACTGCTGACAAAGAGTACAGCTGTGGTACGTCATACAAGAAGGCAGCATATAATCATCCTTGTAATGATAAATAAAATAAAAGCCTAATTACACAATCTCTGTCTTTTCTCTGCCTGTGGTGCACAGCGCCCACACACGCCCCCTACACAGGAAAAAAAGACTTTCCCACCAGGATGATGCTAAAGCTCACTTAGGCAATATCCTGCGTGTGTCTGTCAGTGAGATAAAGTGGATTGAAAACTGTTTCTAGCTGTTTACCAGTATGGTTCCCGTATTCATGGGCTGAAATGGAGGATAGGGACATTCTTAAGTGGTGAGGATGTTGCCCTGGAACTGCACTTAAATCCCAGTGGCCCGGGTCAACTGCAGTCTCGGAATATTTGCATTTCTAAAATTGCTTGTAAGAAGCTGGGAAGCACAAAAAAGAGCAGGCACTGTTCGACGGTATCTCTGCCTGACAGACACCCACTGCCATAAGAACTGTGACGCAAACCCATCACTAACGTTATGCTCGGATGCTGCTGAGATTCTGTCCATAATCAAAGATTTCTGTCCTGAATGTCTGTCTCTCTATCTGTTTATCTATCTGTCTGTCTGTTCGTCTGTCCGTCTATCTATCTGTCTATCTATCTGTCTCTTTGTCCGTCTATCTGTTTATCTGTCTGTCTGTCTGTCCGCCTGTATGTCTATCTGTTTGTCTATCTGTTTGTCTATCTGTTTGTCTATCTGTATATCTATCTGTCTGTCTGTCTGTCTGTCTGTCTGTCTGTCTGTCTGTCTGTCTATCTGTCCATCTGTTTGTCTATCTGTTTATCTGTCTGTCTGTCTATCTGTCTGTCTGTCTGTCTGTACGCCTGTTTGTCTATCTGTTTATCTGTCTGTCTCTGTCTGTCTGTCTGTCTGTCTGTCCGTCTGTCCGTCTATCTATCTGTTTATCTGTCTGTCTGTCCATATATCTGTCTATCTGTTTATCTATCTGTCTGTCTATCTATCTATCTATCTGTCTGTCTGTCTGTCTGTCTGTCTGTATGTCAAACAATCTATCAATCTATATGTCTGTCTTGCAATTTATCTGTCTATTTTAACCAATCTATCTATCAATCTGTCTGTCTGTCTGCCTGTATATCTGTCTGTCTGCCTGTCTATCGGTCAAAAGGAACATACAAAATGATCAAATATATATCTTGAATATACTGTAAGTGAAATGTTAAGGCATTGTGTTAATACAGGACTGAGATTGAAAATAAATGTAAAAAAACAGAATACAGAAGTCAATGGAAAATATTTTGTCAAATCTGCAGCATTCGCCAAAAATACATTTGAGATTTTCATTCTTCATTCTTTTACTTCTTCATACTTTTTGCTCCAGAAAAACTGGAATAAATAACTCTTCTGTTTTGCAGTTTTTCTCGCTTTGGCTCATTTCTCGAATGAGACTCTTTTTCTAAAAACAAAACGTTTGGGTCTCTGAGCAGATAGTTTCTTGTTCACATCAGAATTGAGTTTCTTATTGATTTAGGACAAATTGCATGTGTTTTGGCAAAAGGTTATGTACAATTCTCAACAATATGCGCAATAACTAAAAGCATATAGCGTATTGATCAAAACTGATTAGCTGATTCTCAGTGAAACTGTCAAATTCTCTAGCCACAGCCCTGGTGGCACTGGCCGATTGTCTGACAAATAGCTAGCTTTTGAAGCAAGAACGAAATGTTTTGAATCACCTACTACATTTTTCAGACACGCAATAGAGTTCTGATGTTCCAGCAAACAGTTGTGACCATTGAAGAATGTTAAGTCTCATTCGAGAAGTGAGCCAAAGCGATTGAGAAAAACTGTCATTTATTATACTTTTTGTTACATGGAGCAGTGCGTCCATTATGTCCACACATGTCTGAAAATCTATCTTTGGGTTCCACAGAAATCAAATGACTTTGGAATGACATTAGAGATAGTAAATGATGACGGTGTTCATTTTTCGATTGAACTGTTCATTAAAATAATCATTTTATGTAATTATTATTTACGGTCTAATCCATCAAATCCTTTCAAACACTGAGGTCTCCTACTGAGAAAAATGTAAGGTTCATTACATGTCACGTGACACGTGACTCACCTCTCTAATGGCTGTGCAGAACTCACTCTGTAGAACCTTCTTTAGGGACTGCAGCTTGTGACCCGGGATGTCACCTGACTCCTGTAATTTTTCCAGCAACTCAATCACCCTGGCAACATCTGTGAGAGAAAGAAAACACAGATGTGAAGTAATAGAGAGAAAGCAGTGATTCAAAGAGAGAGAGGGAGAGAGAGAGAGAGAGAGAGAGAGAGAGAGAGAGAGAGAGAAGGGTAGGGTAGGGTTTGCACAGCGGTTACATTAGCAGCGAAGGGCAGGGAAAGGTGTTGGAGCTGCAGCGAATCGATTGGTAGGATAATGGAAATAGACTTGCTGAAGGCCAGAGAGACCAGCGAAAGCAATGAAGGCTCTCTACGTGGAGCAAAAAAAAAAACATTCCACAGCCGAAACCCCTACATTCACCTCGCCATATAGCTCAGAGACCTTGCTGGGGTCAGTCATGGCCTGTTATAAACAAAACTGCTATAAAGCAGAAGATGGATTACATTTAGTCATTTAGCAGACGCGTTTATCCAAAGCGACTTACAAATGAGGTAAACAATGGAAGCAATTGGAACAACATTAGGAAAACAAAAAGCATAAGCGCTGTAAAACTGGTCATACAGCCCACCACAGTATACAAAGCTAAGGTTTTTTTTATCAGGGATGGAAAGCCTATAAAACAGTGAAGAACTAATGGGTCAGGTGCCGACGGAAGAAAGGCTTTTTCTGCCGATTCTTAAAGATGGTTACAGAATCTGCTGATCTTTTAGCAGCGGGCATATCATTCCACAAATGTGGAACAGATCCAGAGATGGTACGTGGATGAAGATGATGATAGATTTATGAGTCTGCCAGAAAGATCTTTAATCCAGATTTAAATCAAGGCAGTGTAAAAAATAGGCCAGATTTACTGTGTTTCAGCGGCAGTGCATTAAAGTGTTGGCATGATAAAACATTTGGCGAGAAGATCCGTCTTTAAATTCTTCTCCATTAAAAGTAACGCGGGTAAGAAAGCCATTATCGTGTTTGATGTTTATTTGTTTATCCAAACCAGCCAAAAGTACCGGATCAACAATATGAGTATGCGGTGGGATCTATCAATGTCCAACTTATTTTGAGAAAAAGAATCACATCCCTGAGGAACCAAATGTTATTAATAGCTCAGTCTCCGGTCACGTTCAGCACTTTATGGCCTACCGCTTGACATGTTTTTCTTTATGCAAGCATGTGGCAAATTGTCCTCGTACATCTTCGGACCCTAAAAAAAAGAAACATCCCTTTTATGTAATGTGCAACTGCCCAGTATGAAAATTGAGAAAGATACTTAAAGACCGTGTCTAACCTCGAGATACAGTGTGTTTTTGTCCCAGACTATCCAACATCAGATAATACTGTTGTTCGTACATGGACGTTGGAGAAAAATGGGACGAACCCTGACAGAAACTAATAAAACCAGACCCTGTGAGACTATGAAAGCAGACATGAAAGCTATTACAGCCCGTGGGCCTGTGGGAAAACAGCACATGGAATTGACTTGAGGTCAATTCTGTCCGTCAAATTGAGAAGGTTACGACCTTTTTGCTTAAATCTCTGAATGCCAAATAGAATTTCTACATTATTTTGTCACACTGCACTGAATTTCGGCACTCCGGATTAAAAAAAGCTCTCCGGATTCAAACTCTTCTGTTGTTAAAGCAGATTTGATTCCATTAAAAGTCTGACAGCTGGATCTATAACTAAGCTGTGTCCTGGGACGTCTCACTTGGCCACAGCACAGAGCTGTCAATGAAACGTTGGTGTGACATTAATCACACTGTTTTCATCAAACGTCAATAAAAATTGATGGCCGATGCTTTTGTTGAAAAAACCAACCCAGGCAAAGCCCTAAACAGGCCCCACGCTGATTTCTGGCATGTTGACTAGCAAGAATTGATGATCTGGTGGTGTTAGACAGAAAAAAACGATTGAAACCGCAGGAGTGTAGTTATATCACTGGTGGTCAATTCATTTCACTGTATAACATGGATGATAGAATATAAAAATGTATTTGTTTAATTAAATTGTGCAGATGCTCAATGGGCTTAGAAAAGTGAGCAAAATTGCTTCATATAAGCTCTAGTCCAAAATTTTGCATTCAAACTGAATGTAAATGTATGTATGAACGTGAACGATATTGCCTTTGAACATAAAATGCTGACTGTGTAGGCAGCTCACTAGGTTTTGAACTGGAGCACCTGCCTAAGCAAAATGGTAACAATTCATAATATTGACAATAGGATTAAAGAGTGCTCAGAAAAAAGGTCCAACACATTTCATCACAGTCCACCCACCTTGAGATTTCTAGCCTTGCCTCTGATCTATAGCGCAAAATACATAGCAGCATGAACTATTACGCTGTCCGTTCCGCTTTCCCTACGACAGAGCACCTGACATCAAATTACTGAAGGTAACCTTTGTCATTGTGTCCTGTAGCAGCTTCCACAGTCGAGCAGATCCACACATGTACAGTACTGGCTGCTCAACAGCTGTCTCCTCATTATTACGGCGATGAAGCTCTGTCATTACCGGCTGTTTCTGTCAAGAGGAGGGTCTGGGGTCGTGCGTGTGCGGTAATGAGCAGATTTTGCGCAAAAAAATAATTTATTGCTGTCACTTATACATCTTCACCATTGATGAGAAATTCACTGACAATTTAACCAAACATAACTTACACATTCCAGTGCTGGTGCTATTTATAAGTTCACCTACAACCCCAGGGGGTATCCAGTTAACATTTGTTTAGGATATGTGCCATGCATAGGGTGTCTGCTTGAAAAATATGTACTTATTTTATATATCTTTTAAGTTGTTAATTATTATTAAATTAACTGCCATGAAAATACCTCAGATTTACATCATACAGGGATTTTGAAAGATTTGTAATGAAGCACCACCAAGCCCTTTGAGCCAATTTATTCACTGGGGTCCTAGACGCACTCTATTCAACAGGCGGACTGAATTCATGATGCAAGCTCATTATAACACACATGAAGGGAATCAAATTTCAGGGGGCGTTTTTTTGTCCTATTCCAGCCCTGGCAGGAATGTACAGTATTATACAGAGCATCTCCATTTGACATACAGGAGCCTGAGATATTTTATTTATTCATGCAAAATGATGATTTCCCCAGAAGATATGGCTGTAAACTGTTTTGTTTTCCTAAAAGTGACAGTTCACCCAAAAATACAAATTTCTGTCATCATTTACTCAATGGACGTCAATGGGGTTCAGTGTTGTTTGGTTACCAGCGTTCTCCATCAGTATCTTTTTTTTTGTTGTGCAGAAGAAAGAAAGTCATACATGTTTGAAATTCAACTCAACTATTTGGGGTGAACTTAATACACAAAACACTTTCTGGGAAGTCGACTGACTAGGCAGCAAAGAAGCCACCTGACTTACAACCTCTGTGCTGAAATGCATTATGGAGAGGTGAAAATTTTAGGGAGAAGGCTCATGGTTGGAAGCGTCCAATACAATGCAATCGGAAGTCTGAAGCACTTTCAACTATCCTGATCTGATATTCTGTAACCTCAGGGATAAAAATGATGTCTAATGTCTTATTAACTCTCCAAAGATCAATTGCCATAATGTCATTTTGTAGGCAAAGTTACTTATAAAAATAAATGGAGTGGTTAATGCATTCGGAGAGAGCGTTAACGACCATATCTTCGAAAGAGCACGAAGCAACGTTTTGAAGATAAATTCAGCCATTAAGAAAGTTATACGATGGAAAAAGCTTCTAAAAGCATTTAAGCTCCCGTCTCAGGCACTGCTATTACAGATAGGATTAATTCTCTGCGGTGCCCCGGGTTTCCTTGCAGATTTGTGCCAACATCTGACCTAGACTCGGTGCATTAATACAGGTCCCATCCCAAATAAAACCATTTTTAATACGTCTAAATGATACACGCCATTATTCATTGGAACACGGTCGCACTGAGCGTTATTCCAAAAGATTAACCGCAAGGATTCAGATTTGCATGGTCGCAGCTCAAGCCCCGGTGTGGATCTAGCCTGAGACTATATCTACTGATATCTATGGATCTAGCGTCATATCTACATTCTTCTGGTTCAAAACCAGTTCAGCTGTTGTATGGACAGCATTGTAGGTGTCTCATTGGTACATTAAACCACCACGGAGACCCCTCAGGGCAGCATTAGGGGCTGCAAATGCGTTGGCTAAAGAGTTAAAGGGATATTATGCATCTCTTCTTGTTACCTATAGTGTCATAAATGAGAAACATTCCAGAGTGATTGCGTAATTTCACGCCTTCAGATCTTCTGCCCACACGGGGCTGCCTGCCCACACGAATCTAGTGTCTATCTGAGTCTACTACAATGTACTCTGTATGTGACCTGGCCATTAAACCACGTACTACACCATTTAGACTAACTATTTTAGTTTTTAGACCATGTACAGTAAACAAACAAACAAACGTTTTTCTGGTTGGAGAGTGTTTTGCACTAAATTGAATTTCTATTTATTTTGAACCCAACGTATGTTTTTAACGTAGATTCTTTCCGCTGATAGGTTTTATTCTGTCAGGGAGAGTTTTATGTGTAAAGAGCATAAGCCATATTTTGCATAAGTTTATCTGACAAAATCCTTAAAAAGTTTGCAACAGCAATCTGTCAATTGTGTGATAAATAATGTGTATTATTCTCAACGCTTTCTAAAAGTTGGTCACAGCAAAGAGACAAGGAAGGTCATTTGCTCTGCTTTTCGGGATGTGGGTTATTGATTTATGAGGCAATTGTGGTGCAGCTTGGCACATTGATAAACTCTGTTAGCTTAATGGGAAAGTGCATGCAAATTTATTATGATGTATGAATATTTGCCTTTTCCTGCGCACTTGCTAATGTCGTCTAGGTTGTTTGTAGCCCCCCATGTTTTAAGTTTAAAGATCACCCTTCACGTCTCTGTGATATTTCTAGGTATGGCTTGGGTCCATTCCTCAATGGAAGGAACCAGGATTTATTTCATTTGTTTTGTCTTCTTTAAGATGAAAATCACAAGTCTGTTTAGAAAAATAGAAGCACAACTCTCTGACACACCAACGTTTAATACTTAAGATTTTCTCACTTGACATTAAATTGTGGGCTTCCAATGTGTCTGTTAGCCATACAGAGACTGACAGTCTTGTTATTAAATCCTTTCTATGAAAGGAAACCTCAACAGAGCTGCCAGATATAAATTTTAGCCTTGCTCGTGAGGAAAGACTATAGAACGGAATAACGGATCACTGCTACAGAGCTGACAAATAGCCTCCCAGTGCACTTGATAGTAGATCAGACATTTTTATCCATTTTATGTATCAGATAGTGACTTCCTTTATTTTATTCTTCTCAAAGAGTTGGGTCCTGCTCCTTTTGAAAGTATATCGAGCGTGTCTCTATTATCAAGGGTTGATTTGAAGGCGAGCATCACTATAACTATTGCTTTTTTACTATAATAAATTATTACTATGTTGAAATCTTTAGCGTTTTCAGCATTATGACATCACTTAAACATGGCAGCATGCTGGGAGGATTGGATAATAAATCCTGATGATAAATATTAATATTTAAAAGAATGAAATACATTATATGCAGAAACAGGTGTGTAAAACACAGTAAATGATCCTCTCTGTTGATAATAGTACATTGCATACAATTGCACAGCATTGGTTGTCGTTTGCGCTTGCAACAGATGTCTGTAGACATCATTGTTGAAAGTTGCAACACCCGCAAAGCTAGCGGTAATGTTGCCATTTTATTTCTAAGCGTATCATCATCATCTGAGCATTGGGACATTTATTGCTGGAAGGCGGCGATATCAATTACATCAAGAAATATCTAATCTGACTTATTCAAAATATCCTAACAATGCATACCCTGCAAAGGTTGCACAAAAAGGTTTAACACTCCTAAGTCTGTAGAATTTATACAAAGAAAACAAAGCATGAAAACAAATGGATGGGGCTTGATTTCGTGTAATGGGAATTGATTGGATAGTGAAAAGTGGGCATTCCGTCCTTGAATGAAGCCCGACTGGTCAACCCCACCGGCAAGCATTGACGTTGACAAACATTTTAGTTTTTTTGGAACAGCATGCGCTGATAAATTGTGCACAATAACACCACGAATGGGTATTAACTTGGCTCAATTTAGATTTTGTGTTGATTTATGATATATGTGATATTATGTGATATTTCCTTATGATTAGACTGCCGTTTTGGTATTCTTATATTGTATAAGAACAATACAAAACTAGTTATTCTCAGCCAAGACCCTTATTGGCCATGCTTCACACATTTGTAACAGAACAATTTTACTGCGAAGGGCATTGTCTTCATCATTTTACATGCCAGAATGATTTGCCTGAGAGAGTGCTGGCCATCTGCCACTTTTTAGATTCAGACGGGCATCTTTATGGGTCAGGCAAGCTTGAAGAAGAGGCTGGTCTATGGATGGCAGACCTTCCGAAACACAAAGTTTGTGCAGACCCAAAACCACATCCACGAGCAGGACCCTAGAGGTATCCCATGACCTCACTTTATCAAAGAAGATGAATTAGCAGTAATTGGTTCGACTGTGACATCCCAGCGATCTGAGAGCACCCCAACTGGCTAATAGCCTAGATTGAGAACTGTGCAAGTGTGTACAAATAACCTCAGCTTTTATCCCTTGACGTCTAACTGAGACACTGTCTGTGTTTCTGAACCCTCTCTTTTTTCAAACATGCAATAGCAACACAGACAGGTTTGATCAGATACAAATAGTCTATGATATGGTTGCCTGATCTTAATCTCAAGCTGGTCAGGTGTTTTAGCTTTTATCTTTTTACAGGCTACACACAACACCCTAGGATACCTGTTTATACATACCTGCAGCTTTTGCAGTTACCTTCGTGAAAATCTGTGTACGGTATACCCCCACGATTAAATATCTCTTTCTAGATAGCACATGTACAGTCGTGTTTTCTAAACACAAGCATTCCAACTAAGATCACCCTTGGAGGTGTAATGGATGCCCTGTCATGTGGGACTTTGGCTCAATGCTGTACATGTGTTGACAATGAATTGTATTGATTTTGGTTTGATAATTACAGTCACAGTCCCATACTGTACATTAGACACCTTCACAGAGAACAGTAAGCTTATCTTTAATCATCAGCTCCTACAATTTTAATGTAAAATAAGAAAATAAATATCATGAGCTATAACTATAGATGCACCCGAATAAAGACAGGTTATTTTCTTTCAGGTTAAATTATATACAGTTCTGTATGCTTTCATGTTCCTTGTATAGCCCCAAGCAAAACAGTCTCATTGCAAGAGAATGGTAAATAATATGTGGCCTGTGGCTTTCTGATATCATACAGCTGTCTGTTTAAATGTACTGCCATTAAGAAAATCAATTGCTTTTGGTTTCTTTGTAAACAACATAAATTAATAGGAACGAATGAGGACACTTTTGTTTTTGTCGTCGCTTCTGAAGGCAAGTTTAAAGTGTACTTCTGCAGTCTTTGATTCATTTTCTAAATAATAAATGAATAAAAAAATTTCTAAATAGCCCAAGAGACTCATGACAGACCTTAATAACTCTAAGAGAAGATACATTGTACCTGTCAATCAACACCTCTACTGTATGCAATGATCCTTTCATCTGAGTTCATTCATTATAATAGGCTAAACAAGCTGTCTGCTACACAAGCGCGTGACAACATTAAAGGAGCGTTTTGATTGGTCGTGCATGTTGCGACGTCACGATCCCGTTATTTCAACGATAGTTTCCTCGCATCCAAATGCGATATGCGCACATGCCAGAGGTTTCTCATTTCCATGTAAATATCTCCATCGCTTTACTCGAGTGTCGTTTAAACTGCTTTCATTTCCCACAACCTTTCATTTGACGTGCTTTTAATCTTTTAAATGGTTTCTTGTTCGCATTGGTGGATTTAAGAGTATATAAAAGAACAACAGCGACTCGTCGGCCAGCACATATTGTTGCACTTACAGTCTACTCTGACAGTTGAGACCCTTGGGCACCTACTGGTGTTGTAAAAATAAGCAATGACAACGTTGCTGCCATGATAACATCAACGTATTTAAATACGCAAGCCTCCGTCCACATGACTTCAAATGACACGTATCATTTTTCCCGAAGGAACGTGTTGGAAACATCGTGCAATCTTATAGTAGATCGCGGTTATTAATGACAGCATCCGTATTAAGCGTATTATAAAAACGCTGTGAATGAATAGTCTGAGCCTCAAAGTTCCGTAAAGTGAAATAAGGACGAAATAGCCTAGACACTAGATTGAAAGTGATTTATTATTAAGTGATTTATTAAAAGACTTGTAACATGTATCATAGGAAATAAATTGTTGGCGAGCTTTAACATGACACGCATTGATGGATCCGAAAGGGCAAAGAATTTTCACATCATCATCATCATCATAAACCTGACGGACACGAGCCAAACGGAGAAAGCAACATCCACCGAAACATCTAAAGCCCGAAGACTGGTTTCATTCTGACAAGTCCGATCATCCAAAAATCCGATAAATCAATAGCGCAATACTGTAAAGTGACCTCCAGCATCTTTCGTCCGATAGGGACTGAATGTGCGTGCGTTTTTCAGTACTCACCTCGCT
The DNA here is from genome assembly GCA_006030095.1 of Triplophysa siluroides. Taxonomy (NCBI): domain Eukaryota; kingdom Metazoa; phylum Chordata; class Actinopteri; order Cypriniformes; family Nemacheilidae; genus Triplophysa; species Triplophysa siluroides. The sequence goes on from VCII01000691.1 coordinate 1,993,152, forward strand.
CCAGGGTTAGCGGTTGGACTGTCCCTGTCGCCATGACTGCTGTAATATAAGAGCGAGAGAGAGAGAGAAGCTACTGGAGCTGCGGCATCAGCGCACGGAGCGGAGCGGCAGAGAGAGCGAGTGAGAGCGGATTGGAGCCCGTGTGGAGAATGGGAGTGGTTGGGAGGGGTACGGGATTATTTACTATCCTCTCGTTTAGCGGACAAATTCGAATTTCCTGACGCTTATTGAAGGTGCGGGAAAGCATCGCGCGGGTTTTCTAATCGGTTTAAATGTAACTTTACGTTTAACGTTCGTCGACGTTAAGTGATACAAATTCCATAGAAAAAATAGAATCTATAACGAATTTAGAATTTAGAATTAGAATGAATTTAGAATTGAAAATAGAATTTAGAATTGATGTTTAGATTTAGAATTGTCGAATATTCGAATTTTTAATTTTCTGAGAAAATGTTCATCAAATGTACGTTTACATTTGACATTTCTGCGACATTTTAAATGTATTTAAAATACGTAGTTTATTTAAGTTATGTAAATCCATCCATCCATCCATTTTCTACCGCTTGTCCGAACTACCTAAGTTATGTAAATCGAATTTAGAAAATAAATCTTATCGTCAAATGTAGTATTAACAAATTTCTATAAGATTATTCATCGTGGGATAAATCAGAAATGTACATTATAATTTCTAACCCTCATTGAATGGGAAATAAAATTAAAAGTCCTGCTAAAAATAATATAAGAAAAGGGAGATAAATCAGATATAATAATATAACCATCTACATTACTCATGAAGTTAATTTAATTAATTAATATTTTATAATTATTCCGACTTCTTAAGATCGAACGCCGCATGCTTAGTTTTTAGTCCATAGGCTCAAGCCCATGCATTGACTTTTTGCCTGACCAGGCTTCCATATTGGCCTAACGTTGTTCAATTCCTCCCTTTCATTCTTTGCAGTGTTGAACCTGTGTCAGTCTGCTTATTTTGTATGCTCCTAATGCTTCCCATTAGGAAATCTTACATAGCCAACACAATCACATCAAGTCAATTGTACTCTAATTTGTTTTTTAATCAACTTGAAGGTTTTTTTTAATTAAACAACAGTCAACCGTTGTTTAATTGATGTGGAATTGATACGTCTTGGTTAGCTCCCTGCTGAATACAAGGATAGCTGGTCGAAAGCATACTTATATTGTGTTTTGGTTACTGATTTCTTCATATATTATGATTGGGCCTACTTACACCATGATTTTATTGATTTTTTTTCGCAATTTACTCTTGAATCTTATCATCAAATGTTTTTTGCCATTAATATAAAAAAATACACATTTAACACACTATTCTGCGATTTTAATAAAATTATTCAGCTCCCTCAGACTTGGATAACTTAAAAAATTCAAACGCTGACGGATTGCTCTGTCAGCCGTCCAGCTGTGGACAGATGTGCACTGGTAGTAACTAATGGGATGGATGGAGGGTTTAAAGCCAGAGAGAAAGAGGGCACATGGAGATTACGCTGTCATGGCCATATGGGAGGCAGCCTCTGGAAAACAGTTCTGCTGAAAATAGCGGGATTAACATACAGTGTGCTGGGAAGCTTCCCCGATGAGAATAAATTGATTTCTGAATGTCTGCACAGCTCTGAGAGCAAATAAGAAAGAACGATTGAGAGCAAACAAGAGGGTAAGGAGAAAGACTATGTGAATGTTTAGTGCGTATTGTAACTTGCATGAGTGTTACTATGACAAGTTTACATTATTCTAAACTTAAGTGAGTGTGTCATTGTAGACCTGTGCGTCAGGGTTGGCTCTTTTTGAATTCAACTTTTACACCACACCGGGATTTTAATTTGTAATGACGGAGGAGAAATTAAACTCCATTATAGATCTAAAAACTAAACGCGTCCAAAACTACAACACAAACATGAAAACGACCATTATTATATCATGATCAATAATCGTGGAAGTTTATTACCTAAAATGTAGAATACATTTCTTTTATTTAATTTGGTCAGAAAATGTAATGTTTCTAGAAAAGAAAATGACAGCTATTCATTTGCCTGTTTTGAAAGTTAGAAGGTTTTGAAGCATGACTCCTCGTCCCAGCTGGACCCCAAGCAACAGCTTTTCATGACATGAAAGTGTTGTGAGAGAGAGGGGCAGGAGCGAGACTGCCGCTGTTAGCTTGCGCTTTCATTTTTTGGTTATTTCTCCCCAGTAACTGCAGAGGTGGACGCCATTGTGTGATATGTGCATATCCCAGATTAATGGAAGTATGCTGGCTATTTCAACACGTCTCTGAGAAAACAAACTAAACAGAGTGTAACCGTGATATATGGATACTTCAAACATGGCCTATGCGAGTCCCTTTTTCTTTTTGCTCTTTCGACGATGTAATTTGCAATGTGGTAACAGCTGTTAAAAATGTTAAAACCTACAGCAGTGCAGGCGCAACTAATCATGTTTGTTATCAGCAGATGGAATATTGTCTGACAATAACCTAAAGGTAACACATTACGTATCTGCCCGTAGAGCGCAAGAGTCCGCTTCTGGAAGTTGAAAATACAGACATGTTTGATAGATATTGATTTTTAACAATAACGTATAAACTTTTCAAGAAAGACTCGCCACGAACTCAGAGATTGTTAAGGAATGGGCAATCCATGCAGATGTCAACATTGAGATGAAGTTTTTACCAAAGGTTTTCACCAATCTGGTCAATATTTGCTTGTTTAAAAAACTCACGTGAAGTCTCTCTAAGAGTTTTTAAAGCATAAATTTCCATTGGAAAGTGAATTGTCACAACCATAACCGAATTTTCACAAATCAGTGACTAATTTATGTTCTATAAAGAGACATCCCTTCCTTATTTCTTGGGTATTATTGCTTCTGGTTTGTACATTTTAATTCACAGAAATCCTACAAAGTATGCTTTTTTCAAACACGTGCTTCCTTTTATGTCACATCCCTAATGCATACATTCCCCCCTTTTTTTAATAGAAAACACGTCCATGGACTGATATTTTTCTGATGTGTGGACATTAGCAATTTTTTTTAAAATTAAATTCATTTCTTAAAAAAAGGTTTGTTTGGCAAATACACAGAGAAAAACTAGCTGCAGAGAGCTTTATTGTATTGTATTGTCATTTATGATAGCTCAAAACTCATCAGTGAAGCTTTTGAAATCCCCATGAAGAAACTGCCACCTACAAATAGCTACAAAAGTGCCCTAGTTGTGGTCTTTATAATGCAGGGTGGGTTAGACAGTTATCACTATTATCATGTCAAGCTTGTCATCAATTCCTATACACACAGTCATCTCATAATCATTTTATATCCATCTTGTTCTCTCACCATCTCCGACCCAGACCAAGAATGCTGTTTAAGTGGTAGTCCATCAGCTTCAACTCCTCTAATTAAATTGCCACTCATCAAATCGGACATTAAATAGAGGAAAGGGAGCGAGAAAGCCTCTTATGTAATGTACTCTGAGCAGAGTGCATTTACTTTATGGAAAGATCATCCACATCCGCCCACATATGTCCACGTCAGGGTAGCAGACAACCTAACAGGCCTGACGAAATCAAAATGATATATCTGTAGTCGTACAATAGCTGCGCTATTGCCGGCAGTGAGAGAGAGTTATGGCAATACGGATAGCAAGGCACTGATTTAAAATTCCTTGTGTCTGACAAATTGGTGCTGGGAGCAAGTTGACCGCCATTAGGTTCCAAGGCTTCATTCTTGTTTAGGGTTTGTCAACACAGGGAGCAAACTAATTGAAGACGTGCTGAAAGTACTTAAAATGCCAAAGCAAAATAAATATATGCAAATGGAGATCAGTGCATTGAGGCAGATGCCAAGGTCGAATGGGGTAATACATGGAGTAATTCTGACTTTTTGCTTGTTTGATTGTTTTTTATACTTTTATGCATTTTATCCAAAGCGACGTACAAATGAGGTCAACAATGGAATCTCCTTTTTCTTAAAGGAGTTAAATAACTATATCATCTTAAGAAGATTTTTTATAAAAAATGGTCTGCACTTTAAACTAAACTGTAAATAATGGCTCGACTTTTAAAGGATAGTTTGCCCCCAAATTTTTATTTTTCATTATTAACACCCTCATGTCATTTCTATGTGAGTTTCTTCTGCAGAACACAAAGATATTTTGAAGAACGTTGGTAATCAAACAACACTGGCCCCCATTGACTTCTATAGACAAAACCACCGAGTCGTTTCTCAAAAAATCTTCTTTTGTGTTCCACAGTAGAAACAGTCCTAAACAGATTTTGAACAACACGAGAGAGATTTTTTGGGGGGGGCTAACTATCCTGTTTAGCTCCGGGACTTTCTGACAGATATGAACATATGGCTGTCATTTACATATTACAGATGCCTCATGTCTGTTGTTGGGTGTTCAAAAACTTGGTCTATCCAGACAGTATGAAGTAATGAGGTGACAGACAGATTATTATTTTCTTAACACTAGAGGAACTAACGATATGAAGAACATCTGGTAAAGTCTGTCAAATTCTGTGTTGTGTCTGCTGTGCATGTGTGGAATTTGCTTTTCCTAAGGATCCCAGCGAAAAGAAAAAGTGGAAATGTATTTTCACATGGAGGGAATCGTCACGATAAAGTTAACTGTTATTATGTTTAATGCAAAATAAAATGCACGACAGAACTTTGTAAAAACGAATAGCCCACCAAACAATGGAGGAAGAAATCTTATTCAGGTATGGAGCAACATGAGGGTGATTTAACCATGGCAGAACTTTCTCTACCAACATTACAGGTATGGTTACATCATTGCTTTATTAAACAAAAACTGGTAAATCTCACCAATTCTATGTTCAACGTAAGATATATTTATCCTGTTCGGCTCTATTAAATCCTGAACCACACAGGACTACGATCACTTAGCATTAATCGACTTAGCGACTCTAATCAAGAGCATTGCACAGGCGATTTATAAATCACATCATCGCTGAACTGTCAACAAGATTGATAAATGACTCAATCACAGTCTCCATGTTGCACAGGGTCTGCAGTCAAGCAGGGGTTGGTACTGCCATGGACGACTGTAATAGTTGACAGTGATTGAGTGCTGTGGGCAGACATAGCAGGCGCCATTGACCCGAGTTGTTGACAATGTGCAAAACACCTACATGTCTCTGTCAATTAAAATGATGGCATTCATGAGCCAAGAGTGAGGTTTTGTTAGGAAACAAATTTCTCTTGGAACCACTTGTATGTTAAAAACATTATAAAGGAATATACGTAGTTATGCCCAAAATTATTATTGATAGGGATTATTATGATTTTGTTTTTTCTTTCACCGAAACCTATATTCATTTAAATGTGTTGTAACACAGCTATTTGACGAATAATTTTAATAAAGATGTGGAATTTAATGTATATTTTCTTAGGACCGCTTTTATGATACTTTTATGGTGCTTTAGTTAGTCATTTTAAAGCTATTTCCCAGGCTATTTTTCAACAAATAACCTTTTCGTATTCTACTTAAAAAAGAAACAGAAATCAAAAGTGTGTGCCTTTTAAGCCTATACTTCTACTTATCCATGAGCTTAGTACCTATCTGTTCCAAATATTAAAAGTGTCTAAAATTAGATGTGTGAAGTTAACTGCGCATTTTTAGCAACTGCATCAGTATTGCCTCATTTTGTTGCGTTTACATTCCCCAGGCAACATCATTTTCCAGTGCAGATTCTCTCCTATCAATTGCAAACAGTCTGCTGAAAACACTGCTGACAGTGTGATATTTATATAGATTTATATTCTTTGCACACTTTTTAGTATTGTTTAAAAATTGCATTTCATAAATCATGCAGGCCTCCCAAACATTACGTAACAAACACACATTGCATGGGTTGCGGTGTCCCCTTGCTGTGGCGTGAAGTATTGGAGTTGCGCGCGGCCATTTTTCAGTTCAGATACTTGCAACTAAAACTGCTTTGCGGTGCATGTGTTGATTTCAACACAGGGGTGTTAACAGCCTGCTTTCCTGTATCTGTTCGACCAGAAAACCCAACAAAACATGCGTCTGTATCAAACTGCGCGCTTAAAACACGCATGCGGTGGGAAAACAGCAGTGTCAGCAGTTAAGGAATGTTGCAAAACAGTGGGTGTTGTTTCAGGATACTTGTTAGGAAAGTTATCATGCACAGGTGTGTCCGGACAGTTTTATCTGCCGAAAGTAAAGGCAAACATTTGGCATGGGTGCAAATCGCTGTTTTATGCGACAAACAGCGTTTGTAACACACACCATGTCCGTGGATATTCATCAAAACATGCGTACGAGGACGCGTTTGCCATGGCACGGGATAAACCCGAAAAGTTTTGGAGTAAAGCGGCGCAGGGGATCAGCTGGTTTGAACATTGGACCCAAACTCTGGATAATACAGATACATTGTTTCCAAAATGGTAAGTGCAAGATACGTGTTGTGTTCTCACTTTGTTTAGAAACAGCAATATAAAACGCTACGTGACGCGAGACGCGTTGCAACCATGACTTGCGCAGGAACGCGTTATATTCTTACGCCCCTATGGCATGCCGATGGTGTCAGAATTACGCTATAGATTAAACGCGTTTATATCCCAACGCCGTATTTGACGGCGTTTTAAACGGTATTTGCGCCGCAAAATACGGCGTCGCGATTCCAAACGCCGTAAAAAACGCGCGAAAAGCCGTCTATAGCGCCGTATTTAACGGCGTTTTCAGGCGCCCGAAAATCGCCGCCTTTTGCGCCAACTGGCTTGCCATATGACGGCGTATAAAACGCCGTTTTGGTTCCACAGAGCGCGCGTTATTTACGGCGTTTTGGCACTCGTATAATGAGCCCCTCCCGCTGGTTTCCACAGCCAGTAAAAATGAAGTGTTCTCACCCAATCACTGATGAACTGAGCCGAGCCAGACCAGACCAATTTACCACTGATCATGTAATGCCTTTGAATATACAGGATATTATGTCCGCAGTGTTACTGTACCTCTGTTAACATTGAACATATCATAGCTTGCTTTCTAAAGGAAGGACTTTTTATATTTGGAAATGTAAAGTTACACAACATGGTCAGCAATAACATTCCAATCCCATTGTATGTAGGCTAATATGTTTATTACATAGAGTGCCCAGTTAATTGCTTACGTGAAAATAAAAAAGTGAATGGGTCGAAGTATTTTATTAGCTAATTTCCAATCACCTTAACGCACATCACCTGCCCACTAAAACTGCATTAGCACATGACCACTCACATTACCTACGGGACATATTGCCATTTACCTGCTTCCGTGTGTGGAACTGACTTTAAGCCGATGATTTCGAATAATTATGAAACAATAGAAAAATGATGACCATGCTGACTTGAGTGCATGTTCTCTACATTGTTATGATACTAACGTTTGTTTCCTTTAATAAAGTCAACAAAAAAGCTTTTGTTCTGAATCTTTTTACAAGCACACAGCATTTTCAACTTAAAATATTAGGTATACGTTTGTTGTGGATATAGCTTGTTATAAGTAAAATGATGAGTAATATATTTAATGCAATTGCCACACACCTTCCGTTGTCCTTTACGGCTCTGTATAAGTTTGCAATGCAGGCTAAACAATTAGCTTTTAATTATTTTCATTTGACAATGTATATTTAACATAAGATGGCTTTATTTTTCATAAAGGAAACACTTTGTTGTAATTAGACCTGTTGTTCCGCATTAAATAAATAATAACAATAGCCTGTATATTTTTATTTAAAAAACCTTATATAATAATTACCCCAAAATTGCGCCTTGCGCTCAGTATGAACGGCACCTGGTAGCTCACAAAAGGCTACCAAATCATTCTTCCGCTCATTCTTTCTTCACTGCTGCTTACTTATCTTTGAATAACTCTTAACATCAATCATGTCCCGCACATTATCTTCTCTTTTACTGTATGTAATTATTTTAACCCAAAAGTCAGACTCGCTTTGCTTGAAGTGGACATATGCAACTTTTGCAGTAATATGATGAATGCACTTTATTTGGCCTACAATAGCCTAAATCTGTGCATTAAAATTATTGTGCTTTTTAATTATGTTTTTTAAACAAACCCGCATATGTCTCCATGTGCTGAATAATAGAAATGAATGCATAATATTTTTTTATTTTAAATGGAGATGTGGCTGTTTATTTTAGTAACAGAAGCCTCTGTTTGTTTCCAAACATTATATAGCGTCAGTCTCTTTACGGAGGTAAATCAATGGCAAAGCCTTTGGCATTGACTTGGGCTGTGTTATATTAGTTAATAAGTTGATGCTTATTACATTACAAGCATTGCGCAACGTTATTATTCTTATAGTCAATCAATTTCTGTAACATGGAAACTAAAATCACATACTGAAAAAAGCATAGACGAAAATGCACTGCAAGTCGCTTTGGATAAGCGTCTGCCAAATGCGTAATGTCTATTACTGTTAGTTCGTCCTGTTTATAGCAAGAAAGTCCACTGATGTGTGAGTTCAGTAGGCTTTAGCAGCAAAAGTCAAGTGCAAGTCATAAACTGAATGTTGATACGGTTGTGGAAATTTCCGTCAGTTAAAAAGAGCTCTTATTCCTGACTTTCTTTATATATTGACCACGCAATAAATGCTGTGATATAAATATAAAAAAATACCATGCGACACAGATAAACATAACCAAACCAATGATGTCGAAATAGACCCCAGGTCCGAGCGGGATTCGAACCGGCAAATGTTGTAAAATGCCAATGGGAGCCAGCCGAGCAAACCAGTGAGCCATGCAGTTTACACAGGTTTCAAAACATTTTTATATAGCCTACCAGGAATGATTTCTGAACATTCGTTTTGTGAACATTTTATGTGTTTTGTTGGCCTGCTCATGTTATTTTACTGTTAAGCCTAGTGACTGTAAATTCAATCCAAAAAGGAAAAGTTTGTTATTGTGATAGAAAACGTTTGTTCACTCAGGTTTGTTGGAGGGAAGCTGAATGTGTGTTACAACGCTGTTGATCGGCATGTTGAGAAGGGGAGAGGAGATCAGGCAGCTGTGATTTATGACAGCCCGGTCACCACCACAAAGCAGGTCATCACGTACAGAGAAATGCAGGTGGAGGTATGTTAAGGCTGTTTAAAAGCAAGGCCTTATCTTCCATCTCTTCTGAAAGACTCAACTATTAATTTACATAGAACGTTACATAGTGCATGAGATTCAGTCTGAATCTGAAAGTGATTTGACGTTGGTGTATATAACCCTGTGTCTAGGTATCGAGGTTGGCGGGTGTTTTGGTGAGTCACGGTGTGAAGATGGGAGATGTGGTGGTGATTTATATGCCCATGGTCCCTCAGGCCATGTTCACGATGCTTGCCTGTGCCCGTATCGGTGCCACCCACAGCCTCATATTTGGGGGCTTTGCCTCCAAAGAGCTCTCCGTCCGTATCGACCATGCTAAGGCAAGCTGTAATTTTTATAAGAACTGCTTATTTGTCTAAACGTCCCAATTACGTAAGTGTCTTTTATTAATGATTGTATACATTTAGAATTCTATATTATTGCATTACTACACGTATCCCCGTGACGCATCTCTGCTGAGGTTGGCAAAAACTGTTTCCTTCGGTAAATCGTAATTTTCTCTACAGCCTAAGTTGCTGGTCACAGCATCATTTGGAATCGAGCCGGGGAGGAAAGTGGAGTACATTCCCCTGGTTGACAAAGCCCTGGAGCTCAGCAGTCACAAACCGCACAAAGTCCTCATCTACAACCGTCCTGGCATGGTGAGTCCCCTGAAACCCCTCGCACCACAGTAGCAGTCTGTAAAAACTGCAAAAAGAATGGAAATGCTAATGTGGGGGTGTTTCTATACCTTCAGACACACGTGGTGAGCTAGTGTAGTAACATGAGTCATTTTAAGAAAAGGAAGTCAGTTTTTTTGCTTCTTGTAACTTGAATAACTTACCACTCAAGCAACGTTATTACCATTAGATGGAGTGATAGAATATCAAATGTTCAGTGCTTTCTGTCTGTAGCGTCTTGAGAAAATCTAGCTAAACTAATTACTTCTCACTTAATCTTATTTGATCTTTTTGATGTCTCTTAAATTACTTTTTCATGTCGCTATTTCTAGAATCAGTACATTGATATTGCAACACAGGGAATTACTTGATAATCTTTATCCTGCGTTGTCATGGAAACTGTCAGCAAATAGCTTTTTGATTATGCAGCGATTTAGAGTGAAGGATAAATCTCGCATGGTTAGTCAAGACAAACCCAACAGCATCTCAGAAATCAGAAAATATTTGAGTTAAATATTGCTTTTCATATTTATGGAGGATTTTGTACCGTTTTACTACAGGATTAGTATAAAAATATTCCAAACTACCTCATTGGAATGAAAAATCATTGAAGTGCTGTGTGACTGAAGGAAAAAATTATATTTGAAATGTAAATGCTGCATTTTCAGTGAAAGCATATTGGGAATAGGGACTGTCAAGTCTCTGAAATGGTGAACAGGTACCGTGAAGGTCATACATGTTATTTGTGCACCATGTTCCCAGTTCCCAAGTCAAACAATAGCTTGGAGGAATTGGTTGATGTTGAAATGAACAGGAAACATCATAACTGAATGTCATACGTGTTTGAGTGAATTCTTGATTTTTCCATTCCTGGTGAACTTTTTTCAGGCATCTTAGACACTGATGCACTGTATCCTAGGATTTATACATCAGTTGTGTGTAGATAAACCAGAAGCAACGTCGGAGTGTATTTAAACCCCTCCGGTTTTAAAGGAAATGGGGAACTACTTTCTTCCACCACGAATCCAAGCCCAGCATAACAGTTAAACCTCCGCTACTAAGTTCAAACAATCACTTCTTTTAAATTTGCGCTGTGCGCAATGAGACTTTTAAAATGCAACTTACCGAGAATGTGTTAATCCCTATTCTATTATCTTGATCGAGACCCTCGCTGAAATATTTTTAAACAATGAGTGCAGAGCGCTGTGAATAAATTGCTAGAGACACCGCCATCACTGACAACGTTCCAAGTATCACGGTGTATGTACTCCACCTAGTGGCCATTTTCCAGTATTGATGTTTGCGCAGTGTTGAGATTTAGATCTCATTCATCGTACACTAGTAGCCTAGTTTCGGTTCACAACGCAAACAATCTTTGCTTGGAGAAAGATATGCCTGTAAGTTTATTTATCTCATATTATGAGTTAAACTTTGATCGGTATAATGATAATGAAAGAAAGTCCTATCGCATCGCATGTACACTCATGTGCAGATCGCACTGCTCGCGTTTATATGTAGACTATAGCAAACGAATTAATGTGCAGTTAGTAATTTCATAACTTGTTTATTGTACGTCAGATTTTCAACAAAAAAAGGAGAAAGCATCACAGAAATAAACATTCTGGAAAGGATAAACTGCTTTGTGTGTTTGTTTGGTAGCAATCTAACTTCTTCAGAGTAGCGCAGTTGCGAGGGCAGTATAGTTCGAGTTATTTTAGTGGCGGAGTAATACAAACAGTCAGTGAAGCGGTTCAACGGTCAGTTCCCGTGATGATCCTGGTAGAATATCACGGCTGTCAGCCAATCAGATTCGAGAACCAGAGAGAACTGATGTATAAAATATTTTATCAGGCCGTAGGTCTTATATTTTGATACCCACTTATCAAGTCTGATAATTAATATTGGTAAATAAAAAAGCTGCTGACAACATAAAGACAACAAATGTAATTTAACAATTAAAATGCTCTCATAATAACCGAAAAAAACAAAGTTACTTACTAAATTAGCCTTTCCATGGCATTCATAACAGAACTGCTTCTATCTTTAAATAATTTCCCAATAAGAACGTTGTTCATTACAAAATGGGACCTGCTTGTGAAAATCCAGTAAAAGTCTTTTTACTGTTTTCTACACAAATTCATCCTACAGAAAGAATATTCTGTGAAAATATATAACTGCAAAATCTTCAATATTGACTAAATAAAGCCATTTTAATGTCCGGATCCGGCCCGCGGTCCGCCTATTGAGGATGGCTGGTATAGAAGATAATATGAAACACAATTGACCCTTGAAAAAACACTTGAACACTTGAAAATTAAATTATATCTTAAATGAGTTCATAACTCAAAGTGATATCATTGCTTTAATACGTAGTACCGAATAGATGGTGATCCAACTGCCTGTGCAGAATATCATTCTATAGTTTATGTCTTTTGAAAGTCTGCCAAATGTGCTATACTTGTTTGAAAAAGGTTAAAAGCATTTAATTAAAGTTTATAAGATTTAATCCCCTACCCTACAACCATAATAAAATCTTATAGGCTTGCGACCAGTAACGGCTAAGGCATTTGTCTCGGATGTTAAATTTAACCAGCAGCCAACATAAATGTAGATATTTGTTGGATTCCACTCCAGATAGAAGAAGAAACATTATTAGGACATCCATTGTGTTTGATCTTGTAATAAGGTCTTATAATAACACTTTCAAAATATTATTCTGACAGCCTCACTTTTGTCCTATAGTTACCCAATGTGTGCCATTATCGTTCCTTCAGGAAAAAGTGTCCACGCATCCTGATCTGAGCCTGGATTGGGAGGAGGAAATGGCCACTGCTCGACCTCACGACTGCGTGTCCGTCCCTGCTCATCATCCACTGTATGTCCTCTACACCTCTGGCACTACAGGCACTCCAAAGGTGAATGCATATTTATGATGATGTCATGTAAAACATGCAGCTGAAGGAACAGATGAGATACATTAATCATACATAAATATGATATAAGCCATTCAGTGTAATAGTGTGTATGAAAATGTCATCCAATACGTTACTATACCACAGTAAACCCATAGTAGAGCATGATTTAAGCAACACGGGGTCATGGGTTCTGTTTCCAGGGAATGCAAGGACTGATCCCAAATGCACTTTGATAGTGTTCTTAATGTAAATGTAAATGTTCGCTTAAGCAACGTTCGCTATATATTTAGTCTTGGTAACTGAATCTTCATTGTCAAATTAGCATTCCTAGCTCTCCGTATTCCACCTATTGGGGAGCAAATGTTGCTAGCTATTAACCGTGTGCTATGAGACAGAAAGTGGTTTGTCTCGAAAATGATGACGCTGAAAAACGTAAAGATTGAAATTGAAAATATCCAGTTAAAATAGGGGAATTATTATTTGGACCCATGATTCCCGAACAGTTAGAGACAATTGCTAATTGAATTGCTTGATCTTGTTAAACGTTACGAAATAACAAGTTGACTCTCACTTGAACCTCTTCGCATCTCGGGATTATTTGTTTCTATAGCAACAACTGTGGTTCGGTATACTTCAGAACACAGCGACGTACATGATAAAGTTTGCATTACTAGACATGCCTGTGTTTAGGAACCTACATGCATTTTTACGTCATTTACAATCTCCTTGCTTGTTCTCTGTCCATGATCCTATTCCAAAACATTCCAAGCAACATTTAGTTTTGAACATGTGATATTGTTCTCAAGATGAAGAGCACCTTGAAAATTACATTAGCATGCCTCAAGTGTTGTTTAATCCCTTACATCTCGCTCTTGATGTACACTGACTGAACAAGAAAGGATTTGAGAGAGTACAAGAGCGCACGGGAGGATGCCGCGAGGCCTGAAGGCAGAGTGAACAAAAGGCAGATTTCCACTGACCCAGACTCCAGTCGGTGTGAAATATCTGGCCCCAGGCTGTGCTGAACTGTACATAAATAAACCATTTGCTAATGGTTCTCCTTTACTTGCTCACTCAGGCACATGCATCACAGATTTATAGAGGTAAAGGAGTTTGGCGTAAGCAGGAACTAATTACTATCCTGCAAGTCAGAATGTGAAATCCTCAACATCAGCTTTTCAGTCTTTGTGGATCCGCGTATGGGTAGTTGACAGACTAATATGCAAATTTGTCCTATGCTGTGATGACAAAAAAAATAGCAACGATGACAAATCTCTCTTATGCTATTTTATTTTATAAAATATTAATAATATGAAACATTGTTATATTAAGAGTTTGTTTTCTCAATTTTGCTATGTCACACCTGTACGATTTATTCGTCAGCTACCCACATGCTGTTTCGTCCTCATTAATAAATGACCCACGGGGCTCAAAATGTAATTAACTAGCTAGCGGCAGGTGGATTTAACAATTTCATCGAAAAGCTCACTCAAAAATTGAGGCGTTTTTATTTACTCGCTGTACACTCCAAGCCTGTTTGGTGTTATATTTTTGTGGTACAGAAAAAAATATTATGAAGAACTGTTATGCAGCTCCTGCCGTCAAGTTGAAGTTTTTACCTACTGGGGTGATTCAAGGTTCAGAAAATTAAAGGGAAAGTGCCGCCAAAAATGATTTGATCATTTACCCCTATGCGATGCTAAACCCGTATGACGTTCCTCTGCAGAACACCAAAGATATTTTGAAGAATGTTGGGAAACATTGGCCCTCATTGACTTCCTTGTATGGACACAAAGTTAATGAGAATATTCTCAAATATCGTTTTTCTGCGTTTAACAGAAGACAAAGTCCTTTCTTGAACATGAGGGTGAATTAATGATGACAGTGTTTTTTTCTGGTAGGCAACAGTGGTGACTACAGATGTATTTTCTGTTTACTTTTCAAATTCATTCGTTTTTGATTGAGGTGTTCATTTTGGATCCTGTTCACCCTTCTTTGAAAAATTGACACGGTCAGGTATCGGAATGACCCTCACTTACCTGACTTAAATCATTTGTTTCTTCTCAGGGTGTAGTCAGAGATTCAGGAGGTTATGCCGTGATGCTAAACTGGACTATGTCCAACGTTTACGGACTGGCTCCAGGTGAGGTAAGTCACGATTGTACATTTAAACAGGTTTGGAAAAACAGATGCTCTTTTTCATGTCGTCCTGCATCATTTGACCTACACGTCCCTTTCTCTCAGGTCTGGTGGGCCGCGTCTGACTTTGGCTGGGTGGTCGGACACTCGTATATCTGTTACGGTCCGCTTCTGCACGGCAACACCACGGTGCTCTACGAGGTACTGGGCGGGCGTGTGTGTGTTACAGCACTTGACCTAGTCAATTATCTTCGGTCGTGGGTTACTGGATCCTGATGCTATTACTGGCTTGAGGTCTTCCAAGTCCATATTGCAAAGTTTTACAACCTCTAGTTGTTTTTCTATGGGACTTGTGCGTTCGATTTCCTGTTGGTTTTCATAAGCTTCTTTAGTGGTAAAGACAGTTCTCCTTGTGGAGACGATAGCATGAATATACAAAAATTTGCACACGGTGGGTGGTGATCTGACTTTTGGGTTTTCTGTCAAGGTTATTTCTGCTCTACTGGTTTAATGTGTGTCTCACTTCATGAGAAGGTCTATTGTTGATTTTATAAGACTGCTATGAGGAATGAATTGTTGAGTTTGATCTTAATAAGATCAAGCTTGGCAAGATATTGCTTCTGAAGGGCTTTTAAACGATTAATCACATCTAGAATAAAAGTTTGTGTTTACATAATACATGTCTGTGTACTGTGCACAGTGTTGTATAAAGTACTAGAAAGCAATACTTGAGTGAAAGTACAAGTATCGTACTAGAAAAAGACTTTGGTAGAAGTAAAAGTTACCTTTTACAATAGTACTTAAGTAAAAGTCTTAAAGTATCTGATATTTAATGTACTTAAGTATTTGAAGTAAAAGTTTTTTTTTTTTAAAGCAAGCGGTTAGAACTTTGATTGTGAACTTTATTGTGGCTTTCTTATAGTAAAGCATGAAGCATATTCAGGGTATCTTCTTAAAGTCACAAACAGTTGTCATTTGACTGTTTAACTTACTTGCAGTTAGATAATGTTTATGAAACTATATTTCCATCAGTGATGCAAATTTACCAGAAACTAGTTCTAATTTGCATCACTGATGGGAATATAGTTTCATTTTTAAAAACGTGTTAACTTAAATGTCACCATATTATCTTGATTCAATAACATAGAATTATAAACAACACTCAGACTGTCACCCTTAACACCTAGGCAATAACACTATTAACTGGTACAAACTGCTGTTGTTTGTGTTTTGCCTGTAACGTTACTGTACTTGTGTTATGGTTTATCTCCATAAACCCAGCTGCTCTACTAAGAAAAAATCAGCCAACTCGTTGTGTGGCAATAAAAGCACTGTGACTTTGATCAACAATGCAAGCGTACATTCACAATTTAAAACGGATAGTTCAAGTCCTTGATTCTGATTGGTTGAGCCGCGTTCGAAGCCGTTGTAAATTACTCAACAAATATACAGCTGTGACCGCATTACATAAGTGTTATTGCGCAACTGCCATTTGTGATGGTTTGTTTGCTTTGTTGCTTAGTAACCTCTTTGGAACTACATTGCTTGGCGGAGGAATACATGTGTTATAGCGTTATATTTTTTTGTTGCTGATGTTTATTTTTATAATAAAATAAATATAAAAAAATATTTTATTGGAGTAACCGTTTTATAAAAGCCCCTTGAAGCCGTGTTTTACAGTGGATTTAGAACAGCTAAGGGGGTTCTAACATGTGCGCCATGTCAGTTAACGTTACTTAGCAATGTTAACAAGCAGACGTTAGCCTGGCCATCACGTTAGCCAGATATCTGATACGGCTTATGATAACTAATGTTGAATCACATTGACATTGTGGCTTTACTGAATAACTATTCATTTAACCTGCCTCGATGTGCTTCTTCAGGTTGGACGGGGAGTTTTTGAATGCCAAAATTTCAGTGACTTTCGGTAGGCATAAGAGGCACTTCATCCGGTAGGAAGAATCTTTCACTCCAATGTACAGAAACATTTCTTGCAAATATGGCCACGGATGTATAACGTTATCTTCACCCTGTTCACCGAGTTCACCACTATCGTCGGGGTGGTCGTCTAAGATAACGGGAGGTCCTCCAGTAGGTGCTTACATGGCGCCGGCGGTTTCAGTTGTGCTTCCTCCGCCTTTGGCAACAAATAAGCATTACGCTGAAATAGAGCGTGCGGAGCGTGCGTAATGCAATCTAGGAGAAGTGATTCGCCAAACCTCTTATTGCAGTCGCACACATTTCATCTTCTGATTATTTTATTTAGTAGTAACGAGTAACAAAGATGCTTAGTGGAAATATAACGGAGTAAAAGTATACATTTTATCTAGGAAATGTAGTGGAGTAAAAGTGAAAGTTGACATAAATTTAAATAGCGAAGTAAAGTACAGATACGTGAATTTTCTACTTAAGTACAGTAACGAAGTATTTGTACTCCGTTACATTACAACACTGACTGTGCATATTATTTTTGTATATAAAAACAAAATAACATAAAAACAAAACACCTGTCTTGGGACCAATGTAATGTCTCATGATTAGCCGCGAACATGCTAAACACGCTATTCTATTTAAGAAAGGCGATGTGTAATACTTACTTTTTCCGGAGATGAAGTTTGATCGCAAACAGCTGGCCGTAGCCTGGTCTTCCGGGCACTGGGCCACCAGCTTCGATTTTTCAACCTTTCCGGCTACCGGGAGCTCTTGCTCCTGACCTAGGGGTCACATCGACTCGCGGCAGCGACCTTTTCCAACGAGTCCTGGCTCGTTTCCGTGAATGTTGGTTTGTCGATCCGAAAAATTTGCTTTTTCCCTGGACGCAGAGTTCTCGGCGTCCCGCCCGGGACTTTCGATGGTGAATTACTCCAGGCGCTAAGGTCACAACGGGACGAACCCGGGCTCATTGGAAAGGTCTCCTCCAGGCCTCCTTTTATGTTCCATTTTACATCCAACAAGAGCACACATTTGTTGTTTCTTAGACATTTTTGTCGCTGGCTAGAGGCTTCATCTGCTCTTGCCTGAAAATGGCTGAGAGGTGGGAACTACGCGCTCATAAAGCAGAGTCTGTGAGCGGACATGGGCAGGCGTAAACAATGTGACATCAGATTGTTAGGGTTTCACTAACAGCCTGTTTTGTGTCACTGTTGTGGTTTAAAGGAGATTACAAAAAGAACTTTGTATAATTTGTATTTTTTTGTATTGATTTGTATAATTACATGGTGTTTCTGCACACATGCTGGCGACTCAATTTCTGGTAGATAAACATTTAAAAGTGCATTTTCTGGGATAGCGGCCCTTTAAAAGGCCAAGTACAGTGTCAATTTCAATATTAATAAAAACCTCTTTGTTCTTAATGTCTAATGTTTGCTGAGGGAATCATCGCAAGGACTTCATACTTGAAGTTTGGCATTTTACCCAAAGTCATAGCGGTGAATTTTGCACCGAAACAAATCTAGTTGAACTTTTAGCAATATGCTGAAACATTTGTACGTTTTCAATTAAGGTTTTACTGTAGCTGCTGGTGCAGTGTGCCAAATCTGGTTATTATGCGGTTACTGGTTATCCGCTTGTTAAATCTGAAGTCACGCACCACCGCTTCTGGGTCCAATCGCTCTATCACATCCTAGTCAAACAAAAAATGCCAGTACATTCACAGCATGCTGTAAAATTACAGGTTTGTTCAGCACAAACCTGCAGTTTATGAATAGTTATTAACAGTTGAAATTTGTTCATCCATACCTCGACCAAAGAAAACTCTAAAAGCATTTCTCAAACCTCTGTTATCGAAAACACGCACACTTCTTGAGAAATAAGTTGAGAGATTCCTGTGTAAGCCGCTTGATTTGTCCCTACTATTATGAAGTCTTTTGTTTCTCTCTGAGCAGCTTGGCAGAAACATGAATATTTAAACAGCTTGGAGTTACTCGTACTCGTGTGCAGTCTCTCCGTGCGCAGTATTATTCTGTTTCTTAGCTGAGCATCGGCCCGTCTGCCACACAGGCACCTTCCAAACCGCTCTCCATTTCAAACACATCCTTGATGTAATGTTCACTCCCCAACCACTGCAAGTGCCGTCGCTGATCCTGCTTGATCACAAGAGGTGCTTGTGCACTCTGTTAAATAACTGAACAGTTGTTATACAGGCTTTACTATATTATATTCAGAACATATTATTGTTAGTATACAATAATAATAATATTAAACAAAATATTAGACTTGTGCAAGTGTTTCGATAATACAACTTTATTATCGTTACCATGGCCGATTCATAATACTGCGAATGATTCTAGATAGCATATTTGCATAATGTTTTCTGGAATTACAGTTTACTTTGTTAATAAGTCAAGATTCAGAATGCTAACTTAAATAACCATGTTCCACATGCCAATTAGGATTTTATGGAGTTCTTGGAAGAGATTAATCGCATTTCCGTTGTTTGATGAAGGTCCCTGTTTCCGCAGGGCAAACCGGTGGGGACTCCGGACCCTGGGGCGTTTTTCCGTGTGATGTCTGAGCATGGCACAGCTTCAATGTTTACCGCTCCCACTGCTATCAGAGCCATTCGCCAGCAAGACCCTCAGGCGGAACATGGGAAGCGATATCCGCTCCGCAGGTAAACACAAATTTGTACCTATAAACACTATATGAGCAGCAACTCATGCTACGGCCCACAACACACAACAACATATTTATAAATATTTACACTTTATGCAGCTAGTAGATGCTTTTATCCACAGCGACTTAACAGTGTACACTTGTACGGTGCTACAATTCTGTACCGAGAGGTCACGTTGTGACATTTTATATTAATATTTAATATTATATAGACGGAGAACGCCTTTATGAAAATTTCTTGTCGTTCGCTCAGCCCTTTTGATGATTAACTTTTTTGCTGCTGGATTATTGTACCATGTACACCGCATGAGCCTGAAGCCTGAATAATAGCACAACGGCAACTGCGTCAAATACCTCGTCCATTGGCGGAGTTGCGCGGCCGACAATAGGTTTGATACAGGCTCATTTCAGTTAAAAAAACATTAACACTTACCCTATGTAACTGTTGCTTTTCTGAAATAAAACCTGAATAAACCTTGATGTCATATGCGGCCGAGGCCTACAAATTTGATCTCTGGAGGACGCATGCAGCCTTCGAAGACGCA
The DNA here is from genome assembly GCA_006030095.1 of Triplophysa siluroides. Taxonomy (NCBI): domain Eukaryota; kingdom Metazoa; phylum Chordata; class Actinopteri; order Cypriniformes; family Nemacheilidae; genus Triplophysa; species Triplophysa siluroides. The sequence continues at coordinate 2,013,177 of VCII01000691.1, forward strand.
ACTACTTATTCCAAGTTTCTAAGAGTACATTCTAAAATGCTGTAACCATTGAGGTTTGACGTTTTAAGACCGCATTTCCCTATTTTTCTTTAGAGCCTGTTTCTTTTATTTACCTCAGTAATAATAAAGGTGTTCATAGTAAATTTTATCTTTTGTGCGTTTATTTTGAATGTTGTACTACGGCAGCTATATGTTCACGGAAATAAAAGTAACGAAAATCAAATATACTTTATCAGTTATTATACAGTTATTTTAGGCACTCTTTAAATAAAAAATGACTAAAAATCTTGGCTGTAATGTCACAGAATGTCGGACTGAAACATAACTGCTCTTTTTCAGGCTACTACTTAAACTGAGACATTTATTCAACAAGTTTATTATAAACTGAAAACAATTAGGCTTACTAGACACATTTTAAGTCAGAGCGGGATCTGAGCGGGATCTGGTTTACCGTTGAGCGTGAGAGCGTTTGCTTGGGCGAAGCACATAGTCATTGAGCGAAATATTGCTCTAGTCTCACGCATTCGCAGGTCTGTCGCATTCTCATGAATGGAAGTCAATGGAGCTAAAAGGCAAGTGTGTCCAGAGCCTTAAAGGAATAGTTCAGGCCCAAAAATACGTTATCATTTACTTACCTTTTTGTCAGTTTAAACCTTTATGACTTTCTTTCTTCTGCAGAACACAAAAGAAGATCCGTTGAAGAATGTTGGTCCCCATTGACTTGGTTGGTTTTGTGTCCATACAGTGGAATTCAATGGGGACCAATGGTTTTTGGTTCCCAACATTCTTCAAAATATCTTCTTTTGTGTTTTGTAGAAGAAAGAAACTCATACAGGTATATAATGTCAAGAGGGTCAGTAAACGACGACAGAATGTTTGTTTATGGGTGATCTACCCATTAAAAGCTATACATTTAATTGAACCCATGAGCTACGGGAACACGCATATAGGCTTGTTTTTATTTATTTTATATTTTAAAAATAGCTTAAATAAAGCTATAAATACTTGATGGAATCTGTGCCATTAGCATGGATTGAGCGTAACACAAACCAATTGCGCATTGACCTACATTAAGTGAATAAGTGCATTGGGAGAAAGAAGTGCGGCGTTACCATGGTGATAGTAACGAACGTATTAAAATAGCAGTAAAGGGTCTATACATCTATAATAGCCTTCATTAAAATATATACTATTGCATTACAGAGCAGCAATTCTTTTTGCTCCAGCACTCAAATGATATTCTACAAGCGAAATTTATTTAGTGTCCATTAAACTTCTTACAACCACATGGCCATTCATCTTTTGCAGTTAATAAATGGTTATGGGAACTTTTACACATGCTTTTTAATGATATATGATGATTCGTACTCTACATGTATCACATGGAAACGATGGTATAATGCGCCCATTATAAGTATAGAGAACAAAAATGCTATAACATCATTACAGTCTAATTAAAGTATAATCGTCATCGTCATTTAGGCCTACTATAGATGATGCTTATATTTAGTTTCTTTATGAATATTAATGCTGCCTTGGTGGCTTATTGTTTAAGCATGATTTTATGCAAATCTTTGCTATAACAAGGATGTATTTTCTACTCGAGAAATATGCACACGGCCATTACTTTTACTATTTAAATGTGCTGTATTATTCACTGCAAATAACATACTGTGTTTTTATAAAATGACCCTTAATGAACATTTAAGCCAGTTTTGTTAACCAAAGCCGCTTAATGACACAATCAAGGACATAAGCGTAGAGCACAATAAAAATCTCGTCCCAAAAGAGCCATGAAATGCGTGACTGCCACACAAAAGCACAGGCACTCCGACACTAGAGCGTGTCTTATGGATCGGTGCTTTAACTCGGCTCTCAGCATGGGTTTAAATGCATGCCAGAGGCCACGAATCCACTCAATAGGATTTTCCAGCTCACAGAGTCTAGCGCTACGCCGTAAGATCGCGATCTGCCCTCTCGCTAGATCATAAGGCTGATATTAACGGACACCTCCACAAGGTCACTAGACTAGATGTGTGCACCTGGCGTTGAATTTTTTTACACGAGGAGATTTGAATAAACACCGACACGTGCAAATACATTAAACAAGTGAAAGCTCTGACAAAGCAAACAGCGAGGCCGTCTCGATGGAAATCACGGAATGTGTTGTCATGGCTATTTTTGGTACTGGATGCTGCAATGTGACTCATTATTGACATTTTATCTTTCTCCTTTATTGTTTGCTAAAACGAAAGGACTCCATCGTGCCTCGCAGTAGTCAGATCTTTGTAGGTCTGGTCAAAAGTGGTCCAAGAAAGAAAGCATCTATAGTACTTGGACAGGATAAGGATATGTTTGAATGATGAAAATTGACAATTTTTGGGTGGGTCTGTCTGAAATAGATTTTAACAATAAAAGAAGCATGAAGGCTTTTAAACATTTGAGACCACTAACCTGGCAAGCTTTAGAATATCCAGTTTATTGAATAGGAGATGTTGATTGTGGGTTAGGAAGGGTGGTCTTCTAAACCCCATTCACACAGACCACTGATCCCTTAAAATTGCCATAAAATTGCCAGCCAGAGTGCCTTCTGTGTGAACTCAAACGCATCCCGGATTGATCTGAAAAGTGATTCCGGAAAGGGGACCATTACCGGGATCAGTCCCGGAAAGCGCCCTGTGTGAACAAAAGGCAGAAACAATGCCGTAAAAGCCAAACTTAAGGTCAGATACGAGAATAGCGTTGTCTGCTTCTAAACGCAATCCAAACTTGAAATTACTTTTATCAAAACTATTAACACGAAAATACACAGCGCTTCAATAAACTTGATCGCTTACCAACCTTTAAAACACGGCTGTGCAGACACTGTTAACAGATCAACATTTATGTGCTTGTTTTTCTCAAAAAAAACATTGTAAACAATATAAACACGATCATATACCGACTTAAGTGTTTATTTATGTTTTTTATAGCGTTATGTGCAATAGGCTTTATTAACGTGTTTTTTATTCCATCTGCGTGAGCTTATTCTGAAATGGTTACAAAATCGAAATGCTAAAAACCTTTTCTCAAACTTTAAACGTAGTTTTAAACTCACATATTATTGAAAAATTATTATACCAAGCCTTTTGTATTGCAGTTAGGTTATGTAACAAAAATACTGCCAAATTTTTACTTCGCAGCATTCCTTTATATTTTTTATTTAGGCCATGTCAATTTGCCCCGAACAAGCCTGAACAATTTGCTTTTATTTGTTTTAATGTGACATTTTATATTTAGCTCAATCTCGTTGGGCTATAGCCTACCTTGCGTTCTTGTGCCTCATTCTTCTCATTGTTCTGCGTTTACCAATAAAAATATACATTAAAAAGTTTGATTTAAAATGAACATCTTTGTCATTAGGAAAAGGCAACTATATATGCTTCAGAATAATAACCAAAATAAAGATTATTTTGGCCTATATGGCACTAAATAAAGGTAGGCAGTAATATTTACAAATTGTGCTATTTAGCCAGCTAAAAAAACACTGCAAGGAAATATCTTTCACCGTGATAAACCCTAATTTCACGACAAAAAAAATGCACATAACATAACATTGCAGTATATTACGTCATGTGTCTTCACGGGATGTGTGTGAACGCACGCACAGATTCCAGAAAATCATTGGCCGTGTGAATGAACAAAATCTAACGATCCCGGGACAAATTCCAGGACACGTTTTCCGTGTATTTTCAAGGATCTCTGTGTGAAAAGGGCTCTATTGTGTGTTTCAGCACATCACACCTGTTCAATTGCAGAACGCACACACATCTGACCTTGACTCCAGATAAATGAATCATTTGTGTGTTGTTTGACCCTGGAGTTGTACATTGAAGAGAACTCTGTTTTAATGCGTGTCAATAATAGACACTGATAAGAATTTGATTTTTGGAGAGATTCAAATACTTATAAGTCTCTTCCTTTCCATTTATTTCCATAGACTTGGAGCTTGGTAGGTAACGTGCACGGACTTTTAAAAAGGGCTTTTTTCCTTGGGGTGCTGTTTCAAATCTTATTCTTAAGGTGGCATTCGACCAATTTTTAAAGATAAAAGATGATTGATTTTCTTGAAAATCACACAGTGCGGATCAAAACACCAGAATTTTGAACAGGTGTCATTGTTATTAAAAATCAGATGGGATACAAATGACAACCTATAAAATTATTGTGACCTTCATTTTTTAATAAGAAATATTTACCCCTGAAAAGGATTTTAAGTGCATTTTTATTGCACTTAATACATGAATCCGATTCCTTACTAGGTCAAATATTGAAATTTCAAAATACATGTCTGGTATTCAGTTTGAACCCATTTATTGACACATCCGTGTCCTCATAACAAAGTACACAGACATTTTAAATAACACGCAGGGGGACCCGCGGTAATAAAAACATAAAGCTTCATTATGAAAGATTTTGATATACCCTTAAAGACATAGTTATGTACATTATATTCGTCTATCCGAGTCGCTGGCTATACATAGTTTTGATATTAGCATTTCAAACACGCCTCAATGATACCAAGATGTTTTGAGCGGCCTTTGCTGCTCACTGAGCGTTCCCTTGATATTAAAGGTGTAGTTTACAGCCAGCACGCAGCATGTTGACAACGTAGACTCCAACAGATGAAAGGATGTTTCGATGCGAACACCTACTGCATGTTTTACTACAGACATTCGGATCGTGGGCAGCTGGATAAGTTTTTACCTTTACGCCTCCATTTTCTGTCCAGCCAGCACTTTTTTTGTTCGTTTTGCTCCAAAAGCGAGTTCAGTAAATATTTAATGCGCCTTTCTTTCTTGTGAAATCCTTGGCACACAGGAGGCTAGAGAATTACTAAGCTCTGTTTTTTCTTTGTTTAGGTTGAGGAACTTGTTCGTAGCAGGAGAACGCTGCGATATTGAAACTCTCGAATGGGCCAAGAAGAATTTCGGAGTCCCTGTGCTGGATCACTGGTGGCAAACCGGTGAGTCGGTGTCACAAAGTTCCATTCAGCTCCGTTCTCTGTTACGATCAGTTGTCTGTTTTATAATTCATGTTATCTGTGTTGTAATGTTGTGAGGTAGAAAAATCTCGCCGTGTGTGTAGGTTTTGTACCTAAAACACAACCCATGCTAAAAAGAAGCGCGTGACTTTAACGTTGTATAGTGTCCTATAATAGCTCCACATTATCGTGCAGTTTAGCTACAAAAAGATTAAAAACGTATTAATGTGTTTAGCCGAAAAAACGGAAGTATGCTTCTTGTTGTTTTTAATTTGGTAGCCATCGCCCTGTTTGTTTTCATTTTTTTGTTACTTTATCGCTCTTGTGTGAATAATGTTAAGCTTTTCTGCTCATTGATAGCCAATGCAAATGGTAAAGCTACATCTCTATTGGTTGGTTCATTTCTTCATTTCAACTTTTTGCGAAAGTTTCACGACTGACCGTTTTCTAGACCACGGCCTAGCGGTTAACACACATTATCTGATACTTTGAGGTCTGGTGATGATCTGGTCAGTTCGAATCTTGTTCAGCTATTGTAATCTTTTTCCATCCATTTCTCATTTTTTCTTGTGCATTTCCATTTTTTTCGAGAATAAGTGTCAATAGGCCTTTTTATCTTATTTTTTGTATGTATGGTGAAATGCTCTGTGCATCACCATGAAATCCTCCTCTCTCTAGCAATCTAGAAACGGATTGCCTGAACGACAGAACCCTCCCTTTGATATTCGTAACTTTTGCCGCCAGCATGATGCATAAACCATCACATTGGTATTACGAATTGGGTTTTCACCTTCATTCTATACAATGGAAAACATATTCATCTCATAAATAAACAAAGTAAACAGGAACGAGGTTTGATCAGAGGAAATAGACAAAATAAACCAAATACGCTTTTCAAAATGTAAAACCAGTTTCCCATCTCTACTGATGTACCGTGATCAGGTACAACTGCAGGCTGTGTGAATGAGCCCAGGGTCATAGAGGGTCAAGTACTTTATGTGATAAATAAGTCCATCCTCTGTGTGTGTCTTGCACATTTTATAATTTCGCCCGCTCCCCCTGCAATTCACTATTAAATCATGTTTATGTATCGGCACCGAGGTGATTCTCGTTATTACGGGGCTTGTTATAACAGCCGCATCTCCGGTGGCGCCGGCCTGCGAGCGAGAGCACAAACGGCACGCAATATTTAAATTGATCAGTGGCACAGAGATTTGATTAAAAGAGTCGATGAGGTGTAGTGAAATATCTGTTTGCTCGCACTGCCGCGATCGCTTTTCTGAAATAAAGTCAATGTCATTGGAAGCCTCATTATCTTTGTCATTACCATCTCAAAACCTCCCCTGGCTCATGCGTTTGTTGCAGTAGCCAGGTTGTCGAATGCACACGTATTCACATTTGCTCGCACTAAACCAACTCGTGGAGAATTATACTGATCATTGTTAAATTGATAGGTACGGTCCTGAGTCCTGAACGGTTGACACAGCATTCCAGGTTTGCTAGAATTAACTATTGTTATCGTCTGAGGTCGAATCATAACCGTGCTGATATTTACTATAACTTCATGATGAGTGTGATACTGCTCGCATACAACAATTCCGGAACAAGAAGTTATTATTAAATAATAGGGCTTTCACTACAGATTTTCACTACATGGTTATCGCGAACAAAAGGAATCAGGCAAAATCTTTACTATCACAATATATGATCAATATCATGATAATAACGCTAATATCATGGTAACCATTGAACTCTTTTAGAAAATAAGTCTTGCTTTCAATCAAATTCATCTGTAGTTTTATTCTGTATTTTCTCATTATGGTAAAAAAAAACAATCACACTTGTATTGTTATATATTTCTGAGTTAAATACATTTTCATAATTTGAGGAAAGATTATGAGGACACGTGAATTAAAAAAGGAACTGCAATATTGTCAGTTTTGATTTACTTTCATTTGTACCGTTTCTTTATGAAGTTTAACACGCTGAATACGAAAATCACACAATTTTTTTTTACAATCGATGTTACTTTATATATATTTTCACACATTTATTAATTTCGGCATTATTACTCGTACGCAGAAATGACACGGTTCTGGCATAACCATGAGCTCAAAACAACAGTTTAACATAAAAGTTAAAAAAAATGAGTCGTCCTAAATAGAAGTGAACATTTGATCGTTTTTGTCTTTTATGACTAATACTGTCTTCACAAACCGAGTTCCAGATGTAGTCACCCATCATCGCTTCATCCCACCTTCCCTGTGCTACAGAAATTTCTAGAATTTTCAAAGAAAATTTGTTTATTTTGCAATACCAATATATCATAATTAACGATATAAACTCAAAATGTACTTGAGCTAAATATACGCTAAAACATACATGAAAATAAATATGACCACAATAGTTCACACCAGAAAATTGTAGAAGAACAGTAAAATGTCGGGTGAAACCAAAACCGTGATATCGCTTCACTTAAATGTAATTTACAACCCCCTTAGGTCGTGAGTATACTCGCAATGTAGCAAAACCTCTCCACTTGTTGCCTAAACGGTACCCGTGACGTTTGCCGTCTGAAACACGTGCCCACACACGTATGCAAATGTGTAGTTTAATGGTCACACGCGAACATCCAAAACACAGAGATTGAAAGAAAGGCTGGCGCTTTTGAGACCCGATAATAATCTGTGTGCTATTTTAAGACGCAACTCCTGCCGCGGAGAGGTGGGGGGCTTGTGATGATGGCTGCTGATGTCACCACTGTTGCCGGGCAACTGGTATGTTTCCAGTTGGAAGTATGTGGCAGTGACGACCGGCTGTATAAACGACCTTAACGCGTGGCCCTGAGCGCCAGCACCTGTCTCTGAGCTGGACGGTGTGTGTGTGTGTGTGGACCCGTGTGGCTCCGGCAAAGTCTGTCGCAGTTTCTGACTGTGCTGAACTTAACTAGCCCTGTAAATCAACTTTATATAATAGCAGGTGGCTGGCAGTCATTTGGAAAAACCGGTGACGGCAGGGCATAAACTTTCGTTGTGTAGTCCCAAAATACGTTTAGATCAAAACGCTTAGGTTTTCATGCACACGTCTTCTTCATTGACTTTGTCTTAAAGGAACACTTTCATTATGAGCACATCATTACACATCATTAGGAGCACATGTTCAGACACGTGCACGTCTACGCGCCGTGTGTCACCTGGACAAAGCGTCTGAGCTTTCTGCATCACTATGAGCTCGTGCCAGACAGACTCGCGGTGTGGCATGCTGCGATGCCAACAGGTCTGTCTGTCTTTCTCTCTCGCCCGCTGTTCACAGTATTCCTCTAGCATCTGGCTCTGAGGTCTCTTTATATACTTGTGAACTCTTTGTGGCGGGTCACACTGTCTTCTACCTCTTGTGAATAGTAGACAGTGTTATGTAAAGTGTGCAAACTCTCCGTGCTGTTGAATGTGCTTAAAACGCATTACTGCGGCGACAGCAGACCTCAGAACAGGTTGGAAATAGATGCATCTTCAGTTGCCATTAAATCGTTTGTTATTATTCAAGTAAATGGGAAACATGACAACAGATGCATTTACGTGACCTTTTTATCCTTAATCTGCTGCTTTTGTAGTAGTTTGAAACAAAATGTCGCATTTTAAAACGCGGAACGTTGAATTATGATAAAATAATTTCCTCCAAGTAATTGAATCAGAGAAATGATGTTTGTGCGTTGTCTAGACCCTTTATCTTAATGTTTGATTGAACCTTTTCGGAAGCAATATGCTAGTCGAGGTTTTTTGCACTAAAAAGCGTCCCGTGTTTTTTTTAGCCGTTTCTTCTCGAATAGGCGATGCCAAATCACATACTGTCCCTTTAAGACCTTTGTATGTAAATGACCTCTATTACGGGAAATTCATGTTGAGAACCCTGCCAAGTTTCTACATTTTAAAACCGACAGGTTATAAACATGCAAAAGTAAGTGGTTACATGTTAATGTTCATATCTGTTTCTTTCAGAGAGCGGCTCTGCCATCACAGCCTCCTGTATCGGTCTGGGCTGCTCACGCACACCCCCTGCTGGTACGGCAGGTAAACCTGTGCCTGGATACAATGGTGAGAATCCTCAAGTGTGCTTCTATATTCTAATACATTTGAATTCTTTCCTGTTGGTTATTCGAAGCTTATACGTCGGTGCTTCTTTTTGGCTCTTTGACAGCTTCGGATGAACAAGATACATTAATAAATGTATCAAAGAGAATGAACAAAGCATTTGACTTTTTTATTCTTTGTGTCACAGTGACAGTGATTGATGATGAAATGCAGCAGGTGAAACCAAGGACTCTGGGAAACATTGTTGTGAAGTGAGCATTTCAGCTTTTTTAGGGTTATTTTTTTGAGAGAGAGAGTAAAACGAGAACAGAAAACTGTACAGTGAGGGGTGGCATGCAGGGTTGAAATGTTGCTGGCCGGATTCAAACCTGACCCAGATACAATATCTTATACGGTATCCTCTCTGTAACGGCAGGTCTGTAATATTACGCTTGGTTACCTGATATCCGTCACAAAGTCAGACCTAACAGTTTTAAACAAATATAAATGAACTCTCCCCTTTAACCAAAAGTAACAGATCGCAGCTGTAACGTGTCAGAGGAGAACTGGCCCTTCCGGCCGTCTCTCCATTAATTCTGTATGTATTCTGTAATAATTTTCCCCTTTTAAATCATTGTTTTGAATAAAGCTACCTTGAAACAGCGCAACAGTGTAAAAAAGTGCGGTATACACTTAAAAACTCATCTGCACGAGCACTACTGCTCCTTTACTTTCTTTTACTTTACTTACAACTTCTTTACTTTCCAATAAGAAATAACTAATAACGGCATTGTTACATCTACAGCGGTATGAAGGATATTGCAAAATATCCACCAGTTGACATTACTGTATCTAACCACAAACCCAACGGTCTTTCTCGTGAAGAGACTCGCATTTTAATACGTAATGCAGGCGTAGATAGATATGTCACGTGCCGTAAAGACTTTTTGTTTGATCTCCACAAATAATTCTCAGTTTCTGTGCCTTCCGTTTCAGTCTACCTCAAATCACCTCCTCTACACAATAAAGGATTTCCTGACACAAAGCCAAGGCAGACAAGAATCTTTTCATCACAGATCCCAGTTGAAAATCGAAGTCTCGTTACGAGGACATTAAACCTGAGTTTGAGCCGAATGGCTAATAGGTTCTCGTCTCATAGCGTCAGGTTTGAAAAGGCATTCTTTTTGTCATCTCTCGGGCTTTACTTAACACATAATGCCTATCTAAGCCGGCAAAGCATCAGTCCTCGTCCGCCGCCTTGAAAACTAATCTCATAGATGTTTGTTTGGCTGTCATTTCTGTGCACCGATAGATTTTAATCGGGAGCGTGTTTGATAGCCTCACAGACACACGTTCCGATTAAAATGAAACAATCGTGTGTCAGAACAAGATGTCCCGGCTGCATATTAAATGGGTGTTTTATGGTGTACTTACAAGCTGTAATGAAATATTTTGAGGAATCAAATAAAAGGTCAAATAAAAATGACAATTTAATTACATCAATGAATGTCACGTACGAGTATTTACCGGGATCACCCTTAAACATATTATTTTCATTACTGCATTTCGGCAGACAAGTTTGTCACTGGCCTGCAGTTCACGGCAATCTATTTAGCAATCTGTAAAAGGTCGTGTTTGTACTCTTAAGAACGGTCTGACACTGAAAGGTTGAATACATGACATCGTTTGATGGTTCAAAGAAGAGCAAGGTCACGTTTTGAAGCTTTTCTTTCTTAAAGCATCTATCCCTTTCTCTCTCAACAGGCGTCCTCTCCCTCCTGGGGCCGCTCTCAATCTCTGGCAGAATGAAGAGCTGTTTAAAGACCTGTATTTCACCAAGTTCCCAGTAAGGTTTTTCACACACACCTCGCAATCACTTTCGACATAAAATTGTTGAATACGGTGTCGGTTATTGCTAGAGATTTTTAAGCTTTCACATTTAGTTCGATTGCTCCCTCCTCCCACCGCTGGACTGCGTTCATATTATAATTTTTGGGGTCCGAACCGTGGGACGTTTGCGTCATCAGCCTGCAGCTGTTTTTCCTGCTGTTTGTAACGACGACGCAGGAGAAGGCGGTAAAATGCATATCTTGCTCGCGCCACTTTTACGTTTTTTTCCAAAGCTTCGTCTGTGTATGACTGCAAATGCTCTTAAGAAGGCTGAAGGCGAACAGAAATGAGATATATATCTATATGATTGGAGCGCGCTAGTAACGCTCGATAAAGTGAAACACATACGAACACAAGCACGCATTTTTACCAAATAATACGTCATTAATAGCGGTTCACTTCTGCGATTTGGTACAATTGCGTTCATATCAGCAGCGAAGCGTACTGGAGTTCTCAATAAACACACCATAGACGTCCCTTTTTAAGTGGACTCGGGTACAGAGCCCGACCGATATGAGTTTTTGGGGGTCTATGCCGATATCACGGAGTAAAAATGTCTGATATCGATATATCGGCAGATATTCCTTTTGTATATTAAATTAGTGTACAGCAGAAGTAAAAAGTTTGTACACACTTCAGACTATAGAATCAGTGGCGGCTGCTGATCTTTTAAAGAGGGGAAGCTCATTTTCGGCCTAAATCATAAAAATTGTCCATTTATTTATATGTAAATTCTGCCCTACGTTCCTTTTCAAGAAAATGCTCTGTAACCCTGTCGTACCAACTAGGCGTCTTTTCCAGTGACTTCGCCAGTGTCCTCTCAATGGCCAGCAGCTATTTTCATGCCTTTTATATGCCCTGTCAAAGTTTGACAGATCTCCAAACCCCAATTTTGACCAAACAACACATCCATGAGATGGTTTCATCAAGAGACATGGCCAGCAGTACATTTTCTTTTTCACAGCACTTCCAGTCAGCCAGCTAACTTTGTCATACCAGGAGAGCTGAAAAGACCTGTTACTTTTCCCTATCTTTTGCACTAAATCAATCTTAGGTGTTGATCTGCCCTGCTGTTTAATTCTAAGTTTCTCCTCGTAAGGAAGACTTTCTAATGGCTTTGCCAAAATCAGGTCGACAATATTAGCACTGTCTGCCATCGTGTGCAGTTTGCTAGCTGGCTAGTTCAGACTATATGAATTAATGAACAAACGATCTAATATATATATATATATATATTTAACTCAACGGGAGGAAATGTGGGAATTATGTTAAACTGAAACAATGAATGTGGTGTGAAATTGTGTGAAATATACGATGAAGGTTGCAGCAGTTTGTCTTTCGACTACACATGCAAAATCCGCGATGGGACTGAGTTGGAAATGGAGACACAGAGTGATACGCGTCATAATCTGAAGACCACGCCCACACCAACCGTCTCTTTGCATTGCGAGAAGCTGCCGCCTCCTTGTCATTTATGATTAAAAAAAAAAAAAAAAAAATGTCTAATAGCTGATATGTGACAATGTGTATAGCAAACAAGCTAAAAAAAAACAAGAAATACTTTTTATAAGCTGTCGACCCCAAAAAACGAGCGTTTTAGGACATAAAAGTGGATTAAAAAGAGATGACAGACCCTCCAATCATCACGCAGACGCTCGGAGTCCGGGCCAGCCCACTCCTCCATTCATCCCAGAGACGCTGAGCGTCCGTGGGCGGGACATAATCGCAGCATTATCCAATGACCGTCTTGTTTCTAAGCACTGAAAAAAACTGTTTAAAGCAGCCCCATTGAAGTCAATGGACGCTGGGCTTCAACAGAGTAATGCACTGTACGCTACGGGAATGAATGAGAAGGAAATCGAGTCAGCCGACCTAAGTAGCTGATTCTGAACGAAATTGTTTTCGTTCGAGATGAACGTGTTTAACGCATTTTTAGTCAATAAAATGTTAACATAATAGTACATATATTTGACCATTCATTTTTTGACAATTATAGGGGAAGCTGAGCTTCCCTTGCAGTCTTAAAGAAATCGCGACTGTATAGAATAGAGTATATACATAAACTCATGTTTTGCAAGGACTACTCATAACTCAGATGTGGTCATCAAACGGAAAACTTTTTATGCGTTTTGGCTGTTCATTTACACAAAAACAGCGTTTTGGGGGACGGAAAACGCAAACTTTTGAAAAGTGCTCAAAGTGCACGTTTTTGGAAACAACGTTTCCGTGTAAACGATAATGCCGTTTACACAGTCGAAGGCTTGATGATGCAAACGAACCACGGTTCGGACCCAAATAAAAATAATATGAAAGCAGTCCAGCAGGGGGAGGGGCACCAGGCCCCATCTATGGTTCCCACCAGGCAATCGAACTAAATGCGAAACCACCCTGAAAGTGAAGGTAGTTCTAAAGGGAAAACTTGGTTCTGGTTTAAGACGGCCAGCGTGGTGTAGCAGTTTGTTTTTAATAGTTTGCAGAGTACTATAAACTATAAAAATGTCATATTAAGGAAACGCTAACCTAGCATGGCTATTAACACGTGAACCAAGTGTCGAAAGCTTTTTTAATTTAGCAATTGTTAAAAGTGTTATAAGTTATTTGAGTGCCTTCGGGGAACTAGAACAGCTTGTTTTCTGTATTTTGCGTCTGAAAGTAATGAGGTACAACAGTCGTAATCCCATCAAAGAACTGTGCTCGGTTCGTTCTTGTTATAATTATGACTCACCTGCTGCTGTTACAAGTATGAAGAACAACGCTTAATAGAGGGTAGACTCATTGAATCTGTAATTATGTTTTTGTCAAAGTTCTTTAGAAGAACGTTTGGATGAAAATCAAATTATCATGTAAATGTCACTGGTTTTAGTATTTTCAAATCATGCCACGATACCGTGCAAACGTGGTTGGCATATTAAGTATAGCTTCAGTAGGTTTAAAATAAACCAGTGGCTTGTAATGCGTTACAATCGACGTTAATTACCACTGTGGCCACAAGCATGTTACCTTTGGTCCTGAAGCAAGGTTTTGTGGGAAATATTCCCCGAAAGGATCCATTAATGGGTATTTCATACATTCACTGACAATAGCTGACCATCCCGGGACATTTTGCTTCTAGCTTTCAGTGACACGTTATTTCACTTCTGTACTATCTGGGATGTAAGGAAAAGGGAAGTGTTAGATTAGTCACATCTCTATGTCTTATCGATTGCCATAAAGAATGAGCTTATTTACCTGTGACAAATGGCAAAAGCATTTGTCAGCTGGGTCGCAGTGCAGCTTTTATGTGAGGCCCAGTCGATAATATTAAAGGGATACTTCACCCAAAAATGAAAATTCTGTCATCATTTACTCACCTTCGAGTCGTTCATGGTGCATGGCTCCACCTAGTGGCAAAAGTAGTATTTTTATAAACTCTAAAAGCTGCTATTATTGTTGAATTGAACTTCCATTATACAGTATAATCTGTGATCTATGCGTTTGTCATACTCTCCAAGGGCTACTACGACACCATGGACGCAGGCTTCGTGGACGAGGAGGGCTTCGTGTACATCATGTCACGGTCTGATGATGTCATCAACGTCGCCGGTCACAGGTTATCCACCGGTGCCCTCGAAGAGGTGCGAGGAGAGAGATTGACACCACGTGCCTTTTTTCTCTTGGTGTGCCTACACACTATATTCTCATAGCGTGTGCTTGCGTGTGTGTATTTTAGGCAGTTCTGCTTCACCCTGCTGTTGTGGATTGTGCCGTGGTGGGGCTCGAGGATTCTCTGAAGGGACACGTACCTCTGGCTTTATGTGTGCTTAGAAACGGTAGGAAAAGAAGCCGGGGAGGAACATTGTCCGTTGTAAATTGTCAGCGTGCCATTTGGTTGAACAGTTGTAGTCAAAGGGTACAAAATAGTGCACGAAGCTTAAAAAAAATTTTTGGAAATACATGTAGGTGCAACTCAAGAAGAAAGAATAACGTTACATAAGCTGTAAATGAGATTTGTCGTTTTCAACCCTCTTACAATTAAATTTAAGACACAGAAATGCAAAATAGCAAACAGGGTGTTTTCTTGTTTGCGGGAGGAGTTTTGTACCTTTATTAGAACGATACGGTTGTAATGGGACTCTTATTGTGCGTAAGGTGATTTTTTGCACGCGTTGTAGACTGTCAGAAGAGCAAAGATGTACTGGTGAAAGAAATGGCGAGTTTGGTCAGGGACACCATCGGGCCAGTGGCAGCTTTCAGGAAGGTTCTCTTCGTCAAAGTTCTTCCCAAAACCCGCTCTGGAAAAATTCCAAGATCGTCTCTCGCTAACCTGGTGAACCGCAAGCCTTACAAGGTATTTTCTTTGTTTGTTTTATCAAATCACTGTGTATTTTCTTGCTTTGGTCAAAATATTACTCTTAATCATATATTACTATATATTTTACTATATATATATGTGTGTATATATATATATAAAGTATTTATTTATCAGTTATTATAAGTCATTTTACATGTTTAGATCACTCCCACCATAGAAGATCCAGAAGTCTTTAAGGACATTGAGAAGGTGGTGAGGAAAAGTCTCTAAGGAACTGGTAAATAATTCATCACGAGACGTGGACCAACAGGACTACTTTTCATGTCTGATATTTTGTAAAACTTAAAGTATCTATGGTAAGTTTACTCCCTATAATGCCATAGTGTTTTTCGTAATGTCTCCCTGTGAGTGATATTGTCACACGACTACGTCTTAATATCAAAAAATATTCGGACACCTTTGTTATGGATGTTTTTGTGGACCAAATACCGTATGGGATTTTTACGTTATATCACTTAAAATTTTAATGTAATCTTTGGATGCTAAATCCCCTCGCAACGAAGAAAACTCCAGACCACCACAGTCATATTCGCCCCTAAAACGAAGAGTAAAAAGTCAAACGTCCTTGTTTCCAGATTGTCAAGTCTGTTTTTTTTTTCATTACAGTTAAGCAAATGTTTGTTATTGTAATGTCTCCAGAAGTGTTTCATTTAATTGATTGTTTATTTAAATCTGCACGAAGGTGTTACGACTGACACCGCAGATTTACAATGTGTAAATTCTACGGATTGATTTAATCACGTT
The DNA here is from genome assembly GCA_006030095.1 of Triplophysa siluroides. NCBI lineage: Eukaryota > Metazoa > Chordata > Actinopteri > Cypriniformes > Nemacheilidae > Triplophysa > Triplophysa siluroides. Next base: position 2,029,252 of record VCII01000691.1, read on the forward strand.
AATTTTTCATAGAAATTATGAGAATGGAGTTGCACAAAGGTAACACGTACGAGTCGGGGGTAAGCTAAATTTGTAGTTTTTAATTTAAGGGTGAAATCGTACTCTATACATTTTTCTGAAATATTTGATTGACTCTGAAGTGTGCTCCGTAACCTATATACGGCACAGTTTTACTGTACTGTAACTGTCCAAAGCAATGACGTGTTCTGTCCAGTGTAAAGAAATACCTTTGCAAATACATTTTTTGACAAAAACTTTTACGAACCAAACCTGTTTGACTGTACTTTTTATTAACAATGAAAAGTTGTTTGATCACCACATAGTTTTGACCAAAATACAATCGGTAATTAATGATAAAAAAATGGACACAAAATAAAACAATTCTCTGTGCGTGCAAAAACAGGGACGTACAAACCGTCGAAGAGTCGTCTGAAATAACTCAAAGACAGGAAGTCGAGGGCCGTACGACGGGTTTCTCCCGCGACCTCAACGTAAAGTCTAGAACAGTTTTACACCAAAGTAAGTCACGGCAAGCAACAGTTTTGTCTTTTTAAAACTTTAATTTCAAATCGATATATACCTCTACGTTTACAAAGAGCTAATCCTGTCTTTTAGTTATTTCTCCTTACGGGACCCTGTCGAGGTGCCTTTTCAAGTTGGCTTCGAAACGTGACATTATGGCCCAATCGATGGCATTACTGTTTTAGGTACCTCGGTAGATACGATTCAACCGTCGCGGCACGAGTAAGGTAACAGCGTGACGTAGACCGTGAAGGGGAGACGTACAGCTTTCGTTGGCTGACAGCAGAAAGCGACATCCGAACGAAGGGAAGGGGCTTTCAACCACTGGACCTCGACGGGCCGCAAACACGAACGGACGACACATACAAAACGTCTCTCGGGTCTAGGCAAAGTTTCAAGAGCAGCATCGTTTAAAACCATGACGTTAAAGGACATAATCTTCACAACTCTGAATACGTTCTCGTCTTTTTTCTTGATTTTTTTATACAGACGTATATATATATTATTTTTATATATATGTATAAAACGGCTTTATTTATAGTAATTTACAACTGTACCTACACACCCCCCCGTAGAAGAAATACACAGTACGTAAGCCGAAGGAGCTTGGCGTGGTGTAAAAGGTAAAAAGGGCGAGAGAGAGAGCGCGCATTAGCACCTGCGGGGGTGCCCGGGTCTTGGCCTTGGCTCATTAAGTGCAGAGGAGGGGGCGGGGGGCTGGCGGCTGGCACGCCGTTTCCCCCTCTTCGCCCCATCCTCTGGGGCTTGTTTTGTTCTCTTGGCAGTGTGACTCATCGGAATTCTTCGTGCAGGCCTAGCACCTCTTCCGGCGACTTGAAGGTACTTCTTCGAAATTGATCTGAAACATAAAAGGTACACAAGTAACTTGCGAGAACGGATAGGCATTACAGGGGACTTAGGTGGGGTACAGGTTATGATTGCGTCAGAATAACGTGTAATTGCTGACTCGAGGATACCAGTTAAAGTTTTATGGAAGTTATAAAAGCTAGTTTACGTAAATGTCACGACAGCAGCGTTCTCGACAGTAGTTCGTTTTTGCGTAAACAAAAAATCGATGTGAATTAACGTAGTCAAATAATTGTTTACTTTCACGAAAAAAGCTTAAGGGTGTTAAAGGGGTCTTGATAAAGCCTCACGGGCTTTATCGCTCTGAAGGAACAGTCCAGCCAAAAAGGAAAAATCTGTCATTATTTACTCACCCTCCTGTAATTTCTACTAAAATGACTTTTTGTTCTTCCTCGGAACGCAAAAGATGCGGTACCCCTCGACTAGCATCTGTTTTTGTCTATAAAGTAGAAGCCGTTGTTCGGTTTCTTACATTCTTCCAAATTTCCTTTGTGTTTTGCGGCAGAAAGAAAGTCACACAGGTTTGAAATGACAACGGGGTGAGAAAACGATGCGAATTTTCATTTTTGAGCGAACTATTTCATTTAGGGTTTTTCCGCGTTTGACAATGCTTGAGAATTGAAGACTCACAGCTTACGTCTTTATCTTCTCTCAACATGAGTAGGTCCTCACAGTGGAACTGTCCAGACGCTGTACCGCCGACGGCCCGACTACAAGGAAACAAAAGCATTCGGATACTACGTTAGTACTTGCGGTGTTGTGAATTTTGGTTAGAAGAGATAGTTGAAGGGATAGTTCACTCAAAAATGAAAAATTCTTTCACGCTTTACTCACCCTCACGTCGTTTCAAAACTATATACAGTTGTGTTCAAAATTATTCAACCCCCACTGAAATTGATTGTTTTGGTCGGTTTGACATTGATTATGATCATTCAGTCATCCTGCTTACAATTAAATCAAAGAGGCACGTGTAGGTCAGACAAATATAACATAACATTTATAATGAAATAACCACAAATGTCTTTTCTGAGCTCACATCATTATCAGTTTTATTCAACCCCCAAGTGACATTCAATCTTAGTACTTAGTACAACATCCTTTTACAGTTATAACAGCTTTTAAACGTGAAGCATAGCTTGACACAAGTGTCTTGCAGCGATCTACGGGTATCTTCGCCCATTCATCATGGGCAAAAGCCTCCAGTTCAGTCACATTCTTAGGCTGGCGCACTGCAACTGCTTTCTTTAAGTCCCACCAGAGGTTCTCAATCGGATTTAAGTCTGGTGACTGCGATGGCCACTTCAAAATGTTCCAGCCTTTAATCTGCAACCATGCTCTAGTGGACTTGGAGGTATGCTTGGGATCATTGTCCTGTTGAAAGGTCCAACGTCTTCCAAGCCTCAGGTTTGTGACGGACTGCATCACATGTCATCCAATATCTCCTGGTACTGAAGAGAATTCATGGTACCTTGCACACGCTGAAGCTTCCCAGTACCAGCAGAAGCAAAACAGCCCCAAAGCATGATTGACCCCCCGCCATGCTTCACAGTAGGCAAGGTGTTCTTGTCTTCATAGGCCTTCTTCCTCCTCCAAACATAGCGTTGATCCATGGGCCCAAACAGTTCTAATTTTGTTTCATCAGTCCACAGAACACTATCCCAAAACTTCTGTGGTTTGTCCACATGACTTTTGGCATACTGCAGTCGACTCTTCTTATTCTTTGGGGACAGCAAGGGGGTGCGCCTGGGAGTTCTGGCATGGAGGCCTTCATTACGCAGGGTGCGCCGTATTGTCTGAGCAGAAACTTCAGTACCCACATCTGACAAATCTTTTCAGTTCCTCAGCAGTCACACGGGGACTTTTCTCCACTCTACGCTTCAGGTAGCGCACAGCAGTCGAAGTCAGCATCTTCTTTTCTGCCACGACCAGGTAGCGTTTCAACAGTGCCCTTTGCCTTGAATTTGCGAATGATGCTTCCTATGGTGTCTCTTGGTATGTTTAACATCTTTGCAATCTTCTTATAGCCATTGCCCTTCCTGTGAAGAGTAATCACCTGTTCTCTTGTCTTCCTGGACCATTCTCTTGACCTCACCATGTTTGTAACCACACCAGTAAATGTCTAGAAGGAGCTGAGTATCACAGTCATTTTAAAGCTGCCTAATTGGTGCTTATTAGGCTTTATTGCTGCTCCCTGATATCCACAGGTGTTTTCAATACCTGATTGAAAACACTTCATTGAACCTCTGTTCTTCAGAGTGGTAGTCTTTAAGGGGTTGAATAATTATGTCAATGAAGAATTCACAAAAGAAACATTTACTACTGTATTACAAAACTAATTGATGTCATTTTAGTTGCATATGGTTCTTTAAGAAGTCCTTGTAGGATTTCATTCTGAATACAATTACAAATGTACACTAAATTCCCTAAAACCATTTACAGCATTGGGGGTTGAATAATTTTGAACACAACTGTACATTTCTTTGTTCTGTTAAACACAAAGAATGATATTTGTAAGAATGGTAGCAATTTTCAGTTCTGTGACATCATCCGCTACCGTAGTAGGAAAAAAATATATTTATTTTTGTTCCGTTGAACACAAAGTGAGATTAACAGTTTCTGGGGCACATTTGACTACCATCTAGTTTTTCCTACTGTGGCAGTCAAAGATGTCGCAGAATAGAAAAATGCTAACATTGTTCCAAATATAGTTCTCTGCGTCCATCAGAACAAAGTAATTTATACATTTATGCAATGACACGAGGGTGAGCAAACAATTACAGAATTTTCTCACTGTAACGTCTCAGTCCCACCAGGATCTTGGCATATTTCAATGGCAAAGTTTAACGCTAGCGCAACCAATGTTTAGAAAAATCGTCTTACAAATTATATCCTCTACGTAAGGGATAATGTACAGGCAGCCGATTGTTATAGCAGAAATAAGCCCCGACAGTGTGATACAAAACTTTGACGCGAAGCGAAGTAAGAAAGAGGCGACCGGGCCGGCCGTGGAACCGCGACTCTGCCTGCCTGCGCGACCCTGCCTGCCTCTGCCTGCGCGACTCCACCAAGCAGACCACACCGACAGAGGCGACCGGGCCGGCCGTGGAACCGCGACTCTGCCTGCCTGCGCAACCCTGCCTGCCTGCGCGACCCTGCCTGCAAGACTCCACCGAGCAGACCACACCGACAGAGGCGACCGGGCCGGCCGTGGAACAACGCCTCTGCCTGCCTGCGCGACTCTGCCTGCCTGCGCGACCCTGCCTGCGCGACTCCACCGAGCAGACCACACCGACAGAGGCGACCGGGCCGGCCGTGGAACCACGACTCTGCCTGCCTCTGCCTGGGCGACTGCACTGAGCAGACCACACCAATAGAGGCAATCCGGCTGATTATTCCTGCAGTAGCCACAGCACACCTCAAGGTGGAGTGCAAGGAACACTGCAGAAAACAAACAATCCCTAATTGCCATGAGACTATTGGCTGAACACCTAGGCTTTCGAATCGACAACAAGAGAATTGATCTACCACAGATATTTCTTTCCACTAAGATAGGTGGCGCCGATGGGCAATGACCACAGTGTTGGTTCTTTACAAGAACACTGTGAAGGTTTCATGGGAAACCCACGGAGCCACACTGAATGCTGATGACAGTATCGTTACTACACAAATAAACATGAATTAACAAAGTTTCCTTGACTGTTTTGTGTTATGGCCTGACCGCACTGTTTACAGCACTATGAAGGCACATCACATAATAAGCAGACCTTGTTAACCAAGACTAGCATTACCATTACCTCCGTAAAACGCACTACACATCCCTTTACGTTTAGAAAGACAGCACGTGGAATAGGGTACCTGTGTGCAATTTCACTAAAACATTTCCAACTGGATCAAGCCATTTCAAGCTGACAATCACAATTTATCATCTTTAGGCCACAACATTAATATTGGACTGCCTAGGAACATTTCCATAAGAAGCAGGACTTAACATTATGTTGCCGTGTAGGCCTATAGGACATGGGCAGGCTGACTTTTCCATCTATTTATGTTGGACAGTTTATTATCTCACTACAGACCGTAAGCGCCACCTTCGTGTAACTGCAGCTGGTCCTAGCACAAAATCGATATGCTTGTCAAACAAACAGCGCCACATTGATCGCACGACACCAGCCCTCTGAGACTCGACGTGACCGTTGGACTAAGCTCGGGCCTGCCGAGAAGGTTGAAATCAAAAACGAGGCTTGGGTGGGAAGAAGCCCAGATATTCAGGTAAATATCTCCTTGGACAACAATCCTGGAGTTACTAACACTATTTCTGATCTTTGATATTGATGAAATGGGCAAAGGAGGGATGTCTAATCCCACAGGCTCTTTAACTAAAAATGTTACATGTAAATTAAAGTTAACACCGTATTGTGATGCCGATCAAGCTACACGCTGTTTGACTATGTTTTTTGCGGGTGGGTTATAGTAAACATCCACTAAACGCTTTATGAGCTACATTATTATATTAAGGAGGTCTGTTCTGATGATTAACCTAATTTACCTGTATATGAAGAGCACAACTAAAAATGTCCAGCTGATGTTACCAATAATGAAAGTAACATGGACAACAAACGAGGCAGATGAGTTTGCTGCAGCCAGGACACCTGCGAGATGGAGGAGCTTACACTAAGACCTCCAAGTGGGAGGAGCTTATGCCACAAGTAGACTGGATTTCCACGAGTTGAAAGAGGATGGCGGGAAGAAGAGACAGTAAGACAACAACCTATTAAATAATACATTTACATTGGAGTTTTAAAGTAGTTCAACTTCATAATGAACATTTTTCCAAAGTCTTCTTTTGTGTTGGGTGGAAGAAAGAAAGTCATACAGGTTCGAATGAAATTTTTTATTTTTAAGATGAGCTACTCCTTCATGTTTTGTATTTGATTTGTTTTCTATTCGTTTGATGTATTTTAACAAATTGTCCTAAACTTAAAGCTATTATGAACAAAGCGCTTTAAGTCCAACCGGAACATCTCTGCAAGTATAAAAATGTCGGTAAATAAACGCACGGCAACGCAAATGTCTAGATTTATATAAAATCGTGGTATTTTTTTTCAGAAACCATTTTGCTGAGCCACTCTGAGTATTGCAGTTAATGTTATCGGTTATTACGAACTAATACAATTTTTACATCGCTGCTGCTATTATGACATTTTCACACTTTTAGACTTTTGACACCTGAACCAGCTGATCGAGGTCTCGCTAGGCGGTCTATAAGCTTGTAGACAGGGTTGTTGAGCGAGGTTGGAGCAAAACTCTTCAGGACACCGGCCCTTCAGGACCCGCTTTGGACACCCCTGAAATAAACCAATCAACTTGCAGCTGACCCACCCATTTGGAGCTAGCTCCAACCTCTGATTAGACCCAACCCCAAATATGTAACGGTACGGCCAAAGTGGACAGTTAAAACAGCTTGTGTGATTTGACATCCCTCCTCTGCGCATATTTTATAAGATCATAAATCGTGTTTATAACTCCAGGCTGAAAGTCCGTACAATTGTAACTTATCCACACATCCGGTTTCCTTGCCGCCGGTGCCACGCTTTCGACTTAAACATGGCAGCCGCGCGTGGAATCGACCCATCGGGTGGTGACACCAACGCAAGCACCCGTGCGTACTTGTGGATTACAATATCAAGGTTCAGGACAAGTATTGGCATATAAATGCAAACAAAATAACTGTCAATCTAATATATTTGTCAAAAAGCGACTTTCATAACAAAAACTTGGTAAGAGGTCGTTGTGTCATTTCCAACCTACGTGACGGCTTCTCTTCTGCAGAACTCAAAAGATATTTTGAAAAACGCTGGGAACCAAACAACATGGGACCCCGTTGATTTCCGTTATACGGACACAAAACCACAGAGACATTTCTCAAAATATCTTCTTTTGTATTCCTAAAGAGAGTCACGCAGGCTTGAAACGACATGAGGGAGAAAATGTATGACGGAATGTTTATTTGGGGTGTACTGTCCCTTTCGGTTGACCTGGCAAAACCTTACCTGTAAGATGCGCGATCACAGTGCACATTAACTTTTACGCGATCGACATCTTATTGACATGTTATCGATCGAACGAACGATAAGTATGCGTTACATGAAAACTTTTGCGTTCACTTTTTAATACTCTGGGATGCCAGATGCAGTGGCGATTGGTAGGAAAACATTTTGACTTGATGTACCGTGAATAGGCCTTCGATTAGTTTTTTAAACCATTTGTTGAATTAGCAAGATCTAACGATTTTATACCCCAACCGGCACATCTCTGACCCTGTGCGCTAATGTCAACAAAAAGTCAGACTTAAACACCACTGTATATACTTCACAGACAGGAATATCTGACAGCGAAGAGGGGACAGGAGACAGTGATACCACGCAAAAGGGGTACGAGTACAGTACGGGGGAGGGAGTCGGGAATGCCACACCATAAGAGGCTCCGCTACATATCTGACCTTGAAACCAGTCCAAATACATGTCGTCGGGACTGTCATCCATCACCTCATACACGACTACAAGCGGCAGTCCATAGAAAAACAACAGAAATACAGTCAGCCCGTGTGCGAGGATGTGTGTGTAAGTGGCTACGTTTGGAATGGTGCGTCACCGTACTTATACTATTTGTGCGGGATTAATAATGTACAGAATTCTGCTATATTTGCCATTCACTTATTCTCTATACGTTTATTTTTTATTAAATTCACAAAAAATGGTGGTCAGTTTTTTTGGGACCTTTTTCATTTATTACAACTGTTGAATAACACAAATGAAACTATAGGAATCTTCTTAAATATTACAGCGGCACTTCACTCGGTTAAACCTACAGGATGCCTAAACGGGCGGCATAAAAATGTTCTGTAACAATTGTCTAATGTTGAAAAGTTTTAGCATTGAAGTTTGAGTATTGTTTTATAAAATACATTGCAATGAGCGGTATGCTGCCATTCCACTCCAAACATAGTCTCACACCTGTTTTGCCTTGGTGACGTTTTGTCTGCTTGCGTGTGTATCATGCCGTGAAGTGTAATGTCTGTAGTATGCGTGTCTCACCCTCTGGCGGCAGTCGGCGCGAGTGTGCAGAGGTGGCAGTAAGACGGAAGCCAGCGGGCAGTGTCTCTGCTGAGCCGGGCATCATGCTGATCCCGTGGACGTCCCGCGGAGGAAACTGCCTCCTCCACGACGGCCCTCTGAAGTCCTTTTCATCGCACTGCGGAAAGGATTCAGACCAAGGAGTATCACACGTTAGCTTTGCTGCGTGATACTTAAAGTGACACTTCACCCAAAAATGAAAATTCTGTCATCGTTAACTCACCTTCGAGTTGTTCCAAATGTGTATAAATGTCTTTGTTCTGATGAACACGGAGAAAGATATTTGGAAGAATGCTTATATAACCAAACATTTCTTGGACTCCGTTGACTACCGTATAGGAAAAATTACTTACATTTTTTTTTGTTCTGTTGAACACAAAAGAACATATATTGAGGAATGTAGGACAGCAAACAGTTCTGTGACATTGTAATTTTTTCTACTGCGGTAGTCAATTTAGGCCAAAAACTGTAAGGTTACAAGTATTCATCAGAAGAAGAAAAAAATTATAAAGATTTGGAACAAGATTTGGAACAACAAGAGCAATTCGTGACAGAATTATACATTTTTGGGCGACCATCCCTTTAAATTGCAAGTGAAATTTAAGAAACTGTTGCTTGACCTCATCTAACCGTCTCTCCGTTCCCAGTGCCAGCAGGTTGTTGTATTCTCTTTCAAGAATCTGTCTAGCCTGTTGAATAAAAGAGTTAGTAGCTTTGATAAACAGACGGTAACTGTGTCGTACAGTATGTTGCGTGTGCCGACCTGAGTGTTTTGGTTGGGGATTTGCAGCAGCAGGGCCAGGCTGCTGTAGTCAAAGTTGTCATCGAGCGCAACGAGCGCTCCGTGCACGCCGCTCTCTAGCAGGATGTTGGCGTAGTCGCGGAGACCGATGCTTTGAACCCAGCGAATCACGCGCTCGTTAGTCCACGCTAGCACGTCTAGAGAAAGGTGTAAGCAAATATGCATCAGAGGACATTTTATGCATATTATTCACAACAGTGAATAGATTTTTTTAAAACATTTCTAGGTGTGATATTACAGTAATTAATCACATTTAAAATAATGTCAATAACACTTCTTTATACTATAAAATCTGTACGCAGAACAGTACAGATACTTAACCGTGGTTAAAAAAGGAAACCTTAAGTATTTTGAGACTTTGTTGTAGTATACCACCACCTTACAATATACAGCATGGTTAAAAAAGATGTATTAAGCATATACTTGGAAAAATATGTTCATATAAACATGCGTGTGTGCCTGTGAACACACAGTGTGACTCTGAACAATCTTTGTGCAGTCAAGTAAACATCTCAAAAAGGTGACAAAATATAGACCGTTACGTTTGGATGCGTGCAGGCCTGACCCCCAGTTAACTTCTGGTTTGTGTTTGGCTAATGACTAATAATAAAACTATTTATAGTTTATTTAATTTATGTAAATACTGTCACGATTCTCAGACAGAGACGGCGTAGAGGAAAATTATAGACTTTATTTAAACAATAAACCCACGGGGGCGTAAAACATCAAGACGTCAATACAAACAGAACATTTCCCACGAGGGGGGCAAAAACAAGAAAGTCCTGATGACACATACTATCCAAAAAACACAAAATAATCCAAAACACGACCGGGAAAGACAGGAACACGTGATTAGACGGGGAACTACGAGACATGGATTCAATAACGAACCGGCACGGGACAGAGGGAGCTGGGGCAATATATAGTTGAACACTAAGGGGGGGATAATTACATGGGGAAGGTGACTGCAGGTGACGGGAATAAACCCTAAAGGGAAGATTCCCGGAAACGGGCCGGGGGCCAAAACACACGACAGGAGGACACGTGGTGCAATGTCATAACAAACTGGTGACGTGTCTCCTGGCAGAACCCAACAAAGGCACAAGACATGGTACTGTCACGACCCTGTCCAAAAAAAACAGAAAGCTCCAGACGAGAAGGACAGGATGAAGACAAATATTCATTTGTATTATTATTTTACTCTATAATAAGTGTATCAAATAAACGATTTGTTGAATTTTGCTGTGTGTTCGTTTCATTAAATAAACAATTTCTTTAATGGATCCTGTAGTTTTGACGCATTTAAAGAAACTGTACGGTACATTGACATCTAGCGGTTGAGCTTGGTATCGCAATCCTAGTTCAAAATATTGGAGAGACAAGTTTAGCCGTCTTAACGGTTCTTCCCGGCTTCTTTTGCTTGTTATCAGAAGTAATCTACAGGCACTCTATTGTTTGCGAACGTGTACCGGAATTTGAGTCGGGGTCGCAAAAGTGCGCATGCGCAGTAACGTTTGTTTGTGTTGTTGAGATGATGTAAAGTTACCTCTTATTTCATGCTGGCTAGTCTCTCTGCGTCTCTCCAGCTCTTTTCTGTCATAGTTGAGCTTCTTCAAACACATGATGCCGTACTGTAGACTGGTTCTGTCACAGGTAATAAAGCAGTAAATAAAGAGTTATGAAACCATTAATACAACTTGACGACACAAATCTAGTTACACACGGATGTCCTACTTAGAATTATGTCTATCGATGTTAGAATAGACCAGTTAACCAAAATCGAACCGTTTTGCTTTAAATTAAAGCTCCTCCCAATGTAAACAAAGTTTCATTACGTCCTTCGGCAAGCTAGAAACCAGCGTGATTTAGATCAGGGCTCCAGCCTGGTTACCTGTGAAAGCTGTCCACCATTTTTAAATGCACTCTGAGGTCCTTCTTGGTGAGGTGGTCCAGCATGCGTGCGTCCACCAAACACTCCATGAAGTAGCTGCGGTACTGAGGTAGACCTAGACTGGGCAGCCACTCGTTACCGATCCACTCGTGGTTCATGTCGCCGTACGCTAGTGTCTAAACGAAACAGAATTTAAACTGGAGTCTTTCTAAACTAACTAAATCACTCGAAGAGTAACCTCAATATATCACAATCTCTATTCTTGATGATCTGTCAGACTCTCTCACCTGTGACCAGCTTCCCTCTTCTAACTCGGACTTCTGAAGGGCGTAGAAAAACATTGCATCGATATTAGGGCTGCAAATTTATACACTACATACACATTCAAACGACAAATGCACGTACTCAAACACAGTTTCAGTTGTGCCAATTCCACAAAACTTTCCATTTAAAGCCACAATATGTACATTTGGACCGCTAGATGCTGCACTTTCGATACAACAACAAAAGGCGAAGCTAAATGACGTTATGTAGGAGAGTGGAATTATGGGACATGTCGTTTTCACCATCCAGAGGCGTATGGAGATCGCCCATCATGTTCACGGACGAGGTAATGAATTAATTTTATTTAATGTCATCGTAATGAATTAGCTTGCTACGGTGTAATGTTAGTGTAATGCTACGGTAGCCCGCCACTGATATTGGACTTTGTCAATTGATTTGGTAGCGTAATGCTACACAGTTTAACGTGTTTAAAACAGTCTAGAGTCGTCGTTTAAAAAGTAAATTACGTTTACGCTTTTTTGGGTTTCCTTTACTCGCCAAAGAGTAATCGTGATCCATGATAACAGAACAACAGATGCTGCGTCCCAGATGCTGTATAACTTCTGCATTTGCGTGTTGCCGTAGCTTCTACAACCGGAAACTGAAGGTAGTGCGGAGCACCGGATATTAAGTCACTTATATGCGTTTGAGTGCATAACTGCATGAAACATATCACACTGTGCAAGTGATTTTTTGATATTTCTCAACAAAATGATTCCATACTGTGGCTTTAAACATGCTACTATACTCATTTCGTTTAACGTTTCTTTAACATGCAAAAAATATTGCAATGCAACAGACATGCATGTATCCGTGCACACGCACACACACACTGCAACATCAACTTAACAAGCTAACGCACAAAAAAAATGCATGCGTATTCAGCATCTGTCCTATATACTGTATATACAATGGCATTACATTTATTATATACACTTATAATATTAGACACATGCACATTTCACACACAAGTCCTCAAATATTATCAGCAGATCCAATCTGTACTCCACAAAAACTTCACTACCGAGTCGGTTAACTACTCAACGCGTTAACAATAGCCGCTGTCGGTCAAAAAACATTAAATGTTGCTTTTTGGCTTTTTATGTCTTTATTGGACAGGAAAGTGTATTGCAGATAGTGGGAAATGGGATCAGCAAAGGACCTCGAGCTGGGAATCAAACTTAGGTCGCTGAAAACTATACGGTATGTCAGAGGACTGCCCGCAAAGTTATCGGCTCGGACTTAAACATTTTAGTGAGGATGACCGGCAATGACAGGTTCTTAAATTCTAAGACGATACTCTTCACACGCTACGCACAACTTTATCTGTCCGCTGTAAACACAGACCGAACCCAGACTGTCCTGCCGGGCACAATCGGTCGTCGCAATCAAATTACATTCATAAATGGCCTGACAGTCCCGTCCCCCGCTTTGCTTCCTCTCAAATTCAGTGCGGAAATGTGAAATAAGTCAGCAGATTCTGTCTGGGCCTAGTTATGAGCGATTGTTATGCCGATGAGAGGTAAGAGGTGAACAAAGAGAGAGCGAGCGAGCGGCGATTGCGATACAGCTTTGACATCAACATGAGCCTCGATATGCTTTCTTCTTCGACTGATCGCGATTTGATTTGGACACGAGAACGTTATTCAGCTGCGGTTGTGTCAAAGCTGTTACGGTGGAAATCGGGGCTTCTGTCGTTTCTATGACATCCATCTGAAGATCGTTACATCTGAAAGCAACAGCAAGATCTATGAGCTGAATATGTTTACGCTGTTAGTCTCTTCCCAGTTCAAAGAAGCAAATTCTATATAAAATAGTTGAATATAATATATCTATTCAAATGAGGTAATATTGACAGTCTTTATTACTAACGATAATCGTCATTGGTCTAGTGGTTCACCGAAAATGAAAATGTTCTCATATGTTCCCCAGCTTCATGCCGTTGAAGATGACTCTCTCTTGTTTTTTTTATAGAAATATCTGTCACATCATGCATTGAAATGTGTGTATATTAAGTGTATTGCATGTATATAAATTGTATATTTTATATGTACTGTATATATAAAGTGACAACGATTACTTTATTTACTATTTGTTTTTAGCTAAAGAAAGGAAGTCAAACATCTAGGATGGTATGATGGCGAGTAAACGATGAGAAAATTTGCATTTTGCGTTGAACGATTCAGTTAAACTATTGTATTATTATTATCACAAGAGTAGCCTTAAAGGAGTAGTTCACTTTCAAAATACATTTTCATGATAATTTACTCACCCCCATGTCATCCAAGATGTTTACGGTTTTTTTCTTTAGTGGAAAAGAAATGAAGGTTTTTGATGAAAACATTCCAGGATTTTTTTCAATATAGTGGACTTCACTGGACTCCAAACGGTTGAAGGTCAAAATTACAGTTTCAGTGCAGCTTCAAAGGGCTTTAAACCATACCAGACGATGAATAAAGGATGGTTATCTAATGAAACGATCGTTTTCTAAAAATAAATAAAAATGTATATAAGCTTTATAAACACAAATGCTCACCTTGCACTGTTCTGCGGTGCGCGTTAGGCTTTTGGTTAACGTTAACAAATAGCATGTGTAGACGATGTGGGCCAAAAATAAAAGTTGTACATTATGATGAACGACTAAACACAAATGAACACATCATGCACAGTGAGACGGGCAATGTATACAGGACTGTAAATCTCGAGTTGAATTTAAAGCGACGGTTCACCTTCAAAATCTAAATTCTGTCATTATTTACACAGAATCACAAAAGATGATATTTTAAAGAAAGTTGGAAACCGAACAGCACCGGTTAACAACGTTCTTCAAACTTTATTCTTGGGTGGTCTGCGGAAGACAGAAAGTCATCCGGGTTTTAACCAAAAAGAGGGTGAGTAAACGATGACAGAATTGGGTGAACTGTCACTTAAACGCTACAAGAGTTAAAGTGAGTAAAGAAGAGCAAACGAAAGAGGTCACGTAAAAGAGATACAGGAAAGGATGATGTGACTGACCGTTTTCGAGGGGGCGGCAAGGGTCTGCATTTCCTCGTGGGTTACCCACACGTTACCAGACGCCTACGTGGGCGGCCCCAGAGATGACAGCAAATCCAACAGGAAGGGCAAGCAGTGTTAAAGAAGAAGAGCGGCAGCACTGTAAGCCAATAGTGTTACAGCATCACAGTCAGATTATTAGCAAGACCCGCCCGCTGAGTCAAAGGCCTGAGACGACACAAGCAAACTGAAGACAAACTCATAGGTGGGGGGGATGCACTGCAGCATGCAATGAGCTGATGCGTCATGTAGTTAGTGCAATACAGACTGCAGAGGATATACAAATAACGTGTCATAAAAAACTTCAATCGAAAGTTGTCATTTCTAGGAATGTAGTTGTTGAGGTTTTGAAAGCTCGCCGTCTTCCATTGTGTGTAAAACAGTTCCCACCCTTTGAATTGATTTTGAAATATATTTTGGTTTCTCGTGTACATTTCCAATACACATATTAAAGAAAATGCGTGTTATTGAAAAATGCAGCGTGTGCGCGGGCATGTACTCACGGTTCTAGACGTAGGGGGAGCGGAGGGGCTGGTGAGAGAGACCATCTCCTGAATGGCCAGGCGTAGTTTGAGACGGTGCAGCGGGTTACTGATGCCGATCTCTCTCTGGATCTCGGTATCCGAAAGGGCCGACATAATAGCACCGCTTTTGACATTGGCACGACATGCTGCCACGTACCACGCTGGCATTCCCAGCCACAGCTAAGAAAGCAAATGCATATTATGTATAACACATACCGTAAATGTGAAAATATGTAAATATAAACATAAGAAGAACATAAAAGTCTACTGAAGTGCAATAAATTCCAAACTGTACCAGTAGGTGGTGCCATTGCATAATAGGTCAAAAGATGCCTTCGCTATATAACAGTAGATTGTGTGAAAATATGGACAGTTTTTAAACAGGTTTAAAGGACATTGGTAAGAGAAACAGATCGCTCGGCTTTAAACGTATGCCATTGGTGATGGTGTGTCGGGTTAGCTGAAACACTAACATAGAGAGCAATGTCATGAAAGTGCCACAGTGTTATCACTAGAAGCCATTCGACTGCAGCTAAACTACAGCAAAACCGATGTTCCGAGTCAATACGGCATTGACCTGTGCTGCCATTAAAGAGGCCTGGAGCAGTGTTGCCAGATCGGGCGGGTTCCCCCCAATTGGGCTTCTTTTCAACGGGTAAGACCGGACAAAATTGCATTGGGCGGGTGGACAAAATGTGAGCTGCTTATGAAATGAAAAACCCAAATATTTACCAAATATATGTTGCACGGTAGGGAGAGTAACTCAAATATCACAACGTGGAGTACACATATGGTGACAGATGACTCGAAGACTTTGATTTAATAAAAATGAATGTATTGATTGTCACTTTGAAGTGGTTTCTGGACATATTTGTCATATTTTCTAACTCTATTGCTATCCGATTGACCTGTTTTTCCTGGTTTATTTATATTTTTTTATCTTGTCATAGTTCGTTTTTAGATAAAATGGTCATTATCGTCGTTGATTGACATTGCAATACATTTCTATCACATTATTTTGCCAGTTAAAAATTGGGCCGGTTTTTGTTGGAGTGGGCGGGTTTTATTGAGTCTTTGGGCTGGAAATTGTCCACACAATCTGGCAACACTGGCCTGGAGTTAGTTTAACCAGACAATACAGTAAAACTCCCATTACGCAGGCAAAGAAGACGGAAACAATTCCCAGAACCCAACTCAGGGACTCGCACGTTTTCTGTGTCACTGTCTTAATGTGCAATAATCCAATCACCGTCTTTCGTGACACCTCATCGTCCAGGTCAAGATAGTATTCCCACATTTTTTCCAGCCTCAGCACCCTATCAACCGTATAGCAAAGTAACCCAAACCTATCTTTCATATCGCTGCTGTCTTTCCGAACCCTTGTATCTCTAGATTTTGTGATTTTTATTTTTGATATAAATCATTATTATCAGTCGCCATTTATGTTTGTCTCTAGGTTTTGTAAATATCAATAACCGATAAAAAGTACTTAAAAGTGCTTGGCGACTTTGCCAACAGAGTATTTAATAGTTTAAAAAGTACATGAGAATTTGAACATTCAAGGTCTCGGAAGGACGGTGACGATATATATTGGGATATCTTAGTCCAGCTATACCTCACCACCACAGTAGCAGAGATATGTGGGCGGGATCCACAGAAAGCACAATTCATGTTATATACAAGTCTGCCAAAATTGGAGACAACGAATATAACAACGACTTAAAATGCAAGTAAAAACCTCAACTATCCGGTATCGTTTGTAACTGAATGCTAAGCAGTTAGCAGTTATCCTACTATAAGCTAGCACCTGTTTACCAAAATCTATTTTTCAAAGAACCAGACAGGATCGCTAGTCACAAATCACATTTATCTTATTTGTAAACTTTATAACTGTGAGTTTATGACTGTGAAATTAGTTTTGCTGCCAGCCAGTGCCGCCCACCTCTAACCACGAGACAACCGTAGGGCCGTCCCACTGAGCAAAGGGTAATCCTTTCCTCCTGGCTTCTTCCAACAACTCGTGCCTAGAGAGAGAGGGAGAGAGAAAGAAAGAGAAAGGGCGAGACGGAGAGAGATGAGTAGAAAAACAGAATCAGCCCACCTGAGAGATAATCATCAACTTAACAAAAATAGAGAGAGAGAAAACATACACGGATAGAAAGATAGATGTGTTATCTGTCTCTGCCAGGTTTCCTGCCCTTTAATGGTCACTATCTATTTGTGATCGGATCAACATTAAATGCGAAAGTATGCAAAGTTTCTTATTTCACATTCGGTGCTTGCTAATCGCAACATAACTTTACATTTCTTTTCATGTAATTTCTGTAAATAAGCAATAGCAAAAGCAATAAGCTGCTGTGCATTCGTGTCCCTCTGAAATTTTATTCATGGTCTCTCTCAAAGCAGAGTCTGTGTTTCTGGTTAAGAATCAAAGGATAAAACTATGGGTGAATAAAATCCTGCTGGGACGTAAACTAACCGAAACTTCCTGTGTCTCAGATAAAGGCACGGTGACATTTTCTTGCTGTGACCTGATCCTCGCTTATAAAGTCGAGGTTGTGTTCAGAACTTCACGAAACTCGAACGCTGCGACTTATCGAGAGAGAGCAGAAACACGTTTTCTTTTGAGTCTCCCCTCCTTGTTTTTCCTGATAAATATTTGCGCTTTCAGACGAGGCTGTTATCATAAACTCTTTTCAGACCAGGGTTGCCAGGTCCAAGGTTTTCCTGCGGAAGTGGGTTACTTTGTAAACTTTATAAACGGTTGTTTTAATTAAGTGGGTTAAATGTGGATAGATTTTGTTTACGAGTGGGTCAGTTTATTATTATTACTATATCGTGACTCAATAAATTGTGTGAAATCAATCATTAACACAAATATTGGGTAAGTAATAATAGCAATGCCATTTTGATGGATTTGTACCACAGATCTGGCAACCCTGCTTCAGAATCTCACGTGCACCTCGACGTTCTCCATTGGGAAATTTGTGTAGCTTCTCCCAAGGTCGCCTCTTTTCATTTCGTAACTTAGCCTGTCCTATTTCCTAATAACGGAATAAGAAGAAAGACACCCGTCTCCAAGGATCCATTAACCGACCCTGACATTTAGAGTCACAAAATGGGTATAACTTCATACTACTATTTATTTGGTGAAACCGTCTTTAAAGGGCAGCTCTACAGGACAAGTAACGGTGAGTATTGTATGATAGATGGATACTGCAATAGCAGTTGGATGTTCCTCCTCTAGTGAGCAGGTTCACAATCCAACCGCATGTTTTGGGCGTACAGTAAGGAGACTCGAATGACGCGTAGGGTTTTGAAGACATTTAACAGATGCTGTAGCGAGTGATTATGTAGTTTTGACTCACACAATTGTTGAGCAGTGATATCTATAATCCACCAAAATGGTGCCGGTACCGGTGCTGGAGCCCATATTAAGACAGGGGATCGATCAACTTGAACATACCTTTCTACTTAACCTGCCCACAATCCATCCTAATGCGTCTTGCTTGTAGGTTTCAGACATATTTTAGTTCAATTGACTATTTTTAATTCGCTCGTTCGTATGACTGAAGCCACTTTCCCCGGTATCTTAATCTTGTTGATTTGTATTGAGAGCTTTCAAAATGTACAATTATTAACATCTTAAACAATTCCAGGTCAGTATTCGGTTGATATTCGGTGCCACAATATTCACAAACTCTCTTTGGCTTTCAGAAGTCTTTTTAACATTATCCATTGACCAAAAAAACTAAATAAAAATGAAAAAATAATTTGAACGATAGCTATTTTTTTTTTATTTTTTTTATAATAATAATAGATATTATAATAGATTTTTTTACCACGATAATCAACAAGTGAAAATCTTACTTTGCGACAGTATTGTTGTCCAAGTTGTCTATTAATATTCATATTTGTTATATTGGAATGGGTGTGACTGTAGTTTTCTGCTAACTCCATTCATGTTTTCTATACAGTCTATCCATGTTAATACACGTACCAGTCTGTTATTATGAAATTTACTCATTTGGTTGGCCTTCCTATTCAATAACACACAAAAGTTGTGGAAGGGGGTCGGACTGGGCTTGCAACACCAGCGTCGGCACCACATCGGTGCAAAAACCTCTTTTGAAGGTTAATTTCTGTCTGCTAAAATGGCAGTAAGGCCTACATGGTGGTGGTGATGTTGTCGTTGTATCTCTCCTTATGTTTACATGTCCCGTTAGATATGTTCAGGTTGACTGTAATGCGTATGAGGGACATCCTCTGAACATACCGTAGCTGAGCAGGGAGAGAAACAGTTATGATAGAAAATGAAACGAAAGAGATATAGAGCGGGGGAGTAACCAATGAGCTGACAGTCCATAACCAGAGACCACACCTGGTTATTGAAAACGGCACACGATGCACTCACGCACAAACGCGCACACACACACACGTGTACACAGGAGAAAGGCCTCTGTATGGCAGATCGAGAACAGGTTGTTAGAAAGGCACACGTTCTCTCTCCAGGCAGAGATGCATCCTATATAGAACTGCAGAGGGGGAGAAGTACATTTACACTGAAATGAAAAAAAAAGAAAGCGGACGTGGGGGTCTGTAGATGTACAAAAAAGAAATATGTCTAAACCCCCTGAAGATATACACAGACACTTGAGGAACATGACGACAGACATGGACAGAGCGTTGACAGTGAAAAATGCAGCAAATCTCGGCAACAAAAACCAAACTTACCCGCTGATACAGTCAGATGAGGAGAACGAGAGAAAGACAAAAGAAAAGAGAAAGCGATGGAAGACAAAATTAAATGTCTGTTATTGAGCATACTGTATGTAGACTTTAGAAAACATCTCGGCTCTGTTACGTGCACTGCTATCGAGGAATTGTTCTCGTATTTTTTGGATGTACCTTTATCGGTAACAATTGAACAGATCTTGTTTTTGAAAGTTTTTATCATACAGCATGCAGAAAGAGTGACTATGCGATGGAAGCGGCAGGGAGCTGTTTGTCTCGCGTGACGCCACGATGGATGAAACCGACACAAGTCAAATTACAAGAAACGGTCACATTCAACCATTAGCACCGAGGCAAAGAAATGGGATTTCAGCAAGCACTTTATCGACATGCTTCAAAGGCATCGACACATCCAAGTATGCAACAAACTCCCAATCCTGTTACAAAAGGCACAGCACGTTCTTATGTTAATACACAGTAAACAAACGACAATCACGCAAGTTTAGAAACAAATGAACAACACACTACGTCAGTGGTCACCAACCCTGCTCCTGGAGATCGACCGTCCTGAAGATTTGAGCTCTAACCCCAATCAAACACACCTGAACTATCTAATCAAGGTGTTCAGGTTTGCTTGATAATTAAAGACAGGTGTGCTGAAGCAGGGTTGGAGCTGCAGTCTACAGGACAGTCGATCTCCAGGAGCAGGGTTGGTGACCACTGCACTACGTGATATGGAAAATAGGTTGTTTAATACTGCTGAGATATACATAAAATATATCGATAAAATATATCTAGGTGAAGAGTGTAGTTTCTTATGAATTGCAAAAATAATTATTGTTAACAAAGAGATTCCCAAACATTTCCCAGTGTACCACTGGTCAGACCAAATTCACAGTCCCGTCCCAAACTCATGCCGTTCGTGACCCTGTATGTAAAAACCAGGCCATAAAAATTCTGTACATAGGAAATGTGCCTTTAATCATGTCGATTATAGATTATACGATAGATTTTTAGAGGGAGTCCTCAAATTTGAATGAATTGCATTGTCAGAAAAAGATAAAAGCTGAATGGGACGGTACACTTTAGAAAGGTCCTAATACGTACCTTTGCGGTACTAATAAGCACAGGCTCGAAAGTGTACATTTTAAGAGAGTAGCATCCCATTGACAGCTTTTGTACTTTTTTTTGGACAGTGTGAAATAAATGAGTCTATTGACGCTGTTTTATTTTGCACAAAAAAACAAGAAATAAGTTGTCTTCCTCAACATTGTTTTCAATCTTTCACAGCCAATAGAAAAAACATCAAGGATATATTTTTACAGAATGTTCTTAACATTATGTATGACGATTTTATGAAGAAAGCAGTCAATTATTATTGCTGTGTTTTTACAGACGTTCACATATTCATTACTTTTGGCTGGTCGGGATGCTCAAACACAAAGCCACAGTTTTTACGTTTTAAGAAACTGTCCTTCGGCATATTTCCAGCTGTTTCGGCACATTAAGCTTATATTTTAAGTTTCAATAATGAAAAAATTACACTCTTCACTTTAAAAGATTTATGGCACCAGGAGGACCTAAACATATTCTTATATTAAAGCCCAAAACACACTCTAAACAAGCACAATAATACACTGCGATATAAAAGTTTACGGCTTTACTGTCATGGCAGCACACCTATTTATAAAAGACTTAGTAGGTTATAAACATTGATACAGGTCATTGATACCTATCTGAATAGTAACATTTCTGGTTTAATGGCACAGGTGTTTGAAGATTACTCTAATGTTGTGTTCAGACCAAACGCGAATGGAGCGAATGAATCGCGCTATTCGCGTGTAGTTGGACGCTTGAACATTTTGAGTTTACTCGCTTCATTCGCGCGTCAGATTCGCTTCATTCGCGCGTGACATTCGCTTCATTCGCGCGTAACATTCGCTTCATTCGCGTCATGAGAGGGGCTTCTGGCAGGCGGCTCCAGTCTCATTTCGAAATGGCGGACATGTTTTTTGTTGAGAGGGTAGCTGCGCTTTATGTGCTATGGAAGGCTGAAAAACGGCGTAAACTCGTATATATATATATATATAGCTCAAATTGAGTAAAGAGCATTTTTACCATTTACCAGATTATCCGACCTCCTCACTCACTTTCTTTCAAACAAGATCCTTATTATTCCTGTTCCAATAAAAGTAAGAAAAAGATCATACAGCTCTGGTTGTCCACAAACAGCAACGATCAATTTGTCCTCCATTTTGTCCTCCAGTTTCGGATTTCTGCCTACGTCGTCTAATCACCTCACTACTAGAGCAAGCTCCTGATTGGTTAACGCGGCGCGAATTTTCGCCAAAGTTCAGATTTTTCAACTTGCGCGAATCACGCGAACGCTCAATTCGCGCGATTCGCGTCATTCGCGCGATTCGCGCCGCCTCCGCCTCATTCGCGCGATTCGCGCCGCCTCATTCGCGCGCGCTCATTCGCGCATTTCGCGCGATTCGCGCCGCCTCATTCGCGCGATTCGCGCCGCCTCATTCGCGCGATTCGCGCCTCAAGTAGGTCTATCGCGTCTTTGCATTGACTTAACATGTAAATCACTCGCGCTTAACGCGCCATTCACGTTTGGTCTGAACACAACATAAGGATTAATGAGGTTTATAATGCGAGGTACAGTATTGGCCTAGAGTTCACATCTGCGCTTTTGTGCTTGCATAGAGTGTGTTTCTGGCCTTAGGCAGTACAGTGCAGACACATTTGTTCCATATTATCGGTTTATGAAAGACATATGTGAGACATAACAGTATCAAAACATGTCTACATGTGTTGTTGATAGCTGAAGAAAGCTGTTGTGTCTAAACAGTCGTATCCATTGTGCGGAACATCAAACAAAAATTTGCAAGCGGGTGGTTTTAAACGGAAAAAGTACTCACTTCTTTTTAAGACGGCGGTCTTTCTCCGCCTGTGTTCCTAGCTTTCCCACTGCGATATCCTGACCCATAAGCTCAGGATCGGACATGTTCCCTAATGATGGAAAAAATAGTTTTTAATTCATTGTTATTTTTATCCAGTGTCATGCTGTCGGTTAGCGCAGAAAATTATTTGAGCTTTTCCTATCCTTTGTAAAAACAAACATTGTATATTTGGCAGTGGACTTACGATAAAAGTCTATGGTACATGGTTTGGTTTTTTAAAACGGGTTTTAAATGTGTAGTTCTTAAATTAGTTTTATATACATTATGCTGCGAGTGGAATGTCAAAGTGTTTTTTTGGGGGGTATTATATTTTATATGTTACGCTCTTTTCTCAAATGCCTTGTCATGTCAAATTTCGTGTGAAATAAGTCGTGTTTCTATGGAGATTAGCATATTATACCTTGTCCTGGCCCCATAAATTCTTTTCCCAGTTGTCCCAGTCTGGCTTTCTCTCTTGCCGAACAGTCGACCGATGGAGGACTTGATTCCTTTCTTCTTTGGCTGCTTGTGAAGGGAGTCTTGACTGCTGGCTACACTGCTCAGAGCCTCTGACTCTAATGCAGTTGTCAGGCTGGGGACATGCAAAAATAAACTAACATGAGCGGAAGTGCCAGTAGAAAGCAGCTGGGTTGTGCTTGTACGGCACGTTTCCGATTCCTGCTGGGGAAACGCGTTTGGCTCTCACCGTGCGTCGTTGTGAGAGGAAGCAGGTAGCGTGTGTGTCATGCGGACTTGGCGAGGCGTGGAGGGTGGAGAGGTCTCGCATTTGATGGTGGCCTTGTCCTCGTGACCGTCCTCGTCCACTGCTGCGATCTGCGAGGGGACAGAAAACAACACTGTCCTTTAGGGATGAGCGACATTCGGAATTCAACCGAGATACGATTCCATTGTAATTTCTTTTATCAGAATTGGGGTTGGATATAAGTAGCAAATGAAATGCAGACCAAGGGCTTTGCATTTGGATGTGAGGTGGTAAAATGAATGGAATTTAATTATTTTCATTTTTTTAATCGTGACACTTCCACATTTACGCTCCAAAATTGCCTTATTTTACAAAAAGTCTAAAATAATGATGTCTTTGACATATTG
Source organism: Triplophysa siluroides (assembly GCA_006030095.1). Lineage (NCBI taxonomy): Eukaryota > Metazoa > Chordata > Actinopteri > Cypriniformes > Nemacheilidae > Triplophysa > Triplophysa siluroides. The sequence continues at coordinate 2,053,161 of VCII01000691.1, forward strand.
ATTTTTCAATCTGAATATTGATATTTTAATGCCGTTTCAAATTTTTTTAATTGGCATTCAGTAAATTCACATTTACTTCTTGGAGTGTTGAAAAAACAAAACCGATCAAGTTCTTAGACTGGTGCTTAGACTAGGTGCTGCCCATAAAAACAATCACAGAAAACACAATGATAGCAGATGTTAAGTACCTTCCTCCTGTGTTTCCTTAGGTCGCTGGGCTGTGGAATGGAAAACAATAAACGTTAGCATTTTGGCGCCTGTTAATGGACTTATTGGTGATGAGATACCGTAGTGCGAAAAGTAATCCAGCTTTGGATAAATTACATGATTACTCTTTATTCAAATATTTTATACAGTAAGGATGCATAAAAACATTTGTATGCACGTTGCATTGATGTGTTTGAGGAAGCTTTACAATTTTTTTTATAAAAGACATGGGCTGTGACAAAATCTACACAATTTTACCACAAGAGAGGATCGACAAATATTCATAAAAAATAAAGCTTTAGTCAATGTACACTATATTTCCTATGAGTTTTGCGTGTATTTAAATATAACTGCAGGCTGTAGTTTGCCTTTTTGTCAAACAAATACCTTCAAAGTTTGGTGCGTTGTCTATTTGTACCACCCACCTCATATTTGCTTATTACATGATCGAACCCAAGAGGGTATTAAAAACAAACGTTGTACAAATATGTGTACCAGTGTCATGACGCCCATTCGCTCCATGTCGCGGGCGGGGCTTCGGGGCGTGAGTTTAGGGGTGGAGTGTCCGCTTGGAGGGGAGGAGGAGGCGAGAGATGAGGCGGTGGCTGAGGCAGTGATGGAGGCTCCAGGATAGTGCATCCGCGCCAAATTCAGCCCCTCCAGGCTGACGCTGGCCACACGGTTCTCGATTTCCTCGGCCCTCAGTTCTGTCGACTCTTTCTCCTCCTGGATCAGCCTGGAGATCAGAGGCAGTTTAGCCCACACTAGGACCATTACAGATTTATCGACAATAAACTCACGGTATTCTGGGCTTTAGCAATATTGGAGTGCGTAGCCTGCTGTGTTAAAACGCTTTAGCTAAAACAACAAACATCTTATTATAACTTGGTATAAGGGATCATGTCAAATAGAGTGCACGCAGTGAAGATGCCAAAGCAGTCACAAGGTCATGGTATTGTCACAGGTTTATTGCGAATTTAAAGCTTAAGTTTGCGAAGATGTCATTATTCTCAGGTTTATAATTGCTGTACAGATGTCAATCTCCTCCAGCTGTGTATCTTAAGAGATAAATGGCACGGCCCCGATGACTTGATTATTGAGTTTCGAGGGGAAAACTCGCCAACAGCAAATGCCATCCGTGGAGACCAAAGCTCTCAGGTGGCTCGGAGAATCTACATAAAGCCTTTGTGACATTGTGTTATGGCTTTGGGCATGTTTTAAAGATAACCTTGCTGTAGTGCGTCTACGTTAAAAAGAGATTAAGGAAGCAACGTGTAAAAATATTGGTTCGATCTTTCGTCACACATTACTCTCTCCTGAGAACTGTTAGGCCTATAGGAGTTGCCTTTGCAAAGAATGCTCTTTCGAAATGTTGCTTTTTGTACATGTTAAGCATGTTATTGGCTTTAAATTCAACAAAACACTCTTTTTTGTGTTAAATATATATATATCAATCTAATGAATGGTCAAATTCCTAATTGTTGCAAAACTGTAATTCATGTCATAAATTAAAGGACCAGCGTGTAAAATTAAGGAAGATCTATTGATAGAAATGCAATATAATATACATAACTATGTCTTCGGAGATGTATAAAGACCTTACATAATGAAGCGTTATGTTTTTATTACCTTAGAATGAGCTATTTCTATCTATATACACCGAGGGTCCCCTTGCGTGGAATTCGCCATTTTGTTTCTACAGTAGCCCTAAACGGACAAACTGCTCTACAGAACGCGTTACGTAAATATGTCATCTCCTTTGGCAAAGAGGCGAAAACGTGACAACATCTTTGTCCTTGTGTCAGCCACATTAGTGCTTCTTTAGGGAGGGGTGGAGTGAGCCGTTGGTTGCATTTCGCAACATCACCCATAGATGCCGCTAAATTTCACTGATTGTAAACCAATCGAAATATTTCGAAACGTCACCATTTCAATTTCCAAGTTGAACGAACCTAAACTTTGGTTGACACGCTCAATCGTGTCGCCAATGGTCACAGTCGTTTATGGCTCCGGAAGTTACTGAGATATGAAAGAGATCGTGTCGCTTCGCTGCTGCCAGTTTAATAAACAGAGGTGGGTATTTTAAAATGCAAAAATGTTGGAACTTCACATTTAGCACTGAAAGTTTGCTCAGACACAGAGAAAGCTGAAAATATTGAGCTTTTAAGTTTTACTGTCTGAAGAGTGATGCAATGGGTAGCAAATAACAAGGATTAAATAAAAGTTTTAGATACCACTTATGAACCAAAAGCAGAAATGCTCCAAGTGAAACTATACGGTTTATACTCTTGCAGTGGATGTTTGTCAAGGGCCTGGATTACTGAACGTGATGTAAAGCAACCACCAATCGAGCAGCAAACAGATTAAAATGAACAACTTGCCAGGCATTTCATGTTTTTACAGTTAGTTGCAAGACATACGACAGTTGTACAGTTGTCTAAAGCCCAAACACCATCAAAATCTAGCTACGACAAGAAGGGGAGAAATACATAGTGTGACTTTTATATTTTAAAAGTATAAAATGTTTTTAATTTTTATTTAAATTTTCAACATAAATTTATTCAGAATTTAGCAAATTTCCAACTTCCATAAAAAAGTTTTTGTTATGACTCGAGTCAGAGTTATACATAAGCGCTTGACGACCTTTGTCCTATGAATTCATTTATGAGGTAACTGAACCTGCTTGTTGTTCGGTTACCATCCTAAAGGATTAGTTAACTTTGAAATAAGCCCCCATTGACTTCCCATATTAGGAATAACCAATACTATGGGAAGTCAAAGGGGGCTCATTTTGAAGTGAACCACTCCTCTAATTTAGGTGGCTGGTTCAAATCCCGGTCTGGCTAAATACAGTCTCCAAAATGTGAGATGAGATAAACAGATAAATAAAAAACTGTGCTCGGGAGCATTCAACAAAAAGTACTGCATAGAATAACCACCTCATTACTCTTATGCAACTGCTTGTTTTTATAACAATTGTTCAACTGAACTCCAGCCTCGAGTTCTCGGGTGTTAAATGAGCCTCCACCGTATGCACAGCATGAACAGCCTACAGGGGAAACCCTGAACTCTGGCTGATATTAAAATCTGCATACGCTGAGCCTGAAGGCACAATACTTTCTGAGCTTTTTGGGGCATCAAAAGCTCTTCTTACTCTATCCTAGAACGGCAAATGTTACGTCTGTGAAAGAGCCTCTTCTTTTAGAGAAGAACAGGTTCTGTCTCTTTAAAAAGTGCAAAAGTTTAGATGAATGTGGCACTCAAATGAGCTAAGGGATTATTCAGGGAGTAGCTGGTTTCTTTGTATTGCGGATGAAAAGAACCTCAGAGGTTACAGTCAAAATCATCTCAGAATTCAGTATACCTGAAGTCACACTGGATGAAAAGTGTCAACTAAAAAGTGTCTAGCAAATAAACACAAACTTCTTATAATCAATAGACAAGAGTAGACAGCAGAATCAGTTAATGTGAGTCAGACTCTGTAAGTGCTTGAAAAATGAAAATAAAAAACAGGAAAAATATTCAATGAGCTAGAAATGACTAACCAGATTAAAATGATCTACAACTCTGCAATGTTAACATTTTTCAATAAATATAAGATTAAGATTTACATTAAGATTAAAATAAAATGTTAAAAACTGTCAAATTCTATTGTGTCGGAACATTCTACGCCTAATTTGAATAAATAAACAACTGTCCAACATAATCCACAAGGTTCGGTTTTAGGCCCTTTGTTTTTGTGCGTGTAAGCTTCCTTTAGGTGGTATTATGATGAAACAACCTTGTATTGTTATGCTGGATAACGCACTATATTACATGTCCCCCATCCCAGATAAAATGTCACCATTTTCCTGGAAAAGGGATCGCATTACCAGCGTTAAAGACAAGCAATTCCTTCTGCTAAACTCTGATAAAACATCAGTCGTAACCATCAGGCTTTAGGAAATGTAGTGATATGAAAGCCACATCTCTGAAACTTTGACCACAGAGCAGATATTCAATACAGCGGGCTTTAAGCTGCGCCCGGTCCACAAAAAGATGCTGCGGTCACAGTAAATGGACTCACCGGATCTCTTTATTGATGGCATCTAACTGTTCCTGCAGCATCATTGCCAGAGTCTGAGCATCGGAATGACCGCCAGGAGACAGCAGATCCATTGAGCTGAAGAGGGTCTCCCGGTCATCGTCATCGATATCTGACATCTCTGTGTCACTCTCGAATGGGTGGCCGCCCAGAATGCCAAGCTGCTGAGAGCGCCATTCGTGCTCTCCCAGAGACTTAGCCTAGAGGAAGACAAATATAGATGGGAACGAAAAACAATCCGATTGTGGTTCCATTAATCAGTTCTGGTTTCTAACAGATTTCATTAACCGTGAGTACAATGAAAAATCGGTCTCGACTTCAATAAGACACTACTACTTTTGTCAAGATATTGTTTTTAATATGACAGAGCTGTTTGTATTGAGAAACAATAAATGAAAATAATTTAGTTCTAGTAATGGTGTTGAATGGTTTTGACCCTGACAACAAACTTTAAGGTAAAACGGCGCCTGGTTGAGTAAAGAGCTCTTGCCTTCTGTTCCTCCCTATGCAGTCCCATGCGTCCTCTCCGGGGCCTCCGTGTTACCTTGGTGGAGCGATAGTGGTCTGACTGCGTCTCGGCCAGAGATCCCAGAGAAAAACGAAGGTCTCCGGATGCGTCCAGATGAGACCTAGATTCAAGATCACACGATCACAATAAATCAATTTTGCATTGATAATAATCATAATATGACTCGACAGTCATATTTTCATTAAGCTTGTTGCAATGCATTCTGGGATTGCCTCTCCTTAAAACGAACCAAAGTATCTTAGAAGGCTTGATATTATTTTTATCATTTAAAACAGGCTTCACGTCAACAACATGCGTATGACCCCTAAAATGCTGTCTAGTTTGGTAGCTTGAAAGATTTTGTAAACAGATCCTTCTCGCAAAGTTCAAGGATTCCGTCCGTCTCACCGTGACAGTGTGGGCTCTGTAAGGGATCCAGCCCTCAACCGGTACTGATCCAAGTCAGATCTCAGTTTCTCCATCTCCTCTGAGAGATGAGACTAGAACCGCAAAGCACATTAAAGTTTCATTTTACTCAGCACGGATGGTAAAGCATCGCATTAAAATCCGTTCTGCTGAGCTATTGTGTTCGAAAAGCAAACCGCTGCAATTACCTTCTCTTGAATGGAGTCTTCCAACTGCTTCCTATAAATCTCAGAGTCTTGTATCAAAACATTCTGAAAAAGAAGAAATAAAATGTTAGGGGTCAACGTGACTGGAAACGGTTGACGTAACGGTTGGATGTCCGTGTACCTTCTCCTCGAGAGCGGCCATTCTTTCTTTCAGATGGAGCTGTAATCGCTCATTTGACTCGGTTAGAAGTCTGTCCACTGTGTCTGACAAACGCTTGTTGTGCTCTTCGTTCATCTTTTCTCGCTGTCGGGCCTAAACAAACATCAAGTACGATTTTTATGAATACGTCAAATCTCCTTTATAAGCATAAGTGTGTTTTCTTGAATTCTGGGAACCAATATTTTAACTTTTGGCAGTCTGATTATATGAATCACAAAAAGGTCAAAACTAGGCCTGTCAAAAGATTAATCGCGATTAATCGCATCCAGAATAAAAGTTTGTGTTTACATAATATATATCTGTGTGCTGTGCGTAATAATTTTGTATTTATTAACACATACACATTCATGCACATATTTAAGAAAAATTATTAAACATTTATATATAATTTCAATTGTTGGTAAATATAAATAAATAAATGTAAATATTTCCTAAATATGTATACATGTGTATGTGTTTGTATTTATAAAAACATAATTAATATGCACAGTACATAGACATATATTATGTAAACACAAACTTTTGTTCTGGATGCGATTAATCGCGATTAATCTTTTGACAGCCCTAGTAAAAACATTATATTTGTATCTCCTAGATAGCACAGGTACGTCTGTACAATATCTTCTAGAGATCTGGAAAACATCTGCTGTGTAAAAACATCCGATAAAGCCTAGTATACCATGTAGTATGCTTTTGTTTACTTACTACGAAAGTATGAGTAGTATACAGTACTATTTCGAACACAGCCATCATAATCTGTATTGATATAAAATGATATTGACCCTTAGAAGCTCTTGATTCTTCTCTTCCAGCTGTCCCTCTAAATGTCTCATACGCTCCTCGATACTGCCGTGCCTCTCTTCCGCCTGAACAACACACAAACACACATGTTTTATTTGATCATACAAGAAAAGGAAAAACCACATATAAGCACAAACTAGCGAGATCTTACGAGATACGTCCAATTACGAGACGCACCAAACACCACAGATATGGTTGAGCACACAAGTAAAGAGAAACAGTGTGTATTTCCTTAAGCTTTTGTTGTCTCCTGGGCTAAAGAAAAGAACTAAGTACGTCAGCAGTTTATTAAAGCGAAGAAAATCCCAGCTGAGCATAAGCATGCACCTGAAATAAAGAAGCAGAAATACCCGCAGCCAGAAAGATTCTAAGACGTCTAACAGAAAGAGTTTGGTGAATGAGACAGATCTGTTTTCAGGCCCACCTTTCTAAGACTGGAGTTCATGTCGTGGAGTTTAGTTTCCATATCGGACTACCGACCCGCACGATACAGAGAAATGCAGCACATTAATAATCAATATCGAATAAATCATTTCATGTCAGGTAATATTTCCAAAGCGGTCGAGTTATCAGGTGGTTATCTTGTACCTCTTTCCTAAAAAGACACTTCGGAGCGCAAACCACTTTGTCGCATACTGTTGTGGTTTAATGTAACCTTTAGCAGCTAGCCAATTATATTAATGTACATAAAAAACAACAATTATGTGTAATATTGGCCCAAAAATGATGCACCCTAAACAGTAAACCATCCAGATATCTTTGCCATACTACTTGCTACGTACTAAGATTTGGTATAATTATAGTGTGCGAGTAGAATGCAAACTGGATAAACCCAAGTGTGTCAGCATCGGCTGTGTAGAGAGAACTGGATTGGTATCTACAGTACCTTGGTGAGAGCCGCTATCCTCTGTGCCAGCTCGGCCTCAACTTCAGGCAGTGTTTCAGCTTTCCTCATGGTCTGCTGGAGCTTCTGTTCCGCCAGCTCCAGCCGCTCTTGTAACTGCCTGTTCTTCTCTTCCATCTGTGGGAGGACACAAACGGTCTCTGATCAGAGCAAGTTTTATCCTCATACGGCAGATGTCATGGGATGGTCCCGCTTCCAAGGCAACCGTTTAACTTTGAGCTATGCGTTTCAGCACTGGAAACTCTCAGAAGAGGTTTTAAAGAAATAAAGATTAACATAAACGAATAATTACGTTTTCATTTACTTCTGCAAGATAGGTGCCGTCAGGGTCGTCGCTAGACCCCTTTTACTGGGGCACGTGCCCCAGTATAAGATTTCTGAGCCCCGGTATAATTTCAAGTTTAAGTTTAAAAAATGACTTTGTTTGTCAGTGTAATCATTTACATTATTTTGGTTGATATTCGGTTTCTATCAGTTAAAATAAACCTACCATAAAAATGATAGACCCTTCATTTCTTTGTAAGCAGGCAAACTTACAAAATCAGTAGGGGATCGAATAATTATATTTAATTATATAATTATGTAAATGTAGCTTTTGTTCTCATTTTGTATTTGTTGTTGTATATTTGATTGTATATTATTTGTATTAAATTAAAAATACTCAACAGTTATTAATTCTTTGTGGAGGTCTACCGGCAGTTAAGTTTGGGCCATGTAATGTTTGGGTATGTTTTTCCCGCTGAAACCGTCTATTAGAAATGTAGTTACCCAACATAATAATTATGTCCATCTATTAAAAAATGTCCCTGTGCCATGTTCAGAATGTTTTTAATCAAATCCGTTTTATCAGAATCCCAAAAATCTGGTAAATTTTCTCATCACAGGAGATTAAATTCTCTTTCAGTCTGACCATGATATCACAAGAAGTGAATGTTCAATTATTGTATCAATAAACATGTTTACCAGCTAAAAATACATACGTGACCCTGGACAACATAACTTATGGGTCAATATTTTAGAAATTGAGATTTAGACATCGTCTGAAAGCTGAATTACTAAGCTTTCTATTGGTGTATTGGTTGTCAGGATAGGACAATATCTGAAAAAAATCTAAATATTGAGAAAATTGCCTTTTTGAAGTTGTGAATAAGAGGCAATGTAGCAGGCCATCCACTCACAAAAAGTTTTTATACATTTAAGGTAGGAAATTTACAAAATATCCTAATGGAACATGATCTTTACTTAATATCCAAATCATTTTTGGCATAAAAGAAAAATCGATCATTTTGACCCATACAGTGTATTTTTGGCTTCCCGTGCTACTTAAGGCTGGGTTTTGGGTCCAGGGTCACATATGATGATTCTGCAGTTTTAACTTGAAGTCTTCTGGATGTTTATTTGGTTACAACATTAGAAAGCCATTTTGGATTGAATAATATTGACTTGTCATTCTTCAGTCAGCACAGACATGGGCTAGATACGAGGTTCGGCAAAGAGCATACTTCCTTTTCAAACCGTACAAACTGTATGACTTTAGAAATTTCCAAATAGACAACTTGCCTTATAATATATTTTAGGGGGTGATAGTCATGGTGATGATGAACTGTTAGTGTACGACAAGAGCTGCAAACAACAGCTACAGTACAGTTGTGTCTCTTCTGTTCTAGGTAAAAAGGTAAACTATTTCTCTAATTTGACAAAACACTAAAAGGAAATGGAAAAGGAAATTGTAATACAAGCGATTTTGTGCATTCACAAGGGCCAAACATCACCTGTCTGAGGAACGCCTCCTTATTGGCCAGTTCGTTTTCCAGCTTGTCTGTGATGTCGTGCAGTGACGTGGACTCTCTCTGGGCACTGAGATAGCGCTTCTCAAGCGTCACGATCCGTTCTTCCATGTCTTCCTTTTGACACATAGCCTGTATACACAAACACACGCGGGTTAGGGGAACTCGGATACACAAAGCCTGCGGGTGTAATAGAAGCTGTCAATCAAAACTCCTGCCCTATATTTACACGCAGGCTTGAGGACAAATATCAATGTGAAGCAGACACACACAGATGGAAGAGACGCAGACAAACACACTTGCTGCTCTGGGCTGTCATGACCGCACTCTATCTTCAATCCAACAGACATTTCCTAGAAATCTACCATCTCACTACTGTTCAGTCAATGCCTTTATAGAGGACAACTCTTATGAAAACAATTTTCAAAAATCACCGTGACGTCATTGTCTGTAAACGTTTTCAATATTTCGTCACGTTAAACAGGGTTAGAAAGCATCTTCGTGTCTTTCCGCATCTCGTTTTTCAAGATCAAAGCCAGAATCTCAGTCAAAGCAGTGGCTTCACATTGACTCGGCGTGACACCCATCCATGCCGCACCTCTTTGATATCTCTCTGGAACCTGTTGTTCATGTCTTCGGTCTTGATGAGGTCTTTACGCGCCGTCTCCAGCTCCTGCTCCACCTCGGACACGCGGGAGGAGAGCGAGGACATGCGCTCCTTCATCTGCGCCAGCTCGTAGTTCTGTTTCTCCAGCAGCTCCTGCAGCTCCACAACCTGACTGGCCTCGTCCCCGGACTCCATCGACCCGTTAGACAACCGCTGCGGTACAAACGCACACACAACACTGCAGTTCTAGTCAATGCTGTGAGGGTGATCGATACATTTTTTTATTGTATATATTCTTAGACATTAACATGTATATTAATCATGGTCACATTCAATTAGCAAGACTAAATGTAAGTATATTTATGTTAATTCTGGATAAATACACATTTATATATATATATTGTATGTGAAGCCATCAACAATAACAATCGGTTACTTAAATTTGGGAATTTGAACGACTTCTGTTCTCTTTTCAAGGCCTAAATGTTTTATGCTCCTTCATTTATCCTCTCCTTTATTTATCGTCACTTTCATCGAGGTCTTTTTTACGGACTCCAGCATGCTCATGTCTGTTAAAATCTAGCTGCATTATTTTTGCGATGTGTGAAACAGAGTCTCAGCAGGTCTTTCCACTGCAGAGCCAAAAATAAAGATTTCTGTCACATTTTCACAGACACGCCTTATGCCGCGCTAAAATTAGACTTTATTTCCATTTAATTCATGGCGCAGACGGGGTGATAAAATGTATTCCGTCAGAGCTGTGAAGCCAGGAGGGATCTTAATGTCTTCATCAGAAGAGATTCGGTGATCTTAGATAGAAAAGAATAGGAACACGAAGAACAGCAATAAAAATATGTTCTAGAGAAGCTGCGAGGGCTGATAATGACTCACTCCCACTGGTTTCTGTCTATCTGTTCTTTTGTTTTTGTGCATTCGTATTTGCAAATCGTTTTTAGCAAGATTTTAGCTCAAAATTCACATGAACACCTGTACTCTAGGGAGTCGACCTGACCAATAAATAAGTATTATATGGCAGCGTATGAATAGTGTCACTACATTTACTATCCATTACAAGAGATTAAGTTGGCAAGTTGGCATATTTTGTCAGATTTCCAGCATCTACTGTATCTGTAACAAAACCACACTTTTCCTCTCACCGCTTTGAGGAAAATATTGCGACAACCTTTTAATGGCATAATAAATGGGATGCGGTAATGGAGTTTGACAGAATGAGTTTTTGTATTGACTGCACAGTGATTCATTTCTTTCCCTTCTAGACTAAAAACTGCCCGCTAAAAAAGCTTAAACCAGCTCAGGAATGTTTGATGGTCCCGTTTAGGCTGGTGTGACTTTCTTAAACTGGTCCCGTAGATTGATCAATGTGCCAAAACTCCACTTAAACCATCTTATACTGGTTAAAGTTGACTTTAGGTGTGTTATTGAAATATGACTGCTTAAAAACATTCCCCACACTTGAGCAGTTGCGTACTGTAGGTAGGTACCCACCTTGCCATGGACTTTCTGGGCATCTGTACCCTCCAGCAAGTCCTCAGCCCCCTCTCCTGATGCCACCTTCCTCTGAATGTGTGCATTCTGCTCTCTTAAGGCTACGATCTGTAAAAGAGAGAAAGAGAGTTACTGACAAATAATAACTGACAGTACCGACATCGAAACAAGCTGCGTTGTAATGTTTGATGTCGTCTTTATGTCCACACGCATAGCAAATAGAACTACAGTAGATGGTCGTTCTTCGATACCTTCAAGTCTATGGGATTCTTTTACCTTTTTTATCGTCCACCAGGTGAAAAACGTAATGAAAATCACGTCCTTTTATCAAGTCACATGACTTGAATTATCAATACTTATGCTAAGCGATCCTATCTACCTGTACAGGAGACATATGGCAGATATCATCATCCTGCCATACGTAGTTAATTACATGTAACAACAAACAAGTAAGGGATAATCCACGGCTAGCCGTGCATTAAAATCCTTAATGTACGGCTAGCCATGGATTATCCCACTTATACCATGGTCCTTTGCTAAATTAAAGCTGTTATTGATATTTACAGGGCAATTTTTGATCAGACAATGGAAAACGACAGCAATTATCATCACTTAATTTCAAACTGACTACCCATGCATTAAACGGTTTTAATGCACACCTTCCAGCCAAATAGAATCGAGTATTCAAACAGACCATGGTATGATACTATTTATACCTCACGTGTTTTATGGTATGATCTTGTCATTGCATTACTGTTCATTAAAGAGTTTCAGAGACAAAAAAGCTAAGGCTAGAAAAATATGTGCTGCAGTCTGAATCATTACTTCAAAATTGCTTTTTAAAGCTAGTCTTTCTGCTTATTACTTGCTAGCAACAAATATTCTGAATCTCATTCCCGCAAGAAACAAACACCAGCGGTAATTAATACTGAATTACAACAACTTGTTATTACCATTGTTATCCTGGACAAAAAGCCAAGTGTTATTGACCAAACTTTTCATGACGTAGCTGGGAGATTTGATTCTCGCACTAAACCTCAACGGGATACCCATATTGCTTTTACGAGCAGACTGGGGAAGGGTCATATGGCTCATTTTCTTGTGTAATGTTGATTGCTCGTGAATTAGCATGCATAAAAGGAAACAGCATTGTAAATCAAACAGAAACCGTTTAATAGTGTCTGTCAACAGATTTGAATTAAAAACATGTCGTAGCAAAGGAGACCAGGATCTATGACAAGATATGACCTGTAGGTGGCTAAATGCGTCACCTTGATGAGCATCAGAGCTCGATGTTCACAAGCAATGATGTGATTTAATGATTTTTTTACCCCAGACATTTATATTTATTTATAATATATTTATTTATGTTTCAACCATATAATAGTTTTTGATTTTATACACAGCCACAGAAGAAAATAAGAGACTATTTCAAAATTGTTTTTAGTATTTTATGGGTATGTGGTTAGGTGAAATGATTTTTGTTTTATTCTGTGAAGTACAGAACTAAACAGAACCACTAAATAGATCTCCAAAATTTCATATAAAAATAGTTTGTCTCTGCATTTGTTTTGCAGGAAATGAAACTGGAGAAACAGATCGAAATAACAAAAGATGCTCTGTGTTTTTGTATACTCACTTTTATACAATACAACATAATATTTCCATAAACCTTTCCATGGTTTTTTTTATTATTTTCGAACCTAACCGGTGTAATAATTACTTGACCAATGTCAAACTGCAGCGCACACAAATATAGCAGAAGAAGTAGCTGACCGTGGTCGCTGTCATATGTTCCCTTGTAAAACACCCCAGTATTCTTCTAGGAATGTCTAAAGAAGGTTATCTGACTGATGACCGCTGTCACATCAACACACACATTCTGCTCTCTCCAGTCTAAAGGGCATTGGGAGATTATCCCACACGCTCATGCTGAGATGCCTCGTCCACTGTGAGATTGAAGCAAGCAGAACTGACACACAGAAATAAGAGATCCGGTTCTTTTACTCGGCTCATCGCTTCTCACAACCGATTCCTTTAATAAGGCGACAATTAGGGGGTTTCGCGGAAAAGGACTGTCTGCCTCTTTTTTAGTCCTGAAGATCAAACCTTCTGACTCCACAAAGAGCCGAAATATTGAGTCAACATGCAATTGAAGGTAAATGAGAAGTGGAAGCCCGATGAAAGTGAGCGCGTCTGCTTTGATGTCGTTCATTTAGTCTCATCAAAGCGAGCACGTCTGCACCCGTAACGCTTTGTGTCAAACAGAAAACAACTACCTCACAAAAAACGTTTCATCTCTGTGATGCACCTGATTGGGGTATAAAAGCATTTTTCTCCCTTGAGAAACTGAGACGTTCAATCATATTGGTGCAATAATGAAGCACTATTTTCATAATAGCGAGAACGTATTTGATGGGTGCTAATGTCTGATAAGCTAGATTGTAGAAAGATTCAGCAGATATTCCTGTTTTTATAGAAAAATGTATATAGATAACATCTGGCTACCAGGACCAGAAGTATTACCCACAAATCCCTCCTAAGTGTTAACTCAGAAACAGGGGCGTTATAACACACGACAGGGGCGGTATAACACACGACAGGGGGGCTCTGCCACGCGCGCTCAAATCATTACACAGATTCTCGACGTTAAAGATCCTTCCAGTTCCACGTCTGAAGAAAAGTTTGAAGCCCTTTCAGCTAGAACTCCACCATCTGGACTGCCGGCGTTGGCAACTTATGAAATACGCAGTGTTCTGTTTCCTCTCTTGCATTTCACACTGCTCATATTAAGCGAAAACAACATGGAAAAATACACTTAACACATTTATCATGTGTGTTTAGCTTAGCAAGCACCGTTTTATTCGAGCAGGCTGTGTGATTATGATATCTAAGCTTACCTCCTGATTGGCTGCAGTTAACTCCTCCTCCAAGGCGGAGACCCTCTCCAATGACACCCGCAATCTCTCTCGCACCTGTAAGATAAAAACGCCTGCGTCATTCACTGCGCATCAGGGTCCAGGGTAAATCAGAACTGATGGAATCAAGAGAGAAACAAAACAATATGCTGAATTTGTTTTTATGCTGATTTATTACAGATGAAAACAACATTAAGTTGTTTCACCAGCTTCTCTAGTGACTTGTCTGATCACTGGAATCATTGTGGTGGGTTGGGCCCTTCATCACCGGATGTCCAATGGTCACCGTAGTAGCGGTGCCATAAATCATGAGGGTTTTTCTGCTGCCTCTTACCTAACGCCTTATAAATGACACTGTCTGTAGAAGGCCGCAGATTGGATTACAGCTGGATGAACCGCCACACAAGGGCTTAATCCATAAATAAAAGGCCACGGGATGAAGGAAAGGACATGCGGGACAGTGGGTCACAGATTACAATAAATAGAGGAAAATTATGTTTCGGTTACCGACATCGATTTATAGATCTAGGGCATGAATTAAACATCAGCCGATCGTTATTAAATGATGTACACTAGTATTTGAAATTGTGACATTGTAACATTCGCAGTGCATTGTGGGTAGGCGAAATCAACCGTGCTGCCGTTTTCACAGTTTACCTTCTCATCCAGTGCTTTGTGATGCTCGAACAGAGACTTCAGGGCTTTGAGGACCTCCACCTCGCTGGAGACCCCAGAAGGAGACTGAGCCTGACGTTTGACCACCGTCATGCGTAGAGAACGTTCGTGCCTTGACACCAAACACTCCAGATGCTCCAACAGCAGCTGTGAAACACAGATATATTTATCATCATCTTTTTCGTGCTAATCCTCTAAAACCATTACAAAACATTATAATAATCAGAAAAAATAAAGATGGTTTTGGGTTTATCTGGTTAACAGGCCTGGTTAACCTGGAGTTCGACTGGCTGCCAAAAACTACGGTTAAGTCTAAAAGCTTAGGCTAAGAATAAAACAACATTAAAATTGGCTAAACAAAAGATTAAGTACAAATGAATGTGAAACAAACACTCAAAATAAAAAAAACTACAATTAACACCGAAGTCAATTATTTCAGAAATAACACAGCAATGTAGATTCATGTTTTAAATGATGACAACAACTTTTACCTCTATGAATAAAATACCTGAATTCAAGAACTGTCTCACATTGTAACATATATGTTTCGTCACGAGACTAAAGCCTCAAGGATGGTTTTCATTTGAAATCCAATCGCATGTATTTAAAACCATTTTGTCTTTTCTCATTTTACAAGGCAGCGTTTCCAGCAGGGTGACAACATTAGACACAACAAAACCCATCACATTACCAGAAACAATAAAGCCGACAAAACTAATTGAAACCCCCTGGACTAGGCACAAAGGAGTTTATGTTAATGTGGTTACTCTCTGGCCTGGTACATGGCGAACAAAATCAATTCAGTCCCAAAGTCCCAAGGACACTGAGAGAGCGAGCGAGACAGACAGATAGAGGGAGAGAGAGAGAGAACTGTGTGAGCACAGTGAACATAGAAACGACAGAAAGCTGTGGATGGCATCTATATGTGTATGCTGTATACTGTTGTAAACCTACCCATGTTTATTGAATATACACCTTGTTGTTGTAGACTTTTAGTGTCCAGGTTACGACCTATTGAAAGTTGGATGAATGTTTGCATTAGGCCTGCAATAGTACATGTACAGTTCATGTATCTGCGGCCCGAGGGCTGTACCGGCAGCTGTACGGAGCTGCTCTAGAGACCAACAGAAGCGCTGACCTTTCTATTTTTTGCTCGGCTTCATGCTCTCTCATTCATAACCCTGCTTCTGTGTCAGCCTCTGTGTTTTCCAGCGCCAGCTCAGCATTAAAACAACCCTACAGCCGGATGACACAGGTTAGGTTACTTTTCTGTCTAACGTTCTGTGGGTTTTGGTGGATCGGGTTCGCAGCGGTGCCATCTGAAGACACAGCCATTCACCCATACATGAATCTCAAACAGAGGTCTCGGTCAATGATGGTCCTGTTTTTTTCTCCCCATCTATTCTGTTGTATAGGAATGTCATGCCAAATCTGACACTATCATCAGTGTATAAACAATATTTGAATCAATTGTAAGGTAACTGTAACTACACACTAAAATTCATACCACAAAGTATGCAAACACAATGCAAATTGGCTTTACAAGTCACTTGAGCTTAAATTATATTGAACTGACTGAAAAATCTAGTTGTATTTGCGTAGGCAATAAAATAAAATTATACAAAATATGATTTTATTTCATAAGTCAGTTAAATAAAAAGTTTTAATGACTTGCAAAACCCATTAAATGTAAAAAAAAATATTATTATCTAAACAAGATTATATCGTAAATTATTCAGCATCCATTTAAAGTGTATCTTTAAAAGCCACATCCATTACAAATTCTCTAACCAAATTCCTACCCCTCATGTTTTGAGTGTTATTCATTGGCCAAAAAATTATAATAATAATTAATCGCAAAAAAACATACGAATTGGACTGCTAGCAAAGTTATTTTTTCAAACGGTTACACAAATATCGTGATATCGTCACCGCGAATAAAATTTTGCCGTGATAACCGTGTAGTGAAAACCTGATTTTGTGACAGCTCTAGTTTTGCTACAGTCGCAGTTTAACCCCAATATTTATAGTAAAATCATGATAAAAACGGAAATGAATAAAACATGGTAACTGTACTATAATATATATTTTATACATTAAATAAAGAATGTACTTTCCCATTAAGATATTTTTAACATTTGATTAGTAAATTAGGATGCAGACGCCCCCTCAAAAAACAACTGACCTATGTGACCTTTTTCTTAATGAATAATACTGTAATGCAAGGGCCACAAAAGTATTGTAAAACATCTTGATTTTAAATCTTTAACTCCGCTGCACAAAAGCACCGCCCCATGAAAGAGTACAAATTCTTCTTGAAATACTGCTAGCGGAGTCTGTTTCAAATCTCACTTGACCCCTCATCTTCATTTCATTTTACTACTTCCCCTTATACCCCTTGATCTGGTTTTTAATACCCTTCGATATCCTCAATTCCATAATTGACCCTTCAGACGTTTGGCTGGAGCGACGTAATGCAAGTAATTAATTGAACTGCAGCTTGGCCTGAGTGCTGTTTAACATTAGCAGTGACTCACGCAGGCGCTGAGGGGTGCAGCGAAAGAAATCTAGGTGAAAATGAAGCGGAAGACGTGAGAATGGCTCTTTTCTTGTGAAATGGAAGTGAGAGCCAGCATGCCGGTTCTTGTCAGACGTTCTGGCAGCTTCTCTGCACTAGATGCTAGATGTAATTACTGAAAAAGAAAACTTTTTTAATGACATTGTGGATGTGTGGTCAACATCTCAAAATACTGGTGTCCATCTTTGACTGTTCATATTTGAATGCCATATTCATTCAGTGTGTCCAGTTCGTCCAAAAATGAAAGTTCTTTCGTGATTTATTTATCCGTGTGATTCCCAACTTCTATGACTTACTTTCTTCTGCAAAACACAAAAGAAGATATTTTGAAGAGCGTTGATAACCAAACAACATTGGCCTCCATTGACTGCCATTGTATGGAAGTCAACCGCTGAGACATTTCTCAAAATATTTTCTTTTCTGTTACACAGAAGTATGAGTCACATACAGGTTTGAACAAAATGAAGGTAAACAAATGATAATAAATATATTAACATTTTTGGGTTACCCAAGGGGAAATAGAAGGCCTCAATAATTAAACAGCTGGGGACGACGACTCGTCCACTATTGTGACTGAATGTGGTGTCTGGTTTGGTAAAAGCGCTTGGAAGGTCCTGACATCCATCGAATAATATGAATCACACACACAAGCCATTGGATGGACATCTGTTGGTTCGTTGGCTTGGTTGTGAACAAGAAGAACTCCGACAGATGAGAATGAGGAACACAATCTGTCCTTTGAAGTGTTTGGAAGACAAAGTGTATGAACTTACTCTTGTGTTGTTCCTCTCGGCCTTTAGCTCAGAAATCTCCTCCTCCTTCTCTAGCAGCTGTTCTCTGCAGGCGTTGAGCTCCTTTGTCAGGGCGGCAAACTCCTGCGAAACACCAAACGGCCATTTTAACATCAAACACGCTCAGTTTTTACTTAATATGACATTGGTGTTATGTACCTTGCTGTATGTGCTCAGAAGGCCTTTGGAGAAACCACACAAGATACACTTATGGATTCTGAATTTGAACAGAATGTGTGAACTCATATTATATATGACACAGTAAGCAAACAATTCATATAGCGTCCTCTGAGAGTTAGAAGCTGTTGATTCCAAAACCACGACCATGAGGAAAAGCCAAATCCCACTCAAGTAAATTGTACAGATCCAATGTACTAATGCAAATGCATTCAGTGCACTAAGAGGATTTTAGGAATGGCAGGAATGGTGCCGGGCATTGATTCAGGCATCTATACGCTCCATGACACAAATGGTGATGCAATTGGTTTTACGTGGCACATTTAGTCGAGTTGGCTACCACAACAACAGCCTTAGTTTAAAAATAAGTAGTGTGGATTGGGACAGGTATGGGTGAAAATGAATCACTTCAGATCGTATCTGAGCCAAATTATATCTGTATGCCAAGATTATTCACGTCGGGGAAAAAATTGTGTTAGCCTTCATGCTAATAACACCCGCCCTTCTTTTCCAGAGCTTTCAATTTAGAATATGCATACTGCACATGCAAGAATACAATGAACTCTTTTTGTGTGTCTCTCGATAAAGAGTCATTTAATGGCATTGACTGATGGTAAGAATCAGAGGTCTTATTTCTTTCGACAAGAGTTCAAAAAGTAATAGCGGACACCTCGATTAAAAAACATGAGCTTGGCGGATGATGACAATTCTGTCTCGCTATAACCAGACGGGAAGGATTGGGATCATGTAAAGGTAGCCTTCAAGGACAATAACTCACATTGGTATTGATCTAAGCCTGTTCTTGACTGCAAGGCTTCAATGATTATAGTTGGATAATTGAAAAGGACTCGGTCCAGCTGGGCATCAAAGAACCTTACAAAGGTCATGCGGTAGTTGGCGCGTTGTTTAGTTGTGAGTGCTTTATGGGCAACTATGATTAAACCGGGTCTACACAACGCGCAACATTACACAAACATTTTACTAATAGAGAATTCTTTGAAGTTTGCCGCATATCGCAACTGATGTAGAGAAGAACTCTAAATAACATGAAAAAGATAGATAGTCTCATTTTTCGTGATGTTGTGTGTTAAGAGTAACAACTGAAAAGTTAACTTGGTAAAACGAGACGGTCCTCACTGCAAAACACAAGATCCAGGGGGCGAAATTGGATCCAGATCCAACTCCTCCCACTTGATATACTTTGCCGCAATTTGGAGAGTTAAGTTGCAACCTGTTGTCACCAACGTTTGCTCTTATCAGTGTTATCATCGTTTAGTGTACGGCTGTAAGTCATGATCACAGTTATGTAATAAAATATGTAATAAAAATGCATTAATAATAAAGTTTGTCTCCAGCAAGTTTGTTTTTCCGTTAAAAGAACAACTTTAGTTACAACTCAATGCGGAAATGGTAGAGCAACAACACGAGTATGACGCAAAACAGCTGCTGAAATCTGTCGACCAATCAAGACGCAGTGGGAGGAGACTGGATCCAGTGTCGACCTATCACAAGGCAATAGCAGACTGGATCTGGATCCAACCTTGCCCACTGGATCTCGCGTTTCTGCAGTGAGGAGCTAATGGGTAAACTTGCTAAGCAGCTATAACACTACACTACAGCTCCTTCCTACTTCATTTCAATAAAATTTCAAATTAGGAACATATTCCAACCACAATGATATCATAAATTGTGCTCTTTTAGGTTAACGGAGTAGTTCACCTAAATACAAAAATGACATTTCAAGTCAAAGTGTCGCCATATTTGAATTATCAAGGCTGATTGGTTTGCTTTGATGGATGCCCAATGCATTCATAAAACAAAAAAAATGCTCATAATATTAATCAATTTTTTGGGGGAAATTCACCAGGGAATCAGAACAAATCCATCACGTGTGGAGTTTGCACAATAAAAACAATCATCTGTCTAAATGTCTTATTGCGTGATGCTGTTAATGGTCATGGGTGGCTAGAACCGAACCTCAGGATAATATGATAAGATTTACGCTTGATGGTTTGTCACGACAGTTGACTTGTCTGGGCAACAAGCTTGTCATAATTATCCTCCACACACAGTACTGAGAAGTCAAGAAGGATTCATTCAGCCTGCGGACTTCATCTCCAGAATATCCTCATTGTTATACCCTATACAGTCGGCCCTGAAGCCTGCTTCTGGCAGATGCCCATAATGACACGTTGAGGACACTGCTATCAAGTCACTAAGTTTGGCACACGCGTCACTGTGGATGAGTTAGCAAAGCGCTAATTAAAAAGTGTTGATTAGAAGGTGCTGGTGAAGAGGTGTTAGTCTAAAGGGAGAGACAGGCATAATTACAACATGTTCTACTCCGCTTTAAACAACGTTCAGAGAAAAAACTGGATAGACTTGTTAAATTTAAACCGCCCGGTGTTGACAAGTAGTATTTTTACACAGAGTTTCTAAAAATTCACTAAATAGGGTGCCTTTGTCTGTAAACAAACCAGCAACCGCCCGACTGTTGAATTCTCTCAACAACACATTAAAATGTATTCATGGTCTAATGTGGACTGATTCATGTCAAACAAACACCATTGGTTCTTATGTGTCATGTGACTGATTGCTGTTTTTTAAGGAACAGTTTTCTTCTTTAAGGAGCTTGACAGCCCTGACAAAGCGTGAAGATGTCAACCAGTCAGCTTGAAAGCCAAGTCGCACCTTATTCGCTGAAGAAGGATCTTATTAATTCCAAACGCCTTTTTTCAGCTGAATAAGAGACAACCCTGTGAGCAGCAGGACAGTTTTTTGGAGCAGGTCGTGAACCTTAAACGCGAAGCAAGTTTTCAAAGCTTCAGACAACCTTTAGATGCACTTGAGCAACGCTCATGTTTAAGTGGCGGCAAAAAAACATCCCCAGAATGCATCCCCAGTAACCAATGAAATAAAACTGTAGACGACGTGCACAACCAACACTAAGGAAGCTAGAAATTCCGACTACATGGAAGATATACAAGGCACAGATGCTTTAAACTCTATGCTGAGGATGTGTTTTGCGTGTGATGAATCTTTAATGGCTGCTCTAAAGCTTTATACAGACAGTGTCCCATGGTGTGCATGCGAGCACAAAGATGTACCATACGTTGAACAGCGTTCTCTGTGTTTGCACTCTTCAGACCTCTCAGTCTTTAAGATATATAGTAACAGGAGAATTGGTATAAAAGGTAAAGTTCTGTTGAGAAGTCAATTATTTAAACCAAGGCAAAGAATAAAGACGTCAAGCATAAAACCACTTCATACTGCAAGAACTGCTTTTAAAAATATTACTTTCAAAAACCTTCTGCACTGTACCACTGATGTCGAACAAAACAACATACTAAAAATATTCTGACGGTATAGCACGTGACAATAGAGCGCCACAAAATACAGTCATTTAAAAGAACATGAATAGACAACACATTCTTTTACAGTGTTATCCACACTGGCTGCTTGAAACAACCAACAAAGAACATTTCATCTCAGTCTGAAAAGTGTATTACCTATTAGAATCCGTCTAAGAGCTGCCTGAATCTTACCAGTTCTTGACTTAGTTAGGTTTTATTCATGATTACTTTTGTAATGTACAAATGGAAATAAACAAGATAAATGTTACCATATAATGTGCACTTTGTAATTACTAACTGAATATTTCGATGACAACATGTACTACTTCTTCTGTAAGTCTTCTAGAAGCAAATATTGCAAAAATGTAAGGAGAACATTAATCATTTTAATAAATATAAGTAAATAAATGTGGTTAAAAGTAAATAACCAGGTTGCTCAATTTATAAATCAATATCATACGTTTACTATTGAAATTAGGATAAGGGATTAATCTCTTATTAGGCCGTGTTCACACTTGACTTCTTTTTTGACAAGAAAAATTAGACGCTTTTTAGGGGGGGAAATGCTTGCAATGTTTTGGTTACAAATAGCAGCCGGCAATGTTCAAAGATAGCATTTGTGCACTAAGGCAGCTTAGAGAGACAGGCTTCATAGGCAGCATAACGGAAGTCTATTTGAATTATAAACAGAGAGCTGCTTTGCAATAACCAATCACATATTTAAAAACTCCGATACTAATTTCTAGCTAGAAATGCAATCAAAAGTAATTGAAAGTGAAAATTAAACGGCCACCATTTTTTTTTCAAGCTTGAGCCTTCTCGACCAATCCCTTTCCTTGCATGTTGTCATGGAAACGACAGATCTTTGTCATTGGTTAGCTGTGAAAAAGGTTTTTTTTTTTCAGAAAAGTTTACCTTTTTCCAACCTCAAAAGATACTCTGAGCTGCAGAAAAATAAGCTACTGCTGGTGTTTAAAAAAGCGCTCAGGACTTTTAAAACACGGTTGACACCATAGGATTATAATGTAAAACAGACGCTAGCAGCTTCAAAAAAAAGTAGTCAAGTGTGAACACTGCCTTACCCGTCACTATGATGCAAGGTGGTGTTACATGCTAATTAGCATGTTCGTGACGTCAACATGCTGGACTTGTATTGACTATCTGAATTTACTAAATTTTAATAAAACCTAATGCCCAATAAAGGTGTTGTTGTTTATATTAATTTATATATAAAATTTTTCTGTTGATCATGAATGTGCTGCTTCCGCTCACTGTACAGAGAAGATGCCGAGAGAGGGATTTTTCCACATTAAGTAGATTCTAAATCCTTTAGTTTAGTTTCAATTTATTTTACAAAGCACTATTTAAACAACAGAGCGTTGTAACAAAGTGCTGTACAACCATCAAGGACAAAATTAAATGAAAAAAAAAAAATTCCTATCCCAACATATCTATTAATGTGTCCGAGTAAAATCGTCATCATCTATGTTAAGGCTTTGCTTAGAAAACAATACATGATAAAATCTGCAAACTGGCGCAGACTTTCTGCAACAACCCTAGACTGAAAGTCTTGTAGTGTATTCCAGCCATTACTGGAAGCATATT
The DNA here is from genome assembly GCA_006030095.1 of Triplophysa siluroides. NCBI lineage: Eukaryota > Metazoa > Chordata > Actinopteri > Cypriniformes > Nemacheilidae > Triplophysa > Triplophysa siluroides. The sequence continues at coordinate 2,076,454 of VCII01000691.1, forward strand.
CATAAGCTAATAGGCTCTTGCACCCCACACGTTTCTGCATGATTTTCCTTTAAGACCGGGCAGCCCAAATACTTTAGAATGTACAGAGCAGAAGAAAGCTCTATTTTTTACTTTTTGTTACTTATCTATACAAACTACTATTTTTCTTTTTTTATTACTGAAAAATTATGGCAGCAACTGTATATACAGTATATTCTTTCTAACGGGATTATCTGCATTTAAGTTTGTTTTAATTACACAAGCAAAGGCACTATAAGAGGTCAACATTGAATTAATACCATGCAAAATTTTGCATCCATCGATTGAAGTCAATTTGTAACAGAGGCTTCCCCACAGACCTGACCCCCCAAAATGAATCCATCACTTTCTCAACAGGAGAGCATCTATTCAAGCCCCATAAATCCATCAGCAGCACACAGTCATGTTACACATCCACTCCAGAACTGTCCCCTGGCATGTGTGTCCCTCAGAACCGAGGGGTTTGTGTGTGTTGGGACACCACTGTGCTTGATTTACTCTGACCTTTGGTTGAAGTAGTTGGTAGAGGGGTTGTTGCTTGAATGTAGAGCATCCATAAATCCACAGAGGGAGTCATTACGACCCGGGGATTTAACGCTCCACACGGACCCTGCCGGCTAATTCTGTCCTCTGTGTGACAGGCGATAGAAAGTACAGGGATCGGGTACTGACAACACAGCAAGCTGCTATTTTGGTTTAGTTGGCATGACTGGTGATATTGCTTAAATGTTGGATTAGGGATTTTAACAAATCCTAAAACTACAGTACATGTTAAACTGGTACCACATTAAATCTTGTGCTATTCATATTTTATAATTCAACTGGCTGGTGATAAAATAGGTAGAATCAAGGAGGGACCTAATAACAAGCTATTTTGACTTGGTCCGTTAAAGGCAAAGTTCAGACAAAAATTGTATTCTGTCATTATTCACTCACCCTCATGTCATTCCAAACCTGTATGACTTACTCTAAATATTTTGAAGAAATTCATTTCAAATGAATGGACAAAAAACAATGCAAGTGAATGGGTGCCAGTTGAAGGTATAGTTCACCCAAATATTTCAAACCTGTATACATTTCTTTGTTCTGTTAAACACAAAGATATATATTTGGAAGAATGTGAGCAACTTTGAGTTCTGGGACATCATCCACTACCAGACTAGAAAGACATATTGTATATTGTTTGTTCTGTTGAACACAATAAGAGATGTTTTGAAGAATTAAAGAAAACAAACAGTTCTGAGGCACCTTTGACAACCATTTTAATATTTCCTACTATGGTAGTCAATGAAGTCCCAGATCTGAATAATGCTAACATTCATCTTTCTTTGTGTTCAACAGAACAAAGTAGTTTATACAGGTATGAAATTACATGAGGGTGAACTATCCCTTTAACAACATTCTTCAGATTATTTTATTTTATGTTCTGCAGAAGAAAGAAAGTCATACAGGTTTATAATGACAAACCTATATGATTTTTGGCTGAGCTGTCCCTTTAAGCAACCATGTAGTACCAAACAGAACCCCGTAGCAACCATCTAGCAACCACATGGCAACATCATTAAAACAGCTTGGACCATCCAAACCTCAATGCCCTAGGATTGTGGTAGCATGTTATATAATAAATGTAGTTATTGTGACGCAACTAGGGACCATCAAACATCAGTGGAGGAAAAAACAAAAAACAGCAGGTTACCTAGAACTATAAAGAATCTAATTGTCTTGTCTTGTCTTTCATGCATGTCATGCAAACCCAGCATGCACTAGCAGCATCCCACAGAGACAACACAGCTTGTTAACCTCAGTTCGCCAGCAAGGAACAAAAGAGAGACAGAGAGGAAAGGAGAGCATTGAAAAGTAACCACACTGTACTTTAGGTCCTTTTCCTGCAAAACAAAGGTCAGATATTTGAGTTTTGGAACATCTGCCACTTGTTTTCTTATTCATGAGTATTTGCTGCATTGGTTATGCAAGAAACCTATTCTCAGCATTGTAGGGCACTAGAGTTAAGGGCGACTGAGAACTCGGCTCCACCCATCTGTAATGACTGTCACACATTCTCAATTTAAAACCAATCTCGTCGAGCACTCAGGCAACACACGCAAATGTCATCCTATGCACGCCAGTAATGTCCAAGACCAATAGTTTAAAGATGCTTAGTTTAAAGAAAAATGCTTAACATTCTAAAATGCTATCAGCACATTAATAATATGGCGACATTGCTTAATTGAAATAAAATACGATTAATTGTGCAGCCCTGACATAAACACATTTCTTTAGCTGTACATTCTTTAAATCATTTTAATGAACCACTGTCCTGTGCCAAACACCCTTTCTTCCCTTCTTTTTGGTTTCGCGTGATAATGTGCTCTTCACTTCGCAACATGCTAACCTCAAACACTAATATATTATTATTATTGTTTGTTTTAGATGTAATGCAATGTGTATACACGATTAAAGGTTAAAAACGCTTTATTTTCCACATACTGTGCATGTTTGAATCTCCTCTTTGCCCTGCCTTTCTGAAATGCGCAGATTTTTTACAAAGCTCATCGCTCTGAAAAGCGAGGTGTGCCATGATTGGTCAGTTAACCAGTGCGTAGTGATTGGTCGAATACTGCAAGCGTGTGACGGAAATGTAACGTCTCATATTTGGAACAGCAGGTTCCCAAGCAATTGCACTGACAGGTACGCCCACCTTACTTGCGTATACATTTGGGCGGTCTTAGTCAAATCATACCAAGAACTGACATAGACTTGTGGGGGTGTGGTTACACGAGGCGTTTCAGGCAGGTCTGGGTGAGCATTCGCCATTAGATAGAATGCATCTTTTGTTCTCACACTTTAATTTTGGGAATTTTTTTCTAATACATGTATGGGCAACTTATAACACAACAAAGACACAGAACCACACGCGTCCGTGCCATATGACCCCTTTAAATGGCAGCTGCTTGTGTAGACAGTAGGCAGTAAGGAGGCTCAGTATAGTAGGTTCTTAGTGTATGACCTCTGCACATAAATATCTGCAATAAAAGTCAGTCTGCCTTTGAGAGTGGACAAAAGCAGAAAACAATAACTGTCAGATCAGATAACACCGGCCCTGCGTACGTCTCTGTAAACACCCGATAAAACCACAGGGCGAATATCAGCTTAAGTACCCATAAATCACAGCTACAAGCAGGCGTAAAAGCTGTCGTGATTGGTTTGAGAATCTTATGCGAAGGGCCTTTTCAAACTCTGTTCACGTCCAGTGAGGAACCCTTAAGGAGATCATTGAAAGAGAAGTTAATCAGACTCTAAAGCCTGATAGGAGACTCAATATAGTTTGGCAGATAAACCAGACACAGACAGATTTCCATGCTTAACCCCTCTCAGCCTTGGAATGAGCAAATTTATACTGTAGCCAGTCATACGAAGTGGTAGATGGGATTTATTTCTATGAATTTTACATAAAAATATAAGACTATAAATGTATTAAAGGGATAGGCACTCAGGGGAAACTTTATCTGTTAAGTATCCTAACCAGCCAAACAGAACAACCCATGTTGTTCCGAGACAGGACTTGACAGCAATTGTCCCCATTTGGTTTTAACTGTATGGAAAACAGCATCATGACAATTTGACATAAAATCAAATTGTGTCATACGACGAAAGTCAAATAGAATCAAAACATAGAAGGCAAGTCATTTACAATACAGCAACTTGGGGATGGATGCGTAAAAAATGAGCATCTCTTTTAGCTTTCCAGTCTTTAGCTTTGTCATACCACCGTTAGAACAAATTTGGCATGCTTAAAGTGAAGTCTGACCGGCATGAGACTACCATCCCTAAGTTTTATCCACTACACCGTACTATCCTCAACATAAATGTGGACAATGCTGAAAACTTTGGGACTTAAACCTAAAATCTTAACTTTAATTTAAACCTAAAAGGTTTTTCCAACCTAAAAAACCTCAAATCACTCCAGATTTCTACATTTAGCTAAACCACAACACAATAATCATCACTTCAACATCCAGCAAGTCTTAGAACTTCAACCTATAATATCCTACATTTAAAACTATTCAGAAATGTTCCACTCGAAATCCAACTTTCTTTTAAAAGGCAATTTGCTAAACATTATCACTCAATGTTGCTCCGTCCCTCTTTTTCCAAAGAGGCAATTCTCTCTTTTGAATGAGAGGGGCAGCGGGTGAGACGACGGCTATTTGCGCTCGGGTTGACCTTTGGCCTCATTGGATTCGGACTCGCAGTCACTCTCTCGTGTGGCCTGTCAATAAAATCAGCCTATTTCATTGAGTTCTTGATGTCTGGGCACACTGATCTCTTTTCTCATTACACTTTACTTTAGAACAGAGAGCTCAATTGAAAAAGGAGAAGACAGAGAATGTGTTTAAGAAGCACAGATGGGACCTAAGACGAAGAATGCCAACCAATTGATTTTACCGAGTCGCACACCGGGGCGTCAAACATGGCGTTACCTTACAAAAAACGCAATTGAAAGGTAAAATTATTGTCTATAAATCAACAATGCGTTGAAAAAGATGCTAAACTGTTTATAATTTGTTAATTGCCTGTAATTGCACCTATTATACCACATTACAAACAGATTCCTGGAATGATACTCAATGGGTAAGTCCTGTACAAAGTAGTAAATAAACGGCAAAACACCAGCCAAAAACACGGCACTCATTTAAATTGTATGCTGACATTTGTACAGAGCTTGCATTGCGATACCATCTGTTAAGAGTTTAGAGCTTGTGTTTAACTGCATTGCTAGTTCACAACAACACCACAAAATGAAGCCAGACCATTACGATGGCATTGGGTAAACAGCGTATTACATTTTTAACATGCCTCAGGGAAATGTGTTTATTATTTAAGGGTAAAGTCGGTCTTTTTATCTGTTCAAATACTTCACCAGTTTATTATGCAGAGACAACTTTAATATTGATAAATATATATATATATATATTCCCAAAGTGTTAAAACATGGTGGCGTCATCAAAACATTGCAGTTTCGAAAAAGGTGATATTTATCGCAATATAAGCTTAGCAAACTAAAAGTTATGTACAGTCCATATCAGGTTAAATTATTGATCATAAATATGCTTTTTAATTGTTATCATAATTTTAGTGCTTTAAACTTAGTTCAGTTTATTTTGAATCAACATTTCAATGTTTTGTTTAGTTTAAGCTTTCGCAATCATTTTTAGGTCAATATTTTATTTGATTTTAACAAACGTTTTTAAAATTTGAATTGTAATAAACTAAAATAACCTGGGTATGCTCACAAAACCACAAAGACATTCCTCAAAATATCTTGTTTTGTGTTTCACAGAAGAAAGAGTCACATATGGGTTTACAACCACATGAGGATGAATAAATGATGACAGAATTTGTATTTTGTGGCGAACTATTGTAAATACACTGTAAATACATTTATCTCTGTTTACATTTATCTCTACATTTTAATACATTTATTCATCTCTAAACAGCATTACATTTTTATTTTTGGGTGAACTATCCCTTTTCTAAGTATTCCTATTGGAATACTTAGAAAAGAAAAAACTGGTACAACAGCCAAGCCCGGGTCATTATGGTATCTCAAAGAGAACAGATAACTGACTTCTGCGTCTTCATTCTCCAGTACAGAGTGCACATCCATATCAACACAACCTTCAAAACTTCTGATGATATTTTCACTGTTTTCCAAAGTCGTACACCTGGCACACCGTCTGATCCACATTTCCTGTTGTGTCTTATGTCTGTTAACAGCCTCTCGTTGTGCTCCAAGGCAGCTTATCTGCTCTACCCAGCCTGTTCTTCCTTAGACTACATTTGGCACTTGGTCGGCCCGTGTCATAAGCCCCTGACATAAATTGGAAGCGCTCTAACGCAATAAAGAAATTTCCGTTTACAGCCAGTCAGACACATACTGAAGTCCCTGTGGATAATGGCCGGCCGTCACATGAGGCCAGACGGTCCGTAAATAAAGTCTCGTCGTCTGTGCCATGCCAGAATACGCCAAGCCAATAAAGTTTTAAAGGTCAGGATGGATTCAGTCTTAGTCCCTAGAGTTATGCCTGATATGAGGCAAACTGGTGCAATGCTACAGTACATCAAATCTGTGAACTGATAGACAAATAAATACAGACTTGTACGATACCAAATCAGACAGACAAGCAGACAAACACACACTGTGGTAAGAGGTGGGATTGCCAGAGCCTGTGGCAAGTGTTCACACTGCATTAGTGTGACATTTGCTGCTGTGCCATTTTCTTAAAGGTCTCTTGTGTGGTGCTCTGCACACAGTAAAAGATTCATGTTTCGTGGGATATTATGTGTTAAGAAACACACCAAAATAAAACGACTTGTCAAGTTATTATAAGTTTATCACTACACATTATATTTATAATACTGTATATTTGTGATAATAATTATTATGCTTTTTTATAATCATCAGAAAATCATTTGATTAATACGGTTTTATTATTAAATATTTTATTATACATCATTAGCTGTAGTACATGTATTGGGATAGTTCACCCAAAAATGTAAATTCAGTCGCCATCCTCATGTTGTTCAAAACCTGTATGAGTCCTTCTTCTGTGTAACACAAAAGAAGATATTTCGAGAAATGGTTTTGTGTCCATACAATGGAAGTCAATGGGGGCCAGTGTAGTTAAAAAATATAAATTCTGTGTTTACACACGAGATGTTATTCATCGTGGAGACTGTTTAGAGTGTTTCTTCCTTTAACCCAAATTTTCGAGTCATGATATTGCATTTGTACAGTAGTTATTAATACTTTGCAGTAAACCAAGCCAAATGTTTTACAATGTCAAAGATCAACACATTATATTGTGGTAAAAAACGCTCCCACACTTTAGTAAAAACCACAGGGATCCGCACAGGAGGTATGAATGATCAGCTGAATTGCTCAAACAAGCACGCAGAGATGCACGTTTATACTCGCACACAGTGACACGCTTCGAGTCCCACAGCACCGGTGCAGGATTTACCATCACTGAACTAAGAATGGCTTCATTTGTGAGTCCATTAAACAACTTATTCACTGGTTATTTGGACCACTAAACAACAGAGAACAATATCACGAAGTTACAACATCACCTTCAGAGGAATGTTTTCTGAGAGTATTCGTATATATCCTGAGGCATCCGGTTTTAAAACCGATCTTTGGAAGGATCTTTTCTTTCCTGCGTCATCTCCAGAGCTTTGGATGGCATTGGTTCCCTGGAGGGAATCCTGTTAGACCCTCTTCGCTCCTCCAGATTTGGTCTTTTTCCTGTAGTTTTGCTCCACACCTCTCTCTTAGCTCCTTTTCTCACTTTCTCACCCTTCTCCTTTTTTTAGTTCTCAGTATTTATAGGCACAATAATTTTCACGTTGTTCAAGACCCTTTTTCTTTTTTCTACCTCTATCTAGAATAAATGTACACATTATTTTCTTTCATAAAAATGTTTTGTAAATTCCACATAAATCTGTACACTACATTCCAAATCTTCTATAGTCATATGATAGGAACAGACAAAGTCAAAGCTCTTAACCTCATTCACAATCGTGTTCAGACTGAAAATGGGTTCTTGAAACATTCTCCAAAATAATAATAAACATTAAACATTAAAGGCTTAACCCTTGGAACAACATAAGGGTGCGAAAATGTTATATTTGGGTGAACTATCCCTTTAAATCTGATTTATGCTTATTTTTGCACCACCGTTGTTACAGTTCATATTCTCTATCTCCCTTCCACATTTTTTTTTCGTAGTACTGTAGGATATTGTGCTATAGCCTGTCCGCACATCCACACCTCTGTCACAGTTGGCTAGCTATAGGAAGGGTTCATTGAAATATGGATTCTGAACGGTGTCTTCTCTACTGCAGTAGAATGCTGGAAGAGAGCCATGCAAAGATAAATGAGCATGACTGAGTTATAGAGAGAGTATACAATACAATGAAAAGTTTTACACATATGCAATGTTACAGCATCCAGTAAGTGAAAATATGTTTTACATGTTTAAATGGAACATTTTATGCAATGCAATGAGTGACAGCAATAAACTGTAGGTTTTGCATTTTATGTTAGTGCCTTAAAGCAATGCAATGAGCGGTAACATGTTTTGCATGTAAATGTGATGCTTTTAAAAAAGAAATGAGAATAAGAATAAAAATATGCCATTGGCACATAAACTGAATTAAAATATATTTTACATACAAAGCAAAGAGTTAATCTCTCTCTTTTTTTTCATGTGAATTGATGTTTAAGTTTGATGCTGTAAATAGTTTTCTCATTGTTTCACTACAGGAAAAAGAACTATGTTACATAAACTAATGTATAGAATTAGTAAGTTACATAATTCAGTAGAGTATTAAGCATCACATTAGCCAAGCATGTATCTACTTTAGTACACTAGTTTAAATTATCTGTAGCTTAAAGCTTGGCATTTACATTTAGTCATTTAGCAGACGCTGTATCCAAAGTGACTTACGAAGAGTTTAGGGAGCAATAAGCGATAGGTCATACAGGAGAAATAATACAATAGGTGCCAATACAAAGTTACTGGTTTCAACAAAGCTAGACCACTACCTGTTGAGAGAAAGAAAGAGTAGATCACTTTAAAATTTGCCCCCATTCACTTTCCATAGTCATTTTTATTCCTAATGTGGAAAGTCATTGGGGGCAAATTTTGAAGTGCTACTCCTTTAAAGCAGCTTCACCCAGGGCCGGACTGGGACACTCATCCATGCCGCAAACCACAAATAGAAACCACAAATCTATTTTTTATACAATTTTTTTATAAATGTAGAATGCTTTGTAATCATCACACAATGTGCCATCAATGCATCAGTGCACTGTTTATGAGCGAAAGTTTCAAGAAAACAGATATTAAAATGTATCATGTGGACAAACCACAAAAGCACATTTAAATGATTTATACTACAAGTCTATCTTAAACTGAAGATTCATTCCATCTTTAGGTTTTATTATAAAACCACAAATACACATTATATGCTTAAATAGTTTGTGTGAAGATAAACGATTGCATCGTGCTGTCAATAATCCCTCTTGCGGTTCATGACTGTTTTCCCTTAAATGCTATTGACGTTACAAACGTGAATGTCACTTTGTTGGCGCCCCCTAAATTCACAAATATTGAATGTCCAACGTCAAGCCAACTTTATGTCAGACTTATATGGCGTGCTTTTACTGACAAATTTCAAGAGCCCAGAACACCCCAAAAAACACATATAAAAAATGTTCCCTCTAATCTCTATTTCGTCTCTTAGGATCCCCCGGTCCCTGTGCCCGGAACACGCGATGTCAATAAAAGCTCTGAACTTTAGCTGTAGAGCGTAGGGAGCAAAACTCCCGTAATGTTTTTTTAATGAAGACTAAGGTTCAGTTAAAGGTGAAGTGTCAGGTCAGATAGATGTGACATGTCACACGATAAAATATTTCAGGACGCCAACAGGAAGCGGAAGCTTAATGGCACAGCAATGTGTTTCTCTAACTGGCAAACTACTACATGTGCTTAGAGATATACGATCTAATCGATAGATAATCTACATGTATTCGTGATTTGGCTGTGGCCAGGTATTCTCACAGACTAAAGATGCCAGTTGGCCCACTGGGCATCTTGAGTTTTCTGTGCCAAAAAACACCACAATGCAACTGATAAGCCCATTTATTATCTACTTCATTTGCATCCTTTTGAGATGAGACCAACCAGCAGCAAAATGAAACCGAACCGCAAGCTTGAGAGCTAAATTTAGGAATCTATAATCCTTTTTTATTGTCTGGGCAGTGCTGCAATGAAGAATAAAAATGGGGGTTTTAAAAATGGGGCAATGTAAGAATAGCTTTGTTTACACTGCAAAATTATAAAAAAAGAAAATAATCTGAATTATGTGCACCACATTTTATCTGAGCCTTGATCAACAGCAATTACAGAGCGTAATTTCTACCCGGAGACTAATTAAAAATATCTCCATGATTTCACAAACCGGTATGAGTTCATAATTTGTGACTATTATATCATGCGTGACATTAGACGCAAGAGTTTGTTTGTTCAGCTCAAAATAAATCTGTATACAGTACTATCTGCCTTACCGTAGCTCGGTATTTAATGATGATCATTAGTCCTGAATAAAATGCAGGGATGTACATGTGTAGTCTGAACAATTAGTCTAAAGTATTTGTGTCATGTTCAAATGGAGTGTTTCTCAGGGCTTAGGCAACACTCCTTCAATAAAATAATTTAAAGATATTCAGCAAATATAACCTTTACCTATCACAGTCCTCATAAAAAAGACCTACAGATTATGCATAACATCAACAATGTTCATCGCAGGTAATATCTGACAGTAACTTTGTGTCTTAAAAATGCTAAGGGTGTAAAGTTACATTTTTTGAATAAATATTCAATCTTATGAATCAACTAGGTGACCTTTAGTTGAATTAATACTAATAATAACCTACAAATAGCTCTCAGAGCCCAGAGTACATGCCTCTACCATAAACGCAAACAACAAATTGCCTATGAAAGGGTACAGCAGATTTAACACTGTTGACTCACACTACAAGTGTTGATTGATGTTATAGCAAAAAGTTCTATTAATACATGTCAGAGCTGAATATTAGACACCAAACCGGTCAAAGTTTGATTAATATGCTACCAAAGACAAAATATTAATGTCAGACAACAAATACAATTCTAAACTGATCATTTATGTTGCAGTATGCTGATTGGTTAATAATAATAATAATATGTTTTAAATGCCTGTTGCAACACGTTGTGCATAAAACTGTTTAGCTGTTTCAGTATTCTAACATGACACCTTTATGCTTTAATATATATCCCTGACATTCCAAATTATCCAGATGTAAATTACCTTTTTGGTTGGTTCGCCTTGTATGACAACACTGAACTAAAAGGTGGATGTCTATGTTAATTCAATTTAACAAGGGTGATACGTTTGAAGAGCTCATCTGTGAGCTTTCTGATTCTTCGCACCCTCATTTGAGGATCTGGTATAGTTTAATCATTACACAGCCACCCACCTGTGTTATAAGATCATTTTATCTTTTGATATTATCCATGGAGCTATTTATCCAAGAGATTCCTCTAAGTCGTTCATTTTACGTCATTTACACCTTGGAAACTGCATCACCTTGGAAACCTTTATTCCTTTATTCCATTTGTTGTGTAGCTATAGTAAACTGCGGCATCCTTTACCACACAGATTTCTTCTTATGTTATATTCCACAGTGTTGACATGGATTTTTAGTATCGCACATTTTCAGTTTTTCACATTTTGCTGTTACGTTATTTTCAGTAATGGGGGGTGTTGTAATCCCCTGATATATCTACTCTTCACATTTAGTTTAACTTAACTTTTTGCAAAATGTGGTAGGAAGGAAACTAAAGAAAAAACACGCTCAGTTCATTTTCCTTCATTTTTAAGTAGAGAAGAAAAGGTAAACAACTTATGAAACAGTTGACTTTAACTAAAAGGCAGAATGACACAACATCATGCAACAACATCTACCCTAAAGTCACATATACTCATTATAAGCCGTTAAGCTAATTATTTTAATTTAGGCAACACATTTTGTTGGTTTCCATGGAAACAGCTTTTTTAACAGACACCCATATGCTGTCTCTTTTTTGTTAAGGCATAAACATCTTCAAAGTAGGTAGAGCAGTGTATTGAGGTCTGGAGAATGGAAGGTGCATTAATTACCAGAGATGAAAGCGCAAATGACAGTGAGTCCAATGAAGCTGAATGATACAGACTTTTGACTTTCATGCTTAAAATAGAGAACATTAATTACACAATAAACACCACCAAAGTCAAAGGGGACACTGACAAGGATCTCTGTGATGTTTGGAGATTGAAATTACTCAAACGTAATATGGCCAAAGAGTGGCTCCAGAGGCACACCTACAAATGATCAAGCACAGCATAATATAAACTTCTTGAAAATTGCTACAGATCCTGATAATGACTAAAATACAATTTGCTTAAGAAATTATTAATCTGCTTGTGTACATTTACGTGCATTTGGAGGACGCCGCTTTTGTTCCATTCAATACATACAGTACATCCACAACCGAATCCACAACCTTGCAATACTGTGTAAACCAAGAAATAATACTTAATATTTGAGACATTGCACACAGTAGGCAATTTCAATTTAGACAGTAATTCCCAGTTATTGTTGGAAGACGGTGTTGTAAAAACTGTAACTGCAGTGTTTTAAAAGGGACAAATTTAGAGACGAACAGGAGGAGTGTTTCATAACAGCATGCTAAAGCACAACACTTTGAGCATGCTAAAACCCTACCAGTGTCTCTAAATTCATCTATTGCTGCCACTGAACATTAAACCTAAAACAAAAATGAGATAAAAACCTATTTCACTAATCACTATTAGATCACTAGGGATCTCTTCATCCCAGGATGTTAATCCCCACATTATAAGAAGTAAATTGAAGAAACAAGAAAGGTTAAATTGTGGCAACGCATGGGGACCTTCCATGGGCAGCACCCCTTTTATAACAACTGCGACACACTAAAAACAGATGCTAATTGTAGGGGATCATTAGGCCACAGTGAGAGGCATGGTTGCCATGCTATTAATTATGGCCAAATCTCATCAACTGGGGAATAGCAAAATCCAATGTAAACGTTAAGCTATAAGACAGAGGTTACTGAAGTTAACCTTAAACATCTCTGCTTGTATTCGTATAATTTAAGAGAGACAACTCAATCGGACATATTGACTGTGGAAGAATTTAGTCGAGTTACAATAACAATAATGCCAATGTTTAAATATTATTTTGGACTTTTACCACTTCATATTAATAAAGATAGTAAAAGACATTCAGACATGAATCTTTCTTAAGGAAGTGGCGTACGGGACACCCCTGCGGTCACAAATGTACCTATTACGGGGTAGCACTCGGGTCTTTTTTAAGTCCGGGTAAACCAATATTCAGAGTCTGCGCCAGGGGGCACAAAGTGTTGTTTAGTGGTGGTGGGGGGGGGGTTGGTCGGGGGTGTCACGAGGCTGAGGCACATGGGCTGATGTGTCCCTTCTGGTGTTAAGAAGCGGCAGTGCTTAAAAAATAAAATAAATTCAGTGTAAATTGCATGAAGATTATTCATTTCGACGGTTGTGTCAAAAGCAGGCTTTGAAGAAAAAGAGACGGAAAAGCACGGTTCATTGACTGACTATTTCATCATTATAACAACACTAAAGAGTGAGCTCTTACTTTCTGCTGCCAACTTTGAATTATGTCACTGAAACGCGCTTCCATTTCATCAAGAACATGGTCCAATGCACTGATAGACAGCCTGTATGTATCTCCATATATTTTTGCGTAATGGTAAACAATAGGCTATATGTCCATTTCTTGTTATGCATACAGAACATACAGAACGTTGCCAGTGGACGCAAGCAGCCATTCAGCTTTTGCTTTTGAACAACACATTAAAGTAACCTACTACACAAGACACTGTTGTCGGTCAAGTCTGTTACTTCTTTAACCTCTGCTCTTGTTGCTTCTTTAATTAATATTCACCAAATTCATTTTCCAAACGTTTTAAAATGATTATCATTATTTCAATCAGCGCACACTGAAATGGCCGGGCTATGCTCCCTAGGGCCCGCTCGTGGCGCCAACATTGCCAATATTACATTATGTGTTCTGAGTCTGTCACACCATAGAAAATGTAGTATTAAGCACCAAACCAAATTGGAATGATAAAATACGTTATCAAAATCCTGAAAAATTTGCATTACTCTCTGCTCTCAAATGCTGGAGGCTGACCGCAGTCACCGCAAAGTTCCCCTGGACGTTTTTTTTTTTCAACTAAAAAGCATTATACGCAGCCTCTCTCAAAATGCCGACACATTAATTATGAAACCTATATATAATGTTAATAATAATAATAACATTAAATGCAATTAATACAATGATAATTTACTGCATGCAAAACCAGATATGTAGGTTTAGGCCAGTGGTCTCCAACGTGGTGCCCGCGGGCACCTGGTAGCCCGCATGAACTCTGTAAGGTGCCCCCCAAACACAGGGCTCAACAATAATGATCAGGACAGTTGACGAATATGTGACTATATCGTCATGAAAATGTTATATTATTAGCAGGTGTTTAAGCTTTCATATATTTAAGTGCAAAAATATGTGTAAGAAAACTCCATTTGGTCCTGTGTACTGAAAAAAAATGTATCACATGTCTAAAGTTTGAAAGTATTTTATCAACAAGTAGCCCTCTAGATGATTTTTATGTCTTCAGGTAGCCCTCGCTTACAAAAAGGTTGGAGACCCCTGGTTTAGGCTATGCCATTGCACCAGGTGCTTGACATGACATCACTGCTGGTGGGAGGAGGGGCCCAATCTTGTGCTTTGCGGGGGCCACTGACTTGCGGTGAAAACTATAAGAATACTATTGCTCGTGTTAGTTTGTTACATATAATATTGTTAACATGCAGTTTTAATGTTGAAAGTGTATTAATCCATGTAAAATCACTAAGGAAAATATGTTTTCTAAATCTGATACATATAATCTTAATGTAAACTGAAAGGTTTTTCACATAATAGCTGTAGTCAGGAATACTGTGTGGGTCAATTTGCCAGGTTATACATGCACTGTTGTTGAATGATAACCCGCATTATCTCTTTTGGGGAAGTGTGTAAAATAGGAACGAAGAGCTTCAACCATCACTTCTCAAAGTAGATAAAGATTAGACCTGGCCCGGGGACTGTACAACAGATGGAGCTTTTTCATGTCAGTGCCTATTGAGAAATCACACTGTCATGTCCAAACTAAAGGCAGACCTAAAAATGCCTTCCACCTATCAAACGGTGCCCTCCTATAGGAATTCAACACAACATGTTACAAAGGACAATCAAACAGCACAAGGAGCACATTATGTTGTCCATCTCTACTGTACTTCAAGGCAGAGAAAGAGCACATATTGATTTTGCCAGGTTGTGTGTTTTTCTTTGAGTTCAAACCCAGCGCGTGGTGAGGTTAATATTTGCTCGTAAAGAGGTATTTCAGCCGTCACAGAAAAGTGAAGAATCTGTCTATGCGGACACACAAAGGTTTATTTTAAGTAAGATGTCAGAGAAAGGTTTGAAAGGTAGTGCATGTGCTCTGGTACGCTGCCTAGTGGTATTATTCAACAACAGTATGGTACGAATCTAACGCATCCAGTGTTGAGGTAGATGTACATACATGCTACAAAACGTTGCTGTCGGGCAGAAACCTTGTAACTCCAAAACAGCTACTTTTCAGGAAATGGAAAAACTTTGTAGCCAAATTTGACAAACTCTCTTTACGAATTTTCCTTGGTTAAATAGAGGGTGACCAATAGTAATGCTTTATGAAAAAATACTCACAAAATATGCAGATACAAGGTTTCCACTTGACAAAACTGCACTTCAAACAATAGTCACTTCAGACGTCTATTTGACATCTCAGAGATGTCTCCCGTCAGATGTCCTATAGACATCTAGAAGATGTCTGAAAGATGCTTATCATTTAGAATGCATGTAAAACTGAACTAAGATGTTTATCAGATGTTTTTACACAGCAGATGTTTTCCAGATATCAAGATCTTTAGCAGAGATCTTAAGACGTACCTGTGTTATTTGGGAATGCTGACACTTAAAAACAAAATAAAAAGTAATGCAAAAACAATGTAAGAGTTACCCAGTGACCTTATTAGTTACATTTCATAATGAGTAACGATTACGAAATATTGTAACACGCTGTAGAGCACAACTATTACCCAAAATAAACATTTCTCTTAGCACCCTCGTGAATAGATCAGACCCTTCTCGTACCGTAGGTCATCGATAAATTCACTCTGAGGTCTGAGACACGCACTGTTCATCCTCCGAGAGGGCTCGAGAGATTCAGGGCGACCATTTAGAAGAGCTGACAGCAGACGGCCAGCGGGACTAAATGGATGCGGTTGTGAAGGTTGAACTGAGAACACATGTCAAGGTAGTTTGGCAGCTGTGTGCATGAGGATGGAAGTGGAGAATTCCTCAAGAGAATGTGGTGAAAATCTTCATGAGCCTATAAATCCAGCATTCCGGCCTTCCTGACTGAAAACACAGCGGTACGCTAAACCTTCCATGTCAATCGGTGTGGCCTGATGCGAGTCGGGGAAATCTTTACGAACTATTTATACGCAACAACATAAATGTTTGAATTATTGGTCGTTGGACGACTAGTCAACAATCGTGACCCACCCTCATCTGCACGACACAAAATATTCTGTGACAAATGGGACGGTTGTCAAAAAATGACTCGTATATTCCATCTGAAACAAATCGACTTATAATCTGATTTAGAATCATCAGTAATGAAACCATAATAAGACGTGAGAAACGGGCACAAATTCAGAGGTTTATGAGAAAGCACACAACAGTGGGCCAACTCAAGTGCTCAATCAAGAGCTCAGCCAGCTAAACCTTTAACACATGGAAAATTATGGAAATATTATTCATTTATTCCAGTTTAATTGACTCTCATTTCTTGAATTACCTCTCCTCCTAACTCAATGTGTTAAAAGTGATAGAGCAAAATGGAGGGAAGACTTGTATGCTGATTGGGTTGTCCCCGCCGGGTAAACGCCGCTTTAGAACTCCAGCACATTTAGTGATTTCAAAACGTGACTTCCTTGATGTGAGTGACTTGATGTTTCTCACGGTATAGAGTCATTTTGTGCGGGTTTAACAGGACAGTTCAGTTAAATGCTAATGAAAAAACTTCACGTTGAAAAGACAACATGTGTTCAGAAAATAAATCTTTGTTGAATATTAACTATACTGTATATTATGTATACAAACAGTATAAAGACATTAACACTACCTCTAAATAATAATCCGTTACAGAATAATCTACCGACAGATCCTTAGCGACTCCATGCAAGATTGTAAATCAATTGCCTTATAAACATAACAGTGACAATGATAAATGACCAACTCAACTTTACTCTTGTGTCTTTAAAGCTTGTAAAAGTAATTGATCTTCATCAACACCTATGGAACAAGAATAACTCATTATAAATATTGAATAAACAGCCAATCATTTGACTTCTGGTCCACATTGATTCGCTACTGAATTAAACTGTGTCCCTTGCACATGCTTATAGATGCTGTGTGAAATATGGCACACTAAAGTGAAGGGTGTTGATGGACAGCTGGTTTGGACATAGGGCGTCTTTGAGGTGCCCTTTCATGCTTTATTTACAGAGCCTGTCCATCACGTCGTCGTACTCGCTTTGAGATGGTATACAGCGTGACGTCTCTTTGAGTGATCATATCACTCTTGCTTGAGGACAAGCAAAGCTTTAAAACATAACTGTGTGACACCGGCTCTGCTCAACAGCACAACTGTTTTATAAGTCTATGGATGTGGGATACAGTATACCATTGAAAGTTACCATTTGGTAACTTTCAAATACCAAACGGTTCCCATGTAACAAGTAGCATCTCAGAGAACAAACGTTATAAGTGAGGTCAACCCAACTAAAAGAATCTAGGCAGGAGAAAATGACCAACACGTTAGCTTTGTGAAAAAAACACATACACGCAGATACACATGTACATACACCAAACCAAGATGGACGTGCTAATAGTACAACATCAAAGCAGGTTCTAAAGCCAGGTTAATAACAGTATGCCTGTTCATTATCATTTCAAACAAAATACCGTCCATTGCAACATTTTATAAAAATATTTAATGCATTTCCAGACAATGAGGTCATGTGCCAACTTGGCCTCTTGTAAACAATGATTCTAGCACTGGCACACAAATACTAATCCCTTGAACAATTATATCCATAAACAGGCAATTACATCTAAATTGAAAAATGTGATTACAGTCAGAGGATTTTCAATAAAAGTATTTCTGCATGAATCCGTTTAAACACCAGAGGTTCTGAACAGAAATAAATGATCATGTATTTATTACCGTAAGAACAATGAAATGCTCTGTACTGACGGAGAAAAGCAAGATTGCACTACGGTCATTTGAAATGAGATGAAAATATTTTCAAAGATTAGTGGTAAGACATGATCTTTATTTAGAATAACGAAAAAGTCCCCCAAAAATACTGATATGGTTTTTGAATATGTAGCATCAATGGCAAGGACAACTTTGGAGTACCTGTGCCTTTTACAAAAAAGAAAAGATTTTGAAACATGAATAATCATGCAAATGAGTCGATAAAGTTACTAGCCAGGGTGCTTTACAAATCATTTTAATGTACCTACTATACCAGACGTCCTGTAAAATAATCTAGAAACCCACGAGTCTATGAGCCACAAGAATATTGCTGTTTTTGTAACCCGACCCCACCAAGGTTCAAACAAAAAATATTAAAATAACAACACAAAACCTTTCTTGAAGCCGTCATCTCGGACCGCCGAAGCACAACTCAGAAATCTATCCCTTCTGAAGAGGATAAGCATGCAAGAAAGAACAAAATAAAAAAAACATGAGGCAAAAAGCAAACGAAACATACAGTCTCTCTTAAGACACATAAGTACAGATGTCAAACATAAAAAAATGTGAGAACAAAGGGTGAAAATGATGTTGTGATCTTGTCTGTGATCAAACCCAGAGCACTTTCAGAGAAAGAAGATTAAAGGAAGAAATCGTTGAGTCGAGAACACTTGAAGATGCTCTATTAGTTTAAAAGTGCTGTGCAACGGAAACCTATGTTTTGCACAACTATTGGTTTTTATTTTTTGTCAGTGCACATCTTTGCATTAAACAAGAAGTAACGAAATGATGTTTCATGAGGTTGATTCAAATTCATTGAGTTGTGAAACTGAAGTCATGACAAAGTCTTAATACTGCCGTGACAAATAGGACATCGTAAATACAACATTTAAAATAGATTTTAATTCTTTAATAAATTATAGAATGTACCAATATATCTGACATTCGTTTACAACTTAAGAGTATTTCAGTTTGATTATATTAATGATTTGTTACTTTCCGACACACATGGGCGATCAAATGTGTCTCTTAAAAATAGATCAATAATTCTTATTTGTGTAAGAAATTAATTCGTTTTCAAAATCTATAATCAATACATTGAATTTTCACTGTCAGATTAAAGCATCAACGTGGATAATCATCTCACTATAGAGTAATACAACAAGAAAAACTTAAGTTTTTTATTCTAGAAACAATCAAACCCTTATGAAAATTTCAGAGTGACCTGCTCATCATGGGAAAAAAATGGAAACCAAAATGATCCAAAGTTAACCCAAAACTGTGTGCGCAATAATAAGAACCTGTTGAGTAAAGAAAGATGAATGTGACCCCTGAATACGAACCAGAGAAAATGACATTACTGCTTGCCGCCTTTAATAACGTCACGCTTTACGGGTTTAGCGATTGACAACAGCTCGCTGTCACGCACCACCACTTCAACACCAGACTGAGCAGCCCGCGGAGAACATGCGCTTCCGAATAAGTTAATGATAAACATACCTTCTATTATTTGTTGGGAAAACATCCTGTTTTATCCCCTTATCCCCAAAGTATGACTACAGATACTATGTTAAGATGGTTGAGCTTGCATCAATTGAATAGAAATGCTCTGATAATGAATTGTAATAGCACCAATGTAATCACATGCTTTAGCGATCGCTCTCCAATGATTAAACCAATGCAAAAAGGCACGGGGAGAAATGTTGTGTGATGCGATTCTTCCCAAGATGCACAAACTAATGTCCAAACACGTCTCACTGTCCGCCCTCATCCATTTGGCTATCATGCAGTAATCTTTGGAGAAAAGCAGGCCTTCAAGATGCTCTGCATATTTATGAAGGAACATCTGTCAACTGTATTCAACTGTAATAATCCACCAGACTTCACAGTGTTTTATCACTGGCGTAATGTAAAGTATCCTCCACTCTTTTTGTACATGATGCATCCCGTCTTCTATCCTCCCGATGTTATGCAGTAGACTCACACATAATGGATTTATTCTCTGTGTGTTTTCCTCTGAATGCTGCATACAGCAAAATGTTCATGAATAATTCAGTAGCCCAGATCTATAGAAATGTCTGCATACGAGGGTCAAGTCCTGGGCGGAATATTGCAACTTGTTACGGACACATAAACACACGTCTTTATGTATTTAAGCTTAGGGCCTGTTACATTTGTAGTGCTGAAGTGTATGCAGTGCACATTTATTTCGCCACCCATAATGACAACTTACGGCGTTCATGTTTATATACATATACTGTATACACGCATACATTAATATAGATAACACAGAGCTACACAACTCAGTAAGTTTCTTTGAAAGCACATTGATAGAATCACAATGTCTATACCTATAGGAGCCATAGATCGAATCAATTGGACAAACTGATTTGTGCTGAGCACTTCGGCTGATGTGTCTATCAAAGTCTGTTTCTCCCAGCAATTTTCTGCTATGTAGTGAATCCTGGACACTTAAACAACAGTGGGATATTTAAAGTTCAATCCCAGCAGTTTGATCACATATTACAGCGAGGCCAAGTCACACAAGACTCTATAATGATTGTGTTTCCCTTCAAATAAGTTACTTATGTTCAAATATTGATTTTCCATCTTGGTCGAAATATGGGAAGAAAGCAGAACAGACATTTGTTGTATTATAAAACCATTCATCCTCCAAGTGTTAAATCAGTTATTTTCTTCACCTAGTGCGTATCAAAATGACCTACATCAACATCAAAGCGCATCCTCCTTCAAAATCCAAAAACGGGTCACCGTTTTATGAAATATGAAAAATCTATGCTTGCTGAATTATTGACAACCAAAAGCTAAATGCTATGGCACCTGAAGAGTGCTTTGATGATCTATTTCTTGATATCTTAAGAAGCACAGGTTAGCTTGGTAACCCATGAATATTCTGTGTGTTTGATGCTGGCGCAAGGGTACTAGAGTATCTGCACAAAAATCAGCAAGTCCCCTTAATCCCAAAACCATGAGAGCTCACCTGTGTTGACACAAACCGAGACAATATCTTATTTATACTTTCAACTGTGTCTGCTAATCTTTGAAGAATGAATTCATTGTTGTGTATCTAACAAAGACTTTTGCTATAACAATTCCATTGAGAAACACAAAGTACAGGAAGCACAATTAAGGTCACATGTGCAATGCAATTGTCAGATCAACAGGTGCTGAAAGATGAACAGGACCAAACAAATGATGACGTGGATGTGTAAAACATTTCAAACAAACCAATAAAAATGTGGAGAATCAAAAGTAGGTTCCATTTTATCCAGGAAAATAATTCTGAACGGGACTTGGCACTATGGATCAAAAATGCGTATCCCCAGCCCTCACTTCATACATACATTTACAAGTTTTTGTTGATCTTAATAGCTAAATGAATATTGAGTCACAACAACCGGAAACCTTTAAAATGAAATGAACATCTATCCTTAGTTTGCTCACCGTGTTTTGTTGACATTTTCTGTTAAAAGTCACCATGAAATTCAAATGTACTACTGCAATATCGTTTTTTTTTAACGCTTCAAATCTTCCTCCATTGTGTTAGCAATGCCCAACTTCAGACAATCCAGTCCCGATGGATGAACGTCTGCCTAATTTTGTATTCCGAAAATACGTCGCGATATGGAAGAGACAAACGCAACTTCCGCTTTATGCCGACGTTATTAAAAACGCAGTGATACCAGAAACCACACGGAGATGTGCTCTGCATTCAGTGTCTGTTTTATTAAACAGCATAAACCCTTACAACACTTAGTCTCTTTTAGAAACCATTTACTGAGATTGCATTAGGCATGGAGGTAGCTCCTGTTTATTCATGTGCCGTTATTCATGGCACGAATCTCGCTCACAGTACAAAAGCTTATAGGAACCCACCTGAGTCATCATCTACTCATTTATGAGTCATCTGAAAGCGACAAAAGCTTCAGTACTCTGATGGTAGGGTACTCTCTCTTAGCGCTAACAATGGGTGCATTCAATGGGTTGCAAAACACTTGAGCTTGATGCAACTGTTACCTCATTGGTCACCTCACTCTGTTCAGTCCATACCTGCCGGATGAAGATACTGTAATGTTCGACACCCAGGGTCCTCCAGAATTGTTCGGTTCTCACCCGCGATCTATCTTTCACCCAGGCCCTGAGTGGTGCTACTTTTCATTGGAAGAGCTGGTGCGAGATGTACGTACACAACCAAAGCAATCGATTAAAGAAAGCAGCAGGTGCCTGTGACTTTTACACAACAGGGTAAGTCTACAATAGAGCAGTGGTGAATGACAGGGCTTCCTATTTTAGGTTGCCCTAAGGGTTCCGGTATTATCTGCATGCCTTTGGGGCGTTCAATAACAACTGCTAGCCAATGTGAAGAAAACCACAGCTTGGGTAATTGACTTCTTCCCGGTTATCCCCTGGCACAATATGTCCAAAAATCTGACAGGTCCAGAATCTTGTCGACAGGCATCCCAGAAGAACAGACCTTGAGACTGTTGGGTTTTACTGGAGTACTGGTCGAAACTTTGGAGGGAAAATAATACACAAAGAGAACATTTGAGCAAATCTCGACTTACTGATATAGGCGGGAATGTTCTTAGAAAATCCATTTTAATTTCCTTTTTCAGCTGTTTACTGATGCTGTTGTCCTCTGGGACCTGTTGTGCAGCTTCTTCATGAATGCTAGCAATGTCTACACTCTTAGAAGAACCTTTTGGTTCCATTAAGAACCTTTAACATCTGAAGAACCTTTCGGTTCCACAAAAAAGGTTCTTCAGATTATAACAAAGTAAGAAAGAGACGGTTCTTAAAGAACATTTGACTGAATGTTTTTTGTGGAACCAAAAATGGTTCATCTATGGCATCACTGTGAAGAACCTTTTAAGCTCCTTCATTTTGAGAGTGTACTTCTCTGCTTACGCTGCCAGCTTCTTATCCAATATCTATCTTCTTGTCTAAAATAGACTTTTCAGAATTTTCTCTCCAGTTGCTGGCAAAGGGGTGGGGCCTGTGCATTTCAGCCAATCAGCATTTCATAATTTCCCCAGAGTATTTCCATCCCCAGACCCGAGTGCCTACAAGCAAAGGTTGGAAGCATGAAGATACTGTACTTTTAAGGAGGGCATGCCCAGGTGAGCACATTCATGTTAATACTAACAGACAGCTGTCTCCATGTATTACTTGGGCACCGGTATATAAAACATGGCATATGGTGGTGACCATCTAGGCTGGTCTTTCCAGCAGGGCTAAATCGAATACGTATAGACCTGGGCAGACTAATGCGATTGAAATGTCATCTCGCTCAGCAGAGCTAATTCAGATTTTCTGATCGAGGGGTCAGTCTCCGTTTAGCCGTCCTTACTGGACTGCCGCAATATCAACAGGAAGTCAGTTCGCGAGTGATGAAATGCTGCGAGCGCCATGGGCATTTAAAATGTCTTCAGCGCACAAGTTTATTGATTTCTCTGAAATCGTTTGGCTGAATGTCAGCCCATCCTAAGGCAATGCCATTAACTGTGTGCTGCCACAGGGAAGGACCGGTCTTCAATTTGCATCCTAATCTCCCACACCCAGTGTGCTCAGATGAAATCTCTTCCAGTATTTGGGCGGACGTCTTTATGTAAACTTCTGTGCGTTTGGGGAAACGATTTAGCGAACAGGTATTTCAGCGTTAACATATCAATCACATTTGTCTTGGTAGGACAGTAGCCTAGATAGAAAGTTTTTTGGGGGCCAAACCATTTGCCCAAGTTTAATAGCAAAGTTCTGCTCAAAGCCCACTGTCTGAGGTCAGCTAAATCTAGTGAGGCCAAAAGGTCACATCAGATACCCAAATGCCATGGTTAGCTGCATGGCTTCACTTACTCCTAGGCCAAGAAAAAAAGAAACTACATGGCAACGATAAATCACTGTAATCACAGAGACGTCACTTGACCGCCACTAACAGCAAATATGTTTCTCTATTTCATATTTTATTAGCCTCTTTTCTGCATTGCACCGCTGTAACGAACAAATAAAGGTGAAATATTCACATAACTACAGCTTTATGAGTCTGCTTCTACCCTTCGGACATCTCGTAAATGATGAAATGGCCAGTGCTCGTTTAATTGAACATCGGCGGGATTTTAGTGCACTTGTATTATTTACAAATGCGCAGGCTAATAAATGAGAGGCCACTGCACCGCTATGAATAAGTGCTTCAGGCATCAGTGGCACGATATGATGGCTACACAGAGACCTACAGCTTTGTGCCCTGTTAAACAGCGTAATTACATTGTATATTTACAGATCAATAAAAATGACAGGACACTTGAAGATTCAGAACCTCTACACAGATATTCTTTTATACAATTATGTCCGTAATAACAAAAGATTAATGATTTATACAAATCAAACAGTTCAATATAAACATAGCCAGGTTTCCATTACAGATTTGCGCAAAACTTAAGTGATATTTTTCCTCAATGTCAATTGAAAATTGCAGAATGGCAGCGTTTTCATTAAACCATGTTATGTGACAGAATTGTAATTTTTTCCTACTCGCAATAAGTCATTCTGGCCATATTTCTTCTTTTTCGGTTTAATGGCAGGTTGCGAACTAACTTTGGAGGTGCATAGTGCCACCTACTTTGATGAAATATTGAAGAGAAATGTCAATATTTCCCTTTATATTTTTATAATACCTCACTGTTCCTAAAAAGTCACATTCCTTGCATCCTACTGAACGGTCATGCGACTTTTTCGTACAATACGATAAAAAATATTTCCATTGCAGTTTTGCGAAATATGCCTTATCGTATTGCCTGAAAAACCACATACTAGCGTTATATATACGTGCTTCGACATTTTGAAGGGGAATGGAAACGCAGCTCATGATGGGTGTAACATTACAGGTAAAAGTATTAAGTAAAACATCCCCTTTCATTCACAGACAGAACGAAGAAATGAAGGAAGTTGGAGATCTAAAAGGCTTTTGTTCATCTACACACTTGTTCAAGCCAAATTCACGCTGCTCTGACAATAAAGGTGTTAGCGCAAACCAAAGACTTGCGTGGGAAGGCAGTGAATGACTGCTATAGCCACAGAGACAAATGTGCTGACCACAGTCTCGCCATTCCAGCTGCATCATGGGTAAGAAGATAGGGAGGTAATAAAGAGTTGAAACTACGGACATTCATAAGAGAGAAAGGACAGAAGACGTCTCTCTCACCCTATCTATCTTACTGATATTAGCACATTTGATCTGTTAAATATAAATGAGGCCACATATCATTTTATTACAGCATTTCAAATAATGAAGGCTATTTGTCAGCTTGTATATTGATTTTGTAAAGGACAGATCTGCATGTGTTCAAACAGCTAATGGTTCCCTTTAGAGCTGTGCTGATTCTCATATGACCTACATATGCACCCGGTTTGTGCTGAGAGCAAGAGCTACGTGTAGTGTGTGAAATTATGTAACATTACAAACTAACAACGTATCTGTTCGTATGGAAAGCTTAATCTGTTAGCAAAAAAAACCAGATACGTTTCAGTATTTAATAAAATAATCGAAAACATTTTTGATAACTGACATTAAAAATTGTCCCGTGAGTGACATGGGTTGGCACTGGGTGTATCCTGCCTTGATGCCGATGACTCCTGAGATATCCCCGTGACCCGAGGTAGTTCGGACAAGCGGTAGAAAATGGATGGATGGATGGATGGACATTTCCATGCATGTGCCACTTTGAATGACAATTTTCATTAGGCGTATCACAACACATTGTCAAATGAATGCACTGTATCCACAAGGACACATGCCCTGAAAAGTGATCAAAAGGCCAATTTTCTTCATATAATTAAACTTTAAAAAAGAAACGAATGGCAGATAGCTTTTTCAAGGTATTGCAGATCTCTTTAGCTAATCCACTACCTAAAAATGCTTTGTAGCTAGACAGCTCACTGGACTAGAGAGTAGGTTTTACATAAAATAGAGCATAAAACAGACAAAGTAGGATGTGGACGTGAAACAGGCTGAGAGAGATTTACCCTGTGGAATCAATCACTACCTTCTTTCTCCCCCTATATGAAATGCATTCATTACTACATAAAACAATGACACACTGACCCGAGGGAAAAGTGTTCTACACATCACGACCAATGTAAACATGGCCTGATGCCAAGCCGACACATGCACACACATACAGGGATCCAGTGCTTTGGAAAGCTCGCTCATCCTTTTAATCGTTGTGGAATCCATCAAAGTGGGTCAAACTCCCTCACATCTGCCCCACTGAGATTGTAATGCACAAGGACTGATTAAAACATACATACACACGGAGGAAAATAGGCCACACGTTTACAGCGCTGCTGGATTCAGGAAACGCATGGATGTCCTTGCATTTCTAGAAA
This sequence comes from Triplophysa siluroides, assembly GCA_006030095.1. NCBI lineage: Eukaryota > Metazoa > Chordata > Actinopteri > Cypriniformes > Nemacheilidae > Triplophysa > Triplophysa siluroides. The sequence goes on from VCII01000691.1 coordinate 2,102,949, forward strand.
GGCGTCTGTGAGCAACTACGCTGACCATTCGGTGGCAAATAAAAGGTCAGGCGTTACATTTTTCCCAACAGGGGTCTATCTGATCCTTGAAAACACAATGCCGTTCTTTTGTTCTTGACCAGTAATGCTATAATAATACTGCAAATAGCAAAACCATTCCATGTCTGTGCATATATAATCTCCCTATATATGACCTTGCAGACCTTGCAGAAGGACCACTCATGAAAAGATTATCGGGTAAAACTGCAATGTTAAGTGGGAGCCATTACCTTTCAGTAAAAAAGCCAATAGGCTTTGTCCTTGAGGCATTGCCTCTTTGTGTACTCAGACTGACCAACATTAACCCAACACACATCTACAAATGGCAACAATTTAACCATTACAACTAACCAAGTTGGACAACACAAAACAAATACCAAAAGGGTTTGCTCAGCAATCCAACAAAAATGTTTGGACATTTAATAGGGCAGTGAAAACTTAAAGCGTGCACGGACCAGTAAAAAAAAACGAAATACTTTTTGTTTCTTATAGTAAACCATGACTGACAGATTTAAAAAATTTTCAGTCTTTTCCCATGCAACTGGCCTTTTGTACCCCTGGTATGGTTATTGCTTAAACAGAAAACGGTTGAACATGGACATTACCAATGCTGTACATTTCTTATATCAGTACTACTCCCTATATAGTGAATAACATTTGAGTGAGTCCACTATATGGGTAAGAAGTGAATGAAAGTGAGTGCACGACTTCGGACAATGAAGTATATACCATACGTCGGACAGCACTATCACGGACATTCGTCATAATAATGTTTAGCTTATATTACACCTGTGTGTCTTTTATTGCATTGAAAAATGTATTTTCTAATGTTTACATTTGTGATGTTTATTGCACTAGTTGATAATAAAGAGAACAAAAAAATAGCTTATATTATATTCAAATTTCTCCGTAAACTGTCAAACAAATACACACCAGCTAACCACACTCGTTCTGGGTCATGCTGCAGCACTAGTAATAATGCCGCTTCCCGGTTCAAAGAACATCAACACTACGTCAAAGTCACGAGTCACGCCCTGTTGGCCTAATCCATGTACACATCTGCTGTAGGGAATCGCCACTATAATCCTATTTGGGCGTACATGAGCGAAAAAGAGAGGCGTATCTTGAATGTGGTGGTATTGGCAGTGCGCTTGTGGACAGTGGTGTTATGGGTTGTATGTTCCAAAACCTAGCCGTCTAGTGTCTACATAGACATGTGACGTATAACATGGCATGGACCACAAAACCAGTCATAAGTAGCACAGGTAGCAATTTGTAGCATAGCCAAAAAAAATTGTTTGGGTCAAAATTATAGATTTTTCTTTTATGCCAAAGAGCAGCACAAACTATTTTTCCTCACGTGTAAATTCAGCCCGTAAATGAGCTGATGCATGGTCACATTTTAACTCTGAACATGCATTTGCTTATCGACCGCTTCATATTCGATGACGGGCTGTGTTTGATTTAAAATCGCAGCGCTAACATAGCACAGTGCTGACGTTCAGTTACACCCCAAAAGCGCCCCTTAATTCCCCCACGCTAATCGTTACAGCGCACGAAACTGCTTGCTGAAACTAAACCAAAAGTTGCTCTTTTAATGAGGAGGTGCGGTGCAGACGTACGTTTTCATGACATTTGGTTGGAACAGCATCGGAGCGTGTCTGCCCTGTGATAGAGAGAGTGAGACGGAGCTGAGAAAGTGTTTGATTGCTTTGACGATGTGCCCACAAGGGGAAAGAAGAGGTTAGTGAGAAAGACAGAGAGAGAGAGGGAAACTATATTTGCCAAGGATGGTCACTGCTAGCTCCAGGCTTCAGACGGCGGCTCTTTAATGACTCAAAAGGCAGATTTGCAGTCAAATAGTCAAACAGACCAATGCTGGAGAAGCCAAGCTGCTGTACAGGACTGGACTTCTACATAATGGCATTGTTGCATCCGGCAAATTCAAACCAAAGGCTTCACAATAGCCTGTCCTTTATGATGTAACAATCAGGCTTTGTCTTTGCTTTGACCTTTGATTGAATAGAGCATTAAATTAAATACATAATTGTTACCGAATGAAGCAGGGCAGTGGTGGGTGAACAAAATTAGACTGTCGCTTTGTGGCTGCATGTAATTTGTTTTTCCAAAGTGCCACCTGTGTTCCAGAACAAAGATTTGCTTTGGTCTCAAGCTTTGGACTGACAAACCCCAACAACCTCACGAACAGCCTTTTATGAAACAAATCTCAGGTAGAAGGAATTACCTGAAAAGGTGGGAGTTTTCAGTCTGGTTTTTTGACAAATTTCTTGTAAATACAACACTGTAATATGCATTATTCACATAGGTATATTCTTACATCGAGGGCAAAATAAAGTAGCCGCTAACTCTTTAAAATTCTCATTTAGTTGCCGACTGAACTGACATACTAGGCTCTTCTAGTTTTGTCACGTATGCTATGTAACCATAAACAGTACGGCATGTAGTGAAATGATATGTACAATGGGTCTTTACACAGTATTCAGTAACATTATATACACAACGAGAAAATAAAAGTTACAGAAATCCGAAAACCTTTCTGAAAAAAACTATTCTAAGTTAAAAAATGTGGATAATTATAGGGCTGCACAATGATTAGTCGCGACTAATCGAAAGCAAAATGAACGTTTTTGTTCACATAATATGTGACCCTGGACGACAAAACCAGTCTTTTGGGTCAATTTTCCTAAATTGAGATTTTTACATCACCTGAAAGCTGAATAAACAAGCTTTCTTTTGATGTATGGTCTGTTAGGATATGACAATATCTGGCGGACATACAGCCGTTTAAACTCTGGAATCTGAGGGTGCAAAAAATTGAAATATTGAGAAAATTGCCTTTGAAGTTGTTAATCCGAGGCACTGTAGCAGGCCATCCACTCACAAAAATGAAGTTTTTATATATTTAGTGTAGGAAATGTACAAAATATCTTCAATGAACATGATGTTTACTTAATATCTTAGTGATTTTTGGCATAAAAGAAAAATCGATCATTTTGACCCATACAATGTATTCTTGGCTTTTACTAACAATGTTCCTGTGCTACTTAAGACTGGTTTTGTGATCCAGGGTCACATATATGTGTGTGTACTGTGTATAATAATAGTGTATACATAAAAACACGCACATGCATGTTATATATAAATATATTTATTGCCTATACAATTTATTTATATCCTATAATAAATTATATATAACTATAAAAATGTATATACACATGTAAATATTTCTTAAATATATACATGCACGTGTGTGTATTTATATACATAATTCTTATGCACAGTACACACGCAAATATTTGGTAAACGAAAACTTTTATTCTGCTTTCGATTAGTCAATTAGATAAACACTAGATAATTAAGAGAATTTACAATAGCAATAAGATAAGGACAAGTAAGAATCATGTTTAAAAAATCATGTTTTTTATTGTGTTTTATTGTGTTAGTAAGCTGAATTTTTTTATATCATTACTTAATCAAAAAAACACGAGAACAGTTATTAGATATGACTTGGAATGCACAATACAAATTTTTTATTAAAAAATGTAAATGTTTTAGCAAATTGACTCTCCATATGTATCTGAACATAAAAAAAAAAAATATAAGAAATAAAATAACATATGAGATAAATGGACGTAATATTATATTTATTATACAATACATAATAATAATATAGCAGCAGCAACAATCCAAACTGCTAAAATATGCAGTGCTGGTAAAAAAACAAAACTGAATTTATGCAGTAGTGCAATAATACTGACATGCATATGTATTACAATATGGGGTGTGACGCTGTGAGTCTCTTAAACAGTCATTATTTATTTATTTATTTATTAATGCACACAATTAAAGTACAATAATGCTGTCCCTTTCACTGTCGTCTTCATCTCGGGTTGTTATTAAAAGGTTTTTTTTGTGCTAATCAGTTCTGATTGAACAAGATTACATAACCACAGACGCTGATAGCGAGAGCTCTACAGACAATAGGACGGAGCACTGAATCCTGGGTAATCATAGACAGTCTGCCGTGTAATGATGAGGCGAATATGCGTGGATGGTGATGGCTTCAAACACGAAGAGTGGCTCTGGACGATTCAAATGCATAAGAAGTCTATGAGGCGTCCCTTAGAAACATTGGAAGCTATGGACAGGAGTGGCACCAATAGCTTGTGGGAAGATCACTATCCTGTTGTTACCAAGCAACTAAGGGTGCTCTGTCTCCTTTAGTTAACCGTTTTAAAATGTATCTAAAGTCTGACAGCATCATAAAAAGTCGGTTTTACAACTCTGTGCTATATTCGGTTGTGTTACTAGCGTGAACGTCATGTGACCAATACTCATGGAACACACATATTGGCAAAATGTATATTATTTAAATGCACTGCCAAAACGTAATCTCAACATCACATCCAATATTGATTCTTGAACAAGGATACTTGAACACGAGGATCCTGTGCGTAGCTTCTAGTCTAAGTAGTTAAGTATTCTGGTCTGGACTGAGCCCTGTGTGAATGGCAAAGAAGGGTCAAGCCATTACTCTGATTAAACCCACACCCTCTCTCTCTATCAATCACGATCCCTCTTCATCCATCTCTTCAATAATGTTCTGTCATCTCTAAGCCACATCATCTCTCATCACTCTCTCATTACTTGTGCCTGAGCAGGACAATTACACACTCCTTGGATGGACAATCCTCACGGAGCATCCTAGGGTCAAGGGACCTGCTCAGGGGCACGATTGTGATGGAGCTGAGGGAAAGATCTTAAAAATTAAACAGCTCATGGGTCACCTCTCCTTTCATTAAAATCCTCCAACTCAGTTATGTAAAGCATACATACATATTCTGCACATTTGTATTTTTTTCTAAGATAATGTTAAAGGTTTCTTGAACGAGAAATATTTCCGTTTGCATTCTGACCGCAACACCATGTCCATACCAGGCACAAAATGACATGTAAATACAAAAAATATAAAAAGTTAAGTGTCTCAATCAATTACGTCATATTTCATATTTAATTTACAACAGTGTTGTGGATTCTGAACCAATTATACTTTTAATGTGGGTGGGCTACCCAGCATGATGCAGAACCTTGCAGCTAACATAGACACTTATTGCTTATCATGTTTCCTTTCTTGCTGGTTATAGCAAAAACCTTTCAAGAATTGCATAAAAAGTACAGTAGGCTGTACAGCTACAATCTAGATAACTAAATAATCTGAGAAAAATCCAGAATTACAAATCCATGTTGGCCCCTACGACCAATTGGATGCAGCTAACTGTTTATTTCAAGTATTTTTAAGCTCTTTGTCTATATCCAGGCAATGATCTCCCCCCATTAAACACACCAAAGACCCCCACAATCCTTCATTCCCTATCTAATTCCACTGGGTACGGTATAGGAAGTCTATGACTACATCCTTGCCTGGCCATTATTATCACTGCTGGCACAAACCGGCACCGGCCGAGAGAAGAGGCCGAGATAATCAACTTATGCTCTCTGCACTTTATGACAAAGCCCCAGATGCTGGGGGCAGTACATTGCTTACTGTATATTGGCCATTTTTATGATAAAAGCAGAACTGAAATCTATTTATGTTATGAAATCTATGTCACCAGCATACGCACCAACATGACCGGAGGCAGGTGAACAACAAGCATAGAGGACACTGCAGGTGACACGTACATCAAGCCACGCAAAATTTGTCATCATTAACAAAATAAGCCTTGTGCTTACCGAAACCCTTTCTACCTACGGTACCACACACACACAAACTCACAGACATACACATGTCACCTTTGGCAGATGGCACACACTCGGTCCAAAGTGTTAGAAGATGCCACACTATAATTGACCTGTGCGTGTTTACCCAGAAACCCGGCGGCTTTTACCTCTTTCTCTCCGACCACTTCCCTTTCTTCCTATCGTGTAGGTAAGTCCACTGAGCCCGGGACGTCGCTTTTGCAAGCATTAACTGACATATAAGTGGAAAAACCACACGGCCTAAATTAAATCGCTTCTTACACAAGAACAATGAGTTCGTATCGGCGAATCTCAGCGAAAGAGGTACTCGGCGGGGACCGAAAGTACGCAGGCAAAAAAATAGCGGTCTTCTATGCCCGCATTTCTTCCGCTATTCCTACTCCCAGCTTCTTCCTCATTCTCCTTTTACCGTTAGCGCCGCGCTTATCCATTCTACATCCACACTCACCGTCTCCCCTAACGCGCATAAGGAAAACTATGCTCGCGCACGCCTGGATGTACGCGGATCTCGGCTAACGTCATCGCGCCTAAAGGTCAGAACCCAACCGCAAACCATCGATTGCGAGGGCTAGCCTGGGTGCTGAGCCAACACTCACGGGCATCGCTCGCCTCCCCACACCCCTTTTTACATCTCCCTACCTAAGACCCCCTCCGCTCTGCCCCAACGCTCCGAGAGCACCCCCAACCATTCTCATTAGGACCCGCTCCCGATAGCACTCCCACTCGGCTCTACAACAACAGGCCTGCACCTACTGTCCCCCATCATTCACGACAACCTCGTACAAGTGTAACGACGATGGCTCCGCGTCGTGCGGGCCGTATCTTTCACCCTTGCCTCCCCCCAACCATCGCCATTTCTCCCCTACATCCCACTCTTGCTTCACCCCCACCTTCTATACCTGCATCACCCTCGCCGATCACCCACCTGCGAACCGCCCTCAGGAAAGTCACTACGACGTACACACAAGGTCCCTCACAACTAAAGAACTACTAAAGCGGATCTGCCATTGGCCAGTTAGAACTTGGGTTCCGTCTGCATACCATAGTGGTGCTCAGTAGAAGACAGCCGCACCGCCAACAGACCGCCTACGCAGGCTGCAAAAAAGCCCACAGAGAATTTACATACCGAAAGGGGGTAGGATGATACCGAAAGTAGAAAGGAGGAAAACGAGCAGGCCCAGAAAAGGAGAGCAGCGCAACCCGGGAGAGACCCAGGGACGACCAAGGGGAATGCAAGAGAAGGTATACCAGGTGCGGTAGACTATAAGACGGGGAGGAGGAGGGAGCAGAATAATGGAAAATATACCCCACACCCTAACCCCTCCGTTTAATCGTTCCTGCCCTCCCAGCCCCCCCTTCCCCACCGACCCCCTCCCCCCTCGGTCTCTCCGTCGGCTCGCCTGCTCATTCCTTCGCCCCCCCCTCACCAAGCAGCACGAGCCCTCAACTCAGCCAAAACTTAGGAATCAGAACTAACGAACGCCCCCATCCAATCACCAATCGAAACTCACACAGACGCGTCGGCAACCAATGCAATATGGCTCAACAGCAGGAGCCGCTTCCACCAAACGTCGACATGGCACTATGAGTAAAGCGCGGGCACGTCGCCTTAGGAAAAATCAGAAGAAAAGCGGAAAAAGGATCTGCGACGTGTTCAGGGACTCCAAGCAGGCTAGAAATACCATGGAGAAACAGGGCGAAAACAGGTCTAACGAAACAGGCAAAAAAAGAAACAGAAAGGGAAATGCACTGAGAGAAACAAACAAAACGAGGAACACTGATTGCCCCAAACGGGAGAACGAGAGAACTCTCCCACTTCTTTGTTTTTACTTGCCCCACCCAAATTGTTTACCCCTCGTCCCTTACCCTGCGCTATCAACCCCATCGCGCGATTGCTCCTCACTCCCACCCGCGCGAAATTGACCCTCCGCGAGCGACATAAGACAATCCTAGACCCGAGATCGGCCCAAGATCATACGATAAGTTAGGCTGTTACCCTCCATTTTTCTCGCTGCATCTTCCCTTTCTTCCCCCACACTTTTCCCTCTCCGTACCCCCCCCCCCCTACCCCAGATATTTCCCAAAAATTCATAGTCCCAACACCATTTGACCCCGCAATGCATTAAGTAAATGTATCAGGGCAAACCCCAAGCTCTGATCGCACTAATTTTCACTTTATTCCCTTCTCAATTCTCCATCTTCTCGCTCTCCCTCGTCACCACCTTGATTGCCTTCCGCCTCCCTTTCATGCGTTAGGCTACGCCAGTTCTCAAAGTCCGCAAAACCCTCTTTTTCCTGCCGATAAAACGCCCCTTAGTCGCGGAGACCGCCTCGTCAAACGTAACACCACTCGTTGTTCGCACCCTGTGAACTTCTCTTGTCCAACGCTTCGCATGACTTTTCGCAGTGAACCCCGTGGATTAGATTGCGCACGCTGTCGAAGGCAGCGCAATTGGCACCACTCCCCTAAAAGAATTCTGCGCAGAAACTGCTATGGGGCGGGAAGCTCCCGAGGTGGTACAAAGACCATGGAGGCCCATGGCCAGGGAGGGGGAAGACGAGGATAGACGCACAGCATGAGAAACGAGGGTCGCAAGTAAGATACGGGGAAAATGGAGGCGAGCAACGTCGGGCAAAAAATGGGTAAGGAAGCAGAGGACATGGCAGGAAAAATCTGGGTAGCACAGACTAAGAAGAAAAATATACAAACAGGGCCAAAAAAGCGAAAACAAGCGAAACAAAAGAAACGATACAAATACCGCAGAAACAACCCAACGACACGAACGAAGGGACACAACAGAGAAGCGGCAAAAAGATAGCAAGCGAAATAAGGAAGGGAGGGACGGAAACCAAGAGCAACGAGGAAGCAAGGAGAGGAAGAACAGAGAAATAGTATCGGCAAAAGTGGACGGACAAGAAAAGGACGAGCGCGACACCAAGTAGACACGGAGCGAAATGGAGAAAGAAGTGTAGAGTGGACAACAAAACAGGCGAGACCCAAGAAAGGGAGGCCGGAAACAGCGATGAAAGCCAATCCTTCCCTAGCTTCCATCCCCCCCCTTCCCTCCTTCTCCCCACCCTTCTCTCTCTCCTTTTCCCTCCCCCCTTGTGTTAGGTGGTCACGCCCAAATCCTTTTGCAAGGCACATATACACTACGTACTATTGTGTTCTCTGTCAATCCACTTCTTCCTTCACCTATTCGCACACTACACATCACACCACCGCCCCCCACCCTCCGACTCGACCCCACTCTGCCTCAATCGCTATGTTCCTATGTTACTTTAGATGATAGAGCCGCCCGGCCCCCCGGCTTAACAACAAGGGGGAAACATACGTCACCAGCCCTAGTAGCAGAAACGGCAGAACTACCTAGGAAGTGTGTGACAGTGGAGAATGATCTGAAGCAAAAGATCTACCGCGTAGGCAGAGCATAAATCAACCGATACACAACAGATCACGCCCTTACGGCAAAAGGATAAACCCTTAAAAGGGCGGGAGCGAGGATAAAATACCCCTCTTCCCATCGGACACCTCGTCTCCCCTGCATTACCTCTCCGCCTTTTTTCTCCGGTTATCGTCTTGTGGCAGGCGTGTTCCGACGTTGCTCTCACTTATCTAACGTCTCGTTGTTCTGACTATCGTTTTTTTGGTTTCTTGACCTCCGCTAACGCGGTCGGGGACTCCCAACGGACCATTTTACGAAAATATCACCACGTATAATTGACAAGCAGCTGTCGCCGGCTACCCAGGAGACGCATGTCATGGTACAGGTGATCTCTCGAGCGAATAGCGGAGACCTGATTGAGTAACGGGATGAAAACAACGCAACGTCGGGAACCATGTACCGACACAAAGAGAAAACGAAAGGCGAGGGGGCCGTGTAAGCGGAAAGAAACATAAACAAAAAGAGGTGTCAGATTAACGAAGGAAGGAAAGAAGGATGCAAGGGACAGAAAGACGACCAAAACCTGCACAAATCAATGAAAAAGTACCTCACCAAAAGATATTTGTGACAAATGGAGGAAAAAATTAGAAAGAAAGGCAGGAGTACGGTAAACACGTAGCTACGGAAAGGGAACTCAAAGACGCACCAATATAATGAAATAAACCAAAGAAGGAATGGCGACGAAAACGAGAGGGCAAACAGGAGCAGAGGAGAGACCGAGATAAGAACACAAAGAAGAAGATAAAAACAGGAGGATGATAACAAGGCGGCAAACGACGGGAACGACGAAACAAGACACAAATAGAGCAGGCACTAAAGCAAAGTCGGAGTAGGGAGAAGAAGGAAAGAAGAGAGAGGCGAAGATAGAGATGTCAGATGAGGACGATTAGAGGATAAGGGTGCAGACGGCAAAATAAGGGAGGTAAGTAGGAGAAAGGTAAATCATGTCAATAGGGAGGCGAGAAACGGGACGTGAGACGAGGAGAAAAAACGGCGGGAAGAAAGGGACGGGTGAGGAGGATATAAAAGAGTATAGCGGCTGGGGATCACAGTAAGACTAGAAGCACAGGAGAGAAGGCGAAAGACCAAAGTACGGACACGTCGGGAAAGCGATTAGAAAAAAAGATTAAGAGCAAAGCGGTGACAGACAGAAAGTCGAGCATTCCAAAATAGGAGAGCGAGGAAAAATAAGGCAAACAGGGCATATTGAAGGGGACGAAACCAAATAGAGGAAACGCTTTCTACCCCCTTCTTCCCACCCTCTTTTTCCTTCCGGGTCTCCCTCGATTCCCACCCTTCTCCACCTCATCTCCCCCTACTCGGGACAAGCTTAATCAGGATGTAAACACTACAAGTATCTCATGCCCTTAACCTCGCAAAGGATTTGAACCCGGTGGCCACTAGTCTAGTAAAGACCACCTAGGACGTGCGAGCAGTAGGGCACAAGTAGCAGGAGGCAGCACAAAGAAAGAGCCCCAAGGAAATAAAATGCCAAAGAGAGACAGGGACTATGGCAACAAATAAGAAAATGGAAGGCCCAAAATGAAATCCAAGGGCGGGGTGATACGACATGTGGAAAAGGACAAAACAAAAGGACTCCGCGAAAAAGGGGAAACAAAAAAATGAAAATTAACGAGAGTGCAAAGTGGGGGGGAATAAGACACATGTTCTTGCAGAATTCACCACGCTGCCAAAAGTGTTAGAGATGCCAACACTAGTATTGACCCTGTGCGATGTTTACCAGGTCCTGTGAGGAATGCTCAAGAAAAATGTGAGAAATATCATGCGTACAACATTACAAAGTGCTGGAGACACTGGGCAATTTACACTAGACCGTTCAAGGAGGTGAAAATGCATTGCCTTTCTATCATTTTATATATCGGATGTAAAATAAATAGAAGGATGAGAGACTGTAAACAACAGTGCTGCTTTTAGGGTGCAAAGGCAGTTTTCATTTGGAACACATTACGACTAATGACAAGCTGAAGAGAGATGCTCAACATTGTATGCATGCGCAAATACACATTTATATACTCCACACTTACTGAAAATGGGCAAACGTAAACTTGAAGTACCCTAGTACAGAATAAAAGCAACAGAGCCAGGCAAGCTAAAAATAAACCTGTATTAGAATCCACAAACAAATATCAACGTAGACAGTTAAACAAGCATCTGCAGCACCTGTTGACAACAACACCGATGAAATAATCCTCTCTCTATTTTCTCTCCGATATCATGCAGGCTTGGTTACCATGGCCTTACATTACAAAAATCAATATCTAAAGACAGTGTCCTCATTCCAATGCATGAGATTTGGGTCACAGCTGAGCAGTGCATCCTATTCAGCACTTTAAGAAAATACACCGCGGGTGAGTTATTATCAAAGAGCCTTCAATGAAGAAATTAGTTTTTTTGCAAATATACTGCCTGTACGGAAAAATTAGAGGTGAGCGAGGCTAAAGTTGTCAAAAGCGCTATATCTCAGTACAGATAGGGTTTAATGACTCAAAGTTTGATAACATAAAGCTTGTTTTCTGCAGCAGTGGTTTGCATGTTGGTGTCAAACGTTACGCAAAAATCATCGTTCGATTATTCAAAGAATTTCATCAGCATGTTTGTTATAAAGGACCTTAAATTATATGTGAGAATTCTGCTACATAAAAAATGATCTTGTGAACTTATACTGTATATATTATAATATACATTTTGTTTATAATAAATGCTCACGTTGTCGTACCAATTAAACAAAATATTTGTATATTTTCCTATAATGGTGGGATTTTAACGAATGTGTTGTCATTATATTTTTAATTAAGATGAAATCCTATTTAGAAACGGACTTTTTTGAGACATTTTCAGTTGTGACAACTAGCCCCGCTCTCCACTATTCGTGGATGACGTAAAACACTAATGCACATTATACATTAAACACGCAGTTAAATGGAGCGATGACATTTCTATAACTAGTAGCACAATAACTTTATTATAAGTATACATTTCAAACTATTTTAATGTACTGCCCTCACAGTCTGATGCTGTTTTCACTGTGAAAGAGCTCGCGCCTCCAGAGGAATGCACGCGCTCTGTCACGGCGGCTCGCGCGCTCAGATGCGCTGCTGGTTAACGCCTTAATCTAAACTTAAACCTCATAGATCATAATAGTTTTTGCGTGTATATAAATTGTCAAGTCTGCCTTTGCCGGGCAAAACTAAAACTCTGAGCACATATTGCGGGAGCTCGTCGCGACAAGATTATAAAAAGAAATACAAAAAAATGAACTTATCTTCGTTTAGAAGCGACTTAAACTGCAAAAAAACATCCATAACGCGCATAAATAACCATAGCAACCTGTTTGTATGAGACATTTGGCTATTAAAAGGCATTCCGGAAATACTTCAAGTTTAAATACTCGCCTGATATGTATAAAATCTCGTCCCGTTGGGCGGGTGGACCTTCGGGGAATTAGTCCCCGTGTTCATGTCTGAAAAAATCATATTTCCGCCAATGCAATGCAGAAGTGATCAGCAGGGTGCAAAACAATCCTCCGATCGCAAAGTGTGAATTAAATCCTTGTCGTCAAGTTTAACTGATCAGGGATCAGACCCTGATCCTGGACTTGTCACATCCACAAAGAGGGAAAGAAAACGCAACTGCGCTCCTTTTGCGTGCACAGACAGGCGCCTTGTATGAATAAAAGTCAGTTTAATGCTGACATGATCGATCAGAGATGTGAAATCATCAGTAGGCTGATATATAGAGCTGCAGGCTCCATGATCGTAGCACGGATGCTGTGCGCCCGTGTGCTGGACCAGCCCATCTGTTCGATAAGCTGCTGCCTATTCACATCATTATTACAGCGTCAAAGACCCGGTGAGCCAATCAGATATCAGAATCTAAACTGGGCGGAGCTACATGAAGGACTCCTGTTCGGGACGGATGCTGAGAGATGCACAGCAGAGGCACATATTCGCTTATCAGCACCATAAACAAAATGAAAACATCGTTGTTGTTAAATTAAATTATATTATTTTTTGTCAATTTCCTGTCGGATCAATATGATTAAAAATTATGATTTATAAAGTGAGATAATCTGATCCGATCAAAAAACTGATTTTCAATTTTGTGCCAAATGGTCAGCGAACAAACTGGGGGCGGTCCACGGCGTGTTGTCTGAGACTGGGATCAATACGATTTTATTTCTTCCACATCACTTCACCCTTCGTGAAAGAATTCCACTACAACAATTTAATATGAGTATTGACCAAGATAAACTTCCTTTCAGTTAATAGAAGAGCTCTTTTAATTTAATGCTCTTTCAACCGAGTAGGGCGCACGTGAAAGCCTCATTCAATTTGGCTCCATTGCTTAGCTTTTCTGAGAATACATGTTGCCATTGTTGAGGAAGATAATCAAATCTAGAAAGCCTGGCTAAGTGAGAGTCCATATCTTCGACTTTATTGAATCAGAGACCCCAGACTTTTTTGTATAGCTCTCAACATGTGCCATAAAGGTTAGCACACTTCGCCAGTTGAACAAAACACATGACTTAAACTACCTTTACCTGTAAAATGTCACCCTACATGTAGGTCACAGGGAAAATGCATAACTTATGAACATGAGCTGGTTTACATCTCTTATCATATGCAACAGTAATAAAAAAAGTTTGCCTTACCATACAGTACTATTTACTTTTTTCCTTTGTATTGCAAACAAGCAACAGTCCTTAAAGGGATAGTTCAACCAAAAGGAAAAAAAATGACCACCCTCTAGTTATTCCAAACCTGTATAAATTTCTTTGTTCGGTTGAAAACAAAGTAAGATATTCGGAACAATGTTAAGCAATTGACAGTTCTGGGGCACCGTTGACTACCAAGAGAAAATAGATGACTACAATTTCAATTTTTCCTACTATGGTAGTCAATGGTGCCCCAGAACTGTCAGTTGCTAACATTCTTCCAAATATCTTTCTTTGTGTTCAACAAAACAAATTCATGTTACAGGTTCGGAACAACTAGAGGGTGAGTAATTCATGACTAAATTATCATTTTTGGGTGAATGTCATTTTTTCCAATTACCAATTTTCGGACTTGCAGAAAGCCTTTGCTAATTAAGTTAGAACTAATCGCTTTTTCAGAAAAGATGGAATCTTGAAATGAGCATAATGACAAAGATAACATGATGATGCAATTGTTTTGTTTTATGGGATGATTCTAGCCCAGTGGTTTTAAAAGCCCTGTGAAATGTCTATGTAAATGTGCCTTAATCTTTGTTTCCGCAAATGGAAGGCAGCAAGATAGCCAAAAAGAAAACTACTAAGGCAAACAATATGCATGCTGTTTCTAACCATCTTTATGAATATTGTCCATCACAAGAGTAAAAATAGGTGATGGTACTAATCCGAGTCGATTCTTCCGAATGTCCTACCAGGGCACAGAGGCATACAGAGATACACCAGATGGGTCTTCTGAGCAACCTGAAAGGACGCGCACACACAAAGATACACAGAGAGAGAGAGAGAGGGAGAGAAGAGAGAGAAAGAGAGAGCAAGAGAGAGCGAGAGAGAGAGGGAGAGAGAGAGAGAGAGAGAGAGAGAGAGAGAGAGGGGAGAGAGAGAGAGGAGAGAGAGGGGAGGAGGAGAGAGAGAAGAGCCTCTCCCCTGGGGTGTTGTGCCAGACCAGGAGGCTTGGATCGTGGCCGCGAAACATGCCAAGCCCCGTCACTCCTCCTGCTACAAAAACAGCAGCAGACACAGTGAGCACAGATGAATCTGTCTCACTACTGCCTTATAAACAATCAGTTCAGCCGAGAAGGAAATTTATTTCCAAATCCTGTTCTAAGGCCTTGTAGTTAATTTGCTTTGCTGCTTTCTACTGTACCTGGTTTGCTTATCTTATGTGAGCAAACCCTTCCTCCGATTGGTCAGAATTTCACCTCTAATTATTCATCAGGTACACTGTATAGGGTTGTTTGCTGGTTCACCCCCTACTCACACTCTGATCTGAGCTTTAACAAGATGTACAAAACACACGACAATCAAATGGGGGGAAAAAAATCAATGTCCTCTTTCTAGGTGGCCACTCATCCGTGTGATTCCATGAGACCTAACAAGCATCCGTGCCTGAAAACACAGCACCGTAATTTGACCTGTTAGTCCACACCATCTCTCTGTGTGTCTTTATTTGTGGGTGTGCTATGGAGCAAAACTGAATGTCTAATTAAAAGGAAAATGTAACCTTTCTTTAAGGAATCTTGTTGCAGGTAAAGCTCCCTCATTAAATCCACCAGTGGGAAAAACAGTGGGACAGACTTTAAAATGGAGCCACAGCTGCAGGATCCCATTCTACATATGTCATATTACCACATATTGATCATGATGGCCTGCACATCCTTTTGTTGGTCAATGCAATCTACATCCATCAATCACGGACGTCAGTGTATAGCACCAGTATTGATACGTACATTTAGGGTGTGGTTCTTTGCATGTTTTATTTGCTTTTCCTTTATACTTAAGGCACATAAATCTGCACAGACACGTACAGTACATTGAGACATACTGTATAATAAAATGACTCAAGCTCAATAGATGTCTAGACTAATAAAAGTAAGTTTTTACTACTACAGTATGTGTTACATTACTAGAGTGGCTTATCGGTATTACTAAGAGGACAGTTTAACTGCAAGCACTATTATGTGCTAAGGACAGATGTTTATATTAAAATAGATCTCTACTTAAAAAAAGATTTATTTAAATACATTTTTTAGTTTTGATATGATTTATTTGTTATAGAAATACATTTTAAATAATACATATTTATATAATTCATTGTATCATTTTATTACACTTTTTGTTATTTATCTAAAGCTTCTCTGATGTGTCTCTGACCTACTAAATTTAAAACTGCATCATAAACATACATTAAAAAAACTATGATGATATAAGCAAAGAGAGAAGTAATCATAAGCCATTTTAAAACTCGGGGTGTGAAACTATTAAAATCAATTTTAACATAATTTATAGAATTCTTTAAATATTTTAATGATTAATCTAAAACTCCTCAAAAAGTTAGTTTGCTTGGTTACCAAGGAGACAAAAAGTGTCAGTGAAGAGCATATGCGTGAGTTGATGGGAGACATGTTGTGTGAAGAAAATCACTTGCGTAACAATATCACAATTTATTTTTGTACGTAATTTGTCCAATCAAGTTGATCAAATTATGTAAATGTGCAACACTGTACCTAAAAACAATGCATCTCATTTCACGACAAGCTTTGTTGCTGATTTTACACTTCTGTATGTTTTCACCCTGGTATTAGATTTCAAATGGATTATGCAAATTATGCATCTCTACAAGACACGTCCACAAATCTGTTTTGACCAGGTTTGCAAAAACAGTTTTTGTTAATATGATATGCACCATGCAAACCGTATATGCTACTCAATAGTTAATACTTGCTTACATGTGCCACAACTTGTTCATGATCTGCATCAGTCTATTTTAGAATAATAATGATTTATTTTTGTGCTTGAAGAGCACAGAACCCTTGCATTGCATATTGTTTTCACTGGAGCATATGGTGCTGAATATAATAAATTGCCGCGGCAATTATAGGTTACATAACACTCCTGCACACATGCTTTCCTGCCCTGCGGGAATATAAATATTATACCCAAAACCCCAAACATAATTCACTCTGTTTGGTCTCCTGTCATAACCCATTTACACCTATTTAAAACATTTACACTAACAAAGAGACAACCATAACAAGTAGGCCTTTATATTAGATAAGAACAAAAGTTACGTAAAGTACATGCTCTGCCTTCACTGTGAAAGGTAAAAAACTTTCTAAACCTTTCGATCAAATGTTTTGCTGATTACTGGATAAGGATTTTAGAAAAAAAAATAACCAAATTTACATACTGTATGGATCATGAATATCATTTATATTGACTCATCACATCTCACAATTTGAACAAACTATTTTACGTTTTAACCAACTGGCGGCTAATTCTTACACATTCTTATTCATAAATGTTTGTCCAATCTGCTTCCCCCCGGTTGTGTTAAGGGGTGGACATCCAAGCTTGCTTTCTTTTAAATAAACATATGTGTTTGTATGATTCACACTGAAAAAATAATTCAGACAAAATAGCCACCTCAAAAGAAACCTGTTACTTGATTGGATTGTTTATACATATGAAGAGTTTGGTTCCAAAATGAGACAACACGTGTTTTTTATTGTTGTAATATGTTTTTATTGTGTTTTATTGTGTTAGTTAGCTGTATATATTTTTTGTTATTATGGCTTGAATCGAAACAAACCAACTGCAGTTTGATTGATATGAATTGGAATGGACAATAAAAAAACATTTAACAGTTAAACAGTTATTTCCTTTTGGAACCAAACTCTTCATATACACTAAAATAAAAATACTTCAAAATGAATATACAAACACACCTAACGATAACAACTCTTGTCCAGTTAAGTTATAAGGTAGCATTTTCCACCCCGAAATCACTACCCACACAGAACCAACTAAAATATTTTAGAATAGAAGATTTTGCCTCAGGTTTTCCCAATGTTACGAACTTACGATATTTGGATTCTGCATCAACATGAATGACCTGCACATTCATTCAAATACATCAAACTAATCTAAACTCTGAGAGACAACGAATAACAATGTAAGCAGCACTGCTGTATTGTACATACAAACCAGACAAACACGCAAAACACCAATTCCCGAACACACACATTTCACTTTAACCCACTGTATTTTGCCCAATGAAGACAGCCAATCAGCTCCGAGTACTACCTGACGGAAACGGCTGGTCTGTTTGCTAACTTCATGTATGAATCTGTCTTTTTCATGTATGAATCTGCTTTTTTCTTAAGGGAGATTTTCAGCACTCTCACGCACAAGCATGTACACCCCAAATCTTTCTCTGTGATCAACGTCAACATGCCTCAAGTGCTTATTGTGATTTACAAACAAATTTTACAGTTTGCGGGAAAGTTCCAGAGTGATGAGAGCTTGCACAAGTATCCAAAAAGTATGAGTCACTCTCCATGCCTGCCAAAATACATCACGACATATAACCCGTTAAAATGCAAGACAGAAGGCTCGGTCTTCCACAATCTGGAAAGAGAGAGAGTATATCTTTGTGTCTGTCATTTGGACAAAGGCAGCTAACACTGTCCTTACAGTATTACAGAACCGGCTGAAAACGCATCTCTTCACAACTCTCCCATCTCTTTTCTACTCTTTCTATCCTTAAAAATACCAATAGCTTTGTATACTGTGGTGGGCTATATGAGACCAGTTTTACAGTGCTTATGCTTTTTGTTTTCCTAATGTTGTTCCAGTTGCTTCCATTGTTTACCTCATTTGTAAGTCGCTTTGGATAAAAGCGTCTGCTAAATGACTAAACGTAAATGTATATTGAAGAACATTGAAAGCACTTGTATTTATTAACTATAATAAAAATAACAAGAGAAATTAAAAATGACATTCAAGTATGTGGGAGTCATCCCTTGTGTACGTGTTTCCACAAAGGATTTTAACATGCATAGTTCGGAATGACAAGAAGGTACTCATGGGTAGAATTTGGGAGAAACTTGTTGTCTACTTGCACGTGTGCAACTGTCAAGCGATGTTTAATCGTGAGCCTTTGCCTACATGGTAGATTTCATGACATGAAAAACAAGAAGTGCTTTTGTCAATATTCTGAAAAGCAAAAACACCTATTTTACAACATCTTTGTGAAATGCTTGGTTTAGTGTCTAGTTTTGTATTTTTTCTTTAAAAACAAATACGATTCTTAATATGAATCCCATGTGTCATCTAATACAATGAAATATACGCATTTTTATTGTGTCTTAAAGGGATAGTTTACCCAGAAATGTAAATTCTGTCATGATTTACTCACCCTCCTGTCATTTCAAACCTGTATGACTTTCTTTTCTCTGCAGAACACAAACGAATATTTATAGATGGTAAACGAGTGTGAGTAAATGATGACAGAATAGTCATTTTTGGGTGAACTATCCCTTTAAGTGCCATGTAAGTGTCTGGGCACCCTAAGTTGAAAAAAGCTACATTTCTGATAGGAACCAGAACACTAAACTGGTAAAAACAAACAATGTGCATATTTTTCCAAACAATAAACATTTTAAAGCACATCTACAAAATATAATGTGATGTCAGTACATGCAGAGAGCTGTTATATGCTACAAGTGTACAGTGTCTTCTATCTGTGCCGTATCTACGGAGAAAAGTTTGGTTATCATTTCGAGTTTTGGTTACTGCACAACTGAGTCACGATTTAGAGCACGCTGTGCAGGCTTCGTGTCGTTTTAAATATTTTTCTTATAATAACAATGCTGTGTGGGTGGATCACCACACAAAAACATCCAAAGAAGGGAGCTCGAGTGAGCATTTCTGCACACGGTCAGTGACTTTAATAAACTCCCGGCCCGTGCTATTTATACCGAGTCATTCGGCGCCTACTCTCAATTAAATCTACTTTACGCTTGTATTCACTTCAGCCTAAAGTTATAACTATTATTAAAATGTGTATAATGAATGGACATATTCACAAATGAATGGACACATTCGGTATCAAAAGCTATATTCAGGTCGATATTGTAGTTGTTTATTTCCACATCAAACAATGAGCACATGCAACCTGGTATGACCGCTGCCCATTAAAGGGGTCATATGACACGACTAAAACAAAAATTATTGTTTGTTTTAGATGTACTGCAATGTGTATTATACAAAATTTAAGGTTCAAATACGCTGTATATTCCACATACCGTGCATGTTTGTATCTCCTCTTTGCTCCACCTCTCTGAAACGCACAGATGTTTTACAAAGCTCATAGCTCTGAAAAGCGAGGTGTGCTGTGATTGGCCAGTTAACCAGTGCGTAGTGATTGGTGGAATACTGCAAGCGTGTTACGGAAATGTAACGTCTCTGACCATATTTGGAACATCAGGTTCCAAAGCAATTGTACTGACAGGTACGCCCACCTTACTTGCGTATACATTTGGGCGGTCTTAGTCTAATCATACCACGAACTGACGTAGACTTGTGTGGGTGTGGTTACACGAGGCGTTTCAGGCAGGGTTGGGTGAGCATTTGCTTTTAGATAGAATGCATCTTTTGATCCGACACTTGTACGTGACTTATACATGCACGGGCAACTTATGACACACCAAAGACACAGAAAAACACGTATTGGTGTAATATGACCCCTTTAATGGACACATCAAACCTGACGCTTTGGGGAGGTTTCCACGGCCATTTCTTCAGCAAGTGAACCGACTCGGCTGCCCTGCCATCGAGCCATTTAACACTGCTGGATTATTTATGTGTCTCTGGAGGCTCTAATAGCCTGAGGTGATGCTTCTGCTAATGCCTGGCCCTGATCTCCATGTTCCTTCTGATTTAGTGATCTTCATCAGGTAGACTGATGGTGTTTTAATGGAGGGAGGCGTGGGAGGGCTGCATCCATGGTGATGTCATGTAGACCGGTAAAAATGGTCAATGGGTCAAGTAAGCTCTTTTCTAGGTGAGATGCTAGGTCAGGTCATCTAAAAAGCATTGTAAGCATGGTCCCGATAAAAATCATACACATTTATTTTACGGGAAACAAACATTTTCAGTTTAAAAATAGGTTTTAATAATGAAATAATAAATAATGAATTTGATAGTAATAATATATATATTTTTTGCTAATTCTAGGCAAAGTGTAGCACAGACAGGTCACACAGCGGGTGCCACGAAGCACTGCCGAAACTCTGCTTCTGAATTTCCTGCTTGCTTGTTTGGTTTGATCTCTTCATTTTTTAAAGTCGCTATTAACTCACAAAACAACAGAAAAACAGCTTTTGGAAGAAGCAAAGTGGCTTTAAATTGGTGCGATCAATCTTTAGCAGTGTACAAACATCTCTGTCCGTTGTTGCCTTGCGCTGGTTTGTGGGTGTCTCCGTAGCAGCGGCTTCTGATTGCTTTTACTTTATTTGCAAGTTGAAAGTCATCAGTCTTCAGCGGGTTGCGAAACAGCCTCATAACTTTCGCATTAATGCCCTCAAAATGATGAAAAATGCACCCGTGCTCCCCTTTGCGACCCACTTTTGGGAGAACAGCGGACCTTTTGTGCCGTTTTCGTGTCTGCTTCCTACGAGATGGAATTAAAAACCCATAAGTTGTTGCCAAAATCAGGATAAATGTGTTTTGGAGCTGTGTAAGCAGGTGGTGTCTGAACATCTGAAGGCAGGTGATAAACCACAAGTTCAGTTAGATGCTGTTGGGGTCATACGCATGA
Organism: Triplophysa siluroides; assembly: GCA_006030095.1. NCBI lineage: Eukaryota > Metazoa > Chordata > Actinopteri > Cypriniformes > Nemacheilidae > Triplophysa > Triplophysa siluroides. The sequence goes on from VCII01000691.1 coordinate 2,124,547, forward strand.
CTCAATACACAAGAAATTTACTCATAATAATAAGTCACCAATGCTAAAGACATTCTATAGATGCACCAGTTTGCAATTGCAGTCTTGCATACTATGCACAAAACAAGTATGGACTTTGTTAGTATTACCTTAGACTGCCTAACGTCCATTTACTGTCTATCTGACGTGTACTGAAGACAAAAATGACAGTCATATTACTTCTAGACAGACAAAAATTCAGTTTCCAAAGAAAACACATTGAAAAAGTTTGGGAAGATCAACATTTTCTTCTGCTCTGATATTATTCTGGCGCAGACACTAGAATGACTCAGTGTGATAAATATGGTGCTGTTCAATGTAGATAAATGAAACTGAGAGGGAAAAGCTCATTCATTTTGACAGTGTTGACACTGAGCATCTCTTTAAACCTTAAATTGAGCGTTGCGGAGTTTGGGGCAGCGTTTTGACGGTAATGACCTGTGATTTACTGCTTGGATTTAGCCCTGCTAATATGAATTTGCCTGATTCATATTACTGTGTTGTCAGAGGGAAAAGTCATGTTAAGTGCATGCAACGAACATGTTGTTTACACTAATGTAAGCCACCATGGCATGCCAAAAAATATTTTTTCACGATCAAGTGCGCCCTCTGCTGGTCATTTCTTGTGTCAGTTTAGCAATTACCTATGAGATCTGATAATGACACACGAAGGTGTCTTAGAACCAACTGATAAATTTCTTCTATTTGCAGGCCTCATATACACTCTGTATTGAGCTGGAACTTTGAAATGCATAAACACGTAACTTCACAAAATGTTCGGAGTGCAACACCTGCGGATGTTTTTGTGGTGTATAAGACTTTGTCTGCATCATTTTTGACTCTCTAACGGCTCCATTATTATGTGTTTGTGGTGTTGATTTTGCCAGTGAAATATATTTTTGTACTTCTGCTTTATTTTGTTATAACTCATTACATTGGTTCTGTTTATTAAGGGATAGTGCTGCCAAAAAATTTGTCATTTCAAACCTGTATGACTTTCTTCTGCAGAACACAAAATAAGATATTTTAAAATCTTAAAATTGGTAACCGAACACCAGCGGTATCCCTTGACTTGCATTGGTTTTGTGAAAAGTGAATGGGTACCGCCGTTGTCTGGTAACAAGCATTCTTCAAAATAACTTCTTTTGTGTTTTGCTAAAGAAAGAAAGTCATACAGGTTTGAAATCACAAGAAGGTGAGTAAATGATGGCAGAATTTTCATTTTTGGTTTAAATTCCTTTTAACTCTCGATATACGCCATAGTTTTTAATTTACAGGGACAAACAAAAAGAATTAATAAACAATGTAACATACAAAACATAAATATAAAATAAAAACATCTTTACAACGGTACAGCCGTTACAAGCATGATAAAAGTTACAGAATGCTCATCTACATACGGTAAATTTGTTTTGCATTTTCTGAACACAAGAGGGCATAGTTACATCACAATGTATGAAGTATGAGAGTATGAGAGGTGAGTTATAACAGAGACCCTTTAATCCTTTCCCCTTTAAGTGTCTGGGAATCATCTCTACTATAAATCGCTGGATCTTGACATCTTTTAAGATTTAAATTTGAAATTTTAATTTACACTTATTACATGTGATGCTAATGCTTTGAGATTCTGTGTGTTTAAGATGCTGTTTGCACATTTCAATGACCCTGAATGAAAATCATTTAGCAGTAAAAGAGTACTTTGTATGACCTACACTAAGAGTGCTTTAATGAGAGATCAATGTTCAGGAGCTCACAAAGCAGAAGCTGTGTTGAGACTGTAAATGTGCCAATGTACCCTGCAATTCCAGAGCACTTACTGTACTTCCATATGTGCCTGTTTTGCTGACCTGACCACATGCTTTCACACACACACACACACACACACACACACACACACACACACACAGCAACACACTGACCAACTTACAGTACACCAACAAAGAAAGCTCAAACCACCTCAAGAAAACACAACTACAGATTTTCTTCACCATCAAAAACTCAAATACATAATGTGCACAACAACAGGGATTGGTTCCTTCGTAACGGAATAATTTCTGTTGACACAACATCTTCGATACAAATGATAGTGAAACTTGGGATTGAACAAAGAAATTCCAGGTCTACAGAATCCAAGTATCCTGTGGATGTCTTTATGTTGTGTAAATGTCGCTGTTTGTAGTAAAATGGACAAAAACCACTAAACTAGTGTTATATATTTTATTCAGCTGAGTATTTACAATATCTCAAATGTTTCCAACTACTTGTAAATCTTGAGAAAATTGCCATTCTAAACAGTGAACCAGGGCTGTGCAGTCGCCTGTCAATGGCATCATATCCGCGTTTACAATGGCATCATACCGCCTTTACTGACATAGAAACCACATGACAACAGTGTCGTGGACACTAGCAATTATACAACTTTCTTACTTAAGCTCATCTACTAACATGATTTCTCGTTCCTGCCTGATTGATTTGAAGACAACAGATCCCATCATTCCACGCTCCTTCACAAACTACAGCATTGTTGTTTTATTGTGCGCCCTCTAGTGGCGGATTTTACAAACTGCACCTTTAAATGACTTAAATGTGTTAAAAGTTCATCACAATCGGGCTGTTTTGCTGCAGCTCCGTGCGTTACTGGTAACTTCTTGGGAACTATTGAGAGGCTCCATGAACCGCCATTGCTGTGAAAAAACGGTTCCATTGGAGTCAACGGAGTTGACCCAACTCTCTCTCTATAAAAGGCTGGATCTGCTATAAACCAGGCGGGCTATTTTTACTCGGTGTGAATAAACACTTTGTTTATTTTATTGCTCAAGTATGCTCCTTAATAGAAGCAGCGTGAAAAAGTATGGAGTGGTTCATTCCATAATGTGTCTATAGAAAACTACTGTAAAACTTGTGTGCCTTACTCAGTTAGTGTAGTCAGATAGTAAGATTAGGGTTTACTAGATTGTGAAAAGGTCTTTCCTACTGTTGAGTGCAATTTGCATCAGTTGGCTGGCAAGCTGCCTGTAGGATGTTTGTTGGCATGCCGTCTGAGACTAATACTACACAGGATCAAAAATAAAAAGCATCCTAATCCACTTAACTCACAAACAGGCATATCTTTGACTTCCCAAAATGCCTTTGGAGTCTGAAGGTCCCATGACTTCATTATGAGAAGTATTTCCATGACCTACCACCCATCCGCACCATCAGGAACCACACAATCACTAAAAGAACAGTTCACCACAAAATGAAAACTGTCTCGTGGTCATTCTAGATGTATTTCCCCTGTTTACTTCAGTCCAACAGAGATTTTTTAAACATGCCTTTTCACTTTGTGTTTACACATTTGTGACTAGTCATGAGATATTTTACTTTCCTCAAAAGACACAGAGCCACCTCAGGACCCACCAAGAGAGGTATGAAAGCTGAAAACACATGACTAATTTATATTCGGGGTAAGAAAGTGTTTGTTGTCCAGTTTGATTCTCGTCTCAACGGTCCTTTGCCAGACGCACTCTCCCATCTCCACCCAATCCTTTCCTGTCACCTTTTACTGTGCTATCCCATTAAAGGCATAAATAAAAGCCCCTAAAAGCATAACTTTAAAAAAGAAAGTGTTTGCTAACTGAAGTCCATGGATAAGAAGAGAGAACAAGAGTAGAAATTCTAATTTTGTCCACAAGAGTGAGCCAAACACAAATGTCAGGTGGTCTAGTTTGTGGACAATCTCCATATGCAGGTACTCACATCTGTCCACATCTGGACAAATTTGATGATCAAAAGCATGAATTTGCACAAATGGAAGTAGGAAATTGTCTATAAATGCATTAAATCTATAAATTGTCTATCATTTTTGGAGACATGACACGGTTTATTTGTTCACATCTAAACACAAATGTAAGTGAAAGCACAAACACACACATATATGTGCATACATACAGCCACGCAGATAATAAAAGACCATTCCAAATTTTCATTTCAAAGCATCATTTCTAGATGTATTGTGGCCAAAGTGAGAATGAACTTTTCATTTTTTTCAGACCTCAATTACTGCAAAGAAAACGAGCATCTCTTCTGTTATTTCGACCTTTTTTCCAGTTTTCATTTTTGGGCGAATAAATCCAAATAGATATAATATTTTAATTTGAAATTGGGTAAAAATATTGTAAGTAGTTTACAGAATGAAACAAAAATGATCATTTTACCTAAACACATACCTTCAAATAGTACATTTTAAAATCAGAAAAACAATCTCTGAAATGGTCTCTTATTTTTGTCCGCGGCTGAATACAGTATATACACACATATATACATACTGTACATTACAAATAAAAAAAAAATATATTAGTGCTGTCAATCATAAAAAAAAATCGGATTATTCACACATTTTTTCCTTAATTAATCGCGTTTAATCGCACATAACATTAATGTTTTTAAATAAACTTTGACATTCTAATAATTTCACATTTCATCTCCAAATGAATGTAGAAACAACAGATGTCTTTAACAGCATCATTTTATGAGTGAAAGGCAACATTTGATATTAGTACTGCAACTGATGTCTCCATTAAATTGATATTTTTTTCTTTATTTTAACATTAATAATAGCCATTCAACATTGAAGTACAGTATAATTGAGAGCTCTCATGTCTAACAGGAAGGAAATCCTCTCAAACACTTTAAAGCCTTTAAAGCTAAATTCTAAACTAAATACAGAATTAGGGCCAATTCACATTTCGCATCTTATGCGGATATGCATAAGGAGCGACGCGGTTCAACTTTCCAGAGGGGCGCGCCTCTAGTTTCCGGCGCGGTTATAGAAGCGAAATGTGGATCGCCCCTTAAAGCAGAAGATGACTAGCGGGGACAAGCTGAGCTCATGTAATTTACAGGTCAGTCTTGTGCAGTGCCATTCCACTGCTTGGACACTTGAGCGAGAGTGTGTGCGTGATTTAGGAAACTAGTGCAGATTCTGGGATCAGGACCTGTGTAGAGCTCTCCCAAACATCCATCCGCTCACTGCACTCTGTTGATAATAAATAAGGCTTTGTCCTTAGGGAGAGCCAGCAAATTAACTCCATAATGACCATTTATGAAGACCAGGTACAGCTAGAAATACAAGCTGTTCATAGTACATAGCTGCTATTTCAATGCATCGTGTGTGGTGTGAGTGTGTGTGTCTGACTCATAGGCCACATCATCTACCACGCTCAAAACTCGATACAGTGTCTCAGAATTGAAACTGTCATTCAGCTTATTATTAGTGATGATGTAAGGCAGAGCCTCGGGACAGATGAGCAAAACACAGCGTGCTCGCTGAGAACAATTATTTAAGCTTGTAAAATCTTCACTTCTTGCGAGTCTGTCAAAAAAAGTCAATACCGGCAAAAGCACTTACATGGCACCAAAATCTGTGTGTGCGTGTGTTTACCCAACCGGTGCCGGTTTACACGGGTGCACCAGTGGCAGCTCTGAAGGTCAAGGACGCTCTCTCACTGTCTGATGTGTGCCCTCAATTACCCACAAGCCATCTGTGCTGGCTCTCATTCTCTCTCTCACCTTCAAGGCGGTTGTGGTAAAGAACCGGTATCATTGAAGGAGAAACGGCTTCAGTAGGGGGTGAAAAGGACAATATGGCTTTTGGTGTGTGTGTGTTTTTTATTCAGCGGGTACTGTATACGTAAAGGCCAGATTGTACGAGGGTGAAATAAATGCATAGGGGGGGCCTGAAAAAGTTAGCGCTATTAGATGCGTCCCTTATCATTTCAGCATAATCAATGGGCCTCATTCACAAATTTCTGGGTATACACACAATAGTCTGGGTTTACTCCATAGTCTGACACCAAACCTGCCTACACTACCCTTAATAAAAGTACATACAGACATATAATTCAACCACTTTTTAAATAATTCCACCAATAAGTATATTATTATAAAAAAAATCCTTATTATTAGAAAATATTACATAATTAAAAAATAGTACTTAAATTTAATTAAGAAAACTTACTGGTAAGATACAAGTTTATTAACATGGTTGTATATTATACTGAAAGTTGTATATTTATTTATTTTCATGTGGCTAATATACGACTTTTGTACAGTAAAAGATGGAAAACACATAATCAGGAGAAAATAAAACTTGGGAATTTGGGATAAAATACCGTGATTTCATAGCGCCCTAAATACACCCTTACGATTTAATACAATTAAAATGCAGGGTTCATGACAGGATGTTATGATGATATTTTCAACAACATTTAAAAATGAAATTTAAATATTAGGTTTATTTCCAAAACATTAACTATTTAGGTTTATTTCCAAAGCTATAACAGAAATAGCTCATTCTAAGGTAATAAAAACATAATGCTCCATTGCGAAAGGTCTTTATACACCTCTGAAGACACAGTTATGAATATTATATTGCATTTCTGTCAATAGATCTTCCAAAAAATGACACACTGGACCTTTAAGACAGACTTCAAATGGGTAGTATTTAAACCACTAAACATTGACATCTGACCTATCAGTATGATGAAAAGAAAACAATCTCTATGCATTGAAATATATCAAGTCAGGGTATATCACCACACCCCTAAAAACAGACTGATCAGATAGAACAGCAGCAGTGGAATTGTGGGTAATGCAGTGTTGGCTTGCGTCTGTGATGCGCTTGCTGCACTTTAATTTGACCTGTTCTGGGGTCAGAGCCCTTGAGAGCTAATCCAACAATCAGTCATGTGAATATCACACAGGCACAAGGCCAGCACAACTGCGCCTCTACTGATATCCGTTACATTCAGCCATTACACACTTCCTCTCTTACATTAGATATGCTGAGTACTTCCTGTTATCCCTCCTTCACTTTCCCCAACACTTTCCTCTGCCCTACGGATGAATGTTTTCTTTCTCTCCATCTCTCTCTCGCGCTTTCTTCCTGTCGCTGTTATCTAAGGTGAGGGTAAGACTGGATCCATACAGAAGCTGGTGTCCATTCAATGGAAGTCAATGGGCTCCAATGTTGTTTGGATACTAACGTTCTGATTAATGTTTTCTTTTGTGTTCTGCAGAAGAAAGTCATTCTGGTTTGTAATGACATGAGAGTAAATGTTGAAAGATTTTAAATTTTAGGGTGAAAAATCCCTTTAACATATGCAAGGAATGTCTACATCAGTTTTCCACGCCCATTAAGTTTGAAGGATGTTATCATCTGGTTTGATCAAACAGAGACACAGGGGCTGGATATTTCATAACTGAGAAAAGCTTACACTGAGGAAACTCCCTTTTGAGTCCTTGATGCCTCCTCAACCCCCGTCTGAAAGAAACAGCGGCTCGGTGACGTCTAATGCTGCATGGTATGGTGACTTTGACTGGTGTTTAACATCAAAATGGGAGTTGTGGCTTTAGTCTGTTTGTTTGCCTTGAGGCTACTCTTTTTGTGAGTGAGCTGACAAAATAATCTTGCTTATTGCTTATTACATAGAGTTATAACCGCTGTGTGCCTGCCCAACATTCGGTGTGATGTAACGCTGAATAAAAGACACAATTATAACTTTGTTACTTGTGATGATATTCATAATTTTATATTAAAAACATGAATCCAATGCTGCGTTCGAGACAACTCGGATTTGGGGTATTGCCGACCTCAATCCCAGAAGTGAACGTCTGGGACGGCAAACGGAGTCGGTTATCCGACCTTTGAACTCGGGGCAGATCCTTTATTTGAATGTTTATTGTGTTTATTACAAAACATTTTTTAAAGGATAGTTCACCCAAAAATGGAAATTCTTTCATTATTTATTCTCTTTATTGAAAATAAGACATTCTGAAGAATGCTGAACCAAACAACATTGGTCTCTATTGACTTCCATTGTATGGACACAAAACCACTGAGACATTTTTCAAAATATCTTCTTTTGTGTTACACAGAAGAAAGAGTCATTTACAGGTTTTGAATGACATGATGGTAAATAAATGACAGAATTTTATTTTTTCAACTAACTAACTGCAATGTTAATGCATTTATCTCACTTTTATAAAAGCTTTAAATAATAATGTGTAAATACAGCTCGCTCTCTCTCTCTCTCTCTCTCTCTCTCTCTCTCTCTTTCTCTCTCTCTCTCTCTCTCTGTGTCTCTCTCTCTGTTGTGACCTAGTTAGCAGTTGTCAGTCATACAGCTGTGTCATTGCTGCTTTAGGCTCTGTGGCTCTGTTCCTCCCATCACACACACACCAGCTTGAGCTTTCCAGATGGCAAGTTTTATATTCAGGATTTCTCTTGGATGACTTTATAATATTTATTCCAAACGCCGGTTCTTTAAAGGTACATTAGAATTCCCTAGACTACAATTATTGATTTACTTTTATTCATTTGGAACACGCTTCATCCGACGCAACTTGAAGTGCATCCCAGGCAGGCACCAACATTTTCCCATGACACAATATTTTGTGCCCTGTGAAAAATAATTTAGACTATTCACAAGACACAGTTTGACACACATACAGTACATTCTGTCAGCAAAACGCCTTTTTTTCTTCATAACACTTCTGGCAATACGTAACAATAAAAGAAAACACTTCAAACATTGAACCTTTGGGGTTTGAATATCTCTGATTCATTCATTCATGCCTGATACAAAAACAGTGAGGGTCAGAGTGTCAATAGCAAGTGTTCATTTTAAATCCTGATTCAAGGTGCACTACATGTCACTTGACAAAAATGCTTCACATGATCTTAAAAATCTTTCGAATCTGAAGGTGTAGACAAAAACATAACTGTGCCAACATATCCATTAATCTTGTTAGAAAACTACAATTTTATTAAAAATACATATTTTAAAATGGATTACTCCGACCAAAAAATAATAAATAGCAGCCAATAAGAGTCCAGCAAAGATAGAAATTCCTTCAATACTGTTTCAAATTTTTTCCAGGTTGAGACCTCAAGAAGCTGTATGATAAAATGCCAACACAGTATGATTTAGAAAATTGTAGGTAAAGGGTGACAACTTTGAAGATGCTAAATCAAAACATATATTAACATATAGACAGTTTCATCGGACACACGCACCTGGCCTCCAGTTAACTTTTTTGGTAATAATTATAGTATATAATTATATACAATTATATTTAATGAATATGAATATAAATGTATACTTATATTTGATTGTTTATTAATTGTGTTAAATTAAATCAAAACAACTCAACAGTTATTTATTCTTTGTGGTGGTCTACCATAAGTCAAGTGTGGGCAACATACCATTTGTTTATGTTGTTGCCGCTCAAACTGTCTATAACATAACATTTATAGTCCATATATTTCGGGTGCTTTCAGTCACAACAAAATTCCCACAATTATGTTTTTGACGGGTTTACTATTATTCTAAATTGTAGAAACAATGTAAAGAATGAGTGAGTGATTCTACACATTTCATTGACATTTAGTAATGTATTTTACATATAGTGTATCAGTAAATTTTCAAGATACTACACCCATGATCTGCTGCAAATATCGTCTGGTAAAACAAAATATAAATTCATCACACATGAGCACCTCAGCAGAAAACGTTCACGTGTCTGGATCTTGACTTGTTAAACAGAGGGTGGGTTACATGCATGCAGACAGCATTCATTCCATTCAACCCAGCCACACAGCTGACACATTCAAACACACACACACGAAACGTACAAATAAGAACCTACAGAGACAAACAATGATTAACCTCCAGATTTAGAAACGTCTCTGAGCTCATCGCTGTGAGTGTGACCCTTGAGACGTCCCTGCTGTCGTCATCACATCCCACCCCTGTTAAATGACAAACACACGCTCACAGGCAGCATTTACTTATCTCGTCTTTTCATTCAGTGCTTTAAGGTGAAATTACCACCATTACTGATACGTTCTCATAACACCCACCACAGGAGCTTTCTGAAAAACCGAAAGGACGTGATCGTTGTAGTTACACTTGGTTGTATGAATGTTGCTCTTGCTTGTTAGAGTCATGGTTTTCAACAACCTAATTTTGACGAGAAGCCTCTGTTATCATGGTCTATAGATCAGCAGAACACAAACGGTACTTTAAAGTGTGCCATGGTATTTCTTTGCAAGTGCCCTTTAAATTGCGAACATGTCTCCCTCAAACCATGTTCTTACAGCGTCGACAGCCCTTATCTCAAGACGCCTACAGCAGGAACTTCCGATCACTCCGAGAAACAGCCTCTTTCCCAGATTGCATCTTACCCTTAGCTGTGACATTGAGTGTGCCAGATTTACAACGGCCGTGTGTTGAGAGCCATGTTCTCCGTAAGAGCCGAGTACTCTGACTTCACTGAGGAAACTCTCGAGAAAAGAGCGCGTCCACGTCAAAAAAGCAGCCAAAAACAACTCCCTGAATTGTGTGGGAAAGTTCTGGAACCTCATTTACATGTTTAGTGGGATGTGGCTGCATATTCATTCCATCAAAAGGAATCCCCGATGTATCTCCGCCCCATTTGCATCATTTCTATTCAGCCCTCTCGTTCCATTCATGAGTCTCGCTCTTCCGCCTGCGACAAACTCCAAACGTGCAACTGTGAACACAGCTGCAGCCGCAAGTATTCAAAAAAAATGTCCCTGCATCCCAAGTCCCGTAATTTCAGTAATAACAACCACACAAAAATAGTTAACAAGTACAATTACAAAGAACACCTTTTAAGTACCTCGGAACTTGAAAAGAGCGCTGTATTACATTTCTTTACTACATATTTTGTGTATTTGATCATGGCTCCTCAGCCCTCGTGGCCTTATGGGATAGCAAAGTGCCCACTGGCAAAAGCAATATATCATCCAGGTAAAGTTCAAATACTTTGCATTTTGACATCATCGAACGTGAACGTTCTACTGTTTGCATACTGTGTAGCGAGAACGTATATTTGGACACAGGAAGTTCTCTTACACTCACAATAAAACATGCTGGCCTGCCAATTTCAGCTCACTGAGGAAAAAATATATTATATGAGACATAAGATCTGTCTTTAGCCCCGAGCACATGCAGTAACACGAAGACAATCTAGACAGCGAAACATTGGACATGTTTATTTATATCCTTCACCCGAGTTTAAGAACCGACTTTTTATCAGCTTCCCTGTGGCTTGGTTTTGTCATTTCTGTCTCATTTGTTGACAATTTTTCATTTGAGACAAACAGAACCTTCAAATATTACCAGGATAGGTTGACAGTAATGCTGTGTGAGAATTTAAATGTGTTTATTAAAAATACAAGAAAATACAGATGGACTGTACTTCACTGGTTTTGTAACTCCTACCAATATTATCTGAGGTCGTCATGTCAATATATTGTTGGATCTTAGTAATTGTTCTTACTTGACTACAGTATTCAACTGTTTCAGGTAGAAGATTATGTGATTTTTACTGCCTCCAATGCATCATGTCACACTTCACTTTCAGCAATGTCATACATGTCGCCACAAATCAGCAACTTGAAAATGAATGACGTTTGTCATTGCTTATTGCTGTCAATCTAAAAGCCACTGTAACCTGAGATGATGGTGTTGGATAGGTTTGGGCCGACAGACGATGACATCATCCATCTCCGATGGCTGATAGAAATGACGATGTTAGGCCGGCATCGTGATTCCAACAAATGTTTGACTTTCGTCACGTGACGTCCCTGCTGTGTGCTGGGAATCGTGTTGTAAACAAATTTTTAGAAGGCTAAGGGCTCGCACTGTACAGATCGGACTGGCCTGACTTTATAACTGTGGAGCTCACGCTGTATGAAGAGGACGCAAAGTTTGCGCAGCCCCATCTGACTGTATAAGGAAGACGCATCCCGCGTTGTTTAAAGTCCCAATGAACCGGAAGTTACGATTGTTTTACTTCTGTACTCTGACACATTTCAGAGTGAAAAGGAATTTAAAAGGAGAAAATAAGTGGGCGTGGCTTGCGTTTTTCACGGCGAATTGATTGGATGTGTAAAAACAGCTGTTGCATTGATTTAGAAATAAACCGGTAGCAGACTGACAGTTGAATGGGGAGGAGTTAACGGTTGCTCCGGCCAAGCCGTCTAATTTACTTAATTTCAGATGGATAGTCAATTCAGGGGGGAAGTGCCTAGATTAGACTACTAGTGAGACTATGAACGTAGATACATTTTAAAAAGGAAACGACCCACATCGATAAGCTATTTACTATAAAAACTGCAATATTTCGTGAAAAATATTTCACAAGAACTTTAAAGAAGACGCGCGTCTGCGCAGCACGCGTTGTATAAAGAAGACGCGCTTCTGCGCAGCACGCGTTGTATAAAGAAGACGCGCTTCTGCGCAGCTCGCGTAGTATAAAGAAGACGTGTGTCTGCGCAGCTCGCGTAGTATAAAGAAGACGCGTGTCTGCGCAGCTCGCGTAGTATATAGAAGACGCGTGTCTGCGCAGCTCGCGTAGTATATAGAAGACGCGTGTCTGCGCAGCTCGCGTAGTATAAAGAAGACGCGTGTCTGCGCAGCTCGCGTAGTATAAAGAAGACGCTTGTTAGCGCAGCTCGCGTTGAATAAAGAAGACGTGCTATTCTGATATAACATCAGAATAACCATACAATCAAATTACTCCGACCGTGTTGTACAGTTTTAGCTTGTCATGGACTTTGCACAAACCGGTAAAAGTTAACCATGTATTGAATCATAATGATAGTGAATATTAAGTCAAACTAAAGTGCTTTGTCTTTACAAAGCACATTACAAGCGAACAGCAAAGCAGACTACTGAGGGTTTTGATTGTTTACCTGCAAGCCCAATTTTTGCTATCGATTTAAAAATATTCAGACATTTGTACTTGAAAACAGTACAAAATACTAAGTAAAAAGTTACTAACGATTTCCAAAACACGTCCAAATACATGACAATTTTTTGGTGTAAAAAATATAAATTTACCCCATTGACAGACATTTTCTTTGCTTTAGGCATAAACTAAAACTAATTTTTATGTTGGTTTTTTTTCAGAAAATAACACTTAACATCATATTCTGATTTAAGAACTTTCAGAGATTTGTCCTTGAAAACAAGACAAAAATACTAAGTGAATTTTTTGCAGTGTGACAATGCAAGCAGCGTGAATCTGGCAATGGAAATATGAACACTTTCCAAAAAATTGCCCAGCACACAACTTCTCCAGCCAATTTGCATCCACCTTATAAATCATTGTAATAAGCGTAAGAGACAGTTCTATAAATTGAATAAGTGATTAGATAACCGCTTTAATAGAGTAGTTCACATTTTCTCTTCCTCTTACACTTTCTTGTGCTAAACGACTCCTTTCAACCTTTTACCCTGTCCGTCATCTCTACACCAGCAGGGGAACTACAAGCAGTCCCTGGCAGAGGTCGTTTCTAAAGGTAACAGGTGTAATGATCAGCTGGGGGTTTGTAGCTGGAGGGTGGCAGTCGCTGACTGGCCTGGTGAAGTACCTGTATGCTGATTACCCTGACAGCAGCTGCGGTGGGCTGCCTGCGGTTGCCGTTGGATGAACGAGTCTAACAGCTGTGCCCGCCGTGGGTGGGCAGAGGTCCTGGCGTTGAAGAAAGCCAGGCTGTAATTATCACAACACAGGGGCGCAGGGACAAAGAAGGAAAAAAGAGAAGAGAGGCGTTGGCAGAAGCCAGAGACATAAATGCTAAGTATCTGCCCTGAGTATTCCTCACAAGCATCTACACTCAGACGCCCTGGTGTGATCGGGGACAGACCGTGGATGAATTATTTAGAACCCACCGATCAGAGCCAATCGGAGCGCTGGGATGTATCTCTTTGTTAGCGCGGCTTCACAAACGGAAATGGCAGCTGAATAAAGCTGCTGCCATCTTGCTTTTGCCCATCCAGCTGTCTTTGAGATCGCTGCTAACAGAGCAATGGAGATGAGGATGTACACTTTTTGCTAATATTAGATGTGGCGCATGCTAGGGTAGAAAGGATTTACACTTCAAATGATTTGTATATGATTACATTCAAGTTCTATTTTTTATAACCTTGAACAGCAAGCAATGGTCAATTGCGAAGATTTTCAACTAGTGCACAACAAAATAGAAAAACATAAAAACGTGAAGGAGGGACCTAAAGCATAGCCTATTTAAAATCAAAATAGCATTTAATAAATAAATACATTTGAATTTAGAAGAAATAAGCATTTAAAACGGAAAGTTTTACACATGCACCCAAATACATCTGGACTTTTGATGACATCATTCAACACTTCAGCTTCTCGTCAAATTCTCGTCCAATCGAATGCTCTTTAGAATCTGAAGCATCCCGCCCTCTGCACTATAAAAGACGCTGAAACAGCCCCTGAAATAAGTCTCTTGTTCACACGTTTATTATGACCTACATGGTGAATGACACATTCTCTGCCACTCGGCCATCGCACAGTGAAGTCTAATCAACAGACAATCAGAAAAATGTATCAATATTCTACCAAGAACACTTCAAGAACACAGAACATAGGGCAATAAAACCGGTTTAAATGTTTTCTCTGACACCTATGCTTTTGAGAATCCACGTGGCCTTCATGACCGCTGCTGGGACATTCTACAAATTCTTTCCTCAGTTATAACCTTACTAAAAAAGGATAAAGACATCCAACCTTCGCATAAATGTGTTCACATTTATTGCCTACATATCCAATCTATATCCACACTGGTTTAAAGGCTTTGTATTTCAAATAACACTCTAAATGTTAAGCTTTGCTGAGCCAAGCGGTCAGCAATGGAACCTGGCAATGCAACTGGTCGTCTGACAGAGAACTGGAGCCCGTTCGAATCTCCCGTTGTTACTTACTCATTCCAAGCAGAGTGTTTGTGACATCACCATCTATTTATGGCACAGCAGTGAGGCAGTCAGAAGTTAAGAGGTATCCATTAACGGCCAGCTGCACGAATAAAACATCAGCTCCCGTTCTACGTCCGTGAAGCAGTAATTCTGTGCTATTCATAGACCGGACATGGCTAATTTGTTTAGCAGCTCTTTGGCACTGATCAACTGTGTAATGTTAGGGCCTGTATTGATTCATCACTGTTCGTTTAAAAACTCGGGAGCACTTTAGTTTTAGTCTTTTTCTACATGTAAATACTGTGTGTACTGTGTAACTGTGTGCCAACCCTGAACCTAACCCATATGAAGAATTGTACATGTGGTGGCAGTATTTTGTATATACAGTATACTGTACTGTAAAATAAAATTGTTGATACGTAACTGAGAAACAGTAAAAAGCCATAATTAAGCAAAATTGTGTTATTACTATGTTATAAACAGTTAATAAGCAATGAAAATTGAACAAAATGCTGCAATACTACAGTTTGTGATGGTGGATGTTGTTGGTGGGCAGAGATTGTAAATGGACGAGCAGACTGTCTGTTGTGATAACGTTAGGATTCAGATCAGTTTTCCTCCTGCTTCTACCGGTTAAGTAGTTAAATGGATGCTAAATGTAATCCTAATGCAATTTCTTGCGTCATTCTAAGTTCAGCTGGTAAAGGTGTCTCGCTAAACACCTGACATGCTTTATTAAAATGCCATTTTTAAACCTAAATCAATATGAAATGAACCGTATCTAAGCTGGAAATCATGATTGTAAAAGTGTAACAGTGCCTGGTGATGTCACTGAGGGCTTATATCCATTCAGCTGATAAAAATATCATAAGACTATCATAAGTAAAATATCATAAGACAACAAATCTACTAAAAACCATGCATTTTCTTATTTACGATGCTTATAATAAATATCTTATTTGAATGGCATGTTCTGTTGTGATGCTTTACACTTGTGAACTCGGAAACGATTCTGATGATGCAATGGGCTAATGCACCGACTCACTAATGCACAGGACCGTGAAGTACTTCAATTAAATTGATTGATCACCTAGAGGGTAATAATTATATTTAATTAAAATATAATATATATTATAATAATAATAATTTAATAATTCATTACATTTATATAGAGCTTTTCTGGGTACTCAAAGCTTTACATGGAAGGGAGGAATCTCCTCAACCACCACCAATGTGCAGCATCCACCTGGATGATGCAACGGCAGCCATATTGCGCCAGAACGCCCACCACACACCAGCTTATTGGTGTTGAGGAGACAGAGCTACAAAGCCCATTAGTACATATATGGGGAGCATAAAGAGGATGATAAGGAGGCCATGTGATGTATAGAGGCGAATGGGCGAATTTGGCCAGGATGCCGGGGTTTCACCCCTACTCTTATTCAAAGGACACCCTGGGATTTTTAATGACCACAGGGAGTCAGCACCTGGGTTTAACGTCTCATCCGAAGGACGGTGCTTTTTGACAGTATAGTGTCCCCGTCACTATACTGAGGCATTAGGACCCACACAGACCACAGGATGAGCACCCCTTGCTGGCCTCACTAACACCTCTTCCAGCAGCAACATAGCTTTCCAAGGAGGTCTCCCATCCAGGTACTGACCGGGCTCAACCCTGCTTAGCTCCATTAGGCAACCATTCTTGGGCTACAGGGTAATATGGCTGCCGGCATTCTATCATCATCTTGTCTATTCAAACCTGTATGACTTTCCTTCTTCAGCAAAACACAAAAGATGTTTTGACGTTATTAACCGAACCGCGACGGTACCCATTGACTTGGTTTTGTGTCCATACAATAGAAGTGAATGGATGCCGCCGCTGTTGTGTCCTGCGGAAGAAAGAAAGTCATACAGGTTTGAAATGACAAGAGGGTGAGTAGATGATGACAACATTTTTGGGTGAACTGCTCAGTTGTACTCGATGTTTTTCAAAGTTCAAACTTATCAAGTTATCTTTTTTATTTTACAGCTTCATGTTTCAATAATACTTTGATCCCAACCCCCCTGCTTACATATAAGCCATACCCTTGACATCACACAACACAAAACAAGTTTCTTAAAACAGCAATAAAGCATGACAAAAAAGAACCTTCTCTCAGGAGAAAAGTGAGCAGAGACGGCAGCGCACAATATCTGCAAGGCTTTAAGTTCTCTTCAGCCTGTCAAGCACACCTCAATGACTGCCTGTGGGACGTGGCTAACCTCTTCCCATCATGCCTTGCAGTCATTCATATGATTGGCCAACTGATGAAAACATAATGAAAAAGGGAATGGAAATGTCGTTGTCTATTTCAGTCACTGCCCAAGTTTCTATTTATATAAATGCAGTCAGTATGCGTGCAGTGTTCATATGGTATTTTTGTGGAAAATTTGTTTTTCAATAGTGTGCTCAATCGGTATGTAATATCGATTGATAATTATAAAAAAATGACTAAAATGAGCTTGTTTTCTTATTGCATGCTTTTAAATACATGCACAGGATGAACTGCAATGACTCTTGTAAACATTAAAATATGTGTTTATCGTCATTAGGATTTTTTTATATAGCTAACAGGCCTCCCAGCATTGGTTGGGAAACAAAAAGCTTATAATAACGATTTTTTTTGTTTGAAAAAATAATAACCACATACACACTATGATATCATCACAACAATCTTAGTTTAACTATAGTATTTGTAACAAAACTATGGTTATACAAAAATTTAAACAATCTGCCAAAAAAACGCTTATTTTTAACTATAATATTACAGTTAGGGTTAGGCGATGTCTACAAAACTGGCATCGGACGATGTCAACAGTGAAACATCGCAAATTGACAATGACATCGCCCTGCGGCGTTATAAAGTGAGGTGCGCCTGGGCACAAGCTGTGCAGAGACACATCTTCTTTATACAGTTATAAAATGAGGCTGGATTGTATGGTTATTCTGATGTTATATTCAATAAAAAAGTTATAAAGTGATGCGCCTCTTCTTTATACAATGCGAGCTGCGCAGACACGCGCCTTCTTTATACAACGCGGGTGGTCCGTCTTCTTTACACAGTTATAAAGTCAAGCGGGTCTGCGAAAACTCTGCGTCCTATTTATACAGCGCAAACTCCACAGTATAATAGTCAGGCCAGTCTGATCTGTATAAAGTAAGCTTATATGCCCCTTTGCCTTGCTCAAATTTGTTTACAATCTGATTTGCAGCCACCACAGAGCAAAGAGAGTCACGTGATGAAAGTGAAACATTTGTTGGGATCACGATGCCGGCTCAACATCGTCGTGTCTATCAGCCATCGGCCCAACCCTAACTACAATGGTTAATTTTTGCTAAAGGGAATGTTAAAAATAACATAAGTAAAACATTCATGAAGTTTCATGACACATTTGGTTATTTGGAACAGCTAACAGCACACCAACGTTCAGCAAAAACAATTTAAAGCATTTTTTTTTCAACTTTCTTTCCCTCTTTCCTAGCAGCACATCAGACGTTCACGTGGCCTATGGATCGAATGAAGTAGGGCACAAACAATAATGGACGATCATGTGCTGTGATGGTGAAAACCAGCTGACTGCATGAGCCTAGAGCCGTGCTATTCAATCGGCGGCCCGCGGGCCAAGCCCGGCATCTATGTAATTTGTTCCGGTTCTTCAAGTAGCATGGTGTGAAAAAGAATCTCTAGAATAAATTTAGTTCAGTCGGGAACGTACCCTACAGTTATGAAGTGACGCACGTCAGCACAAGCCAATCACGTGACAATAGGCGAGTCTCTCCTGTGAGATGCGGTGAACAGGACGATGGCGGATGAGAACTTTTATTAGTTTCATTTCTGAGATTTTGCTAGCACAAATAGGACCACCATTCCAAGTATTTTAAGTATACTTTTTTATTTCTATTTGACTTTTTCCCTGTATGGTTCAACGTGTCTATCTACTGCAGGTTTTTTAAGATAGTTTATAAGTGAAGACTATAAAATAGTAATATATTTGCCCACATGAAAAAAATACTACAGTAAAGGATTGAAAACACAGATTTTTTTTTACAAAAAATAAATAAATTTGGGAAAAAATCAAATGGATTTCTTATTGTTGTTGTGTCATCCCTCATATCGCATGCCATATCTCTCCGGCCCCTCATTTGGTATGCATTTCATGAACAGGCCCCCATGACCAACTAATCGAATAGCCCTGGCCTAGAGGAAAGCAAAAGCAGCGGACGAAGGCTAGACGAGACTGAAAGGAGAAAAATGTATTCACGCGTTCAACTTTGTTATCTGACTTTCCTCACAACACACCGATCACACCTCCCCGTATCCTAATGGTACATTCCATGAGCATGCATTCCTGCTCTCTGGTATGTGAGACCGGAGGACGAATGATGATAAATGAGCATGACATGTATGATTTATAGTCAGAGGTTTGTTAGATTGACATGCTGCAAAATCTCAAATAACTCATTTACTCATGAAGGCAACAAACCTATTACACGAAAACAAAACATTGAAGCGCATTCATGAATTGCAAATTAAAACTAAAAACTATCAGCAAAATGTATTTTTGTAAAGGGCAGTCCAGGTCTTACTGTCCATGTCTCATTGGCCTACACAATATTGCTCTGTTCTCAAAACAAACTTTCGCTTAGTTGATCTTATGTCTAGCCCAATATAGTAACACAGGCTTTAAGGCTTTTTGTACGGACTTTTAAAATCTTGCCAACTAGACAAGTACAGTAAAAAACTGTCAATGGTGTTTAAGGGGAGCAGAAGTCCTCACAATTTTTTCAATTCATGTTGCATCTGTTAAAGCCCCAGTGAAATCAAAATGAACGTTTTATTAAAAATAAGTTAGCCGTATGGACGTCAGTAAACTGATATGCTCCTACACGCTGACAAAGTTCCCATTTAGAAGATATAAGTGTTCCAAACTGACAGTCTGGCACGTGCGCTCAAAAAAGAAATTCCATGACATCACTTAGTTCTCGTCCAATCAAATCCGCTTTAGAATGGGAAGAGTTCCGCCCCCTTCACTATGAGAGCTGCGGATGCGGCGCCTCATATCAGCACTTATTATGTCCTACATGGTGAATGACGCATAATGCACTAGATAGGAAATAGGGGATGATCTAGACAGTGTAAACATTTACATTAAAGTCTTAATTTCTCCTTAGTGTCACGCGAGCGGTTGCACTTGAGTGTCCTCCGGTTCAGAGACATAGAACTGATCATATCCGTCGATAATATGCGCAAATCTGCTAAGAAAACAAGACCATTTTAGCACTGACTTTCTAGCACACCATTCATGTATTTACCTATTTATATGCATCCCCCACTTCAAACAAATTAGCATTCAGCACATCAATTGACGATATTAAACAGGGCAAATATCAATAAGCAGCATTAGCATAATGTATTCAAGGCCGATCATTTTCAAAAAGCAAGATCCTTAAAGATAAATCAAGCCCCGATGACGGTTAAACAAGCCTGGTGTGGCAAAGTGAGTAGTGCTGAAATAATCGAAGACAAATCTCGCACAACGTGTATGAGAATGACAGATCACGGTGTCCCATTGCAAAGTGAGGAATTAGTGCTCCAATTTTTATTAACATGTTAAATCAACTATCTCTTTAAGGATTGACCCACTATCAGTCTTGACCAGTGTGTCGTGTTGCTCATTGTTCAACACCCACAACCTTTTCTCCTTTATGTGTCTCTGTTGTTCTCTCTTTCTCTTAAATATGCTGACCCAGACTCAAAGGTGGCATTCATGTCTGCACACCAGTTTGACCTGATGAGTAAGCAGAACTGACCAACACAGACACAGAGACTGCGATTTAGAAGACAAACTAAAGAGCAACAAAGAACATGAGACATGAAACTAGACATTAACCCTCTCTCAAACCCTTAGAATTAAACAAGCAGGTTTTGTGCCTTTCAGACTTATTGATAATCAATACAATCTCAGGGCAATTCGCAACTATTTTAAGAGGTGTTCATATATTTTTGTAGGACCTGCTATTGCCCCAGTGGTGATCAGGTTTAGGGTTGGATTAGGGGCAGGGCTTTATTCTTGCTTTTATTTAATAATCATACAATTTTGTTCAACCTAGTGCAGGGGTTCCCAAAGTGGGGGTCGCAAGGCCCGGGGCGCAAGATGATTTCCAGAAATATTTTGTTTATTTGATATAGTGTATGCAATCAATAAGCGTAACAAAATATAATAAAAATATTAGTTGAGTTAAAAATATGACCAGGCAAATAAAAAGCCATAAAATTTAGGAATTTCCTCTCGCTCGATCATGACCCCAGAGGTGATTACGTCACATTAACAACATTAGGCTTTTGTTTTGTCGTTATGCACGTTTTGGTTGAATATGTGCTTGTGCGCATTTGCGCGCAACGTTTGTTTACTGAAACCACCTCCGGGGATAGTGGGGGTCTCGAGTCAAAGGCACTGTTATTTTGGGGGTCGCGGGCTGCAAAGTTTGGTAAATCCATGACATAGTGTATATAAATGTGTGTGTGCGCGTGCGTGCATGTGGACATACAATAATACGTTGTGTTAATAACAAAGTCATGATCCATTTTGAAAATCTTTGGAAATCATTGCTCTTGAATATATTATTATATATTTAATAAATGATTAAAGTATAATTATATACAATTTAACATATTATCTTTAAAACAACTTTGTATATATGTTTGAATATGAGATGGCTTGGCTAAAAATGACACACAACACGTGCAAAATGTATAAAATCAAGGCCCAGGAGAACGACAACAAAAATTACAAGAGGTAATCTATATATTGATCAATAAACATAAATATGTCATTAAATCGTGATCTATTTCATACATTGGTGTGTTCTGAAATTTACTGTATGATTTGTATAAGAAACTCTTTTAAAAAGGCCCAGAAATCCCATTAACGATTCACAGTTAATTTGTGTAAATACACTTCATCTGTAATGTACTGAAGCGAAGCCAGTACATCAGTCACCTACTTAGAAGGCCAAATCAATGGTAACGATTGTGTTTTAGCGTTATACTTAATACTCACTACAAATGACTTCAAGTTTAGAGCGGCTATAAAAGGTGCAAAGATTAAAACTTCTCTTGGGGTACATTAAGCAGTAAAAAGTAATTCCCCATTTCAAAAAGCACTTGTTTAATCCTAATTGATTTTATCTGTGCCACACATGACCCACCTAACAACCAACCGAAACACCCTAGCAACCGCACACCTGCACTACACGGCTTGGTTATTATAACTGCAACAGAAAATGTAAATCTCCTTCATATCGAGTAAATAATAATCTAGAGCTGAATCATTAATGTAAACTGCATGATATAATCACAATCTGACCCTGGGGGATCGTGGTCACTATTCAGATCTGAGTGATGTTGAGATAGTGTTGCGTTGAGTCTTAGGTTTGAAAGATAGGAGGAAACGCTATCAGCAAGCCAATGGCTTCAATCATGTGGCTAAAACCGGGACACTTCCTCTCAGAATCACTCCGGCATCTATCTACTTCCTCCCCCATCTCCTGTTTCTCCTCCTCTCCTTATTCTGACAAATTCACCCTGCAGGGATAATTCAGCCTATTTCATCTCCCTGCTCATCAACTCCCAGATTTCTCGTGCAGACTAAACCACATGTCCAGACCTCATATGTTGTCAAATGCTAAAACAGGTCAACGTGTGGTTTCGAGATTGTTTCGCATGTCTACGTGCGCAGACCGAATGCGACACAACCTGCTTGTAAATTCAGATGACCTGCATCTACAAAGCATGACTTCTGATTTTTCAAGTATACGTGTAAGATTGGGATTTTTAGTCATCTTTTAAACTCTTAAATACTAGGGATGACTTTTTAAATATGTTTCCTGACCAATGACCGACATTCATTAATCAATTATTAACCAATACCTCATAATTCAATTAGAATGCATGCATATCTGTGAGCCATCAAAAAATAAGATTTTTTATTACATAATGTTTGCAAAAAGCAACATAAACTACAACAAAACATGCAGACTCGCACATCGCCAAGACATAATAAACCATTTAAACACCAGTTAAAACAGTTAACCGTTTTGACATTTTTTAATGACATAATGGGCCTTTTTTGTGAAGAAAAAAAACGTACAAAATGCTAGAAAATCGGGACAACTATAAACAAGCGGACAGTTAGCATATCAATATAGCTTAGCCAAAATCCATCATACAATTACCGCATGACGTTGCAATTACAAACGTTGATTATCAATCTTTGCAAACAATTCCGTTTTAAAAATCTTTTAACAGACACGATTTACGTATTCTGCATACTGGCTCATGATCCTGCTGGCACGTACCCCTAGAATTACCCGCCAAACAGCCTCATAAAGCATTAGCGTGATGTTGATGTGGCACGAGCTAATAAAGCGTTGCCACGGTAATTAATGGAATCGTTTGCGCGTGCGTTGGTGAGCAGGATCCAGATCGAGGGATGTAACGTCTCATTTAAAACCTTACCGTGTGATCACTGCGCAGTATGTCAATGCACCGTCATGACAACTGCAATCAATACGTTATTAGCTGCCCACTCGTAACTGCTTTAATAAAACGCTTATGTCGCACTGCATAGTAAAATAGTAAGAAGTGAGTCGGGAGGGCAGATGCTAATGTTTATATTTCATGTGGAGGGAACAGGCGTATGCTGTTTAAATCCTTTATTATTTTATAAACTCTACTTGCCGATTTAATGCTCGTGTGCAATAAACAGTTTGGGTTGTTTTGAAAGAATAGTGCAAAATAACCAGTCATCATTTCATTATTCTCATGTGTCTTTACCAAGAATGAGTTTCTTGTTAAGAATACAAACCATGCGCTATATTCCAAGTCTTCTGAATCCATTCATGACTTCTAAAGACAGAACATACATTTTTAAGTCTATAAGCTTGACTCGTAGTCACTATGTCGTTCCAGTGTATGGAAAAGAGTGAGCATCTCCCTTTGACTTTCACGCAAGAAATAAAGTCTTACAGGTTTCAACAATATGAGAATTCCATCAATTTCACATTTCCAACTTTAAGCGATTCACACTGATTCACAATTTCTAAAATTGATTTTTTAAATGCAAGTTTATATAATGATAATAATGTGATGCTGTATGAACAAAAATGCAACGCAAGAATATTTGACGCTCAACTGTAAGGTACCAAAAGACATATATGTACAGTGTATGGTAAATTATTCCTTTACAAATTTGCTTCTGCATGCATTTGGACAGACATCTTATCTGAAGTATTTGTGTGCGCTACTTAAATCCACAACATTTGTTGCTCTTTTCCTCAACATATGCTCAACCACCATCGGTACCGTAAGCAGCGCTAATACTGTATCTCCATCAGGAACAAAAGAAACACTGTGGGGAAAACGAGAACCACCACAAAAGAAATCCCTCTTTTCTCCTCCGCCAAGACCACGGAGACTTCTGGAAGGAGAGCGGCCAAGCCTTGTGACTAGAGTTACTGACACACTTTTGCTTTGAGCGTAGAGCTAATCTGGGTTTTGGCGTGATTACGTAAGCCATCGCTTTTCCTGTGTCTCTGGGAAATGGTAGCACAGCTTAAAAACGCAGTTGGAGATTTTTAGCCCTCTTTGTCCAGGAGAAGAAACTTGGATGGAGATTTTAGTATCACCAGTTTCAACTGCAGCAATCATACATGGCCAGCTGTGACATGGCCATAAGAGAGTCTCTCAGCTTTTGTACAAAGGTTCTGAAATTCTCTGTAAGGGAATGGATCAGTGTTTCTTATGAGTGCGAAATGAATATATTTTTTGCCGGACTTTAACACGCAAAGGCTCACATTTTCTATCTAAGCCTCTGAAGACACGGCCATGGATTATTCACATCCATCTGATGAGAACAAGAAAAGAAAATGCTGTGAAACTAAACTACGACTAAAGTGTAAGAAACTTCCCTTAAGATTATGGGGGGTACCTTACACTTTCAGATCCAATCTTACTGTCTGGCTTTAATGCAATTCTGGGAGTAAGGTTTTTATTAGTCTATTAGTTTTGCTGGGTATGAAGATTCGTCCCATATGTGTCTTATCACCAGTGGTCAGACTTCAAAGAGAGTCTTTTATGATTTCATTCACCTCACTACATCGTGCCAAAAAAGGGCAATAAAAAGCTAGTGGCTTCCAAAAATTAGCATACCAAATAGCATACCAAAGTATACTATTTGAGTAAGTGAATGTCACCCAAGATGGGTATTCACACTTGAGACTTGTATAAAACTTTGGTAGATTTCTACCTTTCAAGTGATAGTTCACCTTACACCTGACAGTTCATAATTTACACATTCTTGTCATGTCAAACCTTTGTGACTTTCTTTCTTCAGAACACAAAAGAAGATGTTTTGAAGATGGTTGGTAGCCAAACAACACTAGACCCCGTTCACTTCTATTGTATGGACACAAAACCAATGCAAGTGAATGGGTGCCAGTTAAGAACATTCTACAAAATATCTTCAAAATATTTTCTTTTGAAGCATCACCTTCTGTTCTGCAGAAGAAAGAAAATAGTACAGATCTAAAATGACAGTGGGTAAGTAAATGATGACAGAATTTGAATTTTTGCTCTTCTTTGCATTTAAGTATTTATTCATTCATTTTTTGAATGTGATGTTTAATGTATACATACATACATGTATTAATTTAGCGAAGCATGCCTTTATTTCATTTTATTAATGCAATGTGCCGTCACTAAACTCTGCCCTCTCGCGGTGAGTTGTGGGTAATATCAGCCGTTAAGTCACCAGAACCAGTTAGACCATCCGGGTACTTTGAGCATACTCATTTCAGCGTACTATGATTTGGGACATACAAATTATATTTTCGATTACTATTTAAGACAGATAGTATGTGAATTGGCACCGCTCATACTTTGTGCAGTCCTGTTGTCTCCCTATTAACAGTTTGGGTTGTACCTGTGGCAGTGCGGAGCTGAGCTGACGCTGCAGTGAGTCCCGGTCGTAGATGACATCCTGGAGGTGTTGTTGGGAAAGGGCAAGGCTCTCCTGTGTTTCTCGTAGGGTGTCCAGTAGACGGTCCCTCTCGTCCAGCATGTTCACCATCAACTGCTCAAAGTGGGAGTCCGGGTCAGAGGCGCTGCTCTGGGACCCGCGCTGACTCAGCGCTGTGTCTTCGCTGATCGTGGGCATCACCTCGCACATCATCTTTTCCTGCTAAAAGACGACGGATGATTAGAATAAACAGAGAAAACCAGAGATGGACAGCATTGAAGTATTTTTACTCTTCCTTTTCAAGTATCTGCACTTTATCAGAGTGTTTTTAGTTATTAATGCAATGAAGTCCAAAATAAAAAAACAACATGGAACACACTAGCAGCATCTCTGAATACATCTTTCTGCTAGTTATCATAAAAGTAAACTTCACCATTACGTAAATAAATAAAAAAAACACCAATTGTGTTATGCTACAAACAAGAAAATTAAAAGAAACGCTTTCTGCCAACCCCTTTGTGTCTATCTGTACAAGCGTTTAACCACTCTGAACATCTGCGAGTCACCAGCATGTAGGCTATATGTACATAATTTTGATGGCTGTCTGGTCCTGTTAGGCTCAAAGCTGTCAGGATAGTGGAAGCTGGTAGCTGCAGGGAAGACAAGCATTAGAGCTATACAAGGCTGCAGGGCTACACGCCTGGCCTGCGATGATACAAGCGGGTGGAATCTCCTGGCAAGGACGAGACGTGTTTGTATGTGCAAAACATTAAGAGAAAGTAAGCGAGTCTTAGAGATTAATGCTGTGTATCGGTATGATTCACACCCATCTAAAACCTGAACGCAACAGTCAGACAACTGAACAAGTACTTCAAGGGTGTGTTACTGTACATCAAGGCTTAAAAATAAGTATTGCTCGATGGCCCGGGGACTGTTTGAGAGAGTTTCCGGGTCAGTGACAGAACTGTTACTTGCACCAATGGGCCAACAGATTACAAAATGGAGTAAAAAACGACACTAAAAATAATCTTTTAAAACATAAAATGTGTATCATACTTGTGATATGAACAGTGAAAATATTGGCAGTCTTGTGTCTGTTTATGTTAACCGGAGATGCAATGTGCTCTCTGTGTTCTAGAGATCATGCTTGTGCCAATTACTGGACCACAATGCATCACTTCCTCTATCTTACAGAATTGAGTGATTTCACAGCTTTGTGTGTAGTTCCGTCTCCTGTGGCTCCATTACTTAGAAGAGATCACCTCCAGACCACAACCACAACCTGTGGCATTTATCTCGGGTGGCTTTCTGTTACACAATGACTGAGGGTGGTATGTAGGTAGATCTACACCAAAACAAATGAAATTTATAGTCTAAAATAATAAAAGACATGACAAATGTTCAAAGTTAAAGAATATATCAGGGTAAGAACTGTAATACCAAAAGTACAACATGGAAAGAGTGAACTGTATACATTTAATGAGTTTTTGACAACGGAAGTAATATGATGAAATAACCACCGTATATGATCTGGGGGTCTATGCCCACCTGGTCTTATAGGAAATACCTACCTCTCTACATTTTTTGCTGACGATTGCGCTCCAGGAATGCACCCAGTCGTGTTAGCACGTGACCAGTGTTGTATAAAGTACTAGAAAGCAATACTTGAGTGAAAGTACAAGTATCGTACTAGAAAAAGACGTACAAATACGTGAATTTTCTACTTAAGTACAGTAACGAAGTATTTGTACTCCGTTACATTACAACACTGCACGTGACACAATCGGAGCCAATGCCATTTCACTTTTGTGGCGCTGCAAAAAGTGTACAGAGGTACGTATTTCCTATGAGACCAGGCAGGTCTATACACATACAGCATCGTAAGGCTATAGTTTTGTCTTTCTTGACACCATCAATGAATGCAACTGCTTAAAGGCAGAGTAGATAATTTGGAAAACGCTAACGTTTGTCTGCTTTCAGTGCAATCATACGATCCCTCCCTCTCGCGAATCACCATCCAAAGCCACGCCTCCTCCGAAACACATGAGCGAACGCATAGACCACAAGCTGTTGGATCGGTTGCAGTGAAGTCATGTCACATTCACCGGTGAGAAAACATTACAGTACAAAGTGAATTACATTACTACAATAACGAACATTAAGAGACTTTCAACCAGTATGACAAAAAACTTTCTGGACAGGATTGCCTACTCTCCCTTTAATGAGGACCTTATCCAATACCCTCTCAAAATGACTTCCTGTCTCTCCACATAGGACTTATATTTTTAGTTTTAATCAACTGCATGTTTGGAAAACCGCATGTTTGTCTCCAACTTTCCTCTTTCTGGCATTGAGCCCTCCAGACACCATATGAACAGGCTGTTAGCCAGAGCCCCACCATCTCACAGCTAGCCGCTAACCGATAACTTTAAACCCGCAACCGCTCTGGGCTGCAGCCAGCTCTCCTGCCATCTACCAAGCATAGAATAGAGACCTAAAGCCCACTGGAAAAATAAAAGATTTTCTGTAATTTGGGATAAAGGAACAATTCAAAAAGTGAAGAAGCTAATGCGTCTAGGTCAGTCATGAGTTGTGCCACACCGCAAATTCCTCACAAACTGCCGTCACACATAGATAACAAACAACGGAGCAAGCTTATGACCTGACCCAAGCTGGCAGCAACTCAAGGGAACATCTCACTTTATTTTTAAATCGATCTGTGTACTTTTTTCAATTTTAAAAGACTTTCTTCTAGCCTTGCTTGTTAAGTCAACTATAAGCCTATATAGGTTGATTTTCTATAAACACGTTGGTGCTTTTCAAGTATTTTTCTGTACGTTTGAGCAGCCCAATATGTCACTTCTGGCTCAACCAATGGTGTGAGGTTAAGGCGGCGCTACATGTTTGACGGATGGGATAAGTGTTTGAAATTCTCTTTAAAAAAATGTTGATGAAGAAATACACAATGCAGCTTAATGCGAGTACTGAACACAATGAAAACTAGAAAATATACAAAAAAGCTTCATTAAAAATGAATCTGCATGATAAGTCTATAAAAAAAATACAAAAATTAATATTTTCAGACATTTTTCTTTTCATCTATGCAGTCTGGCAGTGTTTTTACCTTCAGTGTCGATGGAGATCCATCCGATAGGAACTCACAAATCATGTTTATGGATGACAAAGTTTAAAAACTGTTACGTTATTACGTAAATCACATACTACGGTATGTTGTGAAAAGGCAGGTTTGGTTTGCATTGCGAATTTCTCTTGATTCAAACATCTTTGGAAACATTTAGGATAATGCAAGTTTACAAGTGAACAAAATATGTAGAACACTGCACGAGTGGTTTCTAGATATTTTAATGCAAAAATCGTACATATTGTGCCTTTAAGGCGCAGTTATACGTGGGTTCTGTTCTCAAGGTGGTTATTGGTATATTGATGTCTGATCGATGCAAAACAATCAACGCCACTCTTTGCCCTCGGCTATAAAAGCTTGCTGGTCAGGAAAACAATTTTCAATTACAAAAAAGACTGTAAAACAGCCTAACTGCAAAAAAAGGTAATAAATCTGTACACTTACATTGCTATAAGGGAGAAATAAATCAAAACCAAAGCATTAAAAGGTGAAAATGAAGACCTGTCTCTGTAAAAGGGGGAGGAGCAGGCCAGGAGAGAAACAAAGGAATGGTAGCATTGTCTCAATGCCATATGCCAATCAATAAATAATTCATATGGGACAGTGTCTGGGGCTCCCTCTCAATCAAATTCACGCACGTTCATATATGTGCTCACACACATCTAAACGTGCGCTGGAATACAAGACTATGATTGTTTTCAGGCAAAATGTACACATTCAGTCACGGTCAGGGAGTGACGTCAGCGGTCGCCACCTGCATCGGTGCTCAGCACCGGTCTGAATGTGGAACACAGCTTACACATCACCTATTATATCATTTTTACACACCGACACAATCTGTGCACACAACAGCTACACTGCACACAAACCAAGGGCTGAATTAAAAGGACAGACCTACTGAAATAAACCTGGCATAAGGGTCTACACACTGTGTCCAGATGGAACCAAACCATCTCATGGCGTTCCATGTCAATGTAGAGTAGACATTCTATGGACAATTTATGAACGAAATTAAAATATAAAATTTGTGATATACGTAGGCAGCGGCAAAAAAAGTACGTAAGAATGATGCAGCGAGTTTGTGAGGGAGGAAGAGAAAGCCATTACAGATGCTTAAAGTGAAGGATCCCCATCTATATTTCATAACACCAAACGGCCCTAGCATCCGACATCAGCGCCAAGACTGGCAAGACATCAAAACTTTTAACTGTGGAACGATCCAGAGCCCAACTCGCGGGACTTCTCCCAACAAGATACATATTGGTGTTCAATAAACACAAAGAACAATACAATCCAACATTTTACTGGGAAAACAACTGCTTTAATTTTGCCTTACTGTGGAATGATCAAAACAGACAGTAATAGTTTAGTTTTTTGACAATCCTCCAGGGATTCAGAGCCTTCTTAGTGAAGGACCTCAGAGAGAAATTTGGTAGTAAATCAGGTTAAACAGTAACACTTTGGCCCAGGCCCATACAAAAAAACGTGTGTGCATCTCCAGGAATTGGAACGTAAATCATGCAATAACCTTTGGCGATTTCTTGAATACTACTTGAACCTTATACAACATTTGTAAAGCAGATATCAGCCACCAAAATATCTATGCTTAGGCTTAAGATTGGTCAAACACTTCAATGATGGACTCAACCAAATGCTGACAAATTGCGAGTGTGTAAGAAGAGATTGTCCAAGTATGCGTGCTGGAGTGAATATACGAACAAAGTTGTGGTATTATCGACTGCTAACACGAAGTAGTTCATATTTGTAACTGGAGCAAGGGCATAATGGAGAATATTTAGCACTACTGCACTGAAATTTAAGGCAGATGGGCACCAACCGAACGCTGCTCGATAACACATTTGGTGCAAGCAGACTGTATTTTGTACCCACGTTTAAATCTGAATATTGAGTGATGCACGAGGCGATGCCCAGAGTAAAAGCGCCGGTGATGAGTACAACCGGGATCATATTCCACACACACTGTCTGAATGAATGGACGGTTGACTGTGTGTGTGTGCAGGGGGGGGGTTGGTGTATTGAGAGGGAGGGAGAGAGGAAACGGGAGGGCTGAGATGAGAAGGTTCAATGTAATCTGTGGATTTGTAGTGATACAAGACGGACAGGAATAATGAGTGCATACCATAACACCATACACACACACAATATGAACCGAATGCATGATATTGAAAGCATTTGATTCAACGTTTGATTTATTCAAAAATAGGATTTAGAAGTCTTTCAGACACTGTAACAAAAAATTTTTATTAGTGTATGGACACCAAGTACTGAAACATGCATATGTTCAGTGGTGTGCCAAAATGCGTTCCCCCACACACCCCTAGCAAGGTCATACTATACACGCCGGCGCTACCAATAGGGTCAGTGGGACATGAAGTCCATCATATTCCTGACTTTCTGTCTACAGCGTTACAGCCCATTAGAGGAAAGTTAGAACCCCACTGTTGCCGCCCCCAGTCTCCATCGATATGATACAATCACGACTTTTACATTAAATTTGTTGCATTACATTAGATGGGAAGAAACAGTAGGCTACTTGGAAATAAATTCAATAGAGACAAGTGTATGCTTGGCTACTTATAGACGGTTAGTCTGGCCTTGAACCTCAAAGTGAAGCATGTGATTTCTGCATCACCAGTCGCTGTCATCGATCAGACAAACAGACAGTCCCACCTCAAACTCACGCAATTGGTTGAAATAATTGCGTGAAATAACGTCACTATGTCAGGCTGGTCGGGAATCCCAGCAAAGTTGAAAGTAGCACAATGCTGACCGTGCACGCTTTTCAGTGGAACGTGAGCACGTTAAAAATGAATGAACGAAGAAACTAATAGGTTATATATGTTCTTGCTTTGCACAAAAAAGTAGCTGCAAGTATTTCATTCAAATGGATGTAATGGATGGATTGGTAAGTTTCAATCTGTATCCAATCACACAAAAAAGCTCATTTCTGTTAAAGAATACCGTAATTGTAGATGTAATACAACAATTGTATTGCTTTATGCTTCACATCTTAACAATGAAAATAGTGTTCATGCAACAATTACTATATTTTTGTAAGAACAGCCATCCATTGATATGACAGAGCATCAGCACATGTGAATAAGGTCTATTACAGCCGGACGAGGCGAGTGAGGTATAAGAACATTTTTCATGACATTCACACTAAATTTACAAGGCGGACACGTTATAGTGATCTCATCTCTTTTAAAATGGTATTTTCCACCACTGTGACTCTAATTGGAGAGAATCCTGGACCATTGTCTCAAGCGCATTACATCATGCCTGTCTCTCTCTCTGCTCTCTCCCTCTCTCTTCTCTGTCTTCCATTGATCTATGCACCTTCTAATTTTATGAAAGATGTGAGTATATAATAAGTCCAACAAACACTCGTTCATTCATCCAATCACTGAATTTCTCATTCATTCATACATCGATCTCTGTTACTACAGCAATGCCTCTCACATCTGTTGGAAGTTTCCTTGCACTAAAGGGGCGGCATTTCCAAATCACCTTGAGGATGCTGCACAAACAACGCTGCGATCCTACACACATATGTCAGACACAAAGCACGACTCGTGCGTTTGATCGTGCGTGCTGTCTACTCACTGTTCACTGTGTATTATCAATGACAGCTGCAGTCTAAGCGGAGCGCACAGCTGCTCCAATCATCCGATTCCCTATAAGGAAGCTTCGCTGGAGGAATACAGCACTGATCCGGTGAAAACCGCAGGAATATCCACCGCTGGCATCCTTAGAAACACGACACTGTCCTGTACATCGATGACATTTTGATATCCAGATATGCCCATAAGTAATAAAATGGCACGTTAAGGATTGAGCGGCGAGAGAAGCAGCGGCGGTCGGTTGAGACCATTGTTCAAGGAAAGGAGGGGAGTTCGCTTCCGTCTTAAAGTTGCAGATATGCTATTTTCCGCAATTTGCCTCAGGAAACCAAATTCTTTTCGTTTTCATGTTTAAAGTCGTTTTTTTTGTTTAGATAAGATGTAAAAATTTAAATATTTAGAAAATGTAATGAAAGTTTTATTAATGATTAGCTTTACAGGACGCAATCCCATTATACTTTTACACAAAAAAACATGTCATTCATTTTTCATACATTTTAACCCGTGATTGTATCATATTATTTAGCAAACATGTTCGGCCCAAAAATATATCATTATATCGTATTTTGGAAAGGTTTCCCAAACACACCCTGGTGTTCTAGATGGCCAAGGCCAATATATAAATAAATTAATTATTGTTTAATACCCCAGACACTTACTGACTTATGATATACTCTCAAGCCACGTGTGAATCTCCTGTAAAATAACTTTTATTACAGAACAAAACGTTCTATATATACTGTATATATATATATGTATATTATATAATACAAAAAACTAGACTTTATTTTACGAACAATACAATGCGACGTAACATCATAACAAAGCAAAAGCAAAATAAAGTCTACTTTTTATCCTTAACGTCTTCTAGCTAAACAAGTATTACACGTTGGTCAACTTTGGCAAATAAGCAAAGCTGTTGACCTTAAAACCATCAAAGCTGTTTTGCTAGCACTGCCCCATGAATGTACCTTTGTAACCCCGCGGCACCCTTCATTCAGCCCAAGAGTAGCAGACTTTTTACTGACCCATATTTATATCACCTCCCTTTGGCTGTGCCACACCAAGTGCTCACTGAGGATCAAGCAAGGCTTTTGTTTAACATATGCGGAAACCGTTTAGCAGGTGCCGCTTGGCTTAATCACTAATTCGTTTTTAAATAGTTTTCCATTGAGGTTCTATAGTACGTAGCCAGATCCCAATTTTTTAAAAGCATGTGTGGATAAAACATGGAGCTGGCTACTGTAAGCAATGTGAGAATGTGTGTTCCTAGCGCAATTCGTACATTGTGTTACTGATAAAAATGTATATTGTGTAATGTGTTAGTTTAAGCCAATTCGGATAAAATCATCTGGCAAATGCATGCATTTAATGTCAATAGTGAAAGAATAAATTCTTTCTTGTGTGAGAATGTAGTTTAGTGGCTCAGCTTGAATAAAAAATAGCATTCTTTTTTTAAATATCTAGTTCCTTAAAAGATATTCATTGTGCATTCACTGAAAGAAACATGTTCAGACGGACATTTAACTATTTATTTATATAATGTACATTAAAATCCCATTGGACAATTGCAGAGTGGTTTGCGTGACTACAATCTACAGCTGAGACCAAAATGTGGCATTTATGACCTTGGAGTGAACATAGGGAGGATAAAAAAAATCAATACTAGAAAACACGAAACACAAACAGTATAACGTAACAAACTTTATTACCTTCTTGTTAACTGTCTTGGTGATTATCTATCTTGGACATGTAGTGCAAAGCAGAAATATTTGACATATTTAAGAATATATATGATATATATATATTTTACTTTTGTTGA
The DNA here is from genome assembly GCA_006030095.1 of Triplophysa siluroides. Classification (NCBI taxonomy): domain Eukaryota; kingdom Metazoa; phylum Chordata; class Actinopteri; order Cypriniformes; family Nemacheilidae; genus Triplophysa; species Triplophysa siluroides. Next base: position 2,159,029 of record VCII01000691.1, read on the forward strand.
GAAATCTTAGAATCAAAGCCTCAATGATTTTTGTTCACTTTTAGCAATCCTGCTTGCTAGAATTTATCAGCACCCTGTATCTTAAAGAAGTGCGGCTCCAGGGACCTTTACACCACAGATCATAAAGTACCATACAGTAATTAACAACCAATACACATATTGAGTTAAGATTGAGATAGTTGTAGAAGAAGCCAATTACAGTGCAGCTGCAATATCTCTTTTTACAAGATGTACAGATGTTCTTTATGAGCGGATGTACAAACTGACTATGGAGATGTACTGTACTCGAGTGTGTACAGTGTCACTCCCGCAGGGGAGTGTTTAGGCTGACGGGGCCTGTCGCTGTCCATGGTGCTGCTATACTGAAGCGCCAAATGCTGCTGTCCATGGTCATAATCCTGAACTATGGAAAATGAGGGTATACACACTGCTGTCTAAATTCCAGCCTACAGCCAAACAAATCAGAGGGTTGATGCTAAAATAGTTTGTCCTATCTCAGAGACTATAAGTCTTACTATAAGTAAGCCATTTCCAGGTAAACTTTTTGAATAGTGTAAAACTGTGGCTTTAATGCGCTTTCAAAACACTCCATTGTTTGTTTGAGCAGCCCAATATGTCGTCTTTTGAAAATAAAAAACGTTGTGAACTTGGGGTAGCTTCAGCAGGTTTATTGGAGTTCATGGCAGGCCAATTTGAAGACAAAAATCAGCGATCAAACATCCAACAATTCCATTTGGTGCCGCTAGAGGCGAAAGAATAAAACACTTGTCCTTTAAGTGCTCCCGGTAGGAAAACAGTGATCAAAGCTGTGATGGGATGAACCCCAGCGTGAGGCACGTACTCTTCGGAGAGAGAGAGAGAGAGAGAGGTTGTACTTCTCTCGAGTCACGAGAATTAAACAGTAATTCTCACAGGTAGGGGGGCAATAATATCTCAGAATTAAGCTTTAATAATATGGGGAAAGGAATTAATGCATCTTTTTAATCATAGATTCCGATTTTTAACCACCTTTTACTTATTTTATTATGTAGCAAATCCACGATTTTCGTCTGTAGAATACAAATGAGATATGGTGTATAACATGTGCTATATTCCAATGATTCAGATTCATAAAAGTGTGAAAAAGTGAATGTTTCACTCACTGAATATTCAAATGTCATATGAATTATATTTATGTTTAGACATGGCAATTATGATAATGCACGAGATTAGCGTCACTGAAGTCAAACACAATCCAATATTACTTAATATCAAAAACATAAATGTATATCTTTTTTAAGAAAATATAAGGAGATCTTTCATGTAATGTAATACGTAGGATTTATTTTTGTCTCTATACCTTTAAAAAAATATATATATTTAATAAAAAAAATATTTTATTTTAATAAGTTTGTCTTTGTAAACTGAGAATGTCATATTCATATTCAAGTCATCAATATGTTATGTTGTGTACTGATGTTATAATAAAAAAAATGACTTGATATCTTGACTAACCCTTAGCCCTACTATATATTGTGTGGAAATTAGATATACATTTGAAAGCCCTACAGCAAACGAAAGAAAATAAAATCACATTAATAATAGAATTTCATGTTAGGTAAACTATTCCTTTAATTCCTCCTTTTCAATGTCAAGAATCGCTTATGCTAAAATAGAAAATCTTGACGTGAATATTAATAAACACGCTAAATCCTCCCACACACGCAGTCACATATTAAATCTATTGGCCTTCATGAGACGCCTGGATTCTGCGGCCCGGCTTCTTTAAAGATCAAAGAGAATGTGTTTTATCAAGCTTGACATTTACTCCGGCTTTACAAGGCTCTTTTAAGGTTTTCACATTCTCGACAGATTCATGCTGCATCGACTGCATCCAGCTCAGCTTGACAAATTCTTCGCTCATTTCACACCAGCGAGGTTACTGAAACAGAAATCGGCATGTGAGAGCCGAGAGAGAGAGAGGAAAGAATAGATAAGGTCTTGTGATCTTCATTGCGCTCCATGACCGTTCGAGAACCGTGAATGTGTTTGAACCAGACCGGCGTTTAAGATGGTCCGAAAGGTATTATACGGCTCTCCTTCCAGATAACCCGTTTTATCTGCGCCATCCTAGTGGAGGTCACATTATTGTGCTTTCTTAGAGTGTCTACAACCGTGTAAAGCCCTTGTAAACCCACATAGTAAAGCTGTTTACTGGCCCTCATCACATTGATGGATATCGTAAGAAACGGGGATAATAAAAGCACACAATTGGAAATGCAACAATAATAATTAACGAAATAAAACGAGTTGTCTTTCATTATTTGCTCTGCTGTAAAAATTTGATAGATGTTGTAGGCTGCTCAATTGGCTGTTATATAATTTCAGGTGATCTATTATCTTTAAACCTGCTGTGGACAGGAGCACTAATCAATCTGGTTAACATACAGTAATCCAATTTTCTGGATTACACAATATTAAGGTAAATCATAACACCCACACTTTGCATAATAACTATATAGGGATCATCATGACATCACCTACAGGGTTATTTAAGGTGCTTTAAGATTTTTAATATTCTAAAATGTAAATGGTAGCCGAGAGCAATCAGTTTTCCGCCAAATAGTGACAGACTAATAGTGGAAGAACATGTTAATAGCGTGTTATTGTATACATTATTTGTATAAAAAGCATATGTGAAACACTTTCATTATTATTATTTATTTTAAAAAAACTATCTGCCAATAATCAGATAATCCCAGGCAAACCGTAACGGGTCGACTAATCTAAAGATGTTTTTTTCTGACTAGGACCAGTACCTAACCACCTTGTTTCATAGCAACTACCCACCATCCCTACAGCAACCAAGTTAGCAACCACATAGCAACGCCCGTCAACCAACCACAACACTCTTCGCACATATCCCCCGTTATGACCATCCAATTTCCATTTGTCCATTAATTGTGATTGCCGCCAGGGCGTTTACATTTTCGAATAAACACAAGGCAGTTATGCTCTCGTTCTCATATACATTTATTAAAGACTATCCATGCAGAAAATGCCCTCCGTACATCCTCACCCACACAGGACTTCAATCACAATCAAAAAGAACCACAAACCTCCTTAATATAACCGGGCTAGAAGGATCTAGCAATGGAAAAATGCTGATGTATTTCTACTTTATACTAGAGCTGTGCTGTATTCAATAAAACAGTTTACCACTTATTTCTTACGTTGCTACCATGGCAAGCAAGATATATATCAAAATTCTGCATAACATGTAGTAGTATAATTGTTTACATTTCTCTGCAATCACAGTCATAAGCAGAATACTTACAACTCCAATCATATTAAGTACGTATGAATCATAATTTATTTGAGAAATTATTTAAATGTTCATTTAGTCTCTCGAATGCTCAAAATACGTTTTAATATAGTATTTTTTAAAGGTCCAGTGTATGAAATGTAGTCGGTATGTAAATTACAACCGGCTCACTCCACCTCTCACTTTCGAAGCGCTACAACAGCTGACACAACGCCAAATGAGATCATGTATTTACAAAACGTGCTCTGTAGATGAGTTTGTCCCTCTAGGGCTACTGTAGAAACAACATGGCAAATTCTATGCAAGGGGACCAGCGGTGTAGATAGAAATAGCTCATTGTAAGGTAATAAAAACATAATGCTTCATTCTGTAAGGTCTTTATACACCTTGGAAGACTTAGTTAAGTATATTATATTGCATTTCTGTCAATAGATCCTCCACAAAATTTCACACAGCACCTTTAAAAGTAACTAAATTTTACACATTTCACCATCAGATGTTAAAACAACCCTTCTATCTAGGACAACTCCTATCAACATGAACATTTACATATCAAACACAGAGAAGAACTTCATTAATCTTCCCCTGTGGTTTTTTCCTCCAGTTTAAGTGTATGCCAAGCCACTAATGGGATTCCTTAACTTCAGTAAATTGGGAGGAAACACACATTGTAGAGGGAATTTGAACAGATTGGCTTCTTACAGCTGGAAGCCAAATGGACTGTGTGACAAGACTTTTTTGTCACATAAAACGCTTCAGACAGGATGAGCAAACCATCTTTTGCCTGCTGTAAACTTAATCTGTCACCACTGAAAACAGCATTTACAATATGACTCAACTAATAGTCTTTACCTCACGCAACATTCTGTTCTTTTGGTGTCAAATTTGTTGCAGAGGAAACACGTATCTCTAAAATTATCCAGCATTTTAACCTGGTGCAATATTTTGGTTCCTGACAATGTTGCAAATACACAATATTTGTATCTGCCCACTCAATCCCAATCTTGTAAACAAACTTTAAAAGCCTCTACCAAGACAGATCTACAATGATACAGTCACATTTATCTCTAAAGTCCAATGTGCTGTTACGGAAGGATGCATCAGAGTTCCCAAACATCTCGATTCAAAGACAGATAGTCACTGGCCTCCGAACAAACCTGTCTGTATCTTTTTAGTTTGACAATTCTTGTTTATGAATAAAACATTTCGCATCTTGAGTGTCTAGATATGATGCATATCTTCAAAAGTGCAAAGTGTTTTTACTGCATAACCTGTGGGGGTTTGTGTTGCAGCTGGCAAGCACAGAGTGACTGTGAATGCTGTGGATCAGAAAAAATGCTTCTAGGGGATATCAATCTTTAGACAAACACGGTGTCTGAATGCAGAGACGCATGTGTGCGGTAAACACGCATCTAAAATTCACCAAAAGAGCTAAATAAGCTAAGCCGGGCCTAAGGATCTTTACTCAAATAGGTAGGATTCAGAGATAGAGCTGCTCGATTATGACAAAAAGTATAATCAAAATTATTTTGCCCATGGTTGAGATCCCGATTATTAAACATGTTTACTCGTTGACTTCGGAAACAAATGAATAAATACATTATTAATAAAAAATAATATTGATTAATAAAAAATAACTTAACACTGGATTTAACTTAAAGTGGAGGTTACATGCTATTTCATGCATTCTGACTTCTTTACACTGTTAAACATGCTAGCTTATCAAGCTTAACATAGTCAACGTTTGTTGACTAAAGTTTTGTTGAGTTGAACGTATGATGTAGTATTTCTCTGCTCGATTCACTCAGCCAGCGTTCGTACAGGTTTCGGAAAGTTTTTCTCAAACATGGATTCCCGTTTCGTAACAAGGGTTCTTAGTCCCTTATTCTATATATACCTTTTATCAATTTGATCAAACTAAATACTCTTCGAAGATACGAAGTATGCAATACTACTGTATAGGTACTCAAGATTAATATGAGATTGGCAGAAACTGCATGTGTTACCTCATCTTTAAAAACAAATAAAAAATCAAGGCTAAAAAATGTACCAAGTAAAGTACGAATGCATACTTTCAAACAAATCATTTAAAAATAATAAAAGAAATTAGGAATTTGAAAAAACCTTGATTATTTTGTTTTCATAATAAAAAGAGATAAAAAAACATATTTAATGACATGCTTAAATCCTTCCCAGATTAGTCTGGCATTGCGTTTATCCATCCTAGTTTGTTGTAAATAAAAGAAGAATAGATGTGCACTCGTCTCACCAGATTCTACATCACTGCATTTTACACCAGACGCAAGCAACGTGAAGCAAAGCAACAAAAGACAATAGATCTTAAATGCGTAAATATGAAGAGAATGATCATAAGCTTAGAGTTTGAAATGATCACAATTATAGCATATCCGGATCTCGACACCATTAAAAACCATTTGATTGTTTCCACAGTTTGCCAAATCTAGTCAAAACAACATTTCCATGCGAAGAAAGCAATACAAATCCATAGGAATCCATATGACTTTCCTTTTCTTTTTAAGCGCGATAAGATGCTTGTAAAGCTGCTCAAACAAACACCTCTGTGGCCTGGTGTGCTTTTGAGGCGCAAGACTTGCCCTTGAAATCAGTAATAGAAAAGGCCAAGTAAATGGAATTAAGGGGTTATCCTGGTTCTATTGAATCTCCTTATCTGACTGCTGGGAAGCCCACAGCAGCGGTGGATATAGCTACAGGAGTGCTGTACTAAACGTGAAACCTAGAAAAGCTTGGGGCGCATTACAGACTTTTTTCTCACAAACTACACTAAGACACTTGGGAACTGGTTTGACATTTCAGGAAATATCACTGAAGGGAGGAGACATTTTGAGCCATATGGAACCACACTGGCAAAAAACAAACCTTGTAATGCTATAATGTTATGGTCGTACTGTGATATTTCCAGTATTTTCCATTTTTAATAAAGCTTTTCCATTTTTAATAAAGCTTTTCCATTTTTAATAAAGCTTTTCCATTTCAACCCAGAAGTCAAGCCATTGGTTGTAATGATCTCATCCTGATGTGACTCTTACAGTAAGTATAAAAAATACCTTGAGGCACTTTAAAAGCCATGATATATAAAAAAATGATTCAGTAGAATACCATCTGATACATCACTGGACCACTGTGCCACCAAAGAACTTGTGAAGGCGGATCTTAAAAATCTAACATTGCCTTACAAACTATTTTGTTACTATTTGTTACTATTTCCCTTTAGGAAGCCTGAGGCAGGTTATGTCTGCAGTCACAGAGACAGACAGAACAGAGAAACCTCGCTCATAGATATTTTTTGGGACAGGCTATATCTTTCACACTCGATCTCAGACAACAAAAGCAATCACAGAAACATTGTTTAGTTGAGAAACTCATATCCTGAAAGCATTGGGGTTTAGATCAATTCACCATGGATGATCGCGGCACTTCAAACACGAGAGCTGTTAGTCCACTGTTGGTGAGAGATCCATTAGTCAGCACCACGGAAATGGATTAAGTAATCACACGCTGAAACTCAGTTGAATTAACAATCCGATCCAAAACGATTCTTGACAAAAACGAACAAGCTTGTTTAAAGGTAAGAAGTGATGTAGAGACAAACTGCTGTGTAAATCTTGTGATGCACTGCTCTGGGAAGAAGCTGCACATTGTCACTGATAAATCTGAGACATCTTCCAATTGAGCCATTTATGACCACATGAACAATAAATGCAGTCATAGAGTTCAGTTAAAAGGACAGTTCACCCAAAAATCTCAATTCTGCCATCATTTAATCAATGAGTTGTTCCAAATCTGCATACATTTCTTTGTTCTGATGAACACAGAGAAAGATAACTGGAAGAATGCTTATAGTCAAACAGTTCTTGGCCGCGATTGACCACCAAAGGAGGCAAAATTACAATGGTAGTCAAAAGTGCCTCAGAACCGTTTGCTTTCCTACATTCTGCAAAATAATTTTTTTTGTGTTCAACATAACAAATAATTGTATAACACAACCCTCCCGTGGACCCACCACCTGCAGGAGGGACCGTAAGGGGCCGGTAAGGGGCCGGTAAGGGGCCGTACCGGGGGCCTCGACAACCCGATCCCTGGACGCGGAATCTAGCTCTAGGGACATGGAACGTCACCTCTCTGGCGGGGAAGGAGCCTGAGATTGTGCGTGAGGTTTAGAGATTCCGACTAGAAATAGTCGGGATCACCTCTACGCACAGCTTGGGCTCTGGAACCACTCTCCTCGAGGGAGGATGGACTCTTCACCACTCTGGAGTTGCCCATGGTGAGAGGCGGCGGGCTGGTGTGGATTTGCTTATAGCCCCCCAGCTCAGCCGCCATGTGTTGGAGTTTACCCAGGGTGAACGAGAGGGTCGCTTCCCTGCGCCTTCGGGTCGGGGATAGGTCTCTCACTGTCGTTTGCACCTATGGGCCAAATGGCAGTGTAGAGTACCCGGCCTTCTTGGAGACTCTTGGAGTGGTGCTGGAAAGCGCCCCGACTGGGGACTCCGTCGTTCTGCTGGGGGACTTCAACGCCCACGTGGGCAACGACAGTGACACCTGGAGGGGCGTGATTGGGAGGAACGGCCCCCCTGATCTGAACCCGAGTGGTGTTCTGTTATTGGACTTCTGTGCTAGTTACAGTTTGGCCATAACGAACACCATGTTCAAGCATAAGGGTGTCCATCAGTGCACATGGCACCAGGACACCCTTGGCCGGAGGTCGATGATCGACTTTGTAGTTGTTTCATCTGACCTACGGCCGTATCTCTTGGACACTCGGGTGAAGAGAGGGGCGGAGCTGTCAACTGATCACCACCTGGTGGTGAGTTGGATCCGATGCGGGGGAGGAAGCTGGACAGACTCGGCAGACCAAACGTACTGTGAGGGTCTGTTGGGAACGTTTGGCCGAATCGCCTCAGAGAGATCTTCAACTTCCACCTCCGGCAGAGCTTCGACCAGATCCCGAGGGAGTCTGGAGATATTGAGTCCGAGTGGACCATGTTCTCCACCTCCATTGTCAACGCGGCCACTTGGAGCTGTGGCCGTAAGGTCTCCGGTGCCTGTCGAGGCGGCAATCCCCGAACCCGGTGGTGGACACCGGAAGTAAGGGATGCCGTCAAGCTGAAGAAGGAGTCCTATCGGGCCTGGCTGGCTTGTGGGGACTCCCGAGGCAGCTGACAGGTACCGACAGGCCAAGCGGACTGCAGCCCGGGTGGTTGGGGAGGCAAAAACTCGGGCCTGGGAGGAGTTCGGGGAGGCCATGGAGAAGGACTATCGGTCGGCCTCGAAGAGATTCTGGCAAACCGTCCGGCGCCTCAGGAGGGGTAAGCAGTGCCCTACCAACGCTGTTTACAGTGGAGGGGGGCGGCTGTTGACCTCGACCGGGGATATCATCGGGCGGTGGAAGGAATACTTCGAGGATCTCCTCAATCCGCCGTCACGTCTTCCATTGAGGAAGCAGAGGCCGAGGGCTCGGAGGCGGACTCGCCCATCACCCGGGCTGAAGTCACCGAGGTAGTCAAGAAACTACGGGGGTGGACGAGATCCGCCCTGAGTACCTCAAGTCTCTGGATGTTGTGGGGCTGTCTTGGCTGACACGCCTCTGCAGCATCGCGTGGCGGTCGGGGACAGTGCCCTTGGACTGGCAGACCGGGGTGGTGGTCCCTCTTTTTAAGAAGGGGGACCGGAGGGTGTGCTCCAACTATCGGGGATCACACTTCTCAGCCTCCCCGGGAAAGTCTATGCCAGGGTACTGGAGAGGAGAATCCGGCCGATGGTAGAACCTCGGATTCAGGAGGAACAGTGTGGTTTACATCCCGGTCGTGGAACACTGGACCAGCTCTATACCCTCTCCAGGGTGCTGGAGGGTTCATGGGAGTTTGCCCAACCAATCCACATGTGTTTTGTGGATTTGGAGAAGGCATTCGACTGTGTCCCTCGCGGCATCTTGTGGAGGGTGCTCCGGGAGTATGGGATTCGGGACCCTTTGCTAAGGGCTATCCGGTCCCTGTACGACCGGAGCAGGAGCTTGGTTCGCATTGCCGGCAGTAAGTCAGACTTGTTTCCGGTGCATGTTGGACTCCGGCAGGGCTGCCCTTTGTCGCCGGTTCTGTTCATAATTTTTATGGACAGAATTTCTAGGCGCAGCCAGGGGCCGGAGGGCGTCGGGTTTGGGTACCACACGATATCATCTCTGCTTTTTGCGGATGATGTCGTCGTGCTGGCCCCATCAGACCAGGACCTTCAGCATCCACTGGGACGGTTTGCAGCCGAGTGTGAAGGGGCTGGGATGAGAATCAGCACCTCCAAATCTGAGGCCATGGTTCTCATTCGGAAAAGGGTGGCTTGCTCACTTCAGGTAGGTGGAGAGTTCCTTCCTCAAGTGGAGGAGTTCAAGTATCTGGGGGTCTTGTTCACGAGTGAGGGAAGGATGGAACGGGAGACCCCTTTCTTTAAAGTCATGTCATTATGTCAATTTTGTTATTCTTTTAAATATTGTTTGTAATATGTGAAAACGTATACTGTAAATAAAGTGAGGGGGAAAATAAATAAGAAAACAATAAAAAAACTGTCATATTGCAGCAGCTAGGGCCTAAAAAAATTGTTTCCTGTTGTTTTACACCCGACTTCTCATTTTGACATTATTTTTCTGTATTTCAAAAATATGTGAAATAGAACAGTAACAATTGAATTTTTTTGGTATGACGGGTTGTTGTTTTTTATAGTTTTATATTACATTTCGCAGACGCTGTTGCCCAACCATGGGTTCAAAACAATCCAGCATTTTTTTGGTGATAATATACAACAAGTAAAAACTTCTTCTGTTGTCACACAGGAAACTAATTCGAGTATCAAACAGACAAATGTGCATTTTAAATCTTTTGCTGTGATGTTGCAGTTGGCACACTGAGCCATGGTGCTCATACGAGTTCATGTGTGATTTTTATAATTTCTTAAATACTTTAGCTCAAATGTGAACACACATCAAGAATGTTTCACTGACATAGTACGCAAATATAGGCTCAAAAGTCTCTATCTGGTCTATGTCAAATACCCTCACCCTCACTATAGACTCACAGTCTAGCAGAGGGAATGGAAGTTAAGAAGGAAGTCTGGCCGAGAGCCGGTAAGCGTCAAACTAGACTGGAGTGATGTACCTGACTGAGCAATACTGCAGAATTAATCTGTGCTCAAGGAGACAAGTGAGAGATAATACAAGACGGAGAACAGTTTCCGTCTAATGGAAATCGTGAGCTTCCTCTAAAGGTCTCTTAATGCTTCCTACATCTGACAGCTGATTTATCACCTCTTATAAGAGTTTGACGGCGGTGTCATAAGAACGGAGACCTCAATAGCAATAATAGTGAGTCTTCATTTCAAAATCTCCTTTATCCTCTTAAGAGCATATGAAATTGTTTTAGTGATCCTTAATGTATTATAAAATGCAAAATCATCCTTAAAGGGGACAGTTTGCACAAAAATGAAACTTCTGTCATAATGGCACATGAGGAATGCAAAGTCAATGGATACACAAAATCCCCTTCTTTCTCTTTCAAATAGTGAATTGGCAACAGTATTCCCACTGGTCACGCCCTATTAAACTTCCACATCAAACGCGCTTTGGCATTGGCCTGCAATCCAGGGAGAATTCCAATGGCAGGATAGGATTAATAATTCAAGCAGCGTCTGGGACAAGGCACAGTCAGGTCCTGAAAGATTTACCATGAATGTCACATCTCACACAACATAGGAGGCAGAGGAGGAGGAAGATGGGAGATGAATGGATGGTCAGGAGTCTCTAGTGAGATGGAGGAAATACCAAATGTTGCTTCAGAGAAAATGAGGTTTGTTGGGCTCTTGTGTGGGCGGGGGTTGGCGAAGGGGGTAATCTTATCACAAGATATGGTCTGAATATCCAAAGGGACCAGCAAGAGAGAGATTAGGTCATTCCAAAGAGCAGATGATAGCTTTTCCTACGATCATTTTAGCCAGGAAACAGGAATAAGATCTTAACAAGATTTCGAAGTCGAAACATCTTGGTGTGAAGAACCATGAAGACAATTGAATAAAATGATCTTCCAAGGTAGAAAAAGAAACACTTTAAGGCCTGCACAAGTGAATCGACCTATAGAAAACACATTTAACACGCATTCATTTTTGATTTTCCATAAAAAAATAGTTTTGTATATTTTCGACCAGACATTTCTGAAATAAGTTTACATTCATAACTGATGCATTATGGGTCTACACTTCAAGGCTATTATTTGAATCCTTGATTCCTTTCAAGTTTTCATCTCAGCAGTCAAAAATTAATAAATTCATAATAAATCACTCAGCGTACACCAACCTGAGCTTGAAATATCCACGGCTCCAAGCAGATTATGCTCTTTGTAGAATGGAGAAGTAGGGGATGTATGATGATGCTAATAATCAGCATAGCCCCCCAGGCATGCGTGAGAGCAACCTTCCTCAGACAGCGTGATTCAGTGAACGTGTGCGATCAGCTACGATTAGTACACATCATGTAGTGGTGCCAACTGTTTGCAAATACGTGACAGGTCTGACAACAGCTGTGATTGTTACTGAAGGTGATATCAAAGCTATTAATATCTCAAAAGTGGGGATGGCAAATAAATCAAAACAGAGTTCTAGTGCTGTGCTTTCTATTAGAGGGATTCCCTTACGAGTGCCATGTGACAAGTTTACATGGCATTCGATGGAACTTTTATATACAGTATAGGCGGTTTTATCGGAAGCACACGTCTGGCCCAAAGTTAACTTCCGGTCAGTGTTTGGTTATCATATTTTATTTTAGACTTAATTTATATTCATATGTACTTAGATGTAGTAATATTTTATCGTATATTATTAGTGTTCAATTAAATTCAAACTACTCAACAGTTATTGATTCTTTGCGGAGGTCTGCCGGAAGTTATGTTTGGGCCTCATAATGTTTGTTTATGTTGTTGCCGCTGAAACCGTCTATATAGCATGAAAGATTAGCTTATTCATATATTTTAAAATAACAAGGAAATCAAATAAATTTCAATATATATGTCAAGTAGTGGCCAAATGTTATTTGTTGAGTTATTTGCTTTTTATGAAACTAAATCAAAATATGAGGATAAGATATAAAAAGGACAATTGGTTAGGGAATTTAATTGACTTTAAATAAAAAACGCAAACTACAGAACATCTTAGTATGAAATAAGGCTGTCAATTTAATATTCAAGAAATACATAAAAAATAAAAAAACACACGAAATAACTAAAATGTAATTAGTTATTAATATTTTGCTGGTCCTCTCTTGTTTTTAATTACAGTCACTCTCTTGAGCATTGACTCCATAAGCTTTCTGCATGTGCTGCATGCAACGCACAAATAAAATCTCCCCCTCCTGAAACGCTTCACAAAATACAAAATTACTGGTAAATCTTCAATAATATGAATTATGCATGTTAGTATAAAGCATGAACACGTCAGTTTTTGTACAGGTCTGACATCACTTTTAACCAATGTGTCAAACAAACCATGGTGTGTCCAACAAAAATGTGATACTTCTTTGTATGTGTAATTTATCCAAGACGTTAGATAATGCTATGGCATAAATATTCAATGGTATTGGCATGATACATGTCCGGCCATTGAAAGTTGTTGTGTATTAATCCAAGATATCCAAAAAAGACTATAGTATTACCAGGCTATCAGGAGAAAATAAATACTATTACCATAGTGTTTTTTGAAACGGTAAAATTGATCCAATGTGAAGAACACAATGCAACATAAACATAACACTATCATGCAATATTTAGAATAACATGGTATTACCCTGCTACCCTCTCTCTCTCTCTCTCTCTCTCTCTCTCACTTTTATTGCTGGAAGGGAAATTCAGCCTAGATTTCAACTTAGGTCTTCCCCACTGTCATCAATGGTGACTCACCACTCTTGTTCATCTCTAGGCAAACACTCTCTGTTCAGCTCACAGATATACAGTAGCTTCACGGTAACAAACAGATGAGTGTGCTACACACTGCAACCATGACAACACAGCTTTTCCCCAAAGGCCCAGCCTCAAAAAGAAAATAAAACAAAGTTATGATTGTAGTATAGATTTGCGTATCCTGCGGATTCATGTAGCATTACGATTAGTTATTTGCTCAGTCAACTCACAGTAACACGTACACCCGTATGGTTTTAACTGGGCCATTCAGCTGATGGATTAGGTTTTGCGAGAGAGCAAACTTTTTTGTGGGTTTTTATGTGCCGTTACACATGGCTCCCATCCTTTGCTGTAACTCATCTCATGCCCTCCATTAGAACATATCTGACCAGGCAGAGAAAAACAACCACTTATCATACAGGCCCACCGGCGTGCCCATTCAGATGAAAAATACAATTAGGGGAAGAAGGGAACGATGTCAAGATCCATCCAGCACTGTCTAAGGTTAACTTTCAACACATCAAACAGGGCTAGAGGGCTAAACACAGCTTAAGCAATGCTGAGCCCTGATGTAGGACCATTCTTGCATTGAGATTGTTTGTCAACACATGGTATTTATAGGGAGCGATGGAGTGTTGGGCAGCTACGTCCATTTAAAATCCCCCAAAATCGAAAATTGTGTCATCAGTCACTCAACCTCTTTTCATTTCAAATCTGTATGACTTTCTTTCTTATGCAGAACACAATAGAAGATATTTTGAGGAATTTTGGTAACCGAACAATGGTAATCATTCACTTCTACTGTATAGTAAGTCAATGGGTACCACTGTTGTTTGGCTACCAACAATAAGAACACCAACAAAAAATAATAGATGTTCCAGCATTGTATAACTCAATTCATACCATGGTCTGTTCGAATACATCAATGGACCTTTTTCACGTTTCTAGGTTTCAGAGCAGCAGCAACTCATCGTAGTTGGGTAAACTTCTATAGTGATGAATGGGAGACTACCACAAATATATTTCTTGCATTCTCATTTGCTCGAATAGTTTGCACTACTTTCGACAAAATGTAAAAAATAATAAAAAAGATAACGCCAGTCAAATGAGAGAATTAAGTCAAATTTACCATATACGCTGAAACACCCTTGCATAGCGTTAACAACTCTTTAGTAATTTGATGCAAAGGTACTATAGTGTTCTAAACGTACATACAGTTTTTCAAAAATGAAAATATTAAAAACTTTACAGATTTGCGATGCTGATGACCGTTGAACGCGTCATCACAGTCTTGTGAAAAAGGTCAATAACAGCTTTAATTTGACCATGGTAATAGCAGGAAAATCGACGGCTAGCCTTCGCTACGCGTTGGGTGGTTCTTGGCCTCCACGTCCAAGATGTGGATTATCCCATACATGTTTTTTTATTTAATTAAAACTCAAAGTTTAAGATTACAAGCGTTTATTTGGGGGGGGCCGCAAAGCGATGCACTCTACACAAAGGTGCCTTACAACGAAAAAGTTCGAGAACCACTATAGGGGAAATAACTGAGATTTTTCTTTCTTATGTGTTGACTATTTTTATATTGAATAGAAGTTGGCACCGAACGAGTTAACTGGCAATTTTATTAATAAACAAAAACAATATTGGCTACTTTTAAATTTAAAAGTGTGTATTCAAACAATTATTCCTGGCAATTACGTCCACTACAGACTTCCATTACGGATACATTACTGTTAAAATCATATTTACTTGTTTTAACACCATCTAAATTAAGTCAGCTATGTTGCTTTATACCCAAAACACTCCTTTAAAACTCCTAAAAACAAGATGCAAACCAACGCACAAATGCAGACTCCAGAGTCTTTATTTTTTTGTAAACAATTCTGCATTAATTATAAAACCTACACATTTGACCTCGTTGTTAATCACAAAGCAGTAATAAAAGAGGTCAAACTACCATAAGTTATTGTTATGCGGTAACAAAGAGCTGTACAACAAAAACTAGGTATTTGTTTAAAATCTGCTGGTTTGGTTGTATAAACACTGTCCAGGGACGTTTTCCTGTGCTGTTTACAAGATTCAAGCATCTGGTCGTCATAAAAAAAACATTTAAAACAGCTAATGAACCCAACAAGCTGATTTTACACCAAAACCCCTCACAGGTTCACAGCCATGTGTTGGCGCTCGGTTGCATCTATGATTGCAGAGCAGGCTAGCACATTCCCTCTGTCCAAAGCACAACGCCAATTTCTATCCGCTCTCCCTGCTGCGCAGGCTTATGAATCATTCATCAATACTACAGGAAAGAACGGAGAGTCTTTCATAGAGAGAATCGATGCTGGTGGCGGGGGAAGCCCTGTCTCTCGGTCTGGACTGCACACGCAGATATGCTCTCAAATAACACTACAGTCCGCTCTTCACGGACAACACACGTGAAAGCGTGAAGTGTGTGATAGAATAACAGACATTAATATCTACGTCACTCTATATTATTAAATATTTTAACTGTATTCTGGGCTGTGAAGTAATGCACATTCTGGACTGTGAGCGGACTGGTTCATGCCGAATAATGCAATATTTTTTAGCTTTGAATGTTATCAGTAGATATTAACAATTATAGGGAGCCGCAGAGATGATGTATAAGCCTATGCATTTTTCCCATAGACTTTTGGAAGATCGCAAAGTATAAGCTGATTAACAAAGGTTTATGATGTTTACACGTTTTGTCTATCAAGATAATCTTTTGATAAATGCTTTTGAAGCCGAAATACAATCGCCAAGTAAAAAGCTAACATGACGCTATAAACAGACTACACTATAAGGTCGCACGATATGAACATCATCACCACCACCAAGCCTCCGACAATTCTTTCAAAATTAAAAAAAAATGTGTTCCCTGGTAAGTAATTACTCCGTGAACGAATCCGCATCTATGTTTTTAGAGATGAGCGATGAAGTCTAACGTCCCCGCCAAAGGAAGATCTCGCTTTTAGCAACCACCGTTTTTTAGACACAATAACGCTTTAAAAAAATCACGAGCGGGTATAATTGGTGCGTTTCTATCATAGAAAAAAACGTGAAAATATTCAGAGGTTCTGTTAACTATAGACTATATTTCAGGCGATTAAAATCAATAACCAACCAAAAACCAATAAAAAAATCGCATAGACTGCAGTGATGGAACCGAAAGTCCATAAATGCCAACTCGCTTCCGGGGTTTGCATACAAAAATACGTCATCTCTACGGCTCCCAATTATCACAAACTTATTACTATCTGGTGTCTAAAATAATACGCATCAAACAAAAATGCTGTTCTGAAAGAAAGGTTGAAATATGTTCCTAAATAACAAGTGTTTTTCATAAATCTAGCTCATGCAAATTGATTTTTTTTTCGTGGGTTCCGTTTTTGTTGTTTCATTAACTTCGTGTTTTATGGTTACATTCAGTTTTTTCTTTATTTGAGACTGAATGTGCCTATCGATAAACCAACTTTCGAAAATACAAATACTAAACCTAAATGTCCACCCGTCATGCTTTGCGTTGTACCGCACAGCATTTTCACTCCACATAACCGAAAGTCGCATAGTGAGAAAATGTCCCGTATTTTCATCAGTCTGTTGATTTTTAGTTGTCACGTTAAGAAAACACGTTCTTTTATCCAATGCATGAGAAGACGGCAGTGAATTTGTTCATCAAGAGGCTGCGACGTCCGTCAATCAAACTGTAGATCGGGTAGTGATCCCTCCCATGTTAACTCGCCGGATACGTCATTTAAACATCATAAAACTGTGTGGCTTTATAGGTTGTGGTTAGCATATTCAAATATAAATTATTTGCAAATAATGAAATGCGTTATATAACATTACACTTTAAAAGAGAAACTCTTTTTCATTTTAAATGATTGCCATCTCTACACTCAGAGAATGCAAATATAAATTCAACATGCACAGTCATTTTTCAGCTTTATGTTTGGACATAAACACCTTGATACATTTTATGCCAAAGAAAGAGCTCACTGACAGAGCTGTCACTGATGCAGTCAATACACTGTAAGATCGATGAGAAACTCTTTGAGACTTTGTTGCCGTCTGTCAGAGGACACACACTGAGAGCTCATTCACAGCGATGCTATCAAGTCACACAGGACAAGCACGGCTCCCCTCAGCCATGTACACCAAAACCAATCATCCAAACAGAAATGTGAGCAATATAGACAGCTGTATTTTGACAATTTAGCACACAAAACCGTCTTTGAAATTAAAGTTTGTTTTAAAGACTGTTGCAGTAAAAATGCAGGTAATTAATACATTTTCCATTTTGCTGTTTGATTATCATTATAATGCTTTGTAGCACACTTGACAATTTATGTATCAAATTCATGGGCAAACAAAGGATATAGGGCCATAGCAGAGACCCAAGATGATCCAGTACATCAATCTTGATGGTGACTTGGATGAGCCCTTTAACTAAGCCCAGTAAATGTCTACATATTAGGCCCAAATGTTAGATGGTGGCAAATTATGTCACTGCGCCAAAATAAATGTGTCCACCACTGTGACTGTATGTGAAAAAAACTTTTTCATCATATTAAGACAGTAGCAGATAAAAAAACACAAGATACTGTAAACTGTCATTCATATGCAGTGCCGTGTCCAAACTCCCACACGTTTCCAGACACACTGCCACCATGGAGACTGATTCTTACAGGATATCTTCACTATCTCTCATGAGCAGATCCGCCTCTGCACAATGCACAAGCGTTACACCTGACACAGGAAAGCTTATAACGGGAAAAAACACACAACCATGATGCACGAAGTTGCTAAATTTGGCAACACAATGGCAATAACAGCCACACACACACACACACACACCACACACCACAGTTGTATATAGTAAAGTGGTTTATATGCAAAATGATAAACAGTATAACAGTATATTCTATTCTATTCAATTCAGTTTTATTTATATAACAATGTTTCATTGTTTCAAAGCAGCTTTACAGGAAGAAAGACAAAAACAAACAAATATTCTATCCCCTAAACCTAACCATCACCGAAAACGTTTTTTTTATTTAAAAAAACATTTGATCTATTTTGGTTTACGTGTCACAGATTTGTGTTCTCGTAAAAGTAAACACTAGTTGCAAGGTTGTTTTCAGAGCATTAGTATGCACTTGCGGACATTAGTGTGGTGTGTGTTAGGGGTGGTTGCTGGTCACGTGCCAGGTCAAAAGATCTCATCCCCGAATCTGTTAACAAATCAGCACCAGATCCATGTTTCCAGAAAGGCAAACAGCAGATGATATTCTGACCCCAAGATATGTGGTTGGTTTTTCTCGTGTACGGTAGGTCTCTTAGGTTTTTTTTCTTTTACATCATCTGCCAAGTGAAAATTGAATTTCTTACAAAGGTAATGGCACACCTCATCTCAACAAGCCGCACAATTTCAGAAGTCATTCATCTCCACGGCACAAATACTGTATGCGGACCTTGTGTATGCCTTCGCTTGCTTGAAAAAACATTTCTTTAGTTATTCTGTGTCAAACTGTGTGGTTCTTCCTCTCTTGAAATAGATAGAAGGTAAGAGAGAGTGAAATAGTAGGGCCAGTTATAGAGGCACATACAGTCGCCTCCAATTGAGATTAAGTGCGTCAGGAAGTTGCAGTAGATCCGTGGACCTATGGAAGCATATAGGCTCAGAATAGCTTTGCGTGGAGGGTATACAGCCATTTTTCTGCAGCGCACCACCTGTTATTTACCGCTAGCCGATGACAGACGAAAACACCGACATCCGCCCACTAGCTCAACACCTGCAGACCTCACCTCCAAATCCTTGCAAAGACAGCATCAGCTGGTGCAGATATGACGATTTACCACTCTCAGTTATATTTCTATAGGCTCGATAAACTAATCTTGCGGCAATGAAAAGCAATCTGGACAGTTTGAAGGACCAATACAGTAGGAGATAAAGCAAAAGGTCTGTAGAGATGAACTGCAAATAGATTTTTTAAAAGCAATAAGCATGCATACAGCCAACTTGTTACGGCTGACAACAAGTGACACTAAGGAGACCAAATAAAGATAAAATGACAACTTTTAGACAAACAGATATTTAAAATGTAATGCATATGTTTGTATATGAGTGTATTGAACTTGACAAAATTAACTAAAGCCAACAGAAAATTCCAATGTACATCCATCCATCCATTTTCTACCGCTTGTCCGAACTACCTCGGGTCACGGGGAGATTCCAATGTACATTTCCAATATAATTTTATAGCTTTTAAATACCGTATGTCTACTATTTTTTTTACATTTCTAACTCATAGCAACATACTGAAGGACATTCTATTAGAAATGGCTTATTTATAAACACATTTTTTACTCCCATAAAATGTAATAGGGATGAGACACTACAATAATATCCAACTTAGGGTACCAACATGGCCACAAGTGGGCCACAAAGCATTTTTATCAGAACTGTAAAGATGATGCTCTTATGGATGACACAAAGCGTGAAGCCCCGCCCCCTCTGAAACGGCTCTCATGCGACAGACATTCACAGTGACTTGCAGTAGAACGCGAGCAAGGGGCGTGCGAGGAGGCAGACACATAGACACGTCTCTCCACGGAAAACGTGTTGCTAGGCAACAGATGCTGAACAAAGCCCCATGACTCTGACGGGCAAAATGTTCACAGTGTCTGTTAGCATTACAGCACCACAGTGGAAGAAAGTCGAGACAATATCAATCTAGATTATCAGAACAAAAATATCCAGGATGCACGGTGTAAATCCAACGACTCATGAATTACATTCAGAATAAATGTAGAAGAATTTGATAGGTATTGTTAGCATTTATAAATCGTTATTCAGTAAGTGCATTTGTCCTTGTCAGGCTGAGGCGAAAGTTTAGAGGCCCATCAATTCTGAGATCAATATACAGTAATCTACCTGAGCTGTTCAGGGAGCCTCTAAGCCCAGAGTCCCTTCAGCTGTGGCCAGATCCAGCAACCGGTGACCGGGAAAGTCCTCCCAAACCCATTCATCACGATTTGTCAGCAAATTTCTCTGTGAATACAAAACAAAAGGAAACACACGCAGTGAGACTCCACAGCTTATTGTTAGACAGGAGATCTTATCAGCTTGACGTCAAACAAAGTTAAGATCTATTCGCAACCTTTGTGGCATTATGGTTTATTAGTCAGTATCCCTTTAGTCTTATGAACTTATAATAGAAGTCTACAGGAAATTAAAGAGGATTTAAAGCATAAATATGCTTAAATTGTATTTAACATAAATACGCAAGTTTTTTCACGTTACACGTGTCAAAGTAAAAAAATGACTTGTTTACAAAATCATGACAAAAACTTTTTTAAAACACTTTATTTTAAAATGTATCCCGTTCCAATGCCTAGCCCCATAGACTTCCATTGTGTCTGCATGCAGGTCATACAAACTAAGAGTTATTTTCTCTGTTGTGCCATGGATAGTTCACCAAAAAATGAAAATTCGGTCATTATTTATTCACCCTGATATAATTCAGAACATGTATATGACTGTGGAACATAAAAGATATGTCTCAGTTGTTTTACGTCCATATAACGGTAAAAGGGGGCCAGTGTTTGGTTACCAACATTCTTCAAACTATCTTCTTTTGTGCTCTGCAGAACAACAACAATAAAGTTATTCAATTTGGGGTGAAATATCCTTTGAACATGTTCTGTCTCTCCAAACTCAATAAAATGTGCCAAAAAACTACCAACCCTACACGCATGCAAATAAACAAACCAGAAAATGTGTATAGCTCAGAAAATGGGATATTTCACCCAAATAATGAAAACTCTGTCATCATTTACTCACCTTCGAGTTGTTCCAAATCTGTAAAAGACATTTGGAAAAATGCTTGTAACCAAACAGATCTTGCCTCCCAATGACTTCCACTGTAGGAAAATATACGTTATCAGTTTTTTTGTTCTGTTGAACACAAAAGAAGACATTTCGAAGAATGTAGTTCTGAGGCACTTTTGAGTCATTGTATTTTTTCCTACTATGGTTGTCAATGGCGGGCAAAATCTGTTTGGTTATAAGCATTCTTCCAGTTATCTTTCTCTGTGTTCATCAGAACAAAGACATTTAAACAGATTTGGAACAACTCAAAGGTGAGTAAATGATGACAGAATTAACATTTTTGGGTGAACTATCCCTTTAAAGCTTAAAACACTTCAACAACAAAAAGTGAAACAAATATATTAAGCAAATCAGAGTCAAAGTTCCCACCCGCTGTCTTTGTTTAGACAGTCATATCGAAAGGAACATCTCTCTATAATGTACTAGTAAAACATAACTCGGTCAGAATCTAAAAATACCTTTTCAAATCACATCTATGTCCAGCATGTTGCTCAAACCCAATGCTAAAATATTGTAGTAAACCATCCACAGCACATCACAGTATATTGCAATGACAAGATGTTTTACGGTGGCATTAAGGTGACATGATAACCTCATTCTATACAGCAAAGAAGATCAATAACGGCAGTATGTTATTGATGTGAACCACACTGTCCGTTGTACCGTCGCTGTGCATCGATGCTCTCTATTGATGCAGGAGACTAGACCCTGAGCAATATGTCATTTTTAGTGCTGCTTGCTATAAGGCAAACATCTCTATTACAACAAACCCTTAACCCTCAGTATTAAACTTGTGCAATGGATGCATGAATGAGACCACAAATAATGCAGCAGCGTGCATGCTTTTATAAATAATCAGATTTAAGATCTAGCAGATGAAAAAGGGCAGATATAGACAACATGTAGCAAAAAGAACCCAACAAAAGACAGTTCCACTCTGACAGGGAACTCGTTTACCTCAAAAATACAAAGCTCCATATTGTGTATTGATGTGAACTGCTTGTACTGTCTGCGCAGTGATGTGAACTGATTTCATGATGGCATGTCAGTGTCTCCAGCTGGGCATTATATAGTGGGCACTGATGCCCAAGGCAGATCACTCAGCCTGGAATATTTCTACATAAGTTGTGTCCCAAATCGAATCTAGTGATGCACTATTGCTCTATTCTCCATTTTGTGTTCCATTTGAGATGACACAAAACATTTAAAACTACTTCAAAAATATACATCATAACATTAAGTGTATAGTACGTCATTTGGGACACAACTATACAGCTAGTTCAGCTGTTTAACTTTATAAGTGCTGACAGGTGTTGCTCCCCTGCTGGTCTGGAGCAGCACTTTGTCTCGGCTTTGATGAACAGGCAGACTTATGTAAGTGGCCTATTCTGAAGGTAGGGAACAAGCGTCACCTCAAGGTAAGAACAGGGACTGGGGGTGGACAACGCGTGCTGATTGAGTCATTATGAAACCAGACAGTGGTCGCTTTATAAAACATTACGAAGTGCAAGTGAAAGCTGAATCTGTTCCTTAACACCAAGAAATGACACTATATGATAAACCTCTGCATAACAAACACCACATGGATTACACAATTTAATCCTGTTCGTTGTCGCAAGTATTTAATTATTTGGACAAACTCTGTCTTCACGGATTTATTTAATAAACTATCGTTTGTTATCAGCTTTTCTATAATATAGTCAATATGGCAATGGCTTAAAATTGATAAAAACAGGCCGATATATCGGTGCATCACTGCTTCACATTTCAGATTTTCAATAATGTCTTCCCTTACATGAATCCGGAACTAGAAACATCACAGAATAGTTAGGTTGATGACGTGACGCTCATTTTTTTGTCCCCCTGAGGTTTAATTACATTTAAAATGGTTAAAAAGAAAAGAAAATGACTTGCATACATTCTTTTTTTGAGGACGGTGGAATTCTCAATAAAACACCATGGGGTAGTTTCCAGGGCAGGGCTTAAAACTAGTCCCAGACTAACTTAAATGTTAGAGGTGTCTTGATCGAAAACAACTTGCACTGATATATCATAAAATAGCCTTTATCAGTGTGATTGTTTTGTTTTGAGATGCACACCAGTTATGTTTTTTTTTTGTAAAGTTTGTTTTAAAAACGACTTAAATATACTAATTTAACTAAAACTTAGTCCTGCCTTAAACTATTCCCTGTCCGTGAAACCGCCCCCATATCAGCGACCTTGGCATAATCTTACATTTGCCTTTGTTCTGAATATAATCATTAATTTGGGGAATCATGTGAGTCAAGTCAAATACATACCATTTTTTATTGTGCCTGAAGTAGAACCCTGGTGACACTAACTGCTGCATGCAAAGGTTGGTAACTCTCTTTAAAATGTGAGATAATTTGACATTTTAGGCCAGCGTGTGGTCAGGTATTCTTATGTATACATGTAAAATAATATATCTTAAAAGTACATTTTCAAATATCTGATGCATGCTTTTGAAAAGATTTTTAAATACATTTTTAATATTATTATTTACATTATTTTAAATAAGATTTTTATTTCTTATCTTGCCAAACCTTTTTTTGTCACTGACCCATTTATAAACGTGATTTTATATATAATATTACATGTGAAGGTGTTTCTTAATGAATTCTTGCTTTCTATTGTAGCATTTGTAAAAGCAGTGTGAGATTTTTTTTAAGTGAGCGTAAACGCTACACCTGCCAAGGTTCATTTGGCGACTACAGAAAAGCAACATGCGAGTTAACAAGAGCATTACATGAACAACAGCACAGATGGGCCACTTTAACACTATTATGCTGCCTGAATTAGAGGATATTTCTGTCCTGGATACATATTTCTTATGTGCAATATTGTTTAGTGTAAACATTTGACAATTATGTGATTAGATGAAATAGAATGAGCAGCCTGTCTGGTGCTATTTATTAACCCTTGCATCTCTTAATATTATTCGGACACTTCAGTTACATGAATAGGTGTAAATTTCCTTTTAAAATCCAAAATAAAAAAGCACTTATTTTGAAGAAGGAACATTTTCAGTGATTAAATAACACCGTTCTGATTTATTGTCCAATGCATTGAAATGCATACAGTGTGAAAAAGTAACAATTAAAGCTTCGCAGTCAAGTTTGCTTTCAGAGGAAATTTAACATGTATGTTAAGAAACAAACAGATCCCTTTAACTACTAATATATAGAAAACACAACTGAAGAACACCAGCAGCCTCTTCTACCAAAATTACACACACACAGCAAAACAAACTCAGCATTACAGTGTAATCATCTACCGACCGTGATGACCGGCAAGTAATAGAAAAAGGGTAATGTGGCCTGTTAGTATATGATCTCTTGTGTAATAACACACTGATAGAATGGCCTTTAAGGCAGCAGAAGTGGGTTATAATATAAAGCTACCATAAAAATGCCACAAAACTAATCTAGATCCTTTTTTACAATGAAAACATTAAGAGGGGAGAAATATCTCTTCATGTTTGGTTGGAGGACCACAAGCATTCAACAAGAACAAATGCAAGACATAGATGTGTATTCAATTGCAGACAAAAGCAAGTTTGCTATACTCATAGTTAGCTGTTATTCATTCATAATAAATAAGTGGAAAGTGTTCACAGCGTGACGGAATAAGCATAACTATGAGATTCAGACTCTTCACAATGTACAACCTGGGGCCCGTTTCAGAAAGTAGGTTTAGCGAAAACTGAGTATATTAACCCTGAAATGGGGGAAACTCTGGGTTTTCTGTTTTAGAATGCGAGGTATGTCAAACCCGAGAAAGCGGGGTAACTCAAGCCCGTTTCCAAAAGAGAGTCAGTAACCATAGTGACTAACTCTGTGAACCTAACCTGGTCGGCAGCAGGTTTTCTTTGGTAAACTCAGAGTTTCTTTCAATCTCCTTCCCCTTTTAAAGTGCAAGTAGTGTACTTAATTCATTCATTCACTAATACAGTCATTCATGGCACACATTTTGATCACACGGCGACCACCTCAGTGACTAATATCATATGTCACGTGCTTTTATATAGGATCCTGTATGTGAAGAGGCTGCATTAGCTCATAGGGGTGTACTTTGATTTCAGAGCAATTTAGGAACCGAGTTGAATTTTGTCATTTTTATAAAATCTGTACTATGTTTCTTTACAGTGAATTAAATATTTTTATTCATTGCAATGAAATATAGAAAAACTCAAATTGGTGGCCACTAGGTGCTTTTCTGTTTAAGGAAGGCATGAACCAGAACTTGCGATTGACTTTTTGTCCCTATCGCGGATTTGCTTTCAAAATAATAGAAAAGATGCTCTGTCTTTTTTCAGACCTCATATACTGCAAAGAAAATCAGTTCATATTTACTTTTAATTCAACAGTAATATTTGTGCATGTATTTATGAAAGGTTCAAACATAATTTTTTATGTGATAACCTGGATTTTTATCACAGTTTGTATGTATCTTGACATGCTGCCAGTCTTTCACATTGCTGTTGGATGACTTAATGTCACTCCCGAGGTTTGATTTTGTTGAAATTCAAAAGAAACTGGACTGGAATGGACACAATACATCTAGAAATGTTGAATAAATGAAAAGTTATATATAGTATATATATAGTTGCTCTCTTCATTTTTTCCATGGCTGTATTTTTTATAATATTATGTAGCATTCATGTTTAGAGTAAAAATATAATTTTAAAATAAGAAAAAAAAATTGTGTGCTCTACTGAACTGAATATCCCTTTTTAAAGATGAGCTAATGAGAGTAAAAGTGACTTACAACAGAGATATTAAATATTAACAAGATGCGCCACTGCCATTACAATGAATGGGGATGAGATGCAACGTTCAATATGGCCACTCTGGCGAAGGAAGTACCGCCTTCCGCAAAACAGCCAATCGTCAGCCGACAAAGACTGACAATACTCTGGGGCGCGTTCTCTTATGGTGCTTGTCAGCCTGTGAGCATGCGCATCAACAGAAGCGCCATCACAAAAAGGTGTATTTAAGCGCAATTTAAGCTTATGAAATCTTATAAGCTTATGGACTCAGTTTATTTAACACCGATATAGCTTTTTTATATAAATATGGAACAGCTGCTCTGGCACTCCACAAAAACTGCTATAAGAAGTCCTAAGGGTCTAGTTTCTTTTTCAGGGACCACACTGAGATACACCCTCTGTACTGTAGTACGTCCACTGCTTGCATGTGACAATGCAGATACCTTCAGCTGTCGCTATTACAAAGCCTACGAAGGATGGCTACCCTCTCTTATTGAATCCTTTGGAGAAGCATCAGCAAGAGATGTAGTGAAGGCTACTGTATGACCTTGGATTTGTATTACAGCTTTTGTGGCTGTAGCTCTGTTCCAAAACATACAAACTGTTTTGTTCTCTTCTACTTAGCCTACAAGGTACAGTAGTTGCCATTTAAAGTAAATAAAATGGAATCTCATACATGACTGAATTAAAACTAGCCATATAGCAACTCCACACACTTGTTGCTTAATCCTGATTGGTTGCATTACCGTGTTGCCAAGTTGGATTAATGATCAAATAAATATAACAGGAGAAAAAAGAAGGAAACAAGAAAAACGTATAAATAATAAATTCTACAATCTTTTTTCTGGGTTGCCGAGTTGCTGCCTTAAAGGCATCTTTGAACAAAACATAATTTCGCTGCCTGCTTTCGTGAGGAATGTATCTTTGATGCCTTAAAACGCTGTGTAAGCACTCACTAGGTTTTATAACAGAGCTATTGTACACTTGACAACATCCTCTTTATTGATCAAGATCTGCTGTATATTTGGTACTTAGGCTGTCTTCTAAGGTATTTATCACGCCCATATTCTAAGGCATCAGATATATTCTTACAGGTAAGAGAATCCCAGTCCACTGTGACAAACTCTGAAAATAAGAATTCACGATGCTACATTTGTTCAATACAAAAACAATTCATTAAAAGACATTTAAACTAATAATAAATAACCTATTACTCTGAACGTCTAATGCACATTTAATGTTTGGAATATAAAGAACAACAATCTGGTGGATAAATAACGCACGGGAAACTGATGTACAAAAACGTATGAACACTTAAAAAAGCATAAAAATGCAAATATGTCTTCAATGTTATGTCATGAGAAATATAGATTTTCATTAAAGAAAAGATCAGTGGGGAAGTTTGTTGCATCATAAGTAGCAAACTTCACACTATACTGGAATCAACGGAGTAAAATTTCATGTGCACTTTATGTGAAAACTCGATTTGTCACTATGACGTCATTAAATTCATTTCAGATACCTACCTTGCCTACATAAACACAGTAGACCGCAAAGCAGCTCACTAGGTTTGGAAACAAAATTACTGCTCGCATATTGTATATAAAAATGTGTCACAAAAATACTATTGAGGAAAACAATTGGCTGAAATTATGAAGGTACCAGCCGTGCAACATTCAGAGGTATAATGGGAGAACACCTGCAAGTAGTGCATGCGTGAGCAGGTGTGCAAAAGATCCACACGCTGTGTGTTTGTGTATGCTGTTGGCATCCTGATCATCTAGGAACGGTGTGTCCTGGGACTTAATTATTCCACACACAGGCGCGTCACTAGATGAAGGAAGACTAATTGGGGGAGTCAAAACACACAACAACTACACAAATTTCCCCCTGCTACAAGGGAGCTCAGCTGACTGCCAAGGGCAATATCTCTGGAAGAGAGCTTAGCAGATGGACCTTTCAATTTCTGTTCCTCATGATGAGAGGTCTTGCTTGTCCCATGCAGGTTGTTTTGTTATTGCCATGGTCTAATTCAACAAGATGCGCTCAAGATCTAACAAGAATTGTGGGGATGTGAAAGGATTATGCAACACGGGGTCTTACTTTGTTGTCTTGTGAATGTTTGACGGCCACATCAGGACAGTCCTCCATGTCACCTGCGCGCGTGGCGTGCAAGCCGGTGAAGATCAGCGAAGGGCGGGGTTTGGGTAAAGGGGGCGTGTCTTACGTCCTTACGACAGCTAATACAGAAAACAAGTGTTTAGTGAACAGCTCGTTTACTTATAGAAACAACTGGTATAGTTTTAATAGGTTTATATTTATGTTATGTGTCAGAACAAAAACGATTTAATCTTTGTTTTCTTCAAACCGGATTCAAATATGCGAAACGGAATATATATGCTTTTATATATCTTTTGTGCACCTTGTAATACCAAAACAGAATAGCATGCAATACATAGGGGCTACTAATAATTTTAAATCATTTCAAAACAGATAAAGGCCTATTACTTATTATGTTCAAGCCATTTAAAGTGCATACGAGAAAAGACAAAGTAAAAAGTTGGGTTAAAATATACGTTACACCATAACAAACAGGTCCCCTCTGACCTTGTGCTTCCAAAAATCCATAATTTCACTAAATAATTTAAACAAAACAGGCTACTTTTAATTTATATATATCTATGTATTTTATACACATGCGATGTACCTCATAAATTAGGACCTTGCATCGTAATGAACCTTTTGGGACGTTCACAAGTTTGCAGTTCCGTCTCCATCTTCTGGTACAATTTATTTACTACAGTGCGCGCTCCACAACAGGTGCCGTCGACGTATGTCGGTCGCAAAACAGGAAGTGTCGCAAAGCAGGAAACCTGCTTACCGACAGTTGTGCACAGATACACGTGCGGTCCGAAGTGTTGTGAGCGTTAATGTAAGTCAATCTGTATTTATGATTATATCTTTAAAGATGGGGAAACACAATATCAACAATTTTGCTTGTAATGCCTGTTTTTACAACCAGGCGAAAGTAGAAGGCGCTGCCAAATATGTAGTTGGTTAACTGGCTAACAACGGATTTAATTTTTAAAGAGTACACAGTACTACAGGCATATTTTACCAACATGCTCATAGAAATGTTTATAGGTGATTGGCTATTTAAATGACAACGGTTATGCAGAATTATTATTAGTTATCTAACATCGCATATATTTCCTTACATTAAATTACGCCATAAAGCACGTCAGTTGATCTAATGAGTTGAAAAGAAGCTCAATAAGTAAACAATTACCTGCAGTGTTGTGTGGGTCTTAGCATACGATTAAAAAACAATGGCGTTAGAGAGACAAACAGTTTAATAAGCAAATGACTTTAATAGGCCTACACCTCACTCACTACATGGCTGTTTTCTGGCACCTCTCTTGTTTCTTCAGTGGTTATCAGGATGGCGAAGAGTTTGCGCAGCAAGTGGAAGAGGAAGATGAAGGCCGAGAAAAGAAAGAAGAACGCTCCCAAAGAACTGACACGGCTGAAAGCAGCGCTGAGTCAGGGAGAAAAAGGGGAGATCACAATGAAAGATGTAGCTGAGATTGCCACAGTGGTGCCGGCTGAGAAGTTGATGGAAACGCAGAAGGAAGATGGTAAGATCTTTTCGATCAGTTGAGTTGGTCTGCTTGTATTGTGGTAGTCTTTTAACCCGTGCATAAAGCTAAAATGTTTGCGATAATGTGTTGTTTTCAGCGGAGGCTGGTAAAATGGAGTTAGACTGTAAACGCAATAAAAAGACGATGCTGGACGATCAAGGACGGTACCCTGTCTGGATGAGCCACAGGCAAGTAAAAAAGTTTAAGGCTAAACGCACCAACAAGAAAGGAAAACCAAAAAAGGGCATTGCCTGGTAGATGAACTCAACCCGCTTGTCTGTGGACAACATTCCTGTACCTGCTGTACAGGAGCCTTGCTGTGTATCATTGTGGTGCGTATAATCCTGGATTGTTTACGCAGCCGTGTACAGAGAAATACACTGTTTGTGAATGCAAGATACGACTGGACCATAATTTGAAGATCTTCAATTCACAAATATAGAGAGTCCATTTTCACATGGCCGAATCTCCAAATAAAATATGCATACATTGTTGTTTTTTTATCCGTGTTACTATGTTTGTCTGCTTTATTCTTAAATTGTACCGTTGTAAGTGTATACTTTAATTGCAGACTTATTCATGGATCAAACATTTCTTTATCTTAATAAATACAATATACGTATGTCATTTATTTTGTGATCATTTAATGGAATGCATACATTGAATCAGTAAATGAAAACAAACTGTCGTGAATACTTAAGGTGCAAGCATACGCCAATAGCTCAGCACAGTATGTAAACCTAGAATACAACTACTAGTGTGTTTCCAAGCTAGAATACAATACCTCTGCATTGAAGGCTTTGCAAAAATAAGTACTAAGCAAATAATGTAAAATGTCATTCTGTACATGTTTGCATATTGCACTTGTGTTGTCTTTATAAAAATGCAATAGGAATTTTGTGTAGTTACATTCAAAATAGAAGATCTACTGACATATCATACTGTTTGAATTACTGCGCAGTATATGCTGTTTCTTATTATTAGTCATTATTAAAAACAGCAGAATGATTGTCATCGCATTATATTTGTGATGTCCAGTAAACATACTGAGAAAAAAACGTGTCTTTTGCATTGTTAATTAAACTCTGATAAAATAATGAATTAAAAGATGATCATAATGAAGATCATCGAGGTGCAGTATACGGTATTTTGAACACTATGGTCTGTTGCTTTGAAAATGGTCAACTACATCATCTGCACAAAGGAGGCGGGAAACAGGCCCGTGCTCCCATGACATGTTCCTTTCCACCAACCCTCATCCACCATCTCAATGTTAGTGATGATGTCATCTGGCATGAAGGAGATTTCATCACTGGCCTCTGCAAGACATTCGTATTCATAACAACATGTAGGCAGAACTAAAATCCCAGCAGGCATAAATTACATCAGTTATTTAAAGTCAATTCCTTTCTAAAAAAAATCACATAAACCTGGATAGGTGTGTACGTACCTCCTTGGTAATCATAAATGGCGACGGCTGACTGTCCACCACCGATATCTTCATAGTCATTTTCAGCAGCTGAAAAAAGTCATAAATAATAAAGTTAATCAATTAATTTAGACCTACTTCGGTGGAACACAATAGGATTTGTTAGCCAAAATGTTACATTGTTCAAAATGTTTCATTAGTCACAGGATTGGATCACATTGAGGGAGTTTTTGTGTGAACAGTCCGTTCAAAAATCACAGGTATTCATAATCATTTTCTTTGCTATTTAAAGCAATTCACTGTAGCACAGATCGTACAGATCACGATTTTCAAACCTGCAGGAATGTATGATCCGACATCTTCATAATCCTTTTCCTGTGGTAGAGGGGGAGGAGCTCGAACGGGCTCTGCTTCGTCCAGCTCTTCGTCCTCCAACAGGTGATCTGAGCGCGGTGGCAGAGATGGCGGTTCCTCATAGTCGGGCTGTTCCTCATAGGCAGAAGGTTCCTCAAACTCAGGCCGTTCCTCCACCTGTTAGCGGCCACAAAGCAGGAGACCATCAACCTTAATATACATAACGTGTTCATAACAGAGACTCCATCAGTTCATTACTTATGCATTAATGTTGAGAACATAAGAGACATGTTTGACTGTGTAAAGACTTTGTGTGGTCTTGCCTCTGGCTCTTGTTCCTCTCTAGGAATCTCAGGCAGTTTTCTGAATGTCTGTGTAGGCTTTTTGGAAGCCGGGAGAGGAGGAGGTTTCTGCTTCTCTTCTTCATGTTCCTCTTCTTCATGTTCCTCTTCTTCATGTCTACTCTGCTCCTAAGAGGGAAGATCATCACCAGCATTAAATAATTGTTTCGGGTTCAAAACAGGTTAAGCTATATTACCACCAGGAAATGTCTTTTTTATAACATGTACTCATTGGCACACAAAAAATGCTTGTGTATGTGGGCGTTTTTTTTAAATAATCTATTTTGATCATGTGTTTCCATTTAAAATCATATATATATGCGCGTGAGTGTGTGTGGGCTATCAACATGTACTTAAATACACGTGTGAACCTGTTGTTTGCGTCGAGCCTCTTCTTGTTCTCGTTTCTCTCTGGCGAGTCTTCGTGCTCTCTCCTCCTCTGCCCTTTTCTTGTTCTCCTCATCCGAAGACTTGGCCATGTTCTCAAACCGAGCCTTCAGGTTTCCAGCTCCTACACTTGCTACAAACACAGGAGTAGATCAGCAAGTGTCTATATTGGCCACAGTAAATATTCTGACCCTATCATTGGCATTTAAATGTATGAATCGAACCTCATTACATAAAATAATGAAATGTACCAAGAATACAAATTATGCTATAAAATGCTTTTCTCAGACCTAACAAATTGTTTTTAACCGATGAGTTAAAACGTTTTTCTTAGTTTTACAGAGATCTTTTCTGAAATGTTTTACAGTGTATCTCATCGGATCTTCAACCAAAACCTATTAATATGACATACTACGTATTACTTATAACATTTATATAATTCTATATACGGTTGTTAAGTGGTGACGTAAGGAAGACCTTTTTAGGTCCAAGCATCTATTCATTTCAATATAATATACATAACAATGTTTTCAGAGGTGTATTATTACATAATGAAGCGTTATGTTTATCAACATAACGTTGTGTTTATCAACCCCTTACATGGAATTCATCATTTTGTTTCTACACTTGCCCTAAATGGACAAACTGCTCTAAAGAGCACGTTTCACAAATAGTTTGTCTCCTTTGGCAAAGAAGCAAAAACGTGACAATATCTTAGTCCTGTGTCAGCCACCGAAGTCCGGTGGAGTGAGCTGTTGGTTGCAATTTGCAACCTCACCACTAGATGCCGCTAAATTTCACTGGAACTTTAAATGTCAAAATACTTTTTGGAGCCACTGTATAACACAAACATTCCTACACAAGAATGGCCTTATAATATAACAGACACTCACAAGGCTCAAATGCTTTAGGTTTTTCATAAGATGATGATGGTGATTCCATCTCATTAAACGAAGCTGCGCTCTGTGTGGGAAAAACATTGCTCATAACTATTGAACTGAACATTTGATATGCAACAGCAAAAAGTCATATCTCCTAAATGTACCTTATCCATGCGATCCGCCTCAACTCCATAACGGCCTCCAAAGCCCTTGGCATAGTCTGAAATAGATACGTAATGTGCGTTCATACAAATCCCTGAACAGAAAAACATCCCTTCATGTTTTATATTTTATTTGTTTAATACATCATTTTTTGATTTATGAACATCATTAATATTCCATGCTTGACTTGTTTAGTATCTGTATTCATACAGTAACACACTCTCTCACCCAACATCTTATTTTACACTAACACCCCTGTATAAACTGGGCAATGCAAGATAAGAGTTATGGATTAATCTAATGCAAAGATATACTGTCATAACAAAGCTTACATCAAAATGATTATAAAGAAGTGTTTTAAAAGTGTTTGCTTTCAGAAAAAGATGCGATACCTTTTTGTGATTGATGTTTCTCTGTTTCGCCTTTGTAGTCATAACCCAAAGCAGCCTTATCAACTTTTTCTTTCTCCACCCCATATTTTCCACCAAAACCTTTTGCATAGTCTGGAAGGAGACCAGAGAATTATGCTTCAGAACTACTCGTACCTCAAAAACGAGGCAACAATGATTAACTTATTAACTGAGGATACTGGTCAATATACATTAAGGGAAATAATGATTTGATCCCCTGATGATTTTGTAAGTTTGCCTGCTTACAAAGAAATGAAGGGTCTATCATTTTTATGGTAGGTTTATTTTAACCGATAGAGACAAAATATCAACAAAAAAATCTGGGGAAAAAATGTTATATAAAGGATATAAATTGATTTGCAAGTATTTGATCCCCGGGCAAAACATAACTTGGTCCTTGGTGGAGAAACCCTTGTTGGTAAGCACAGAGGTAAGACATTTCTGATAGTTGGTCAGCAGGTTTGCAGATGTGTCAGGATACATATAGTCCACTCCTCTGTCAATCTTTAAGGATTCTTGGCTGTCGCTCAGCAAATTGGAGTTTTAGCCTCCTTCACAGATTTTCTATAGGACTATAGGGTCTAGAGTCTGGTTAGGACATTTAATCCTTCTCCTTAAACCACTCTTTGGTTGTCTTGGCAATATGTTTTTGGTCTAGTTAAGGGGAGGAGGTTCTTGTCCAAGATTTTCACTGGCCCGTCCCTCAGCCCCTCAATGTGGTGAAATCATCCTGTACCCGTCGCAGAGAAAAATCCCTAAAGCATAATGTTTCCAACACTGTGCTTCTCTTTAGGGATGGTGTTCTTGGGGTCATAGTCAGCATTTCTCTCCCTCCAAAAACAGGAGTCAATTTTGGTCTCACATCACTTTCTCCAAACCTTTTCTGAATAATTTTCATGTTCATTGTCAAACTTCAGACCAGCTAGACGGGTCTTCTTTGGCACGAGGACCTTGCAGGTGCATCAGGATTAGAAATCTATTGTGGCATAGCGTGTTACCAATGGTTTGCTTGCTAACTGTGGTCCCAACTGTCTTGAAATCATTAACAAGCTTCTTCCGTGTAGTTCTGGGCGGATCTTTAACCTTTCTCGTGATCATCTGCACCCGTTGGGGAAATCTTGCAGGGAGCTCCAGACCAAGGGCATTTGATAGTTATTTGGTACTTCTTCTATTTTGCTCACCAAGCTTCTGTATGTTGCCTATTCAAGGTTGTGAAGCTCTACAATCTTGTCCCTGGCATCATTTGAAACCTATTTGGTCTTGACCGTGGTGGTGGAGAGGTTGAAATGGAAGATACAGATTCTGTTGGCAGGCATCTTTTACATACATAACAAGCTGACTTATGAGTACTTTCTTAAAGTGACAGGAATACTTTGTGGTCCATATAGGCCCATAACCAATCTTTGGAGCCAAAATACTTGCTGATTGGTAGGGGTTTAAATACTTATTTCACTGACTGAAAGGCAAATCAATTTATAACCTTTATTTAAAAAAATTCCCCTGATCAGTTCAAAATAAACCTACCATAAAAATGATAGACCCTTCATTTCTTTGTAAGCAGGCAAACGTACAAAATCAGCAGGGGATCAAAACATTATTTCCCTCACTGTAAGTGATCTAACTGACCTTTCTGTGATTGATGTTTTTCAGTCTCGCCTTTGTAGTCGTACCCCATCGCGGCTTTGTCAACCCTCTCCTTCTGCACACCATACTTGCCACCAAAACCTTGGGCATAATCTTCATAAGGGCAGAAAGTTTTGTTCAATACAACAAACACAGTAATTATTTATGAAAATTAAAAAACGGACACTGGGCCAGTCATACAGTAAGTATTTGAGTAGTCACATGGATTGCATATGTAATGTTGGATCTGTGATCTTTAAGTGTCTATTTACCTTTCTGAGATGCATGTTGCTGCACTTGCCCTTTATACTCATAATTCATAGCAGACTATATAAAAAAAAGAAAACACTGTGGAGTTAGCAATGCATCTTTGAAATCACAGAGGTATTGAAAAAGAATGAAGCATAGTAAGTTTCTAACCTTGTCGACCCGGTCCTTCTGCACACCGAATTTCCCCCCAAAACCCTGTGCTGCATCTGTCTGAGATGAATGCTGCTCTACCTTTGCCACGTAGTCATGCCCTAAAGCACCCTGGAAACAAACATTTCTATTAAATAAGTATTAATATGTGAAAATCAATTGCATTTGGTGTCCTTGATAGGAAATCTCAACATGTCAAGATTTGATTTTGCTTTGGAATTCTTAAAAAATACCACACATTGTTTAAAATGAGTTGTCTCAACCTTTCATGTATTTTTGGTTCATTTCAAAATGATTGTTATTGAGTTTGTTATCTAAACATGATCCAAAAACAGTAAAATAATTATATTTATGCATAATTATCACATTAGATCATTGTATTAGTTGTGAGTCTCAGTCTGACCTTGTCCATTCTGTCTTTTTCCACTCCAAATTTCCCTCCGTAGCCGTAAGAGGCTTTAGGGCAATTCTCCAACTCTTTCTTCTTAAGCACCTCATGTTCCTTAGACACATTTTCTCTCAACTTTGCAATACTGCACACAAACACAGACACTCTGCATGTTACCACACGTTGCGCATTGCGATGTAAAACATTTGTTGTCCACTCCTCATACCCACCCACCCACAAATCTTTGCAGTGCTTGCATTCTAATTTCACACTTCTACATTATGACTGTATTTAAAACTTAAAGAAACCTTATTAGGCTCTTGACATAATGTAAACTTGCAGTGATCACTCCATATTTGGAAATGCAACTTAAAATCACTTGCGTTTCCACTTCCTATTTCCTCCTTTTGCTGTGCAAGGCGGTGCCATTACAGAAACTTGCCTTGGCTCTATTTAAGATCATATTCTCTTACATCAATAACAATATGTAATGTTTATTTAGTAATGCTTTGCTTAAGAGAATGAAATGGTGCGAAATATGCATAAATACATGCAAACTGTGCGGTTACCTGATGGATTCTTGACGACCTGATCCCTCTATGGTCCTGGCACCCCATCGCTGTTCTTGCTCTGAGACATCATTCTGAAAACACACGACCACATGTTGTGAGCTGGGTTACACTTTTAACCTATTCGTAAAATATTTGTTTAATATGTTTAATATTAATATTCAGGTTTGCTCACCTCAAAATTTGGATCCGTTTCCCAGTCATCCCCCTCCGACTCTACCTTCACATTAACGTCGTGTCCCACCACGGATTTCCACATCTAAGGATACAGAGAAAAGCGAAATGTTATGGCATTAGCAAACATCTCATTTATGCATTGGGTTTAAATGCACACAAAAATAAAACGTCACTTATAAGTACTGCTGGACTCCAATACAATAAACAAGTTGTAAAATTCTAGGTATATATGTGAAATAAAACTTTTAAGATCTTATGTTTACAGGTTAATCCAAATAAGTTGCATTACGACACGAATTTGTAGCTACATTGACATTTGAAGTATTTAATGAACTTCGCAAGTTCCTCATTTAGTTTTGTCAAGGCTAAACAAATGTCTAAATCCTTGAATGATATTATTCTTGTCAAAGGTGAAATACACTTTTTTACACAGTGATTAAAGACATCAACGTTGAAAACAGACAATTTAAAGAAAGACGTTGACTTCCTGAAACGAGTAAAGTTCAGGCAACTCGCAATGTTGCAGCCATTTCCTGATACAATAAACCTCCTTAAAGTTTAATCGTTGCAAACAACAATACAGACGACAATAATGATAACTCACATTATTATGCTTTTACTGACAGCCGCGTGTCCGTGTATTAGTATCAGTGTGCGATAAACAGTAGTCCACACCTGCGCTCGAGTGCCCGCCGCCTTCCAAACACGCGCGTCCGAATCGTGAACGCGCGGCTGACATTAATGGACAGCTGTCATAGATGAAACCACGCATCACACCGAGTGTGTTCCCATAAATAAACTTTATTTCCAAAAAATAGCCCCTACAACAGGGTCGAAGGAGGGAAAGGATCATTTACACAGATAAAACACTCATTGGGCTGTGCTTAAAATCTCACTGTAAATCGAGACATTTTCATTTCATCACAATCTACTGCAGCCCAGTACAGCCTTAACAGATCAATATTGACAGTAGTGGCGTCATCATAGGAAGTCCGTTGATTCTGGTTAAAAAAAAGACATGAAAGCTGAGCATTGGCGCTTATATTGGACAACAGGGAAAAATATGTCAAACAAATTGCTGTTCACATGTATAGCAGAGTTTGATCCAAGGACTTTGATTTAAGTCATCGAGAGCGATTAAAAGGAATAGTAGTCCAGACTAAACATGTGTAGTGTGTTACAGCTTACCAAACCAAATACACCAATATAGCAAACAAAATACAAATAAACCAAAAATACAGATGACAATAACCAAATATAAATGACAGTATTGCACCAAGGCGACTAAGACACGCTCAGACTGTTTCTGAAAGAATTTAGACGCGTCTCGTCTAGCAGAGATGTACAGTATTTGTATCCACTATTCTATTACATCTGAATGTTTCCATTGAATTCATTAAAATGATAACAATTAAACAAATTACAGGAAGCTGGAGTGCCTGATTTATGCCTGCTGTTATTATATAGATGTCCATAAAAACCCCATTAGAGAGAAAAATGGAGATGAAAACCAAAGTATGATTCTAATGTGTCAAGAAAAAACATTGATCCTGTACAGCGTCAACTTCCTTTTCCTTCATTGATGAGAAGCTTCTTATCTGTAAAATTATCTTCATGAAGCGCACTAGGTAGTGTTATAGCGTTGCTAGTTTTCACCCGAAGTAGGTGGAATTGATTTCGACAAAAAGCATTCTGATCAATATAGCAGATTAGCTGTAACTTTGGTAAATAAGCCCAGACGTTTTTGTAAAAGTGTAAATTGGATAAATATGTGTTTGTCAGTGTGTCAGAATGTTTTTAATGATAATTAAATGAAAATGTAACTTTCTTTCTCTCAGTAAAACATGCCGGTCCTCAAAGGTATCCTCCAATGCATAGCAGCAACAGAACGTGAACGGTTAGCAGATAGAGTGACAACAGCAGAGGGGTCCGCTGACGAGAGCAGAACGCTACTCGCAGCATCCGCAGCAGCCCGGGACCACCACTACGAGTCTGAGGGACATACAGAGAAATTCAAATTATTTAACAAAAAACATTAGAAATATTTGCATTATAATGCCATCGTTGGAATTACAATTGACTTGGTGTCACTGTAATATGCGTTTACCCGTGTAATGGCGCCCTCTGGTGGCTCAATCAGGACAGCAGTCTCTGACATCATTTCAGTTGCTGTCTGCCACTCCCCTTGTGTGAAACTATAGAACATAAATAAAGGATATACTTCATTGTAAGTGGTTACAAATCATCTCATTGTCCTGGTCTGACTATGAGTGAATTATCAAAATGATGAAAAAATAGCCAGGACTTTCTGAGTATACTTGTAGGCAAACCTTTTGAGATGATCCTGGGCAACAATGAGCTGCTCCTCTACCCTCAGTCGCTGTTCCGTCTCTTCATCCAGCCTAAAACACATTAAAACAGAGAGTTGATATCTCAACCATATATATAAATGACTGTCATATCTAAGAGCCGTCAAGTTTCTCGACTTTATTGACTAGTTTATTAGCTAAATTAACAGCGAAACCTTTTCTGGAGTTCAATACACTCTGCTTTATATCCTTCATTGTGCTCTAGAGGGCCACCAGGGGCAGCGCGTCTACGGCCAGACTTCCCTAAAGGACACAGAAAAGCATGCTTTAAATAACAAAACAGATCACGGACTTTGAAGAACTATACATGCATTTACAACACACATTCTGGAATCTAGCTATATGTCAGATTTTTAAGAGGTCGGTATTGCTTTTACCTGTCTCTGCGTGTATTCGAGCCGTTGTTTTGATGCCCGCGCCTCCTCCAGCATAGCGGTGAGTTGTCGCAGCTGTTGATCCCTGTCTGAGAGGGCAGTGAGTGTCTGTTGCTTCAGGAGCTCAGCCTGGCCCTGCCAGTCCATCCTCTCTAGCCTACACATGTAAAACATAATAAAGAAATTTAAGTGACACGATTGTGATAATTTTGTAGGGATTTTTTAAATCACATCCTTAATTAGCTTTTTAATACAACAACCAAAATGTCACAACAGCAGACGGGCAAGATGATCTCACCGGAGCATCTCCAGTTCCTGCTTATCTCTCTCCATCTGAGCGTCTCTGTCTCTCAGCTCTGACAAGAGCTTCTCTCTGTCCCCTGCCATTCTTTTTTCTTCCTCAAGAACCTGAGAAATCCTGGACAGTTCACCTGAGCCAAGTCGATCCAGTTCAGCACGCTGCAACCGCATCTGTTCCAACTGAGGAACAACGTCATTTTAAGGTTACAAACATTAAAAGCATGCAGAATTTTACAAACACATTTCATAGATTCTTGGTTAAAATTGTACGGTACTTTATTATTCAAGGTCACCTACCATCCTCTCCCTGTCATTCTGCAGTGCCGAAAGTGCATTTTTTAGGCTCCACACTTCTCCTTTCGAGCCAGAAGGGGGAGACGGTGAATGGCCTGTCTGGTTTATCTCATCTAATTGCAGCCGCATCTCCTTTGCCTCGCTGACAGCCTGATCTCTCGCATCCTGCAGAGAGGCCATGGCTTGACCGAAGGACTGGTTCTGAGATCGAAGCTGAGCTACCGCCTCCCTCTCCACCAGTAGCTGCTGCTCCATCATCAACAGGTCTCGTGCCAGCTCCGCCACCCGCTCCTCTGCCGTTTCGGACTCGGTGCGCAGAATACCACTCTCCCATTTCAGCTCCTTCAGTTCTTTGTTGCGTGTTGCTTGGGCCTCCCTCTCCGAATCAAAGGTTTCTTCCAAGGAAGTGATGCGATTCCTAGCAGCTTGGAGCAGCTCCCTCAGCTTCTCGACCTCGGCCCCCGGCGCATCATGTTTGCCGCTTCCTTCACTGGCCTGGCTCAAGATCTCCCGCTCCACTGGTAGTACCCTTCCCTGTGCGCCATCTTTTTCCAGAGCTCGAATATGAATCTCAAGCTCTTCGATTTGTCTCTCCAAAACACTGATGCGTTCTACCTGAGCAGCAAGAATCTGCTTGTGTTGGGAGTCCTTCATGGCAAGAACCTGGTTCAGGTCATTTCTGTAGCCATGAAGCTGGGCAGAAAGTTTGGCGTTCTCTGCATTGAGATCATCTCGCTGTGACAACAGGGCTCGAATCTCTTCCTTCAGCCCATTGTTCTCACCTGCGGCCTCCTGGATAAGGTTATCCTTCTCCATCATAACCTAAAAAAAAAGGTAATCAAACCTTTAGCTTTTTGCGCATGAGACAATTAATGAGGGATTAGAATGTCAAATACTTCAAACTAAATTGGACTTACCTGGAGGTGTCGTTCTTCTAGTTGCTTGTATTGACTAAGCACTCTGTCCCTGTCATCCTGCAAGGAGCCCATAGCCTTGGTGAAGGACTCCAGCTGAGCTTTGCTCTGGAAGGCATCCTCCTCAGCTTTACGGAGCCTCTCCTCTAAACCCCGCAACTCTTCTTGCCTCGTCTCCAGCTCTTTTTCTGCCAGTTCGGCCCTTCCATCTGCATCCTTCCTAGCCTCTTCAACAGCCTTAAAGAAAAGGAGAAAATACATACAAATGTATATGATGATGATGTCCATGCATTTGTTTCTAAGAATATTGGTGATCTGTATAGTGGGTACCTGTGTAACAGCTTGCTCCTTCTCACCAAGGAGCTCCATCTCCCTCTTCTCTTTTTCATCCAACGATGCATGAAGAGAATTGGTCAGGTTCTTGGAAGAGCTCAAGTCTGTTTCCAGCTGCTCTAGCCTCAAGCAGAGTCTCCTTTCCTCTGTCTCTCGTTCTTTGATTGCCGTACGTGCCTCATTAACCTCACTCTGAAGTCTGTCCACGGCTTCTTCTAGAGCCTTTGCACGCTTACGTAGTCCCTCAGCTTCAGCCTCTAAAGAAGTCAGCTCAGAGCAAGTTTGGGCTAGGTTGGCCTCTACTTGTGTGAGTTTCTGCTGGAGTTCATTCTTCTCTTTTTCAAGAGCAGCAAGGCTTTCACTTTTTTTCTTTTCCGTCTCACTCAACTGTAGCTGTAGGTTCTCCTCAGTTTTCTGCATCCTGTAGATATAAACATATGGCTTATTACAAGGATGTGCACGAATGTTCGATCCGCAGTAACTTTTTGAAAATTAAAAATGCTATTCGTATTTTCATATTTTTCATAAGAATAAAAACTGCGTCATCACAGGGTTAAGTTACCGCTACAGAAGATCTTAGAGTCACGTCTAATTTAACGCTTCTTCACTTTATCTGTAATGATTTTATTATATAACGAAAATATAAAAAATTATTTCTATGTGTTTCTCACACAACGGATGCCCGGATTGCGTGTTATGATCGCCTCACATAAACATATGAAATTGATTCAAAACTGGTGAGCCACAGATTTCGTTAACATTACTTACATAAGGTATAAAAATACCAATGTAATATTAAATTATTAACAAAAATTAATGTATTACCATAACTCGTTCGGAGCGTTTGTTCTTAGTAAATTAATTTCAAAGTAAATACAAATTTCAACAACCTGAAACATGAAAATGTACATTTCACTTCAACAAATGTTAATGAATTGAAACCGAAGTAACTCAACAAACCTTTCGAGTAAACTCTGCAGCTCCTCCTTCTGTGTGGTCTCCACCTGCAGTTTCTCAGCAAGTTCTTTGGCTCGATTCTCAGCCTCCCGAACATCAGCCTCCTTTTCCCGTAGTTCACTATGAAAACGGTTTTCCCATTGCTTGGCCTCATCCAGCACACGATCGCGATCGTCCTGCAAGGAGGACATAGAGCGCGAAAAGGCAGCAAGCCGAGCCAATGCTTCATCCAGACGGGTCTGCCTTTCCTGTGAATGCTTGTCTGCAGCCTCGGCAATACTCCGTGCTTCAAGAGATGCCTTTTCCTGCCTCTCCCGTTCCCTGTAGGCTTTCTCAAGTCTCAATTCTATCTGTTTAAGCTCCGCTCCAAGACGATACCGGACTTCATCAAGGGTACGCTCCGAATCCGCTTTCAACTCGACCTCTCGACTTTGTACCATTTTTTCTGCAGCTACTTTGTCTCCCAGGGCCTGTTTTGTCTCTTCCAGTGCCACGTCTAGCTTCCCTTTACAGACTGAAAGCTCAGATTCAACACTTGCTCTTTCTTGCATAATCTTTGAAATTTCCAAGC
This sequence comes from Triplophysa siluroides, assembly GCA_006030095.1. Taxonomy (NCBI): domain Eukaryota; kingdom Metazoa; phylum Chordata; class Actinopteri; order Cypriniformes; family Nemacheilidae; genus Triplophysa; species Triplophysa siluroides. The sequence continues at coordinate 2,201,896 of VCII01000691.1, forward strand.
GTGCTGCCTCAACTTCTGCACGCACCTCATCTCTACCCAACAGCAATGATTTTACTTCTTTAGCAAGTTCACTTATTCTTTCTTGGTACGCGATGTTGTCTTTCTGAAGCTGACGGACTTCTAACTGCTTCTCCCTTAGCAGTTCTTCAAGTTGACGTGTTCTGTTTTGACTACCTTCTTTAAACCTCTGTGCCGATTTTAACTTCTGCTCCAGCTCTCTTTGTCTTCCTGCTTCAGACTCTGCCTCTGCTCTCTCACGTTGGGCCTGCCTCATGTCCTCTTCCATCCTGGCAGCCCGGTCCCTCTCGCTAGCTACTTCAGCCTCCAGCTCACCTTGCTCTCTCTTAAGGTTCTCCAGTTCCCGCTGCATGTCTGTGAGGCGTTCACGACTGTCAGCTGCCTCTTGCTGGTAGCCCGCGATGCTGCCGTTGAGCTGAGCCAGTTGGTTCATCAAACGCTCCTCCAGGTCATCCCTTTCAGTCTCTAGCCTCGTGCGAAGTTCCTGAAGTTGGGTCTCTTTCTTCAAATTTTCTTCCTTCTGGATGTCATCTCTTTCTAAAGACTCCTGAAGTTGCTTCTTGACTGTTGCCAGTTCTTCATTGAGCATGGATTCTTGGTGGTTTCTCAATTCCATCTGATCCTGAAGAGCAGCTTCAAGTTCACTGACCCTACACTCTGCTGTTTTTAGAGAAGTCTCGAGTTCTCTTAGTCTCTCTGTTTCAGCAGTCATGTCACTTTTTGTTTGTCCTTCCATGACTTTGTGTTCATTATCAACATTGGATTCTTCTGGCTGCATCTGTAGATTAGTCTCTGCAGAACTGCTGCTGCCCAGGTACTCTTGTTTTTCAATCAAATCAGGACCTCTCTGATGTGCTACAACTTTAACTTCCTGAATGGTCTCGATCGTACCCAGAGTCTCACTGACATTTCTGTCCATTTCCTCACTCAAACGTTGTCTCAACTCCTCAGCTTGCTGTTCAAAAGAGTTTTTCTCATCTATAGCAATATTATAATTCACTTTCAAGCTCTCAAGCTCCTCTTTGAGTTTCTCAAGCTCTGTCTTTAGATCGGGTTCAGCATCTCTGGTCCATTTCTTTTCTTTCTGGTCTCTAAGTTTTTCATTTTCCTCCTCTAGATCCATAATCTTCTGATGTTTGACCTTGGCAAATTTCCTCATCTTCTCTTTTACAACGTCTACTTCCTTCACTGCTTCCTCTGCTAACCTGTCTGCCTCCTGCCTGGCTGTCTCATGAGCTCGCGCCTTGGCCGCCAACTCTTGCCTCTCCTGTCGCGCAGCTTCAAGCACTCGCCTCACTCGTTCAGCCTCGTCACTTACGTTCTCATATGACTTCAGGAGGGTTTCATACTCCTCCTTCATGCTTTGTATCTTCTCTTCCAGTTGCCTGCACACTTTTTGGGCTTCCTCCTTGGCGCTCTCAGCATGGCGTTTGCATGCATCCTTCTCATTCAGAACGCCCTCCATCGCAAGTTTAAGGCTCTCACAGGAGGCACTGAGACTCTGGTTCTCCAACAAAGTTCGATCAACCTCCTCGATTAACTTCTCCCTCTCTTCCTTTGACTTGTTCAGCTCCACCTCCACAAACTCAAGCTTCTGCTGAAGCTCTAATCTGACCTTCTCAGTAGCGGCCTGCTCCTCCTTCAGTGCCTGGTTCTTTTTGAGAGCTTCCTTACGTGACACAAGAGCAGCCTGCAGTTTACGCTGAACCTGCTGGAGTTTGGCACTGTTACCCTTCTCTTCTACCTCTCGCTGAGGCATCTCTTCTTCCAGTTTTTGAACTCTGTCTTGCTCAGTTTTAACCACTTCCTGTAAGGAAGCAATCTGCTGATCTTTTTCCATCACTGTTTCCTGCATCTTAAGCAAAAGGGAATTTTGTTCACTTAGCTGTTGGCTTAAATCGACAATCTCATCATTTTTGTTTTTAAGAAAATGTTTAAATTCCTCAACTTCTGACTGAAGTGCTTTGATGGGAGACTCAGCATCCGAGATGCTTCTCTTAGCTGCCTCCCAAGCCTGATCGACCTCTGCTTTCAGGGTTTCTGCATGAACTTCTGCTCTCTGACACTTCTCCCTAAGACCCTCTATCACTTCAGTGAGACCATCAATCTGCCTCTCCTTTTCTCTCAGGGCTTTGAGTTCTTCGCTTAGCTCTTCGACCTTGCTATCTGCGAGTGACTGGCTCTCTTGTAAGCGCAACTCTAATTCTGCACGAGCAGCCTGCTCAACTTTTATCTCATCTTGAAGAGCATTTACAATACCCTCATGATCTTTCAACGATGGTTGCTGAGACTGCTCAGCAGGTTTGTGCTGTTGTTGGGTCTCTGTTTCAGCAGATGCAAAATCCACCCAATCGTCCTGAGCCCAATCATTTGTCTCTGGTTTCTCTAAATGATCTGATGTTGATCCAACATTTTCCACCATATTAACACTTGCCACATTATCTGCATCATTCTTTGATTCTAGCAGACCCTCTAGCTCTTTAATACGACTCAACAACTCAGTTTTCTCTGCCTCTTCATCTTGTAAGCGCTTAAGAAGATCACTGTAGTCTTCTTTTTGTTCTTTGATCTGTTCAAAATGTTGGTGGTCTTTCTCTTGAACTTTCACTACAGCACTTTCATGAGCATCTGTAGCTTCTTGAAGCTTTTTGTGCAATCTTTCAATGTCTGATTCCATGGAAGATATTTGTAAAAGATGTCTATTTTTGTCCTCTTCTGCTTGCAACATTTGTTGTTCTTTCATTTTTACATACTGCTCTGTCAGAAGTTGTATTTCTGCATGAGACTCAGTCAATGTTTGTTCTTGGTTGTAAATTTTTTCTTGTAGACTTATCAGGGTCTCCTCTTTCAAATTTAAGACATCTCTGGTTTCTTGCAACAAACCCTCAAGCCTCTGTATTTCCAGATCTTTTTCTTTGATTTCATCTTCGAACTGATGAGTCATTGCTTCATTGTCATCTCCTTCCTTTTCTTCCCTGCTCTTAGCTTCCTTTTCAAACTCTGCAACCTTTTTCATCAAATCCTTGCGCTGTATCAGAGCTGCCTGCAGCTTTCTCTTGACTTGTTCTCCATCTTTCTTTACAGCAGCCATTTGAGAAAACAAGTCCTCATTTTCCTTCTGTAATGCAACAAGCTTTTCAATCTCTGCAGTTTGATCTTCTGTGGTTTTCTGTTGGTCACCTCTGGCGGTTTCTAGTTCATAAATTTGCTCTTTAAGTTTTTTGACTTCACTGGATATTGTGAACTTTTCTTCTCCAGCCTGGAGGAGTTTGGCAGTCATGCTGTCATTGAGCTCCATCATCTCCTGGTCTTTTTGTGAAAGACACTTTTGAAGGGCCTCCAGTTCGCCGGTCCTGTCAAGCAGAGCAGCTTTGGTCATGTCAGTCTCCTGATAGATCTGAAGTAACCTGTCCTCCATGCCCAAGAGATTCTTCTCTAGTTCACTGGAGTTAAACTCTCTGTCCTCTAGTTGAGCAGTCAGCATTCTAGATTGGCCTTCTTGTTCAGCAAGTCTTCTATGAGCTTCATCTAAATCTGCCCTCAACTCTTGCATCTGCTTATCTTTAGAGAGAACATCATCTTGCAAGCTCTGAAACTGTTCAGTAACATTCTGTGTTTGGACTTGTTCTTGCTGAATCAAAGCTCTAGCTTCCAACAGCTCTGTCTCATATATGTTTGCCTTTGACTCAGCCTCATCTTTGGGAACTTTAAATGACTGTAATTGCTCTTCTAGTTGCTGCACTTTCTCCTGCGATTGCAATGCTGAATCTCTCAACTGCTGAAGCTCGCCCAGAAGTTCACTGTATCTTTTCTGAATTTCTTCTGCTAAAAGCTGCGCAAAAGCTTGACTTGTGCTTAAATTAGTATTTTGCAAACTTCCCTCTTGCTGGCTAATACACACTTGAATAGTTTCATTGATAACAACAGACTGTGACTCAATATCCACTATGCAGCTAGTTGATGTCACATCCTCGTCACAGGCCTCAGCCCAGGATTGTGTGGATATCCGTAATGAGGACAAGTCCTGAACAAGGGGTGGCCACTCCTGAGTACCATCTTGGTTTGCTTCCAAAAGAGTCCAACTACTATGAGCTACTTCAGAATCACTGCTTGTAACCATTTCATCTGAGGATGCGCCCTTTGATTCTCCAGGAGATTCAGGCTGAGGATCTATAAGATCAGGGCTACTCTCAGCTAGTACAGAGGTGTCCACTGCCACAAGTGTTGTCTCGGAAACTTCGGACAGAGTTGCAGAGCTATCATGCAATCCAGTAATGTCTCCTGTGGGTGCACAGTCCACACTTCCAAATTCTGGGATATTCAGAGCTTGGTCTTCAGTGAGTTTTTCTCTGAGAGCAGAAAGCTCTCTTTCTCTGTCTGCAAGCTGCTCCTCCAGAAATAGTATCTGATCTGTCTGTAATGCATTTCCTGAACTATGTCCATCTCCACTGCCATCTAAGGGAGAAGAAATTGTAATTACTTAAAAAATGTAAAAAAAAGCATGCTCATTAAGCATGCGTGTTACTATAAATTGCTTTAATACTATTTTCCCCTCACTTTCTGGTTATTTTTTGTGTTGTGACATAGCCCTTTGGATTGAGGCCGGTAAAAGTAAACCTGCCTGTCAAGTAATCCAAACATAACATCTTTTGAGTAACTACAAGGGCATGGACTACACATCAAAGAAAAACAAGAATCAAGAATGACAGTAAAAAAAAAAGCAGACCAGTTCAAAGTACAATGAGCTGTACAAAGGCAAACATTAAACTCACCCTGGTAGGCCCCGTCTAAATCCATCACAGACACAGTCACTCGGTCACCTGATGACTCACCAGCAACCTAGAAACACAAGCCTCAGTTACATTTAACAATATGCTAAGACTATTTAATGCTTGATAATAGTACACTAGTGGGATAGTTCACCCCAAAAAATGGCCTAATAGGCTGGGAGACAGATCGTGGTGTTAATGTCACCTTATGTCTGTTGCAACTGACGCTGTCTGTGCTAAATATATGTTTCTCAAATATATGAATATCTTTTGCTTTAGTGTGTCAGTAGTAAATCTCAGTATTTACAAATATTCTTTGTCCTTAATTGGAATAATCAAGCTCTTAGCTTGGATTTAACCGATTCAACAGAACAACTCCGGAAAATTCATCCACAGGTTTATTGACAGAGCAAATATCAGTGTCCTGTGTGGAACTTTAAAACACATTTTTGCAATCCACCCACCTGAAGAGTATGAAGTTGTTCTTCCAGTTCCTGTATCCTAGCAGCAGCTTCCTCTCTCTCCCATGTGCTTTTATCTAGTTGACCTAGAGCATCAGGTGCATTAAAACAAATTATTTTTTGATCACAGTACAAACAATTCACTCGTGTGTGGCTCTGGCTGCACTTTTAACGGCCACAGAAAGTGCTTTGAACTTTCTTCTAGGATGTTTACCTTGCAAAGACTGTAGGGTGAGCGTGATGTCAGACACACGAGCTTGACTCTCCTGCTGTTCGGCTGTGAGGTCACCCAGCTGGGCTTTCAAGGAGGGTAATACCTCCAAAAACTGCGCTGGATCATTAGGGATGGGCATTTCTGCTTCAGTCTCCCTAACTGTAGTTAAAGATTGAAGTCCTCTCCAGAGTTCCTCTAGTGTGTCTTTGACCTGCTGTCCTGCTTTCTGTTCCTCCATGCTTGTGTCCAATCTCGTTCTCAAGGACTCAAGTTCATTTTCCCTGTGCCAGATGAGCTTGTTTGCCGTTAGATCTCCCCTCCCTTTCTCTCTCCACCTCATCAAGGTTTTCCTGAAGATAGCGAACTTCTTCTATGTGACTTGTGACCTCTATCTCCAGTTTCTTGGTCACTTCCTCTTTCTGTTTCTCTGCAGCTTCCAGCTGTCTCAAATTGGCCTCTAGACGTGCTTGCATGTTGATCAGTTCTGTCTCTCTCTCTCTTAATCTCTCCAGTCCTTCATTCTTCTCTCTTTCTTCAGCAGCAAGTTTCGCTCTCGTTTCATCCAGCTCTGCGGTTTTTCTCAGTAATTCGGAGTTGAGATCATTGATGGTTTGCTCTCTCTCACTTTCTGTTGCCTGAAGCCTGGCGTCCAGATTTGCTTGAATGGTGGTCAGTTCTGTCTCTCTCTCTCTTAATCTCTCCAGTCCTTCATTCTTTTCTTTTTCCTCAGCTTCAAGTTTAACTCTCATTTCATCCAGCTCTGCTGTTTTTTTAAGCAATTCAGAGTTGAGGTCATTGATGGTTTGCTCTCTCTCACTTTCTGTTGCCTGAAGCCTGGCGTCCAGATTTGCTTGAATGTTGGTCAGTTCTGTCTCTCTCTCTCTTAATCTATCCAGTCCTTCATTTTTCTCTCTTTCCTCAGCTGCAAGTTTCGCTCTGGTTTCATCCAGCTCTGCAGTTTTTCTCAGTAATTCGGAGTTGAGAGTATTTATGGTCTGCTCTTTCTCACTCTCTGATGTCTCAAGCCTGCCTTCTAGATTTGCTTGCATGTTGGCCATCTCTGTCTGAAAGCCAATCTCTCTCTCTCTAAATCTCTCCAGTCCTTCATTCTTTTCTTTTTCTTCAGCTCCAAGTTTTACACTCATTTCATCCAGCTCTGCTGTCTTTTTCAGCAATTCAGAGTTGAGGTCATTGATGGTTTGCTCTCTCTCACTTTCTGTTGCCTGAAGCCTGGCGTCCAGATTTGCTTGCATGTTGGTCAGTTCTGTCTCTCTCTCTCTTAATCTCTCCAGTCCTTCATTCTTCTCTCTTTCCTCAACTGCAAGCTTCGCTCTCATTTCATCCAGCTCTGCTGTCTTTTTCAGCAATTCAGAGTTGAGGTCATTGATGGTTTGCTCTCTCTCGTTCTCTGAGCTTTCCAATCTGGCTTCTAGATTTGCTCGCATATTAGCCAGATCTGTCTCAAAGCTCTGTCTCACATCTTTTAATATCTCCAGCTTTTCTCTTTCCTCAGCAGCAAGCTTTTTCCTCATCTCATCCAGCTCTGTTGTCTTTTTCATTAATTCAGCATTGAGATCATTGATGATCTGCTTTCTCTCCCTCTCTGATGTCTCCAGCCTGGCTTCTAGATTTGCTTGGGTGTTGCTCAGTTCGGTCTCTCGCTCTCTGAATCTCTCCAGTTCTTTATTCTTCTCTCTCTCGGCAGCAAGCTTCGCTCTCGTTTCATCCAGCTCTGTTGTCTTGTACAGTAATTCAGAGTTGAGGGCATTAATGGCCTGCTCTCTCTCATTCTCTGATTTCTCCAGTTTGGCTTGAAACTTGTTCGCATGTTGGCCAGCTCTGTCTCGAAACTAGATTCTCTCTCTCCTGACCTCTCCTGTCGTTCTTCTTTTTCATAAGCTTCATCTTTAAGTTTTGCGCTCATTTCGTCTAACTCTGTTGTCTTTTTTAGTAACTCAGAGTTGAGATCGTTGATGGTCTGTTCTTTTTCACTATACAACACCTCTAGTCTTGCTCTAAGGGTCTGCAGTTCTTCAGCTCGCATCGACCACTGTTGCCTCTCCTCTTCTCTCAGTCTCTGGGCTTCTGACAACTCCATCTCCATCTGCCTGAACTGAACAGTTAGAATCTGCCAAGACAAAACATTTATGAAAGTTATGAACTTGGTAAATAAACCTATAAACCTGGTACAACACGATAAACGAACAATGAATTCTTTCCATTAGGGTTTAATCCAAGTTACAATAAGACATTTTAATGTTTTGCCCAAATATCTGGACGGTGAGCATCACATATGTATTACCAAATGAGTTTACCTGTATCGAATCTAGTTTTTTTTTAGCATAATCAAAAATAAATCATGCTGGAAATGTTAGTGTCAGGCCTGCAATGTAAACTATATGTTCATGCTAACCTGTTTCTGTTGATCTGCGCTGTTAAGCTCCTGCTGCAACATTTCTAGGACCGCTGAACGAGAACGTAAAGATTCTTCTAGTTCCTCCACACGCTGCTGGGATGCACGAAGGGCCTGTGAAATAAAAGACGAATAACGAAAATAACGAAATTAAGCGTGCAAAAGACGGGAATATGAGTGGCCCCTTAGAAGCAGGGTTTTGATTTCCTACAAGTTAACAAATATTTGAAATATAATTAAAGCTCGCTAAATTCTCTAAACTTTTCAAACAGAATGAGTCCAACAACATGACAGGAGTCAACCTGCTCATGAATAGCATTTGCCCTGAAACAAGACAGCTTAGATCAAAATTGCCATGGTAACATGATAAGCCATCATTTTATCCTTGCTAATAGATAGCAAATGTGGCTCCAAAACCTCAGTCTTTTGTAAAACAAATGTTTGGTTATACGTTTAAGAAATAAATGGGAACTGCATTATTTCTTATTAACATTATCATATACTTGGCCAACATTTTTCACTAGTCAATAAAAGTCAGTGATTTGCCTTTCAGTATATGCTTTCTATAATCACACTACATTCCATTTATTTATTTTTATTTCAAGTTCACAAATGAAATACTAGCACCTTATAACTCAGTGGTTCTCAAACCTTTTTGGTCTAGCCCCCCTTTAAACCTAAAAAATCTGACCCTACCCCAACCCAGACACAAGTTACCTGCTGTAAATCACTGTCATTTGAGGTCTGTGTGAGACTGAGGATCTCCTGCTCGTGTTTGAGGATTTGTTCTTGGAATCGCACATCCTTTTCCTTCACCACAGTTTGCAGGACCCGCACCTGGACAACATAACAGGGTTTATTAATGGACTTTAAATTTGTGTCTAAGAGCGAAAGACTAAGACGAGAGAGGTAAAGATGAGTGATGCGCACCTGCTCGGCTTGTCCTTCCTCTCTCACGCGCTGCTCAGCCTCCCAGAGCTGTTGCTGAAGGGTCCTGTTGGATGACTCTGCCTGAGTGAGCTTCTCTCTGAGCTGCTGGAGCTCCTCCTCCACTGCTGGAGGCATTGTGAAGGAGCTCTCTGAATTCTGAAAAACAGTTTGAGCCGTCCATCATTATAATGCCAGAGAGGAGAAAATCTTAAATGAATTGGCTTCTAAGCTCAATGGTATGCCTTGTCTCATAGACTTCTTTTGCAGGTGCATGACTTGACTACATCCAGCTTTTTGCTTTTGGTTTAAGGAACAAGTCAAAATTATTTTAAGAATGGCCAGCATGCCACGGATGCTGTACATGGATCTAAACTTGCTTTGAACCTCAAACATTCCTTAAAGAAATATGGGATTAAATCGACTTGTGCTTGCCTCATACTTCATGGAAAAGTGAAATGAATGGGCAATTACAATTCTGACCCACTTCATACCAAATATGTGAATCTTTTTACCTGACTGCTATTCAACGCTTCTTGTCCTTTCAGCTGAGAGATCTGTTTGTTTAGCGCAGTCATCTTTGCTTTGGCCTGCAGTTTGAGCTTTGTAAACTTCACCTCTGCCTGATCTTTCTCCTCCTGTTTGCAGACAAAAACAGCTTGTTTATGAAATCCCGAACCAAGCTTCAGACCTGATAACGTTCAGTCTGGTTAAGTGAGTTTCCCCTAGAATCTTTTTAACCTGTAGGTCCTCACCTTGAGCTGTCTCTCAGTGTTGGCAAGCAGGATGTCCTTCTCTCGGTTCAACTCTTTTAGCTGAATCACCAGCTGTTCTGTCTGGGCCAGCCTGTCCAAGACCTCTTCTGGAGGTCCAGGGCCCTCCAGGGAGGCTTCTGTATCAGGCTGGGGTTGAGGGACCAAACCATCCTGTATCAATAACAAAATTCATAATATAAAAGCGGACTTGGACTCTCTTTGTCTGTTTATTGCTTTTTTTAGTCCCACTTGGAAAGTCTAATTCTTAATCGTGGAAATGCATTGCCTTTAACTTACATTTCAGCTCCTGTAAACACTGTTACCTTTTTATATTCTTATACATTAGTGAATTGGTGTTGACTTCATGATTTTTGCTAAAACACTAAAATATGATGATCATGATGAACGTTTGATCAGAACATGTATACTTACTTGGGAGTCGCCTTCGGATCCTTCCTCACCAGAGAGCTCCTGGAGGACAGAGCTCACCCCCTGGGTCAGCCGGCTAAACATGGCTGGCCTAAATGCCAAAATATACAATAAAATATTGAATGTTGTGTCTTGAGTTCTTTACTGCAGTGGTTCTCAAATGGGGGTACGCGAACCCCCAGGGGTACTGCAGGGGGTATGTGAGAGAAACTGACATTTAGGATTAAATAATGAAAATCAATAAATTATGATAATAGTATTTTCATATGAAATTAGGACTACACAAAGATGCATAATGTTTTTTTAATAAATTGAGATATAATACCTGTTTGACTCTCATTTCACTGAATTTTAAGGTAAAATGTTGTTGTCTGGTCAAGGGGTACTTGGCTTGAAAAAATCATAAAAAGGGGTACTAGCCAAAAAAGTTTGAGAACCACTGCTTTACTGTATGCATTACTCAAAATATTGTGGCGGACACAGGACACACGCAAAGACAAATCATAAACACTACTCAGTGACATTGCAGCCGCACTGGGGCCTTTGAGTAAGGCTGAAAGAAAACGTTGTTCTGTTTTTAATCAATATCTTAATTAGTCCTACATAATTAATTTATAAGATATTGATTTTGGTCTAAATTAAGTAGATTATATCACAAATTAGTTTATATGGCTTCCCTTCTACACACAAGCGCCGTGTTTTAGTATGTGGTTCATTACCGTGCAACCCATGGGGCCGTTGTACTATGTTACGCCACTGATCACTATGTTCATTTTTATACACTAGCGCACAACACAGTGGACATTTGCAAACACTGACCAGCCTAGAAATATCTCAAAGTACATAAAATGATTACCATTATGAACAGATACTATTAGTATGTCATTGCATCAAGGGTATTCTGTATTATTTCAGTTTATAACTGTATATTAACTGTATTAATAAGTCATTTAAAGATTACGAACCACCACGAACCAGTTACAAACCCCATTTCAGCAAGTAATACCTGTTTTTTGGACAAGGTAGCTGGTTAGTCAGAAACTAGAAACAGAAGCTAGAAACAAGCTGGATTTTACAGCAATACCTACAATATTCTGATTATTAAGTGCCTATAAGTGACACACAGCATACGATAGTAGGATACTTCGTGGTAAAATGAAACACTGGCACATCTTACTCATAAATCGAGATGCATAACATAAACCAGCTATGCAAGTTTTTAATGCCTGTGTAATGGAATAAAAAATGTTGCCTATTTAGTGAGAATAAACTAAGTTAGGTAGTTGTGAACGTCTGCAAGACTATACAGCAGGATTTTATTGTGTGCGTTTTAGCTAATAATGGAAAAACCTCCCGTGAAAGGGCCACAAAGCGGGGAAACACGAAAAGAGCCGAACAATTACGAAACATGTCGAATTTAGACTGCGGCTGCGTAGCTTTCATTTTGTCTACACAACACCTAAGATTATTCAGCGACTCGTCGTCTCCGTTTTCTAATCGATTCATATCACAATATCGAGACATAACGTACGAGTCATAAAATGTTCGAGACATACTAAGGTACGCTTTCATCTCTTCTGGTGGTGGTAATAAAACGACATCATCAAAGCGCAGTCCGTGACTATGATACGCTTGTATGTGGGCTCGCGCATGACTGTTAAACAACTGTTGGGATCCTTTTAAAAATACTTTTGCTTTTGCAAATGCCGGGCATGTCAACGGCCGAATACATTTAGAGGCGACTTGGTTATGTTATTAAATATAAAACTAACCTGTGAAACCGGCGCAGGGAAGAGCTGCGTTATTATTTGTTCAATTTCGTCTCCAGGATTTCGCAGAGCCACATCTCCCGGAAGCAGAAACACAGCGCTGTGATTGGTCTGCGCAAGGGAGCGTCTTCAAACTACAAGTGGCGCCGAGTCCCGCAGAACTGCACACAAGGGAACTGGGGAAAAGTTCTGAACGCACAATCGTGCGAACCAAAACAAAGCAGTCATATCTGCTTGCAGAAGATAAAAGGAGTAATTCAATAATGGTCCGAAACAGGAGTAGAGGACATGATTTAAGAGTAAACGCAATAATTAATCATGGAAGGAAGTTAGGACGCAGTCTCATCATGCTGGTACACTACATTACAGTGTTTGTAAGCTTTGTATCCCAATCTGTGAACTGTTTTGTGGGAGTGTTCAAGTGGACATCCATGTTTGCCAGATACACAGTGGCGTTATTTGAATCCATTCATAGGAGCTTGGATTGGTGGACCAGAAGACGCAGAAGTGAAGATATAAAGAGGATGGTCTCCAGCAGTGACACTGAGTCGGAGTGAAGAAGAATATTAAGATGCTACGGATTCAAAGATGTTCCTGGCAAACACTCCCTAGACCTTAAAAAGAGTGTACAAAAAATGAGCAATATCCTAGATCCATACGATCAGTCCATGACATCTCTTACAAAGCTGCAGTACAGAATCTGTGAATCTGTGATTCTGATTCATTACAGTTGAGTTTTGGGTCATTTCAAAGGGCTCAATTCAAGCCCTGGTGGTTAAAGGTTCTGATTTGAGTCAAAACCGTTGAATTGCAATTCCAACCACACCTGTTTTTCAGGTCCAACACAGCATTGTTCTAGATGTCGTAACTGATAACTTGCAAACTGTATTTAATTTGACCTCACAATCAGGCTTTCGTCCAAGGAAACACTTGTTTAACAATTTCACATCCTCCCAATTCAGTTTGCTGCCAGGTCTGGTCAACGTAAAGGAAGGAACGCCTTTAAGGGTCCAGTGTGTCATTTTTTGGAGGATCTATTGACAGAAATGCAATATACAGTCACCTAAAGGATTATTAGGAACACCTGTTCAATTTCTCATTAATGCAATTATGGTGGTGGTGTAATGGTGTGGGGGATGTTTTCTTGGCACACTTTAGGCCCCTTAGTGCCAATTGGGCATCGTTTAAATGCCACGGCCTACCTGAGCATTGTTTCTGACAATGTCCATCCCTTTATGACCACCGTGTACCCGTCCTCTGATGGCTACTTCCAGCAGGATAATGCACCATGTCACAAAGCTCGAATCATTTCAAATTGGTTTCTTGAACATGACAATGAGTTCACTGTACTAAAATGCCCCCCACAGTCACCAGATCTCAACCCAATAGAGCATATTTGGGATGTGGTGGAACGGGAGCTTCGTTCATCCCACAAATCTCCATCAACTGCAAGATGCTATCCTATCAATATGGGCCAACATTTCTAAAGAATGCTTTCAGCACCTTGTTGAATCAATGCCACATAGAATGAAGGCAGTTCTGAAGGCGAAAGGGGGTCAAACACAGTATTAGTGTGGTGTTCCTAATAATCCTTTAGGTGAGTGTAATATACATAACTATGTCTTCAGAGGTGTAATAAGAGCTTACACAATGAAGCGTTATGTTGTTATTACCTTAGAATGAGCTATTTCTATCTACATACACAGCGGGTCCCCTTGAATATAATTCGGCATGTTCTGTGTCAGCCGTCGTAGTGTTTCGAACGGGAGGGGTGGAGTGAGAGGTCGGTTGCAATTCGCAACCTTGCCGCTAGATTTCACTGACCGGACCTTTAATGGCTTTTATTCAAAATAGTTAAATGGATGTCTTGGAAGTGATCACAATGGATGCTATTCAACTATATAACAGCGCAGCTAACTGAAACGTTTGAATGCTTATGGATTTGGCAGAATATTTAATGAGTGCCGCTATAACATGAGCTTATTATCTGTGTTAAATGGTTTTATTATTCAATTATGTGTAGATTCTTTTAAGTCAGTACTTCATCTGAGGCAGCTTTGAATTTTAGTTCGTCATAATATCATTCGGTTTATACTGACGGGAGTAGAAAACAATGTTTCTGACACTAGAAAGGTTTTTAAATCTGTGTACCTACCACTATAATATATATCTTAGCGCATTGTCTTGTGAGAAAACAGCATGGTGAAGTTTAACAAAGTATTTCGTCGCTGTCCAACAGATATCTTGTATCGCCAAAACTGTCACTTAAGAAGAAAAACTGCATTTCTTGAAGAATTAAATGCTGTGTTGGTAAAGTTGAAAAGCTCTTTTTAATACCTTTTTATTGGTTAAATATTCGCGAAAACCACAGCCGAACATGAAGGGTGACCAATAGTAATGATTTATAAAAAATCATTAAAATGGCAATGCAAGGTGTCAATCCAACAGTGGCCTGCATTCAAAAAAATGTTGTAGTCTGACTTTAATTCTGACTTTCTTTATACTTTCTTGTGACTGTTCCGGTTGCATTCCATACAACCTCCATAAAGATGCATTAAAATAATCCTGTTATTAACTGTGATAAAACTATTAGAAGTGTCTACTGACCAGTGTATTACATCTGTGGTATATCATTTTTGACAATCAAAGGGTATCGATGTAAAACATGTACCAGTGTGTGAAAGCTTTGAAATTGAAACATTTTATTTTTATATTCATTTGTCCTCACGTATTGTGTTTAATCCTTTAATGCCAAAATAATGGACAAGTATTTTTGTTTTGTATCAGTTGAAACTTTTGTCACCATTGCACTATATTTCAAAAGATGATACATTTTCAAATAAACATTTGCAAAACACAAAATGTGCATGTCTTCACTATGCAACACATTACCTAGTTTACATATTGTAAACACACGCACTAATAAATGGATAGCTTGAATAAACTATGTTGCTTTGGATAGAAACATCTCCCAAATTCATAAATGCATGTGAATACGGGACTAAATTAAGAAATGTCAATATCAAGAATAAATTTAGAAACATGTCATTCTAGTCCCTTTTAAGAGAGTTTGCAAGTCATCATGTCCCCAATCTCATGTGCAACTATGGACATCCCAGCCACCTTAAGCTGAGCTTTCAGCTGGATTAGTCTCAGTTAATATCAATAAGGTGGAGTTTATGGGCCGTGTCTGATCCCGGACCGGTACAAAAGCCTCCGAGGGGGTGCTCACCTCTTCCCGAAGTGTTTGTGTGCCTGTGAGAAGCTAAACGTTTGCTTGCACAGCACACCGGTTGGGCTTCTAGATCCAGAGCACCGAATCTCTTGATTTAGACTAAATATCAAGCTCTCCAAAACAATCAGTCCAGAGTTTAGCGATGGGGAATTCTAACGGCAGCACCGTGGACGACCTGCAGGCCGTTGAAATGCATCTTTGGTATAAGAAGTTCATGACTGAGTGTCCGTCTGGTCAGCTCACGCTGCATGAGTTTAAGCAGTTCTTTGGAATCAGAGGTCTGGATACGGAGGCTAATGCGTATATTGAGCAGATGTTTCGCACCTTCGACATGAACAAGGTGAGTGATGAATGTGTAAAAATAAGCTCGGATGTACTACGGTGTTCTCAAACCAACTTTTTAACAGGCTGTGTAGGTGCAGTTTTGATATAAAACATTGCATTTGATTGCATTCGGTTGCATCATATCAGACTGATAAAGCTGGTACCCATAATTTAGACTTCACAGACTAATAACTGTCAGTTTGAGAGAGAAAAAAGTTTGGTTTGGTCCAAATTTATACCATATACATCCAGCATTTAGCAGTTTATTTGGTGCATTATTGGCTTCTCAATTGCTTACGCACTTGTTATTTCAATTTTCAATATTATTAGTGAAACCAAGTGTTTATTTATGGTTTATGTGTACTGTTTTGCATCTGTTAACTGTCAGATCAGATGAGTGCATCCTCTCATCTTGTGCCGTCTGGATCTATATTTATAGTGCTATTTATGTCACATCCTGTCAGCTTTCATGTACAATGACACATATTAATACAACAATAATGAGCTTATCGATGACACTAACACCTACAGACTGTTTATGTGAGATCGTCTTGTGGAAATAGATCTGATATTTTGTACGTGCACTTGACCCTGCTAGTGAAAACCCAGTCATTTTAATATTTAATATTCTACATAATGTAAAGAAAATTTTGTGAAAATCTATTCTTGATATCTTTAATATTGACTGAGTACGGCATGTCAAAGATCGTAATCATTGTCAAATTAATGACTGAAAACAAACTTTGATGCTCGTTGTCTACATTTTTAGACTTTAGCCTGGTTTTCACAGACTGCGTCACATATACTCGTAACATAAAAAAGACACCCATAGACTCCCACATCAACAATAGTCCTTGACCTTGTCTCTGAGCCCGATCAGACAGGTGGGTCCGAGTGAAACAGGTGACATTTTCAGGAGGGTGTATTGACCTGAGGATTATATCTGTGACAAGCGGCTGTGTGTGTGTCTCTCTCTTGGATGTAATCCTCCAGAGGGCACCCTCATCATCCTAATCTTGATCCCCCACGAATCAACTAAACATGTGCAGAGGATCATAGGATAGTCTTCCTATGGTGGAACTGACAACATCAACGACAAATAGATAATGTAGGATATATATTATGAAAGGGATTAGTTCTGGAACGCTGATTGTTCAATACAGTTTTAATGGTCATTATTTAAACAACGATTAAAACAGCCTATTTTTAAGATTTGTTACAAAATAATCACATTTTTGAGGAGGATAGGTTTAGTGCTTACCAATATACAGTATGACTTCAGACATTCCATCAATTTAAAGGCATATTTCCCCCAAAAACAAAGACTTTTTAAATGATCTTCTTTTCTGTTCCACCGAAGAAAGTCATATACAGATTTTAAATGGCAGAATTTTTATTTTTGGGTGAACTATGTCTTAAATCTCAGTCTGTAGATTATATAACATGACTAGACCTCTAAAGAATATTGAGAACTATACATCAACTATTTTGGATGTTTCCAATTAAAAAAATGTTATGTCATTTTATGTGATTCTTGTTTCCATGGTAACAGTGAGTTCTCTGGTGGATCCCTATGGGTAGTGCGCGATTGCAAATTTTCATTTATTTCTGAACTTTGACGGCTGTCTAAAGCTGTTATTAAACAGTTATAAAAATGTTATTAAGGATTTATTATTTTCGACTTTATTATTTTCTGTATTATAAACTACTAATAAACTCTCGCTCGTGTTCAAACCAATGAAACATGATCTGGCAGATTAATACTTTTGGAATAATGTCCAAAACCCTACAATTTTGTAACGGTTTAAATGCAAAAATGGTTCACAATGGTATTTGGTGCGGCGCCAGTTCTTTAAATGGGTTTACAAGGGGGCCAAAGGTTGAGAACCACTGCTCAAGAATATTAAGCTATGGCCATAAATACCACGAAAACCACACAGCTATGGTATAACCACATTTTCATATATGTACTGTGTATAACCATAGTCAGATAGATGGCAATTTAAACACCATGTTAAGGGAAGCTTATGTCCATATTTTGTAATTGAATGTTTGCTTGTTTGCAGGACGGTTATATTGACTTCATAGAGTACGTGGCAGCTCTCAGTCTAGTAATGAGAGGCAAAATGGAGCACAAACTAAGGTGGTATTTCAGACTTTATGATGTGGATGGCAACGGCTGCATTGATAGACACGAGCTGCTAAATATCATAAAGGTAAGACAGATGCAATTTTCCAAACTGAATGACAACAGCAGGGAACACAGATGGCATTATACCCATCACAAACATCTCATTCCTTTGTTTTGTGCTAAAGGCCATCCGTGCCATCAATGGAAATGAGGCTCAAGAAATGAGCGCTGAGGAGTTCACAAATCGAGTGTTCGATAGAATTGACGTCAATGGCGACGGTGAGTTAAATCTTGTTTTTTATTGACAATTAAGCCAATAAGAACATAAACAAGCTAAAGCTGGACCTTCCCTTCCATACTGACGAATTGATGAACATTATCTCCTGTCAACAGGGGAGCTGTCACTGGAGGAGTTTGTAGCAGGTGCTCGCAGTGATGAAGACTTTATGGAGGTCATGATGAAGAGTTTAGACCTTTCACACATAGTGGCTATGATCCATAACAGGAGACACAGCGTATAAGATGTCGTCTATATTTGCATGTCACTTTGTGGTCTCTTTTAGGCCCTTTTAGGCTTTTGAGTCTCTAACCTGATAAAAAGTCAAGCGCTTGGTTGTCATAATACACCACCTCACTTGTGGGTTATCTGAAGACGAATTATAAAAAATGTCTCTGTACAAAGGACAGAGCAACAGCAGTGAAGAGATTAAATTTGCGTGGGACATTCCACATCTAAACTGATTGTTTCCCAAAAGCCATCTCAATAGGCACAGAGAGAGGCATCATGGAAGAAGAGTCAGCATGATGTGGACAAGTCCACTGAGTGTTTTTATTACTATTCCTTGTACGAATTGTAAAATATTTTGACCATTTTGACCAATATTTTGACATTTGATTTAACTCAGATTTCAAGTAAATATTTTACACAGACAGTAAAATGTTTGGAAACCCTTTACAATGAGGTTCGAGATCATTTTTTACATTTATTTATTTTGTTTATTGGGTATGCACATTTGTCAGTGTTAACGTTTTCTCAAAATTAACCTTATCGTACATACAAACCAAAGTAATGCATACAAAAATGCTGTGAAAAGTTATTTTTTTCAGTGACGACAATAAGATTACCTCAAGTAACAGTCTAAATTGTTAACAATAGTTTTAAATAAAGTGTCAAACTTCAGGATAAAAATACATTGTCAACCACCCTAATACAAAGTGAGAAATGTTTACTTCAAAGAGATGTGAATATTAACATATACTGTATATTCAACCTTTCCACCTTGTATTCTCTGTATTGTATGAGTGTAAAAGTGGTTTGTTGTGCTCTCGCAAAGCTTTCAACAGTCTCTTTGACGACATAGACACATTATAAAGGTGCCTTCTGATGTTCTGCGAAACTGCTTGGCAATGAACTGGTTTAGTATTTGTGCATTAAAAATCCTCCAAGCCCCTATTTTTTTCCGATTACATTCTTCTATGAGAATTCCTGAGTCACAATATGGAGTCTTTAACTATGGTCTGCTCAGTTTCCATGACAACAGCAATCTATTACCATAGAGACCTTGTGAGTCAGACGCTGCTCTTACCAGCTGGCTCTCAAAAGCTGAATTAAGTGACTGTAACACCAAATAAATATATAAAAAACTAAATTTCAATCACTTACATTCCAGTGAACAAACAATTAATTTCTCTAAATGTGTTTAATTTCTGTTTAGGCTTTGTTTCTCTGCCACTGCGTAGCTTTGCTAAGCATAACAAGGTCATTCCACAAAGCCCTTGTTGTTTAACAAAAGGTCCAGAGAAGACAAAACATATTTTCAATGTAGATTGAACACTCAAGCATTTGAAGAAGCAAGTGATGCAGCCGTGACATTACCATATGGTTCGAAAGTGATGTCATGCCTTTCATCAAGCCATCATCTTCAAAACTGACACAATCAACACACGAGAAGCAGTATTCACAGTTTCAGTCATTTGCTACAATTGTATTCTCCCTTTTAAAAGGGAAGAAGGTGTAGAGCTCATTTCTTCTGCTGTCATTCGAATAATCCTAAACGGTTTGTCCAATCAGATGTCAGCTTTAATCCAAAACAGGCTCATAGGAAGTCATAAAGATATTTCACCACATCAAAGTTTACAGTTCTAGAATGAAGAAAACACAAATCATCATCCAATTTCGTAATGATCAAGTTGTTAAATGAATCAAACAGTCGGAACATCACACGCTCACACATACCTGGAAATGGCGAGAATGAAGTCCATCGACACTGCACATTTGTATTTGGGTGCGTCCAGCTGGTCATCGTGTCCAATCTGTGTGAGAAGCTGCAGAGACACTAAAGACATGATCTGTAACACAGCAAACAAACGTATAAGCATTTAAAATAACACCAAAAATGGTTGAACTGCAAACAAACACTCACTTCATTTATCATTTCACAGCAGACTAACATTTCCATCATTTCTAATTGATTTTCTGCTTTTCTATTACTGTGAAAAATAAAGACATTTATCATTCTAATTGATCTAGGAAAATAGTTACAAAGCTTTGACCTAATAAATCATTTATGAAGCAAATAAAAAAGATGAAACACTGCCACCCACTGTCCAAACTGATCACACGCCTTGTTTAACCTTCCATGATGCATATAAATCGCATATTACACTACCTAGGCTAATTAACATTAATGGCAGAGCTTGATATAATACTTGATGATATATTGAATTATTTGCTAAACTTCATTATTTGATCAAATAAATGACCTGCGAGAAGATACTGGCAGTAGGTGCAACTCTGCTATCAACCACGCTGTAGAATATGGCCAACAGTCTGTCAAGTGGAAAAGGCTTCGGTCCCAACAGATGGTTACTAGTCTGCAGGAAATAGACAATAACGGTGAATTCTGAAGAGACTGAATTAATAAACCAGCGGGAGGACAAACCATAAACAGTGAAGGTCAGAAGCAACCACAAACCTTCTCGTGTTTCTTCAAGAAGTTTGTCTTCTTTATTTTCCCATGACTCTGTGACAAAAAGAAATAAACATTCCTCATCTTTATGATTTACTACAATCAAGAATCATCCATATGTAATAAACTGAAAAGTCATGTATGGATCGGAAAGAGAGATCAGGACGCTTCAAACCTTGAGAAAGAAGCGTCGGTCTGTGCGTGCGGGGTTAAAAGACGCCAGGTATGCAGCGATTAGCAGAAACTTGGAATAATATGGCAGCTCAATGTGAGCATGGGCTGATAAACCTACAAGAGGAAGAAGACTTCTCATTGGCTGATACAAAAGAAACACATTTCCATTTTCAAAAAGAACATAAAAGTAAAACAAACCTATTCACAACAGAAGAACAAAAGGTTTCTGTAGCTCCAGTGTGGTTGCTAAGATGTGCAGTGCCCCGAGTCTACTTGTCTAGAAATCATCTACATGTTTAATAGCTTCCTTGTCTACAAGCCCCAATGTCTATAAGTGTGTATCCTAATGCTTTTATATATAGACCCACCCTAAACGCAAGTGTATGTGCTTTTGCTTTTACCTGCTTTAACATCCAGAAAAGTGAAAGCACACATCTTTTCAGCAAGAGCTATGCAATAATACAGTTTAATACTCAGGATTAGGGGTTTGTTTAAATCCCTAACTCCAAATATACCAATAATAACAGTGATGCTACCCTTAGCACATCCACAAACTAATAATGGATGAAATCACCGAGGCATGACTCAGGAGGGCAACCCATTAGCTAATGTGTGGTGAGATTGCAGATATAAGTAGAAGTCTTGGCACTCTGTCCTTGAAAACATTTGGAAGCGGTTTATTCATCATATCCTGGCAATGCTACTTAACTCCAGCAGATGGCCTGTGAGTGTGTAACCGTCCCGTCTGATTGTGCAGACGAATGTGTGTGTGTGTGTACCTCTGGGTGTTGTGGTCTCCTTCTCATCCATCTGCTGCTCCTTCCATTGCATGCTGATTACAGTAAACACACACACAATGATTTATATGACATTCTGCCCAGGAGACAGCTCATGCACAGGTGCAGCTGGGAACACTTTATAAGAATCTCACATCACAAACAGACCTGGACACCTCTCGGAGGTAAACTGTCTGCATGGCTCTTTGCAGATGGGGCTCAATATTTCTCCACAGCTTGTGAATATCGCTCTCTTTGGCTGAAGAAAAGATAGAACAATGTGAATTAATATTTAAAGTGCTAGTTCATCCAAAAATGAAAAAAAGTTATACATTTCGGTCGGGTTCTGTGGTTTCATGTCAGAGAACAGCAGTTGTGTAAATGTTTTCATTTTCTAACGTTACATAAACCGGTTGAATCGAACACTATTGTGAGTAGAAATATTTTACCTTCTCCTTTCTCCAGTGGCTCACAGAACTTGGGAAAATTCAAGGCAGCCTGTTTCAAACAACCGCAATCAAGCATTTAGCATAACTACAAGCCTTTCCATGGGTCATGAGTGCTACTTTTAGGGCATGCGTGATCTCACCAGGTGTCTGAGTTCCCTTAGATCCCTGCACACTGAGAAAAAGACCCCTAGCAGGATGTTGATGTAGGAGGCGTAGAGCTCAGGTGTGTAAGAGGCGTGATGATCCCGAGACAGAATCTGCACAAGCTCCGCTGAGGAACCAAATAAGTGAGTTTTACACTTTGAGGGGAAAGAGTACACATCTTTTTCATAACTAAATAGATTCATATTAAGTATATAATAGGGATGTATCAGTATAATCAATTTCATGGTATCGCAATAACAAAATTGCCTCAATATTATCATGGTCACGCGACTGTAAAGAGGTATTATGGTATCGTGAGATTTTGATATCGTTACATCCCTATAATAATAGAACGGCCAATATAGAGATTAATAAAAAACATTTAATAGGTTATGATCAGAAAAAAACATGGTCATTTGGCAAAATGTAAACAACACCGGTCCAGAAACACTTCCCGTTTCAGTTTTTTAACACAACACAAGTGTTCAAATCAAAATCAAACAACAGAACATTTACAACTGAACTGAAACTCCCTAACATCCTAAATTAAAAATTTTAAACTTCATTACATATTTTCGCTGTCCTTCCAAAACCTGGGATGTCAAAATTCTCTGTTTCTCAAGAAAGAAAAAAAATACTGTAATTTTTATATGATTAAATACTGTGTTGTCAAAGTTTACAGGCACTTTTTATTGGTTAGAATTTGCAAAACCCAGTGACAAACATAATTATATAATATAATAATAATTATAAAATCGTGAAATATGGATGAATGAGGTCTTCTTGATATGTGAAATAAAAAAAAAAAGACACTGAAAATGCCTCTGGACCAGTGTTGTTTTCATCATCAAAATGGCCTATTCATCCCTTATTGTGACATACATATATACATACATACATACATACATACATACATACATACATACATACATACATACATACATACTGTATATACCCTTGGCTACCTTTATTGTAGTCTGGAAAATGAAAAAGCAGAGGTTCAAAGCAGCCAGTGTTGGGGCGAAACTTCTCCCAGACAACTTGGCTGAGCAGGATAACGGTCACATTATCACTGACCTGTCACACAAAGAAAAAATGCGTAATGAAGTCTATGAAATCAAGGAAGTTATATATATAGACCGTACTGCCAGACAACTGTTAAAAGGTGAAATCTCCATATATAAGAGGCTAAAGAGAGCCCTAATACATAAAAGGACAATCAAAAAACAGAACTCATACCTCCTGTCAGATATGGGCCTATTTAAAGGGCAGAGCTTTTATGCAATCTGATGAAACCCTATTCTTAGTCATGCCGTAAAACATTAGTAAATTGAGTTTGTACCAGTTCCTGTAAGCGCAGGAGAGCAGGAAGCAGGCTGAAATCCATATCTCTCGTGCGTTCAGCTCTATCCAAAATCTACAAAACATTACCAAACTTTATGTAACGTAGCAAAAATGCTACATATTAAAACACATATTTAATTGCATCACCGATTCACAGTAAAATAATAATGTCACATAGTACATACAATAAGGCCAGGGCTAGACATTAACGCTTTTCTGCTTGTCTGGGACAAGTGAATTTTATGGGCAGGTGAGAGAATTTTACTTGCTCGACCGGACAAGTAACTCGAAAGAAAAATAACACTCTAACTTCTATAGAATAATAAGAATATGTGCATTTGACAGAGCTGCGTGTTTGTGTGAAGTGGCTCTGTCATTGTGCTTGTTTGTGTGTGACATTAATCAATCTATTAATTCCATATAACTAGATGCGGACGCGGAATCCTGTTATTTAAGTATGTCATCTGGCTGTTCTACATGTCTGAGTGAATGAGGTGCACAGATTAACATACTACACGTGATGGTCGAGGATTTTTCTGCGACTGCTCTGTATGATGATATAAAACACATGAACTTCATCTCCAAAGTAGATGTGAGAGTTTATTTAACGAGGATTTAGCCGTTTTGAGTGAAGCTATCGTCAAACACACTAAAACTCGAGCGTCTTCCCGACAACCCGTCAAAATAAAAGTCCTTTTAACTTGAACACGAAAAAAAATCTACTGTAGTGTACTATAGTAACTGTTGTTTGCTCTATAAAATGGCAATGCCCTTGTAGTAAATTGATAAACAGTAGTAAACAAAGTATAGTATACTATAGTGAAGTTCAAAACACTATAGAGTCTAGGAATTTTACTGCAGTTTACTATAGTATACAGTAATTTATGTTGACAAATATACCACTATTGTATAGTAAAAAATTAAAAACACAGAACTTAGAAAAATTTAAACAAATTAAGGCAAACTTAAAATGATATGGCCCTAATTTATCCATCTGTATGTAAAATTAATGTAATTTGTCAGCTACCTGCCTACTCTGTGATGAACTGCACTTGCATATTTTTTTAATGATGACATGTGCTACTATGCTTGGCAATCTGTGGATAAAATTTGGGAAGACACTTGCACACGACGTTAATAAGGCAAAACAACATGATATGCCACGCAATTAGTGGATAAAACGCCAAACTTGACTATTCAGAATACGAAACACTAAAATTGACACTTCAAACGAAATCTTTTTTATCTTTGGATAAGTAATTTTTGTACTCGGACAAGTGAATGCCAAATTTACTTGTCTGAAGGACAACCACATGACAATGCTTAATGTCGAGCCCTGCAATAAATCAAATCCCAAACACACTGAAAAAACATTAAACATGTTTACACATGATAGAACAGCAACAGTGCACAATAATGAAAACGTACTATATAGCGTGTCTGGGTAGCAGGTGTCTTTAAGCTCATTTGTTTGTAAAGCCTGACAAAGTCTGACAAAGACGGACAGCGGGGCAGTGACGCAGCAGCATCTGGACCGAAAAATGCCAAGAGCACCCGGTGAAACAGGAGCGCAGGAGACACACACTCCACACAGTCCACGAAAGTGTGAGGAAGCTGCACCAAAACACAAACACCACCATAAAACTAGTGTCAGACATGCTTATCTAAATCAGATTTTTATTATTAAACCATGGGTTCATGCCTACAACCTTGAGGTTATAAACCCGGATGTAGGACTTATGGGCAGCAATACAAACATAAACCGCCATAGGCTAATTTTGACGAATCTGAGAGTTTTAAAAGTATATGAAAGAATACTAGAAAAGTTATATTGTGATATATAACGAAGGGATATATTATGAGGTTTTAGATCATCAACACTAACCCCCACCACTTTTAATGTTCTTGCGCTATACACATATAATACAAAAATCATTTATTTGCACAATCTTACCTCCAGGTCCTTCATGATAGAGAGCACCACATGACTCTTCCCTGTTGCTCTATGGCCATAAATGAAGATTGATGGACAGCTGTACTGATCCGGCTGTTGGCACACAAAAAAATAATTGTCTCGATAAAATACAAACACGATATAATAAAAAAAAAGACACAAATTAGATATAAATACAGTGGGACCAAATATAAGTAATACTTAACAAGTAAATGAGTACCGTAACACTATACGGTGGTTTCCCAGACAGGGATTATCTCAAGCCAGGAAAACGCCTTAGTTAAATTAGGATATTAAAAGAAACTCTACAAAAAAAAACATTACTGTGTGCATCTTGAGACAAAACAATCTCATTGATGTTTTTTAAGATACGTTAGTAAAAGTTGTTTTCCATCAACACAAAACATTTAAATGAGCATGGGACTAGGCTTAAACCCTGTCTGGGCAACCGCCCCTTTATCATAATGCATGAATGTCATTGCAGTACATTAAACCAAATTGTCACATGCAAACAAATGATTCTGGATCAGCTTTTCTGTTGTATTTTTCTCATATAGCAACTGATGCTAAAGTTGCCTTTAATGGATGTATAGGTCCGTTTCTCTTAAAAACAAACAGGTGCCCTCCACTAACATCTAGTTAATGTGCTGTTCTATATTAACAACCCTTCCTACCAAACTGCTTTTCTCGCCTTTATTAAAGCACACATATAAGAACTCACCTCTCCCATGAGTGACAGCAGCGTGGTCACCTGCGTCTCTCTGCATGGCAGACTATGAGCCAGAGAGCGCAGTTCGTCCTCAGGATAACCAGCACACTGCATGTTCTAAACATATAAACTGTGTTAGCATATCATGAACAAACAGTTAAATGCGTTCTCGAGATGGGCAGTTGGTAAACCCCTCTGATAGATTTGCGTTGATATCTAGCGTGTAAACCCATAAAACACCATTAAAATCTCTAACGAGGCCCGAAACATACTAGTTAGCATTTGTATTAATTAGCATAGATAGTATTAAAATGTGTGTTGTAGTTTTTTGACGAGTTTTTGACACGAGTAGCAGACTGACGTACTTCGCAAAACATTGTTTATTCCTATAAAAACCATTAAAATCTACACGTGCGACGTCTAATACACAATTCCACAGCTTAAGTTAACAACACGTTTCTTTAAACGGTTTATTTTCAACAGTTGACGTAGATATTAATGCTCTTTACTCACATCTGGCTAAGCTTTCCCGCGACGCAACGCAAGTGCGTCACGCGTTGCGTCACTTCCCGGCAGCGTTATGTGATTTGTAGTTTTTTATTTCCTAAAGCCGAATGCGCTTCCAATTAAGGTTAGACGAACTTTGATCTATATCAATTCCAACGTGAATGTTTAAATGCACCAAAATAAATCCTCAATGTGAATATAGTGTGTAAGCAGGCCATGCATGTCTCGGACAGCGGTGACAGACGCATACACAATACTCGGGTGTGCCAGAATTGTGCGCTGCGTGCTTTTGCGCTCGCCATCCCCGCGACCCACACGCAAGGGATGAATCTCATCTCAGCATTCATTCATTCGCACGACAGATGTAACGCGTCTTATTGCGGTGAGATGCGCGTGCGGGATTAGATCGGATGGAGTGCTGCTGCGCATTTCAGACAGTAAACGAGAGGAGAGAGATTTTTGCGTTTTGCATCAGTCGGTGGATGTGAATCCGGGAGGAATGGACACGCAAAACACGATGCAGTCCGAGTGTCGTCATCTCAATGTCAGGGATTTCTTTTGATCGCAGATCTATCGCTTAAAATCCGTTGTATCTCATAATAACCTCGAGGAAACAGCCATCCGGAGTGTACAAGGTAGATTACTGTTTGTGTGTATTTATTTCTAATATAAATAACATAATATAAATGTATTTCATCTCATAAGGTTTGGTTAATCACAAACCTTCTTGATACTAACCCGCTAACCCTTCGATTATTCGGGCGATCATTCAGTATTCATACTGACAATTCCTTTGGGAATAGCATTTCTGATGCATTGGAGTGGGTCTTGGACATATGAGCTGTGTCTTCGTATGAGTCGAGTCAATCATTTTGCTGTCACCAAGTGTGATTATTCACGGTAATAAGATTGGTGGGCTGAATGATGCCGGTTGCATAGTGACTGAATCAGAGGAGAGCTGGAAGAGAGCATCATTGAAGTCACGGACATATTCCCTCATCAACGCTGAACGAATCACTGTGACAGCTGGCACTAAAATTGCTTAGTCTGTCCAGACATCTGTGAGCTGTTCTGTCTGCGGTTACGTGTAGGTGCCACCCCAGGCAACATCTACACAGGACTCGAGTCCCAACTGAAACCAAATAGTCCAGACTGAATCCGTACAGGACCTGAATTCAGAATCCAATCCAGATAGGATCTGAATCCTGACAGGAGAGAGTCCAGGTTGAATTAGGGACCTGAGTCCAATCCATAAAGTTCAGAATCCATCTATGATTCCTGGGGCACCCGCAACAATGCTCCCAGCCACGGAGGCAGCCAAGATCTACCAGACCAACTACGTGAGGAATTCTCGCGCTATCGGGGTCTTGTGGGCGATCTTCACCATCCTCTTCGCCATCGTCAATGTGGTTTGCTTCATTCAGCCCTACTGGATCGGGGACGGCGTGGACACGCCGCAGGCCGGCCATTTCGGCCTGTTTCACTACTGCATAGGGAACGGAATTTCCCGGGACCTGGATTGCGGGGGGAGCTTCACCGAGTTCAGCTCCATCCCGTCAGGAGCCTTCAAAGCGGCATCGTTTTTCATCGGGATGTCCATGGTGCTGGTGCTGTCCTGCATTGGCTGCTTCGCCCTCTTCTTCTTCTGCAGCACAGCCACTGTGTATAAGATCTGCGGGTGGATGCAGCTGGCAGCAGGTGAGTGAGCGACCTCGCATCGGTTGGAAGTTTTCCCAATGGTTTTACCAGGGCTGGAAATGAGAAACTATTGATATGATGGCTGCATGGCATGGTACTTTGTTACACCATGGTGGTCAATGACGCCTTGATATTTACATGGTAGTGCAGGGTACATTTTACCATTTACATGGTGCGTTTTGTATTTCATTCTGAAAACAACTAATTGAAATACTACCCTAAAAATATATGATTGTGTCTAGTTCTCCCCAAAATGAGAATTCTGTCATTGTCTACTCACCCTCTTGTCATTTCAAACCTGTACGACCTTCCTTCTTTCGAAAAACACAAAAGAAGGTATTTTTAATAAAATTGGTAACCGAACAGCACCGGCACCCATTTACTTCTATGGTACGACACAAACCAATGCAAGTGAATGGGTGCCAGTTACCAACATTATTCAAAATATCTTCTTTTGTGTTCTGCGGAAGAAAGTCATACAGGTTTAATAAAAGGACAAAAGGGTGAATAAATGATGACCAAATGTGTCACTTTTTGGTGAACGATCACTTCACAGATTCATCAATTTTATGGTAATTTTATGGTAATTTACGGGCACAGATCTGATATGCACTTTGGCTTTATTTTGTGATGTGACAATGTCACAAATTAGTAATAGTTTTGTTACCAATGTTAGCAAAGGTACAAATGAACTAAATTAGCTAGGAACATCGTCCGGGGACCCCTGAGGCCTTTAATTGTATCATATCTTCTCAATGGGAAACAATGCATAAGCGTTTTATGTGTATGGGATGAAAGAAAAAACTGTAGGTCACCAATCATGTTGCTATATAATCAAGAAATAGTAAAAAAAAGTAATTTTCTAGACTAGACCAATGTTGTGTAAGAGTACAGTGAACACAAAATGAACACAAAATGTGCGATCTGCCCATATCACGTCAAGGACATCTGAAGCATCGACTTTAAAGGTTTGCATTCGTAGAGTCAGCAGTTAGATGATATATTGCTCCGCCGGTTCATTTTTCCTGCACTCTACATCACTTCCTCCATTTTCCTCCCGTTTCTGTTCAGTCGTATTCCTTGACAGCCTTTTCTGTATTTGGAAGTTAAAAAGCTCCAGGGTTCCATTTAGTTTGATGTATTTTCAGAAGTGACTGACCACCCTCTCTGAATATGTGTGCGTGCGCCTCGCAGGCTGCGATCCGTCAAACAATTTTCAGTGTTGGATGGGAGTGAACCACCGGAGGAAATATTCGAAACATATCCAGCAAAATCTCTTCAAATGTCTGGTGCCCTGTAAATATTCAGTGTTTTTCCACTGAAAGGAGAAAGACAGGGCTTGTCTATTTTTGTGCCTGCTCATGAGGGAGGTGAGGTGACTTGTGAAACAAACTCACAAATGTGGACAAATTACTGTCGCTGGTGGCCTGCAGCTGTCAGAGCGAAGTGTCCTGCAGATGATCTGTATGCTAAATTCTTTGTCATGGGCTTGGATGGTTTATCTACTTCTCTCCATATTGTAGAAATGCCTAATTTAATAGACCAGAAGTTAATGTAAAAATGATTGCGCTGTGAAAACATGTGCATGGAAAACAAATGTTACAAACACGCATAAAAAAATAATTGAAGAACACTAACAAAAGTTTAATAGTGTTGCTTTGCTTTCATTGTTAACTTATGGATAGGGATTTAAACAATTTTAATTTTGGGGCGAAACTTGCACACCGTTTGTGCTACAGACATGAATGAGGTGTGATGTAGATATGTATACTGCACAATTTTTACACATTATTTGTCATTTTGTGTGAGTTCATAAATGTGAAGATTGGCCTAAATGTGAACATTGTGGTCTGGTTTCTAGGACTGTTTCCATTGAATGGCTTGTTGGAGGTAATGTAATGAAGGTAATTAAGTTTTTTTCAGATTTTTGAACGGTCAGTTTAGGATGCGACCTCCAAATGATGAGTTATGCATCTACTCAGTTGCACGATTCTATAGGAAGACACTATATCAGTTATGAGCTCCACCCTCGCCCCTTTTGGAGATTTTTGACGCTTTGATCACGTACAGGAGCTTAACATTTATCCATCCGGCTACAGAAGCAACAGCACTGGCTAATGATGTAATCTGCGTCCGTGCGTGGTCGGGAGCTTGGCTCACGGAAATACTCACTTCCCCGAAACAAGACTTTCAGACTCGTTTTATGCTAATATGCGCCGTCGTTTAGACAAAACTTTCTTTCATTTAGAGCCAGTGACCGAACGCGGGTGCGAGAGCTGGACCCATGAACTGGTTTTTGACTTTAAAGCGGTGCTTCCAGACCGATCCGTGTATGTCACAAACTACTGTGAGAACAGACTCCTCCATACGCCTTCAAATGGCTCTTCCGATACGTTGGTGTAGTCTGCGCAGTGGAACACACCTCTTGCCGGTTGGCATACAGGTAGCATCATTTAAAGATAATAAATATAATGAATAACTTTTATGTTAGAGTACAATTTCAGGGCGCAAAGACTGACAATACTCTTGAAGGAAATATATTTTCCTCTAAATTAACTATAACAATTAACAATAATATATTCAATAATTGAATATAGATTTGGAAATATAATTGTGGTATATTAGTTAAAATAATGTATTCAATATATTAAATAATCAATGAAGAATTGAAACATATATTAAGAAATAGATGCACTTAAATTATTATATTATGTATTATATTGCATTATATATTTTTGTTTCATAATGGAAGGAATTTTGTAATGGATAATAAATCTGTATGAAAGGGTAACCAGTTAACTTCATATTTATTTGCTTTTGCGCTCCATGTTCAGTTGTATGCAAACAATGACTCTTTTACTACTATAGCACAAAATTGTATACAAGATATTTGTTCTCAAAATACACCAGACTGATACATTTACCTTAAAAATGTACATATTTATTTTTTACTGGGAATAAGATTCATATATCAAACAGTGTTGTAATTTAATTCTCGCAATGATTTTCGAGATGTTTTGAATACGCTTAAGAGATATTCTCCATAATATTGCTTTAAATGTATCTATTTGTAAGTGGGACATGTTTCTGTGTGTTGTGCACACTGTGCCCCCTTAAAAAAAATGAGTACATGACGCCCCTGCATATAGTCCAACGGAAAGGGTTATGACATCTACAGGAGAACTGATAGAATTCAGAGTTTGACTGGAGCTTGTGAATGAAGAACTTTACTTTACTTCATGCTCAATGACTGACTCATTCAATTCTTACACTGCCTCCAACACACCCACTCCTCTATTTGCTTATACATCCAGTTATCTGTTGGATTCTAATATAACAGATACTTTACATTTCCTCTGCATTCACTTGCACAAAAATACTAAGAAATACTGGGATCGGTGTTCTTGGAGTAGCATTTAAATGCCATGCTATATAAATATAAATAGATTTAGTATCATAACATATTACAAAGTGCTAAGTTATTAGCATTTTTACCATCAATGTTTTCGCATTTATGAGGATTATTCCAGTAAACAGGTGTAAACACAAGTACATGAAACAGATATTACTTTTGATTTTCTAGCATTGTGTCAAGATACAAGCCACAAACCAAACAGCGAGTGTTCATTTCACAGTTTCATGAAAAATATTTCCCTTTTTTAGATTATCTGTGAATCATACTGTATCATTTTTAGAGCCGACAAATCTCACACTTATACAGTAGTGGGAGTGAGAAAGTGGAAGTATTTTTACTTTATGATATGAGATGACATTAAGACACTTGAATTAAACAAACTGTCAAATATAGCAAGCATTTGTCACACCCACTCACTGAAAATCACAATAAACAAGTTAAAGAAACATTAGGGGTGTGATGCACATACTGTATGCACAAATTACACAATGTTTTCCAATGCACGCTGTGTGTTTCAGGTGAGTCTTTTTCCACCGACAGGAAGCCAGAAAAATATTTCAATATTATAGCCAAGCGGCAGCTTACTGCGCCTGTTTTTTTTTCCAGTGTATTTCTATGCAATCTCCTGTTGCAGAAGCAGAGCCGAGACTTTGCACCATCTTTACATATCTATGGCTCAAATCTGTTAACGTGATTCGTAACACGGTTAAGATGTCGTGAACAGAGGCACTTTCAAACTGCAGTTTTATGGAGAAAATACTCCGCAGTGGATTAAAATGATGAATTTGCACATGGTTTATCTTAAAGCAGCCACATAGACAAATAAAGAACATTAAAAACTTGAATGTAACCACAGGGGCACTGAGGAAATAGCTAATTATTGGTTTTCCTTGCAATGAAAGGAAGAAAGCCTATGAGCTTTATAAAAAAAAGCTCATCCTCTGTTTCATATTAAATACGTCAGCACAGGAGTTACATCATTGCATTCATCAAAGCAGTGTAAAAATATGAAGTCAAGTCAAATGTATTTTATAGCACTTTTTTACGATTTGCTTTGCATCAGAGGAGCTGTACAAAAAGAAAAGGTAAAATAAAGGTGTAAATGGTCTTTAAATTTTAATAGATTGACACCCAGGTGTGTCATGTATTGAGTTGAACTATGTACAACATACAAATTTGCTTCTATGTGCTCTATTCGTCGTCTTTCACGCAAAATCTTGTAGTGGTGTAATACGTGCAATCTTGTAATGCCATTTAATCAACAACAAAACCGCAGAGATTAGTGAATGAATGGTATCATCTTTATCCAACCAGCCAATCACGTATAAGACTGCAAGTAATCATAGTCATTGGATGTTTGATTCAGAATTTCATCTCAAAGACCCATCTCTCTGAAACTGTCCCCTAAGGCTCAGTATGAATGTTTGATGTCATCCGACACTCTCCATGGTTCCTTTAGGCTCTACAGGGAGCAGATGTTTGTGCGATTTAGACGGTGGAGTGCTCACCTGGAAATCTGATTAGAAGATACAGAGAAATCAACAATAGTAATGAGACCTTTTGGGGTCCCTATGGGGTCCAGATACGAGCCGGATCGTGCAGGATCGCTTAGGCCCCAACAACGTTTAACCACTGCGTGCTTGCGTGGGAACAAAATCGATAAATAAAGAAAACCGTTGCTGGTTTATACAGTACAGACAGCAAACTGTGAAAGTTAAACGAGCTCCAGGAACAGTGTGTTGCCTTGGTTCGCTGTGTGTGTGTGTGTGTACCTGTGAAGGCACTATGACGCACGATCAGAATCACATTATTTGCAATTGCATAAGAAGGAATATAGTGGAATTGGATTTGCGGGAACAGGAAACCACACCAGTGACGCTTGCTGGAGAAAACTTAGCATTTTAAGTGAAGGCCTAATACTCAGGACTAATAGCTTGTTTAAATTCTTTACCCCATTTGGCTTAGCAAACAGAACCAACCCAGGTAAAATATTCTGCACAAAAATACACTTTATTCAATTGCACTTAGTACAATCCATAAGTGTACTTAAAGTGCTATATTTTCACACATTAAGTTTGTGCTCAGTATACTAAAAATATACAGTACTTCTATTCATGGGGTCTCAAAATAGTGATGTAGAGCACGGCTGGATCTTAAGTTTATCTTTAAGAGTACTAAAGTCTTTTTCTGTATATTAAATACAAGATTAGTGCCTAAAATAGATCATTTTAAATATGCTTAAATCACCTGGGAATATACAGGGCTGCCAGGGCTCTAGACTAACCTTCTGCACTGGTTTTTCTTAGGTGCACCAGCACAAAAGTTAGGTGCACCCACATTTTCGATCTCATCGCATTTAACACCGCAGTTTTACAAGTTCACCTTTTTTTGTAATCGCTGTCCATATAGGCAATATTGACTTATTGTAAATTATTAACTTACAATCTGGACAACGTGAAGTTCTTTATTTGAAGCACAATTCTACAAGCCTGCACAATACATCACAGTTTTCAAAGTATTGCAAATGTGCATATCGTAACGAATTGCAATAACCAAACGTTTTAATAATGCAAAAAGTATCATTAAAATTTTCAGAGAGGCTGACACGTGAATGTTAATGCCCTTGTGTGCATGAGCGCATGCATGCGCTCCGATGTGTTGAAGATGATCAACCTATATATTACAATAGGTAAAACTGATTTTAAAAATGCATTTTCATCATGTCGCAACTGCATAATTTGGCGTGTTATTGCATTGCATATATTGCATCATTTTATGCATTTTCATCATGTCGCAACTGCATAATTTGGCATGTTATTGCATTGACACATAACAGTAGGCTATGTAGTGTGCTGCACGTGGACTATAGTCCAGACTCACGAAAGGACAGTATGGTTAAACAAAATCGTTATCTTTCTATGTTAGCCGTGATGGTTTAAAATCGAAACTGCAGCATGAATCAGTTCTTGGCGAGTCACGAATCAGAAATCCTTCGTTGGAGATAAGCACTTGGTTAAAAATACCCGCGCTCCATTAACACACCAGCTTTAATCTTCTCTGAGCTGATCTCCACAGCTTGCTGATGAGCACATCAGGCCTGCTACTTTAAAGCCAATGTCACTTTCAAAACGTACGGACGAACGTAATTGTGATGTTTGAAAAATGCAGCGGGCACGCTGGTTAGAGTTTGACGTCTCTTAATTGTGGTTGATGGCTCGGCCGAAGTCTGTAGCAGCTCTTTACGGATTGATTAGCTGGTGGAGTTAATGGCATTAGCGCGACGGCGGGAAAACGGCTCTCCATCGCCGCTTGCTTTCCCTGTTTGTGATTAGTGACTGATCTCGGCTACGATCGTGTCATGCCCGTGAAGACCACTTTCCTCATTTTAAGTGGATGCACACAA
Organism: Triplophysa siluroides; assembly: GCA_006030095.1. Lineage (NCBI taxonomy): Eukaryota > Metazoa > Chordata > Actinopteri > Cypriniformes > Nemacheilidae > Triplophysa > Triplophysa siluroides. The sequence goes on from VCII01000691.1 coordinate 2,236,883, forward strand.
CCCAGACGTTTATAAAGAATCCATAAACTATGACTTAACTGCTTCGAGGAAAAGTCGGCTTTGTATTCTTGATGATTATTGTGTATCATGATCACAGATTAATAGTCAATAGAAATCCTACTAAAGTGTCCTACAGCATTTACGTATAAGACAGATTCTCCGTGATCTTATAAGGGCATTTACACACTACAGGATATAAACTTCTTGCCTATTTATATTTTTGAGATTTGCCACATTTCGGGAATGAAAAGCCCTTGAATGTAGCCAGCTGGCAGCTCGTGGCTTTTACTGATGCTCTGGTGTGCACACTGTGTCAAGAGACAAGGAAATAGGGCAGCGATGAGCGACAGCCAATGAAATTGCAAGGTGCCTCATAATTCATTTAATATGCCGTTTTTTATAGCAATGTATGTATTTTAAATTAATCCGGGATCATATTCTTTTGAACGTTTCCCAGACGTTGCTCTTTATATCTCAGTGGGTTTATTAAGTCTCAGATGTTTGCCCTAAAATCTTTAAAATAGACAACAAAAATATTAAAATTAATTTATATAAGTTTTATTGTATCATTTCTCTGTTTTCAATACACTTTTCCTAATGAAAAACCAGTCATACATCAAACCTTAACAAACAGTAGCCAGAGTTTACTTGTTGGCAGGAGATTCTTTCATAATATTTTCTTATTTATTGACTATTATTTGCTTATTATATTTGCAGGCTTATATACCTTTCTGTGGTTTTGTCTTCAGATATGAGATTTGATGGAGTTTGTTTAATTACGTGTGAAGTGTGTTTAATTAGGACTGGGAGAGAGAGCGACTTTATAGTCTCTGAAGAATGAAGGTTATAGAAGTTTGACAGCAAGAGATTGCCTGGTCCTATGTGCGCTTATCAGCACGCACGCACGCACACACACACACACACACACACACGCATGCTTCAAAACTGCAGCAGAGCTTATATCTGAGACAGAAACATTTCTGACTGCAGTGTTTTTCCTGAAGGGTCTGTTTTCTTGGATATTCCCAACAGGACTACAAAAAGCGCATAGAAAAATCTAAAGAAGCTTGTATTTTAGTGCCTCAAAGAAGCCAAAATACTGATTTACCATATCTCTATGATGCAAAACAATATTATTTGAACCCAAAAGTATTGGTTGTTTTACCATGAAAGGTGAATATTCATACACTTATTTAGTATAGAATTTTAGTATTTAGTAAAATACCTAAAATACATAATAACAATCTATTGTGCCTCTGGCCTAATCACACTCCTACTCACTACTGCACACATATGTATATTAAATAAATGAAGAGTTTATTTCCAAAAAGAGCTAACTCCTAAAATCATGTTTTTTATTATGTTATCGCGTTTTTATTGTGTTTTATTGTGTAAGTCAGCTGTATTTTTTGAGTTCTTATGACTTAAATCAAAACAAACCAACTGCAGTTTGATTGATATTGATTGTAATGCACAATAAAAAACATGATTTCAGAGTTATTCCTCAGACCGTAAAGGTGAATCCTATTCGATCCTGATGGGGTGCAAGCCATTCGCAAAAGTATCTCCCCAAAGAGTATAACTACCATAGCTCTGGGTGTAATCAAAACATTTCTCTGTTTGTTAAGCAGTCAAATATATTAAGGTCTGGCTCGACCTATTGTGCTGCGCAACCTGTTTAGTCGCAGCTCTCCCATAAAACCAAACAAATTTAAGTATTCAAATGCCGGTGCCCTGTAAAGTACATACTTAATGTGCGGTCTGTCTTTATTATAGTGGTAGTAAATCTCGGGACTCAACGGGAGTTACCGTCAAACATTTGTGCCATTATATCTTACTATCAAAGAGCGCTTTTTTCACCATCGCGCCGAACCGTTCTTAGCACGGTCTGGAATGGTTACAGTTATGTTTCCACGTGAGCCTGGTTCGACACGGCACGGTTACGGACTGGAATTTTCGTTTTTCTTGGCACTTTTGGCTTGTAACTGTCAGTGTTGGATATAACTACTTACTAAGTAATTAATTACTGTAATTTGATTACTTTTCCCTTGCATGTTATTCAACTAAATACTTTGTGTAATATATGTGTGCGCAAAAGTGGAATTGACATCAAAATTCAGAGTCTAACTTTAAAATCCGTGCTTTAATGTAAAATCCTCACACTTGTTATACATTTGCCAGTAAATAATATCACTTTATGTAGTTTTATATTATTTATTTGAATGAATTAAATAAGCCGTTTCATGTCTATCCTTGAATCACTTAACTAATCAAGGTTAATGTAGGATATAGAAAGTAATAAGTAATTAAATACTTTTTGGAGAGAGTAACTTGCACAGAAATATAATTTACATTATTGAATATGTAATTAGTAACTTGTAATTAATTACCATTTCAGAGTAACTTGCCCAACACTGGTAACTGTGTATGTGCGCAGGCACGTCCTGTTTCTTTACAACGCAACATCGCCATCCATTTTTTTCAATTCTCAATGTAGTGCGAAAATTGGGTTATTTTAAAATCACATGGAAAAAGATCTTCACTGTATGTCGGTGGTAAAAGTGTAATTGTTCCTCATTTTTGGTTTACAAACCCTTAAGTCTTTCCTTTCTTGCCTAGCGAAACACATCCTCACCTAAATCAATGATTTCGCAGCGTTCTTTTGTGCAGCGCATACTCTAGTGTGTAAATGCCCCGAGCAGTTAGAAAACTGACAAACAGGAGCAGCTTCTAACAGAACAATTTTCTTCTTCTTAAACCTGTTTCTCTTTAAACTCGCACAATGCCCTTCACTTCAATGTCCCTGTCAGTCAATAGGTAATAATGGATTGCTTGTGTGAGCCAGAGCAGAGGCCATTAGTAACGGTGCTCTGTCAGAATAACTTACGAGGCTGTTGATCTGCACGGCTCCGAAAGCTTTCAGCTCCTGGAGGCCGGAGAGCCTCTGTGGATCCGATGAGAAGGATACGCTGACCTCTACGGTTAGCACATCAAATCAAGGAGGCGGGGCTAGAAGATACACAGGATTTAAAAATGATAGAGCAAAGGTGATCTCTACAAACCAAATAAATGGGGTATTGAAAAAAGAACTATATAGTAGGCTTAGTAAGAGTAGATGCCGTTGAAAATCTTTGTATACAATCAGGCTGTCCAGATTTCTGTCCAATAGAGAATTTGGGAAAGGACATGTGCCACTAATTTAAAGATTATGGCTAAATATTCAAATATGCAGTTTAGTTGATAGCATTGGAAAAGTGTTGAAGAAGACTAGATTACATCATTCACAGTGTTATAAGGGAGTGGCCAGTCATTGCTCAGCTCGTTGCCATTATTTCTATTTCCATGGTAACAATAAATAATCTGATTGGTTGAGCTTGTTTAAGGGTTGTAGGTAGTATAACGCTTAACACTGTATCTACATCCAACGTAACATGTGACATTTAAAAAAATGACCATTTCCAATATAGAATCTATTGTATCTATTTGTGTATCGCTGTTGCCCAAATGTTGCTCATTGGTTGTTTTTCTAAGACATGAGATTCTTATTTATCTCTCATTGTAGTATCAACAGTGTCTCAGATGTTATCTCCTAAAACTTTTTGGGATAAATAAAAGTAGACACAAGTGAGACATGAGAAAGTCATGAAAAGAAGAAAAACTGGAGAACTTTTTATTTATAACTTTTCTTACCCGATCAGGGCTTTTAAATATATATATTTTTTATTCTTGACAAAATATGTATACTTGTGTCGCCTACAGGCTAAAATTTATCAAAACTGAAGCTTGGAATGAATAATGTAAAGCTTTGTGGATTGTGGAAGATAATATGCATAATTAGGCATGCAGAACTCTTTGACCAGAAATGTTCTACATTTTTAGGATTTATGTAAATGTAAATGTAAATAATTTAAATAATAATGTCATATAAATATAATAAAGTCATGCATAATGTAACTGGTATCAAATGCAACATTCTGTGTATTTAAATATAGTATAGCTCTTGCAGTTTCACCAAAAGCTACAATGCTTGGAGATTTCAGACTTCACTGGAAAATTTTAAATAATTACAGCCCACCACAACCATAATTATAAAATGTTGCTAATGAATAATAATAATTCAAGATGGGATGTAGATTATATTTTCATGGTTCGAAAAGCCCAAAACAAGCATTAGATAGCTTGTGTTAATAGCAATAACAACTTACAATACTTTGACTCTCATTCATTTGGAGGCTTGTTTATTTATTTGTTTATTACGTCTACCAAGTTTTGCTGCAACATCAAGTCTGTGATAGTAATGAACCTCACGGAGGATCATCTAAACACTCAAGAGACTTCAGGTTTTAAAATTATGTTTAAAAGACCTTGGACTTCAGATTCAGCTGCATAAAGAAGAATAAAGAAAACAGCATGCATAACAAATCAACATGATATCTGATGCACAGATGTCTTGGTGGTCCTTCACAGTAGATGAAACAGCTATTGTTGAAAGAGTTTGACAGAACTGAACAGAATACATTTATTAGAAGGCCCATGAACTACCATACACCAATCCTACTGTGAACTCCCAATACCCTCATCTATATGTAAAAATTAGGGCTGTCAAAAGATTAATCGCGATTAATCGCATCCAGAATAAAAGTTTGTGTTTACATAATATATATCTGTGTGCTGTGCATAATAATTTTGTATTTATTAACACATACACATCCATGCATATATTTAAGAAAAATGAAAAAAATATTAAACATTTATATATAATTTCAATTGTTGGTAAACATAAATAAATACATGTAAATATTTGCTTAATATGTATACATGTGTACGTGTTTGTATTTATAAAAACATCATTAATATGCACAGTACATAGACATATATTCTGTAAACACAAACTTTTATTCTGGATGCGATTAATCTCGATTAATCTTTTGACAGCCCTAGTAAAAATGCTTATATTAATTGAATGCAGATGTGTGTTTGACACAAAGGAAGCACTCGACAAAGCAGGACAACTCAGGCTATACCCTGCAAATAATGCATGATGTATTTCCGTCATTTGGCCAATTCCCGTCAAGTGGCTGTTTATTTATTTAAAAAAATAAGCGTCAGGTCTTATAAACATGCACGATAGCTTATGAGAGGGTACCCTTCAGGTGTGGGGCCTTGGGAATATGCTCCACAGACTGGTGTTCATACATCTATATCGAATAAAACTGAGCCAGCAAATTGTGACACCAGATGGCGAGGCAGAACTCCATAAGGTCACTGGAGGTAGAACAAAGTTGCAAAAGTAGACCGTGTTTTTCTGCCTAGCACGGCAGCACGCCAGAGAGCAGAACTTAAGGATTAAGACAGCTTCAGGGAGTTATCATTTTAGGAACAGCCATTAACATCTGCAGCAAAAATAAAAAGACAGAAGAAAATGGAAAGACAGCAGGGCTTGAAGATGAACATTTATGCATTTTGCAAATGCTTCCACCTTAAGCGACTTACATTACATTATACTATACATTTGTATCAGAGTACGTGCAATCCCTGGGATCGAACCCATGACCTTGGTTTAGCAAGCACCGTGCTCTAACCACTGAGCTACAGGAGAGCTTGGAGATAATAGTATATAATCGTATTAAAATGTATGTTATTTGACAATAACTGTGATGAATAACGATGATAATCAATATTGTGTTAATACTTATACTTCGACTGACCCTCCAACACAGTAGATGGTGGTCTTGCAACTGTTCAGCATTTTGCCCTATAAGTTACAATGATTACAAAGTTTTTCTCAGCTTCCCTACACATATATTCTGATACATGAAAATAATGCTGTAAGTAACTCAAAATTATCTTTAAATATGTGTGTGTGTGTGTGTGTATAGCATAAGATATCATAATTATATTGTTAACAGTAAATGCTTTAAGTAGAATAGAATATAATACTAATAACACCTTTATTGTCACTGCATAGCTGTAGAGCAAAATATTAGGTATTTGTTACTATAAATTTACACATACGCTGCTTTTAGCTGTTTAAGACATACTTGTATCCAAAGTAACATCAATTTATTATAAAAGAGCCAGTGATACTCCTTGATATCTTCAAAAAGTTTACCAAATCTAATAATTGTGCAGTTCCATGAATGACAGAAGTGCATTTGTAGTCCAGGGCAACATTCTCTCCGACAAGCCGTCTCCCTACAGTCTGACAGCTGACCCGCATGAGCACACAAGGCTCGGTTCGCACGCAGCCTGTGATATATCTGAAAAACAGCTCGCTGGCAGTCGTCATGGTAACCGCACATTTCTCAGCCCTCCCCTTCGCGTCCGCGAGTATATACTGTTGGGATTCAAAATGAGTGTGTGCCTGATACATCCACGTGCCAGCGGTCGGGGCATGTGCACGTGAATGTTTACGCTCGGCGAGGTCTCCCCTTTGTACTGACTTCAGCGGTCCACCCATCAGGTGGTCTTTAATGCCAATAAGGCTTCCTGAAGCTATAACACAAATCACAGCCATCACAAAGTGTTCTTATAAAAGCCAGTTGCACTTTCTGTCGATGTGTTTCTGTTACTGTGATTCAGGAAACACAGATATTAAATACACAATAACATACAACACACCCACACATAATGTGGGGGTGGTTTATTATAGTAGTTAAAGAACTAGTTTACTCAGAAATGAAAATTCTCCCATAATTGATTTACCCTCATTCCTTCACAAACAAACATGACTTCTTTGCTTCAGTTGAATACAAATGAACATACAGGCGATTAAAGGGACAGTTCACCCCCCAAAAATAATTCTGTCATCATTTATTCACCCTCATGTCGTTCAAAACCTGTATATGATCTTTCTTTTGTGGAACACAGAAGAAGATATTTTGAGAAATGTCTCAGTGGTTTTGTGTCCATAAAATGGAAGTCAATGAGTGACCGGTCCAGACTAGCAATTTCTACCTGGTTGATAAAAAAAAACACCGGGAATACCACAGAAGCTGCATAGCAACGCATTGAAATCCATTCAGAACACCCTAACAACGGCAAAGGATGCTTTGGCAACCCCCCACATCTCCATAGCATCGTGATGCCGACTTTTGCACACTTCCACTAAAACACATCTGCTTGTACAGATGAACTGCACGCACACCGACTGCAGCACGCACACCGAGGATAAAATGTTCCTAGGCTCTGCGCCACAGCTAAGGAATATTAAAACAATCCCATCAGCCAACTTCAAACGCTCGGCACACGCCGAGAAAGAAAAAAAGGACATCTGTAGAATATTCAACGATACTCTCTCCCCTCCACCACCATCACACGGTCAGAGAGACCTGAGAGAAGAGATCCTCTCTGAATTTAGATGAGCTCTGCTGAGACAACAGAATGGAGACGGGGGAGCTCTGTCGTGTAGTGAGGATGAGGACTGAATTTGGCAGGACGTGCTTAACATCGCATGAACACTTCAACGGATGCTTGGCAGGTCTAAATAAACTCCGGTCCTGGGGGGGCCAATTCAAAACATACTGGTCTCCGACTGGGAGGAGGAAATCGCTCACATTGTACCGCATTCTGCTAAGTGCACATCCAAACAGGGTGGTCGCTATCCGAAAACATCTGCTTTGGCACTTCGGATTGCAGAATAAAGACATCAGATCGATAAAATGAGTAGTTTGTTTATCTTTTGGTAGATTATAGGCTTGACGCGTATCATTCGGAGCTCATATTTTCGCTCACTCGCTCATCTTGTTAAATATGTATTTTGGCACGCTCATTAAGTTTCCCTCCATGCTTGGCGGGTGTGCTTGCTCCCGCCAGTAATTAATTGGAACACCTGTTCTCAATCACCTTTTCTGTTCCGCCACCCCCCAAAGAATTATGGGATATACACTTGGGCAATGAAGGTATAAAGTATGTGAACATGTTAAAATAAGACGATTATAGATCATTTCGAGCGAGCCATATTTTTGGACATATGGTCAGATTTGTAGTGTATACAAAACCTTAAGGGACAGTTCACACAAAGAAATGAAATTCTGTCATCATTTATTTCCCCTTATGTCATTTCATACCTGTATGACTTTCTTTCTTCCGCAGAACACAAAATAAGATATTTTGAAGAATGTTTGTAACAAGACAACAACAACCAAACGACCTCATTGACTTCCATCGTATGAACACATCGTTTTTTCAACAGGGCAGTGAAGGAAATCTGAATGCATTGTAGAAATACGAATAGTTTGAAACAGAAAACAACATAGATGTCTAAAATAGAGTGAGAAAGCTATCTGCTCACTTTCATCCCAAAGGCAGTTACTCGAGTGCTATGTGATCCCCAGAAGTACGTGACCTGCTTTCTACAATCCGCGGTATACACTATAGACTGCAATCCGCAGTAGGCAAAACGCCAGTATTCCTTTAAGAACAGGGCCAAGGAGACACCGGTATAAGAGAGCTTTTCGTATCAATGCTGCTATGTTGACAGGTCTCAGTTTTCCCGGGTGGGAGGGGTTAAAGAATGCTGCGGTTAAATAACATGCCCATCATTTATCAAACACCTCACAAGACTGACAATCCAGAGAGCGTCTCCGTGACAACGCATCTCAGTCCACAGAACCGCCACACATTCAATTCACAGCTGGTGAGTGCATGACAACTTCCTTAAACCAGATGTCTATAGATTAATGTATTCTTAATAGAAAGGCTGCAGTGTTTCTTGATTATTTTAAATAGTTTATCAAAACATGTTTTGCTGTACTGTACGAATCTTCAGTCGTGTAATGTGAATAATAGTTAATAACGTATCCCATAATGGAGCAATGCGTTAAAATTTTGCATTTTTGAACAAATGCAGTGCATTGGATTTTACATTTACGCATTTGGCAGACACTGTTATCCAAAGCGACTTACATTGCATTGCGCAATACATTTGTTTCTGACTATGTGCAAACCCACTGGGATCAAACCCATGACCTTGCCATTGCTAACGCCATGCTCTAACCACTGAGCCATAGGAACGCATTTTAAAACAAATGACGCAAACATGCATTACTGTCAAATACCACTTTAAACATTATGCAAGTATGTCATTCCAAACCAAGATCTTGCTGTAGTATTTTGTCTCATTTTAAAGGACAAAAGCTTTTTCACTTTAGGAATTATGCTATTAGCTAACAAGCAAGTATCTTAAGACAAACAAGTATCTTTGTTATGTTTAACATATGCTTTCATTCACACAGTCACAGACAGATGTTTGTCTTGGGCCAACTGAACCCAAATGTATCCTGCGTCAGTCATGCATGAAAGCACAGCATGCATTTACACACGAGGTCACGTTGTGGTGAACAAATAGGCTAATAGACGGCGGTTGCAAAGATATCTTTATATTATGGGAGGGACATACAGTGAAGTTGAGGCACGTGTTTAGGTTTACGTTATGTCACAATGAGCATTCATTGGATTGAATAAGAAATTGGGACACACCTATGGGTGCAACATAGCTCGTGTAGGCTAATTTTGCAGGCACATTATATGAGTAATTTTTATTCTAAAAGCCAATTTCGTAAGCATTTAAGGCCGAGTGACACCAAAGACGACAAAAATAATGACGTTTTAATATATTTCTCATTTTAAGCGTCACTCACACCACAACTATAACATTAAAAGACAACAAAAGCACTTTTCCTGCTGATGAACAATTAAACATTGCCAGCCAATCAAAACAATGTCATTCGTGTGGTTGCTGATTTAGTTATCAGCGTTTTTTATAGAAAGTAATTACAATACAATACAATACAAAAAATACTTTAGTAAGTCTTTAAACTTAGAATTGGAGACAGGAAACCAAAGATAAAGATATGCAGTGTATGTTGAATCTACATTTCATAAAGTGATCTTTTCATGTAGTATGCAGTTGGAAGACAATGTCTGTGATATTCATTCATTTAGACACCTTTCTGCTCTCCATCATGGCCTCCAGAGAGTCTCGGTCAGACACAATGACTGCAGAATGCGACTGCATGTTCCTGAACATAACAAGAGATTTATAATAATCCATGGTGTTTATGTGTGGGATGCAGAACTAAGGTGATCGCTGTGTATTTAGACCGTGTTGATTATACATTTTCAAGATGCCTACTTGAGCTTTCACAGAGCCCCCTGCTGCTCAAACCAGCCATCCCACAAAGACACAGGCCTGTAAAATCAATCTTCAATCATTTTTATGACTTACCTCGTCGCCCGAGGGAGCGTCTACAAATCTCTCAATGTTGGTAAAAGAGAGTGAATTGATCTTGCTGCACTTTCGCTGATGCGTTTTCATTCAGTTACTGGGTGTAAAAATAAATTGCAATTAATTAATGAATTCATAGTTCTTGGGTGTGTAAGCAACTGTGAAATGTGTTCATAGTGTGCAGACATTTTGCCACCGAGCGTTGTGTCTCAGCTAGTTTATGCGCATGATGTGTTTAAGTGTTTCAAAACAGTGCTTTGCTATCTCATTCTTATATAGGTTTCTTTCAAGGGAGCATCCTTACTGAAATTGAACATTTTTAATTGATTTTGAAATAATATTTTAATAAATGAAATTAAAGTCTAATATTCCTTAAGACCTTTCCAACATCGTAAACAGATTATTTAACTGGGATTGCTATAGCATTGTGATATTTACGACATTTCTTTTTTTGCATCTTAAAAGGAAGCGTTTAAAATGGAATTGGCACCAGACTGACAGATGAAGGGGAGGAGTTAACGGATGCTCTGCCTAAGCCGTCCATCATACGTAATATAAGATGGATAGTCATTACAGGACGGAAATGCATTTTCAGATTTTAACCGAAGTTTATGAGGGCACAAGAAACGGTGTTACTGAAAAAATAATAATGTTAAAATAACCTTTAACCCTTCTGATGAAGTTTGGAACATCCTTCTTGTCTGTGCCTATCGTGCTTTAAAAGTCAGTCTACATAGGAAGCACAAATCGTTTCTGAACATAGCCTCCGACAGACGTTCTGCATCACTATGTTCACAATGTTTCCCTTTCATTCTTTTCCACCGTTCATCTCCCTTTTACTTTGGGAAAAACAACAAGCCGTCCTTCTCAGGACGAAACAAACCCTGAGGCGCTGCTCTATTCCTGCTCCAACAATACATTATGCAACAAACAACAGCAGCATAGCAAAAGACAGACAGGAGGTCTTTCAACCTTGCATTATCTTCCCCTCTCTCCATCCATCTTGTCTCCTTTCCTTATCATCCTTGTGTTTTTTCTTCTCCTATTGGCTGGCATGTAAAGGCGTTATCAGGCAAATGCCAAGTCAAGCGATGTTAAGGGAAGACGAGCGTGAGAATGCACTTTTATTCCATCCTTTAGCGTACAAATGAAAGGATGGGTACTTAAAGGGACAGTTCACTCAAAAATGTACATTCTCAATCATCATTTATCATCAAAAAACATGTACTTAACCTAATTTCATTCCAGACCTGTATGACTTCTTTCTTCTGCAAAACAGAAACGATATTTTGAAGAATGTTGGTCACCAAACAACATCGACCCACATTGACTTCCTTTATAGGGACAAAACCATTTCTCAAAATATCTTTGTCATAAAGTCATAAAGGCTTGAAATGAAACCATCATTTTGGGGTGAACTATCCCAAATAAAGGAATAGTGCCAATCCTTCTATTGTGTAATCCTTTAAAATGACCTCAGGGGAGTAAATGATGACAGAATCTTCACCTATCCCTTCACACCCAAGAACAACCTGAATATTTCAGCACCGGCGTGTTACTGACAGCTCCTAATCCGTGATGCAAAGCTTCATCAATAAGTCGTTGCCGGAGATAATAGGATAGCATGAAAAATAGATTTACAAAAGGAACAGGCAAGACGAACGGGGTATCACAAAGTGTATCCTTCCGTATCTACCACATGGAAACATGCTCTCTTACATAGATTTCTTCTGTAAGGGGGTTATTTATAGCGTTTATCTACAAACACATCTCAGATGTGACAGCATTAGCATTCCGAGCACTTTCACTGACCCAGATGCAGCACACAAGTGTGCGCTGCCAGCAAAATCAAAGCCTTCGCGTTGCAACCGCACTACCGCAGTGTTATCTATTAGGGAAGAAGCGGCAGAGCCGTGCACAGTACAGAAGTATAAGCCCTACACAATCTGTTCTGGCACATCTGTTACTTAAAAATGTGAGAGGAAGTGTTAAAATGAGAGAAATTGTTTCATATGTTGGTTGAGGTGAGGACAGCTCATTATCAGAGCTTAACTTTGTGAGTCTATGTGTGTGTGTAGTACTGCAGGTCCTGAGAGAGTACGTGAAATGAGGGAAAATGCTGATTGTTTTCTATTATTTATAACCGTTTCCCACAGTGCGTGTTTGCGTCTATGATTAATATGGTCAGTTTTAGCCTAGGGTAGCATCTTTCCCTACAGTAGTGTCCCATAGTGACGTAACTTCTGCACCAAACAGAATTGCAAAAGTAACTTGATTTTTATATTCGCTGAAATGTGACCGAGGTTGCCAAAGCGCTCTGACGTTTGCCTCTGTACGCTACCCCAATAGTCCATTCCTAGATCTCTCTGATTAAGTCACTTGAAATGGTTGGGACCCCCCCACGAAAAAAGATTTGTGATACATTAGTAGACCCACTTTCTGCCACGCCCTCCTATCTTCTTTAACTTTAACTAATAACTGTCATATAAAACAAAATGAGATTAAAATGAGATTAAACAAAAATCGCAGAAGCCCCGTCCCATGTTCAGCATTCACACAATTTGTTTGTTTTAAATGGTGGGAGAATGAAACATTTAGTTTTTAAAAGTTTAGTTTTAGGTTAAAGATGTTCATTTTTTTGCTTTATCATATAATTTATTGTTCTCATGCGATCACAAAGAATGGTGGCAAATAGTTATTTGGTCTCGTAAGCCTGTCATCTAAAAATGGGGTAACTGATTTTGCAGACACTCTTCATAAATGATTCCTAAACAACAAATAATCGGATAGTCGGCTTTAACACTTATGTATTAAGATGAATTATTTTCCCACATTATTACTTTTTCATTGACATATGCCCAACACAGAAACTTTGCATCAATGATAAATCCACCAAGCTTATGTTGTTCACGGCCACTTAAAGCATCACATTGTTTGTGTTATGCTATTTACCACACTTTGTGTTACTTCAACACATTTAACACTGATTTTCCGTTGAAAAGTGACAGGACAACACAAATTGTGTTAAAAAGAAACACAAGATGCGTTGTCCCAGAAATAACACAGACATGTGTTCAGTTAAGAAAAACACATTTTGTGTGTTGTCCTTAACTTAACCCAAAATAAGATTTAACACAACCATTTTTAAAGTAGATCTAGAGTAGTCTTTCCAACATCATTCCATGACGTGAAGGAGGCAGCATAGTCTTTTGTCTTATGACTGATGTGAACCGCTAGTGACATCATAAACGATTACTATTGATTGCATTTTCTGAACACTATCAATGCGTCAACACTATTCCAGCCAAATGATGTCTTTCAGGACCTTGACTAGGTCTTGTCTGCTGCTGATAAATCTTCAGTCCATTGGGGATGATGGAAGTGCCCACAGTTGCTGATATGAGATCAGATTCAGCTAGAGTACAAAGTGCTAGAGGGGTCATAAAACTCATGGGCTGTGACAGAGCTAGATATAGCTGTGTTACAGGCATTTGTGTCCCTGAAAGACCAGGAAGGATGCAGTTCATGTCTGTGTGGTTCCATATTAACTTCTTGTAATCAAATTTGCAGAAGCAAGGCTATGTCCAATATATGTGAATATAAAGTGAATTTTAATATTAAGTGTGGGCAGAATTACCTCTTATTCACAGCATGAAGTGCCATGACTGCACTTTTGCACATGGTATTCCAGAGTCTTCCCACGGCCACTGCGGTAAATCTTACAGATGACGTTGCGCTGTTAATTAAACTTCTATATTGCTTTTTGCCGAGATCTCACATGGTCTGCTCTCTCTGTCTTTCAAAGGTACGTGTCTGGTGCTAGGCTGTATGATATATCCTGACGGCTGGGATGCTGATGAGGTAAAGCGCATGTGCGGAGAGGAAACGGATAAATACACCCTTGGAGCTTGCTCAGTGCGCTGGGCATACATCCTGGCCATTATGGGAATCATGGACGCGTTCATTCTGTCCTTCCTGGCCTTCGTGTTGGGAAACAGGCAGGATGGACTTATGTCCGAGGAGCTGCTCGGAGACAGTAAGATTAAAATCATTTTGTTGGGGGTTGTTCCATGTCTTTTTTACCATGGGAGGTTTGTGTTTGGACTTATTGTTATTGAATATAAATATTACTGATATAATAATACTATTCAGTATAAATAATTGGGACAAAATGAATGTAAAGTGGTTAATATCACAATTAATACTGCTGGGAAGCTTACAGACCCAATGAAATGGTTTGATTAATTTTTTTTCTTTCCATGTCGACATATTTCTCACAAAGAAACATAGTTGGAAATATATAAAAGAAAGACTATATTAGCAGAAAAAATGAATAAATAATATATAAATATTAGTTTTTCAGTAAATATGCCAGTAAAGGTTTTCATTAATAATTAAAATGAGCTCTAATTTATTTATTTTTCATAGTCATTCAATTTTTTGTGATTTTGTTATTTGCATTTGTCAGTATATCTTTTATTTGTTTATTGTATATTTTGCTACTTGTTATATTGGTTTATTTAAAAAACATCTTATTTCAGTGTCTACTTTTTGTTTAGTTTAAGATTTTTAAATAATAATTAAGCCAAAATATTATTTGATTTCAATTAACCAAATGGTTTTAATAGTTTTGTAAAATATAATAACATTTGAATGCCAAACTAGAGATGCCATCTCTGGATAGTTTGGCAGCATTTCACATCCACACAAATGATATGATTTATAATTCACAAAATGCTTATTTACATAAATGAATATGAACAATTACAAACTGCATTCTCCATTTCTCCCCAAAAACGTTCTTATACATCGGTTGTTAGCATGCAGCTGTTGTGCCATTCGGTCCAATTCATTTATTACGAAACAGACCCAGCCAGCCAGAGACGGGAGGACAGATCAGCTCGAAAAAATACTAAAACAGACCGATGGTCATTAATGACAATATCAGATGACAGGCCAGAGAAAATGAATTGGAGCAAAAGAGAGAGAATGGTCTGGGGTTAATTGAAGCTTGGGGCTGGAGGCCCAGCCATGAATTACTAATGATGTTTGCACAGCTTGCTGTCAGACCGTCCATATTCATCACATGCACAACATTATATGAAACACTGTGCTGAACAGTACACCTAGATCTAACCACTAGTCACATACATGGACTTTTTTTAAAGAAGGGCTTTGCATAACCAAGTGTAATGAAGAAGAATTCCCTCTTCTTGCCCCCTTTTTTGTTATATAATGACTATGCAGAGTCAATTATATACGTTTTGTACATTAGCACATTGCAGATGGTGATTAAGGATGTTTCCATGATGATGAATGAGCAATTCTCCTTAATCATTCTGCAGAAACAGAATTTGTAATGGAGTATTTTGTAATGGGCACATGATGGTGTTGGTGCCATCTAGCGGCCGGAGTTAGTTATGCCCAACAGAATCACAAACAAAATGAATATTTAATGCACATTTACTAACAGTGACAGCTGTCAGGGGTGGATGATGTAATTTCTAGAAATTACCGAACGGGTTTAAGCAGAAATTTTGCAGTTCCTACCGTACTTTTAATGGACTCTTCTGCTTTTTCCCCTCACAGAAACCGGAAATGCATAGATGGCAAATGCACACAGATGAGTGAGTATGCAGCAATAACGTTGATTTTAAAAAGAAGCGAGGACTGGAATCGACTCTAAAAGTAACGCAAGTTGACCACTTAAGGCCAAAAAATAAAACACATCTTTAAAGTAGATTGTTATCATAAGTATGTCCGGTTAGTAAATACCGCGAGAGTACAGCGAGAGCACTGCTCGTTCTCGCGATATTTTGATGTAATTTGCTGATCGCTCCGCCGCGTCTTTCAAACACATCTAATGTATTTTTTTGTCAACAAAGGTTAATGTAATGTATGAGTCAGTTTTGCAACAAGTTTACCGTAGATTTAACTGGAGAAAAGGTGAATGTATAATATAAAAACATATTTAAAGCAGTAAAGCAGACCAGTACAGAGGCTGGACCAAAAGTTTAAATGCATGAAGGACCATTTTTAATGTTAATTATTTACATAAGTGCTAATATTGTTTGGTCCTTCATAAAATTGCAATTTTCCACATTTGTTGAACAAATAAATAAATGTGATTAAACCCATACTGTGAATTAACAGTAAAAATCGTTCTATTGTTTGTTTTCAGGTGTTTTTGCCTAGTTGAAGGAATATCATTCAAAGTGAAGTCACAATCCAGCTTTACCCATCATCCCGAGGGCAAGAAGCCTGACTGCTACAGTTTGGAAAAGTTTGAGCAAATGATGGAGCGATTGGAGTCCGGAACACACACTGCTTTTCTGTACATATACCTACTTTTCACTTTACTCCTTGGAAATGCTTTTCAACAAATTCCTAGTTTGGTTTACAGTGTTCTGTGCCACTTATACAGTATGATAGGGCAGCTACTGCACCACTTAGAAACACAATTGACTCGGAAAAACTGCACCTGTCTTTATTTTACCTTGCGTCACCATCTTCTGGCATAACTTACAATAATATAAATATTTCGGGATTCATGACTTACTGTCAACAATTCTATTTGACAGGGGTTTCCAATTAAAGCCAAGTATACTTATGTAGAGGGGAACGTTAATAGGTTTGATTTGTGGGATGTAGATTTGGGCACAGAGCAGCACTACAGAGACATTACCGGCCTGTTTGTATTTCTCTCTTGGCTACCCTGGACAGGTCAAATCGAGAACATATCCGCCACAAGAAAAGACATTATAACACAGAGAGCCCAAGTGATCGTTCTATTGAGTTTACATGGTCATCCATTCTTCCCCTCCGATATTCTTTTAACAGGGTTATGTAAAGAGGTGAGATCACTGTTAATATATATTTAAAAAAAATTACGTGTCAAAATTAGGGGCAGACCTCTCTGCCGTTAGTATTCGTGCACAAGCCAAGTATTTACAAAAAATAGGGGAGCGTTTTAAGTATTATGTATCGAGTGTACACGTTGAATTTCCGTATGTCTCTACTTCGATATTTCCTTCGTTGCAGTGTTGGTGCTGTATAGTTATGTGTGCCATATTTATGATGTTCTCAGCTGGTACCGTTTTGTACTCTTGGTATAGTCATTCTGTCCCACTAGGATAATGAACAGCATAGATTCGCCAATCTAAAAGAAAACATCTCCATCTTTGGGGTCAGGTGGAAACAGTTAAAAAACACCCAAAGGAAATGACCTCACTGTGTACCTGGTGCTGCCACACCCACAATCCTGGGCCGCTGAAGAGTTTGGACGATGCTGAACGTTCTGAAGGGGAGAAATGGGAAGGGGAAAAAAGGATTTGCTTTATTTATTGGGTATGTCTTGTCAGCTGATGTTGTATAGGAAATGATGTAAATACACCATAATAATGTATTAGTTAAAAAGGCAATTCACAAATTCATGAATAAAGATTTTACCTTGACCAACAGTTTAGTTTTGAGCATTATTGTAAACAAGTATTACCTGTTTTTTTTCTCCTCAGCTATTTTTTACTGTCAATCTTCAACATGACCACAAACAAAAGTATAAAGAAAATGATCAGGAGTAATCCGCTTTCTTTTTTGGAGAACTGAAATGTTTAGTAACAATTTGCAGACAGGTTTGAAAATTCCTTCATAATTTACTCCCGAAGATGTACGATTTTCTTAAGTCAAACGCAAACATTTATTTTAAACGTTCGTCACTTTATGTCCATGTATACGTCCCACGTTAAAGGACTATTTTCTCACCCTCAAGTTGTTCCAAACCAGTATAAATTTCTCCGTGTGACAGCAAAGACATTTTAAAGAATGTGTGAAACTAAACAGTTCTGGGGGCACCATTGACTACCATAGTTTTTATCAAAATGGTCAAAAATCTCTTTAAAACACCCGACAATGCAACCGACAATTCTGAGGCACCATTGACTACCCATAGTAGTTATTGTGTTCAGTTCAGGGGCACGTTTGTCTACCATTTGTCTACCAAAAATCTTTCTTTGTGTTCAACCAAACAAAGAACTGTATACAGGTTTGGACCGACTAGAGAGCGAGTAATTCATGACAGAATTTTCATTTTTGGGCTAACTATCCCTACCAAATGAAAGCCACCAAATTCTGCAAGTCCTTGTCATAAAAAAGCATCAATTCGGTAACAATGACATCATATAATCACAACAAAAGTGTTTAATCAATGACTTTGGATACTGACTGGATTTATAGGATTCATTTCATGGTACTTGAACAGAAGCCTTAAGAAGGTCTTGGTAACAGCAGGCTGGTCCCCAAGGCTTCAATGCAGCATCTCTTCACCTTCACAGTTAAAGAAAACTCCATTAACAACAAATAAACATCAAACGCATTCACATCAACACCCCTTCCCTCCCCAGTAAAACACACAAGACGATTCGGTTGGTATAAAACTGTCATTACAGTGATTTATTATAATGAACCATGAAAATAGCCAACCAGTGCTGTGTCTGTGAACCTCTGTCCTTCACACACACATACACTCACACACAAACAGTAAAAAAAAATAAACAAACCAGAGAGGAAGAAATAAAAATAGTGCTACGGTCACAGAAACATTCAGCTTTTTTGCCAATAGCGCCTGTATTTACAACCATATTCCAAAATGGGGATGGGAGCGATTATACAAGCATAGAAAAGAAAAGAAGCCAATATGTACAACTGTTTCTGGAGAAAGCTGGAGTAACCACCTATACATTAAATTACACTTTCTACAAATAACCATTGATATTCAAAAATAAACCGCTTACCCCCTACAGGAAGGACCTTTCTCTCTTTCTTTAAAGCTGCCTCAGAGAACAGCACGCATCTGTCTGCGTCGTATTTACCTTCCGCCTCTGGCGTGGCACGACTACACGTGCGCAGACGCAGACTGCACAAGCACACACTCTCCTCTCCGCTCAAAGACAGACATTCATGCACACAGACTTGCTCACTCGCGCAAGTGCAGTCTCCTGGGGTAGTGAAGCGGCCTATCGGAAAGGTCTTCTCTGAATTTCTGCAGCGGTGCACAGGTATTTTCGTTACATGGAGGAATAAAAAAAATAATAATTCTGTATTTTTTCTCTATACAAAACCTTTTTGCTATATAATGAGCCACTAGATAAAACAAATAACTGACGAGTGAATAAACAGTGACAGGAAAAGAAGGGAAACGTGAGGATAAGTTTGGAATGTCCCATTGCACTGCACTGCACTGAGAGGATAGACAGGGAACCGACAGGAAGTGATAGGAAAGCAGATTAAAATGAATAAAAACATTAAAAATAAATCGAGACATCTGGAAAAGACAGGAAGGCAGTACGAAGATATCGGAAGGAGGGCATTGTGGGTAAGTGATGAGCACCAGGGTTCATTAACCATCATCTTTTACACAGTCTAGTTGAACAGTTTCTCATTTATTTCTTTTTAAAATGTCCCCCTTTCCCCACCGTTTTCCGTTAGCCTTTGTGAAAAGGTACATAGAAAATATTTACAGTGGTGCCGTGTTGCCTATGTTACACAGTGTGGCTCCGCCCCCATCTCTGGAAGAGTTCGTCTGGAGGCGAGGTCTAAGAAGGTGTGGTCAGTGCCATCCTGTGCCCAAGTAGCCAGTACTGTGAAATGGGGCGGATGAAGGGGCAGGTCCTCGATTGCCGCTGGCGATCTGCGAGACATTCGGGTTGGCTGCGGTCTGTGTGGGTGGGGTTTGCGGCGGAGGAGGGGGAGGGGGCAATACAGTTTGCTGATAAGTCGAAGGGGTTAACGAGGGGTTGGTTGGCGCTGATTGGTGAAGCAGAGTGGTTTGATAGCCACCGATGTTCTGGAACGGGTGCGGCACGTTGCTGGAGGGCGCCGGAGGAAGTGGCGGGAGGGTCGCTGGGTGTGGTCCTTGTTTGAGTGTCAGCAGTGTGCCACTAGTAGGCTGGGGTTGCTGAGAACTCTGTGCCTGAGGCGGCGGAGGAGGTGGTGGTGGCGACGCAGAGCTCAGCAGCAGTTGATGCTGCTGCATTGGTGGAGGTTGCAGATTGACATGCAGCAAGGTGGGGCCGGGCTGCGGGTGGGGAGGTGGAGGAGGTGGTGGCGGGGGAGGCGCGGCATTGCTCTGGTAATGCAACGCATGATGGGTCTGCAGTAGAGACTGAGAGCCGGGAGGAAAGGGCGATGCCACGGTGGGCTTGAACGTAGGGAAAGGCGTAGCGGCTGCGGTCACCTGACTAGGGAAGTAGGGCGCAGATGTAGGAGGTGCCGGGGGAGGAGGGGGCGGTGGAGGTAGGGCATTTTGAGGGTTATACTGAGGGAAAGGGGCAGGGCCAGACGTGGCCTGGGGCTGAGGCTGGTTCTGGAAGGCTCGCTGGCCGCGGTAAGGTGAACCTTGTGGTTGAGCTTTCGGAGAGTGCATGAGCGAAGGTCCAGCGTAGTGACTCTGGGAGGCACCGGAGGGGCCGCAGTGAAGCTTGTTGGGCGTCAGAGTGGCCGGTTTGGAGCTCGAAGTTTTGGTGCTGGACTGCTGGACGGACAGCGCCTGGGGTTGAGAAGGACCGCGAGGTTGGGTTTCACTGTCCTCATCCTTAGATGGGCGAGACACAGTCTGGGGTGCTGGAGAACCGGGCTGTAAATGACAAATTAAAGATGTTATGAACTCACTATTGCTGATATTGAATGATACTAGGCCTGAATACTTTAAATACATACTGCATGTGTTGAGGGGCTTTTGCAACTCTTGGGTGAAAGAGATTCCTTCATCTGAGCATCTCCTTCTGCCTCTCCACTGTCTAAAAAACAAAGTAAAAACAGACCAATTCAAAAAGCTTGCTAGGACAGATTTCTGTTGGTGTGTTTTATATAAATTCTCCAATTTTAAACATCACTCAGGTTTGGAAGTCACAACATTAAACATGCATGATAATTTCAGGCTTACCTGTTTCCTTGCGGTGGTCGCTCAACAACAGTGCCCTATGGTAGCTTCTCTCCCTCGCCTGCTCTACAGATGTGGATGATGTCCTGTTAATAAAAGTTGCCATTATTAAATATACTTATAAGACTTGTATATTGTGACACGCTTATTCAGTACCATGAAGTCATCGTTTATAAAACTCTCAATTCTTCACACTAAACAGGGCTTCATAAGACTGTTTTTTTCCTTCAATCCTGGCATTTCAATTAAAATGTCCAAAACAAATCTTTTCTAAAAACAGAAGTGATTTTGCATCGATGACAATGCATCCTATTTTAACCGAATATGCTTTAGAGACATACCACTGGCCCTCTCCATCTCTCTCCTGATTTGCGGCGTCTGGCTCTTCACACGGCTGAGGGGTCTTCGGGGTCACAGGTGCTGCAAAAGCAGGTGGCTCAATGGCCATTTCCACGGCAACAGGAAATACGTCCACTGGAGGCGCTGTGGAAACAGGGGAGCTGCACTCTCCCTTTGAGCCGCTTCGCCGTGCATCACGCTGACGCTTCCTGTACTCCAGGAGAGAGACCTAAGTGGATAAACGCAAGAGATTGGTCAATAAACAAACCCAAATAAACGCTAGTGATGTTATCGTTAATAACCCTAAAATAACTAACATTTAAGCATTCTGTTAATCGAAATAACATAAAACATAGGTAAAGAAAAAAAATAGGTACATCAACTTAATGAATTTTTTTAATGTTGCCATAGTAATAAATTGAAATAATAATAACTTAAATTTTTAACTGGAAATAAATTGAAAGAATAAAACATAAAAGGATTTGCAAGGCGTAATTTTTTCTCTGATACGGATCAACTAGATTTCAGTTATTTAAAGCAACCACGCACTATTTTTATTAAGCCAGTTTGACGCTGCAAGATTTATCCAAACATGACAGTTGATACCACAAATATGCAGATAATAATGTTAACCCCCGGTTTAGTGACGTACAGTGTGACAAGTCAGTTTAGTAATCTCTTAACCCCTGGTAATTATAAACGGTGTGAAACAGATAACCCATGATTCTGTTTAACCTGGGTTTAGAATAACCCGGGGGTTAACCATTTCAAGTGTGAGAAGCCCTAAAGAGTCATTTAGGACACGTGTTCATTTGTAACATTACAAAATAAATCAGACCTTTTTCTTCTGTGACGGGTTCTTTGCTGCTCCTCCATCCCCACCGCCGTCTCCGCTCAACGAGCGGACGAAGGGTACGCCGCTGCCCTCCTCGCTGCAGGAGAAGAAGGGCGCTGTCTCGCTGAAGGGACTGGCGGAGGTCGAATCTGGCCTGTATGCCCCCAACTCCAAGGTGTGAGAGGGTGTGAGGTCTCTCAAATTAGAGTTCATTGAGGAAAAAGACAGGCCACCTCGGTCTGGACTCTTCATCCAGGGGGGGTAAGAAGACACGGGTGTCTCAGATGTCGAAGCAGCTTCTGAGACTCCCCCCTCCACCTCCATACTGTCATCCACGGTGGCATCTTGGGGCTCAAGCAGCGAGGGCAAAGGACTCTGGGACCCGGCGGGTTTTATAGGCTCCTGCGGTGCTGTATCAGGGACCGACGTCCTCACGCTGGGAGATGCCAACAGCGACGGAGGCCGCTCCATCTGAACAAAAGAGAAACGTTAGATGTAGCAGTGATGCACGTAGTAGAATCGTAGTAGCAGAGAAAGGAACTCACATCTTGTGTGCTGGGCCTCCGGCTACCATCTGGAGAACTGTCCATAGATGACTCGCTCTGTGGATTGACAAGGAAATTAGGATCAGCACAATAAAATTGCCATTTCCATTATTATGTCACATAAAAGTTTAGAAGCGACTGATCATTTTGAGTCCAGAATCTTACCTCCTGTTGGGGAGGGTGACTAGGAATCTCCAAGGGTGTCAATGGTTCAGAACTGGGTTCCTCGGGGCGTGGCCGAGGAGGCGTGGCTAGCAGCAGGGGGGTGCCCGGTGCATCTGTCGACTCTGTTCGCGTCGGGGTGGCGCATGGAGATCCATACGGAGTGGAGGTCTCCGACATACACGGATCGAGCGAACATAAGCGCCGTTTCTTCAACGGGGTAGGCAACTCTACAAGCACAAAATGAGAAATATTTGTAAAAAATTGGAAGCTTTAGGAGATCGTAAATCCTTAGAATGTGTTGCATGCACACCTGGTAGTGAGCAACTTCCGTTGAGGGGTAGAGGGCTGTAGGACTCTCCATTGATGGAAGGACTGAGAGGGCTCTCAGTGGGCATCAGTAGAGACGGGCATCCTCCTCCTGGGCTGGTAGACCCCTCCTCTTCTAAAGCTTGCTTCAGCCAGCGCTAGACAAAACAGAAAAAGAAGCATGTTTTCCTTATTGCCCTAACTGCATTTCCTCAAAAGTACCTTACTAATGAATACATTTCCAAGTGTATTACCTTCTTGCAGGAGCCGGTGGTGGTCGGCGTTTCGGGCATTTCTCGCGAGCGCCTCCTGCTGGTGGGCACTCCGGGATTGCTAGGGCTACGGCTGGCCAAAAACGGAGACGAGAAGCGGACGTAGTGTTTGGGCGTGCTGTAGACGTGCGAGCTGCAGGTCATGCCTGGTAGAGAGTTTAACTGCGTAGCCAAGACCTCTGGGTCACTGCTGATCCTCAGAGGCCTCTCAGGCGGCAGCTCTGGTGTCCGCGAAGGTCCCCGCTCCGGTGTCCGCGAAGCTGCCCGCTCTGGTTTGTCGACACACATCCACTCGCTCACTAAGTGCTGTGTGGAAAAAACAATTTGCAATTGTAAATGTGTGTCTATAAACAACAGTAATGTTCATTGAAAATGCTGGTGAAGAATTGAACCTTTTTAGTTTTGGGGTACTTCTGTCCACCACGGCATGCTGGGGCGGGCGAGCTGCTGTGGGGCGGGCTGGTGTCAGGAGCATGCGACGGTGGCACGTCAGACTCGGGCGCCAAGGGCATCTCTCCGTCATGAGTCTCTGGCAATAACGGCTCCAAACCGTCGCCGGGGGGACTAGGCGGCAAGTCGGAGCAGGTGCTGACGGTGCGCGCACGCCGTCTCTGCTGTCCGATGTGAGTGCGATTCCGAGTGAAGCTTTTCCTCTGCTTGTTACGATTCACTTTTGCCGGTTTGTGACAGGGCTCTTCCTTCACATCCTCGAGCATGGGCTGAAGGTTAGAGAAATACATAAAGATTGATTTTAATAAGAGAAGCATACAAACTTTTTTTATAGTATATTCTGAAGAGTTTAACAACTGTTAAATTCTGTTTCGGTTGTTAATGATTATGCTAATGACCAAATAATTTACACAAATACTGTATTTCTGAAAAAAATTTTAATTCTTAAAATTAGGGGTATAACAAAATATTTTGGCATTTTATATCACAATGTAAAAAATAATGTGTAGTATAGACCTATAATGATTTTTTACTATATCTGTTGGTTTGTTCTTTTAGGTTGGGGTGCCAACACCTGACCTGAGTCAACATGTAATAGTTGTATTTTTTTTATTCTGTGGTTTTAAGTCTTTATTAGGGTTTAAGCACACGTACATGTATTACAACTGGAGTCTCGGCCTCTGGTGTGGGGGGCGGCTCTTCTTTTATATCGCTGCGTCCGCAGATCTCCCCTTTAGTGCCGATTCTCTCCAACGCCTGCTCTCTCCGCTTCTCTCTCTTCTCCATCCGAGCAAAGGCCTGAAGAATCGCCTCCATTTTCCTCTCTTCACGTGTCTACATGAACGATAGAAAGATAAAGATACATTGGGTCTATTTTTCAGCTGACAGCTAGGAACCCAGCTTGCCATTTAGCGCATCAGCAGGCCATAGCCGGCAGCAAAAGGGAAGTGAGAAATGGGACACTTTTATTTTAGTCAAGGGGAAAAATAAGACACCACCTAGGTGTGAGAGATGACATGTACGTTGTGCAAGACCCTCTCAGGTCCTACCAAAGTAAATATTTAAGGTCTAAGGAGGTAGGCCATGTTTAGCGGCTGGGGCGGCATGCCTGGATGTCAGCCTCAGCATGGGGTTGATAAATACATGACAGTGGTTAGTCTGTGGTCTCCTATACATTAACAGGCAGGTTGAGTCATTTAGGGAAATAAAATGTCAGGTTTACCTCCTTGTGTTTGTTTCTCAGAGCTCTGCAGCAGGAAGCCCCTGCAACGTGACACTGGGACTCCTCTGCCGGGCTGCCCTGAATGGTGCCGAAAGAGACAGCCATCAGGTTTCAGACATGCAAAGGCCTTCAGCTTGCTCACATCGCCATACACACACCCCAACTGTCAGTCAAATTCATGTATGGGGTAGTACGGCTAGGCTTTAGTGTAATGATACGGTGTGACGTAACCGACAGGATGCCAGTTCCCAGTAAAGTCCCAATCTACGAGTTTTCACACACCCACACAAAAAATATAGAACCTAAAGGGGTTCCTCACATGCGCAAGTCTCAAACCAGGAACCATTAATATTAGCCGAGCCAGTAGGAAAGAACATCTTAGTCTGGCTAGACCAGAGCCGTTGAGAGAGTTGCGACAACGGAAGTTCGACATTTTCGTGTGTCACGTGATTCACGGAGGCTTCAGATAGTTCCAGGAAGTTATGTTTTTTTAGACTCTCATTATTTATTAATTAAATTACTTGGGTCTTTAAATGGGTTAAAAGTTCTTGACAGTCGTGCCGTTGTGCTGCAGCTCCATGCGTTACTAGTAATTTCCGGGAACTATTGAGAGCCTCCATGAACCGCCATTGCTGTGAAAAAACTGTTCCATTGGAGTCAACGGAGTTGACGCAACTCCCTCTCTCCATCGCTCTGGGCTAGACTAAAAGATTTTTGTTAGTAAAGTAGGGAACACTGGAAGTGCATTTTTTTTTTTTCGCGTTGCAAAGAAACTCGCCATTTCGTTTTCTATGTCTGTCCGAAAATATTACTTTCATACTGTAAATATTTACGTATATCAGTAAATATATTTTATAAATAAAATATTTTCATTTGAAAATAACATCAATAATAATGAGAAATATGTATTTTTATAAATATCAAGAAATACAATACAAAGTGATAGTGCTATTAATTAATTAAAAAAAATATCCGATTAGTTTCTAATCTATTCTTTATCAATTAAAAAACTTCTCAAAATTGGGCATATGATTTGTAAACAAAGAGAATGATGTGCTATGCTTATCGGGGAGTAGGTTACATGGTGAAAAAATTCACAAATCCCTAACTAAGCTCTGTCAAAATTGTAGTAAAAAGTTGTAGTAAAGAACTCAAATAGAAGATATAATATACAGACATCTTGTATAACATATAGGAAATTAGAATGGCCTAGCTGGCCCAAAATGAGGGGAAATATCGAGACTTTCCGCAAATTCTGCACCAGTTTGATCCCTCGCCACAATCTTTATGCATCTAACATGACATTGTTTATAGCTGTTAGCTTTTGCTCGGCATATTTATGTAATGGTGAAGCACGTCAGGATTGGTTGTGAGTTTTATTTTCCTTAACATTTCAGAGGCTGCTGCCAACTGTAAAGTTCTGGGAAAGTTCTGGGAATGCAATGGGTTCAGGCAGTACTGCTGTTGCAGAGCGGCCCGATCTTTACAAAAATGTTTCCCTCCCCTTATAAGCGGTTACGGAAACCACACAAAAGCATCTCACACAGGATTGGCCGTACCACTGGTTGTACATAAATACGCCAGCTTTGTCCTGGGGAATGCTAAAAGGTCGGACATACGATCAGTTCAGACAGACCTGATTTGGAAGTTTGCATGTCTGAGGTCAGTGCTAATATACATGGAAATCCAAACAGGATATTTTTCTCCTTATTTGGAACAATGAGCCACCAGCTGTTTCAAAACCTAGTAGTATTATAAGGGATCTTATATGATGACTGTCCCAGAAGTAGGCAGCACAAATATGCTTTCTTTCAAGTAACTGTAGATTCAAGAAAGTTTGAAGTCGGCATCTCACATATACATTACAAACAAAGTATTTCCAAATTGCACTACGATGAGCTCAGTAAAAAAAATCCTAGACAAGCCAGTTTAAAGACAAAGTGAGAGAAATGGCAAAGCTGTAACCTTCCAATATGGCGGACAACCTACGTATAGAAAACATCTATAACCTCCCATAGAAACATCTAGTCATTTATATCTATGGGTACCTAGATATAGAGCTAGAGCTCATGTTCTCTTCATCCATCTCTAAAACACATGAAAGCAATGGTGTTCAAAATAAATATCTCAAGGCAAATTCACACTGCCCGGAATATCACTAACATTCTGAAGTTGGAAGGATTCAGAATACTGGGAAAAATTACAGTTACATTAACACTGCCCCAACAAAAGATGGCAACAGAAAAGAAGGAGAGTGAAAAGCAACATTTACAGTTGAACACTGTTAAAATATATAGTGTATGTAACTAAAAACTAAATCGGCCAGGAATATGTATAATTGAATAATAAACCTCTACCAACGCATTTGCGCCTTTGTTTCTATGGAGCAAGGTTGCTCCGATGTTATTGCAACAAATTATTAGAGGTTGTTGGAGTTGGAAATATCACAGACTGCTTAAACATTTTGCAACCAGATTGAACATGTTCAGTAATTTTAAACAAATAAACGGCTACGGTTGCAACACTTATTCGACGAAGCAAAACAAACGTGTTTGCTGGCATCTGTTAGGGCAGTGTGAACTTCCATGGACAGGAAGACAGCTCATAAAGTTTTAAAAAGCTACAGTGTACAACTGCTATCTTTAGCTTTTTGCTCCCTGGTTTGAGCAACTTTGTAACCACAACAGAAAAGAACTGCCAGTTGCAGATGAAACACAAAGTCCCATTTTAAGGCCCACCGGGAGGACCAAAGAAGCTCAATAAGTATAAAACAAAAAGAACAAAGCTACAGGGACGAGTGCCCTCGTGCTATCCTTCAGGAGGTTAAACTACAGAGCGACAGGAGAAGAGAAGCAGTGGCGGCAGCAGCGATATTAGCAGGAGGTTCAGAAGGGGGTGGAGGGGGGACAAAGGAACGGTGGAGCATTCTGGGAACTGCCCAAATCACCACACACACCGGGAGGCAGAACGAGGAGGGGAAAAAGACAGGTAGGGTGGGGGCAGTAGCGTTTCCATGGCGACCGTGATTGCCATAGCGGTCGTTTTTTACCCTGGACGCACTTACCATCTTCCTCCTCCTCTCTGCAATCTGCTCCTCTGACTCCATCTCTACTTCATTGCTAACGGAGGTTTTCTCTTCTAGATCCTCTATTAACTCAGGATCCTGCAAGAGGGGAAAGTGGCCTTTATCATCGCCTGACTACAGACCAGGAGTGAGGAGCGTTAGAGAGAAAGTGTCGGAAGGCTCAAATTGGGCCTTAGATGGGCGAGACCAGATCATACTTAATCTGTGCATTAACGCCACAAATAAATTCACAAAGCGGGTATTCTCTGTTGTGCTCTGAATGATGTCACCCACTTTACTTGGGATGTCCTGATATGTATCTTATAAGGAGCAGGACGGCAAGGCCTGATTCATTTGAAAAACAAATAAGATCTAACACTGTCCATCCGCCACCGCTGAAATAAAAGACCGTAGGAGCGAATAAAAAGAACACATCTTTTCAGGTGATCGGACTGTTATTATTAGGGCTGAAACGATTCCTTGAGTAACTCGAATACGAAAAAACGATTGAAGCGATTTTCGTTTAATCCGTTTAACAACAGTACACACGGAGCACTGCGTTTCCCCATGGACCATTATTACTGATACACAGCTGCTAAACTTTGGACATGTTATGTAAACACAGAAGACGCTGCAGAATAAAATAAATAAACTATACCGAGGGCAGAGGTTTTCATTTCTGCTCTGACAACCGCGAGACTGAGACAAACACTGTGTGTGTGTGTCACGTCACTCACGTGTGTTGGAGAACATTGGTGAGAGAACATTGTGCTTGGCACGTTCCTTATCTTCAAAGCGAATTTCGGCCGGCAAAGTTTATCCTGTCTTACTAGCGCGAGTCACATAATGTTTCAAGAACGCATTTTATCCAAAGACTGAAAGCGGTCTTTGTATCAGGTAGATTATATATATTGATATTACATTACATTGAAATTAATAAAGCAATGGAATGCACTAAGCGGGTTTCGTTTTCATAGATATGAATGTAGGCAATTTTTGCAATAAAATTACAAAATTTCTAATAAGGAAACAAATGAGTTGTTCATTTTAGGAGACCTGTCTTATTTCCTCTTGTATATTTATTTAGTATTGCTATTTAAGAAAGAAAAAGTACGTATTATACGAATACACGATTATTCGATGAAAAAAATCAGTAGAACACTCGATTACTAAAATCCGATAGCTATAGCCCTAGTTGTTATCAGGACCGGGTAGGAGATGTGGATGATACGCAGATGAGTAAATGGATTATTAAAATGACTGAAAATATCCAATAAAGAATCATGCACAGATTAATATGACACAGATAACACATGTAAACATAATATCAGTTCGGAAGAGAATCTCGCTCATGCAGGGTTCCCACACCTTTTGAATTTCTATTACTTTGTACTGTTACTACAAACTTGATTGTGATAAGAAAACATTTTACAGAGACTGCAATAACAAAGAACCATTTTAGTAAATTAAATCAGAGGAAAGCATGTTTTTTTTTACTCGCAACTATAATGTATTATTACATTTGACCGTGAGAACACGGGAAAGGTATTTAAGCAGACGTGACTTCTTTCCAGTGTACCGTACCTGATTGTTCGAGATGGAGAGGCGCAGAGGAGAGAGTTTTCTCTGTGTGCCGTCATTTAGCATTTTTCCTTTGGACTCGTCACAGTCCATCGTGAGGTTCTGGTTCTGTCCGCTCTCGTCCCGAACCGGTTCTTTGTCCTTGCGACCGCGCCGTCGCATGCTAGAGCCCAGGTTTTCCGTAGGCTCAAGGTTTTGCTTAAGCACGGGACATTCCAGATTGCCTTTCACACAAGCACAGTCCACCTTGTATTTACTGACCGGCGACACACGGAGAGAAGAAAATAGAAGGCATTAATTCTGAAGTCGTTGGGAAATTTTCACACCAGTTTTTATTAATAAAAGCATTATCATATTAGCCAAAATACCAGAGATGTTAAAAGAGCAGGAGATGCACTCCTAGATTTACACATGAATGGGAGTAACAAGTGACTTCCTGTGAAAACACTCACCAGCTGCCATAGTCATAGTCAAAGCCGATGGTGATCTCTGTGCCCTTGGCGATGGACCTCAGAGAATAAATGTATAAATGCAGCATGCCGTCCTCGATCACGTGCCGCACCTCAGCGTTAGGGGTACAAGAACGTCGGATGAATCGGGCCTCGTTGCCAAAGCTCCGAGCATCCACGCACATTTCCAAACCGTCAAACTTTGAGTAGAACAATACGAACGGGTACGGCCTTAGGGAAAAAGAATATGCATCTCTTATAAACAAGAAACACTTGAGAACGCGAGAGATCAACATTCTACAGTGGCATCAGAGAGACATATCGGCCTTCAAAGTACCTTTTAAAGAAGTAACCATTGGCCTCAAACTGCTGTCGCAGCATGACCTTCCCTCTGTACTCGATTATGAGCGAGTCAGCAGCCAAGTCCCGCACGGCCTTCAGAATGCATTTGTTTTTCTGTATATGACTCTATGAGGGAAGAAGACAGTAAGTGTATCATACGAAACTGCTAAAACCACACCAAAATCAGAAAGTGGGATTCAAGCAGAAAACTGTCTGATACCTCTACAGGTGGTTTGAAGGCTGCGGTGTGTGTGTTGTAGGCAAGCGTCTTGCCGTCTCGGGCCTCTTTGACTCTAAGCAGTATCCGCACTTCTTCACTGTACTGGTTACTGCTGGCCTCCTCATAGCGCTCCATCCATGACTTCATCTTATTCTCCCAAAGAGAGGGAGGATCTGACGGCTCGCAATCGGGAGCTGAGCCCTGGGGACATGCATGAGACGGTCAGTTAGACATGCGCGATAGACGAGTTTGAACAGTCTGATGGCATTTAGAGAGCCTAGAGATCTGTACTCACCTTCACTCTAGACGATTTTCTAGAGCCTTCACGGAATGACTGAAAGGCAAAGATCGGACAAGATAATGTTACAGAGCCTATTTCTCTTTTCATCTATAAAGCTAACATGAAACGCCATCACAATAAGACTACAAACATGTAAATGTAATTTAGAAACGGTAGAATAGGATTTCATGTAAATTTGTAACAAATGAAAGTGGTCATTTCAAAACCTTCTTTGCTCTTGCTGGAGCTGGCGACTCCTTTTCTCCGCTCTTCTTTCGTTTTTTCTCGGCCTGTTTGTGGCCGAGACGCGCTGTGGTGAGCGTGATGCTGGTCGGGGTGTGCTGAAAAGCCGTGTACAGCTCTAGTGGAACCTCATCGCCACTTTCTGTAGCACTTGTGTCCCCATCTGCAACATAAACACAGTGGATGAGCGTGTACTGCACATTTGCCTCCTAAACCATCGGACATTCAACCTTAAACCATAAAGATAAGAATGAGATCAGTTTGACACTAAATATACCTGCAGTTGTAATGTCAAATCATCTCCAGCAGATGGCAGAATAGCTAGCGATTTTAGATATTTCTGCTTCAGGAATTATTTACAGCTCTACAGGAGACCATCTTACAAAACTCCTCTAAAACAGATCAGGACAGGTAGACTTTCATGCAACACCTCGTGCGAGCATTAAACGTAACCCTTTAACCAGATTCTTAACATGTTTCTCTCGAGTCATATTGTGAGAAACTGCAGAAGTAGCATTTCTTCGGCTGTGGGAAAGGTTGAACGTGTCTACAGGCGTGTTTGTGTGTGTGTGCATACAAAAACTCACCAGACATGTTTTCTCGCTTCCTGGTTTGCAGAAGGATGGCGTGCTCTCTATTCAGCGCGCGGGGCTGACAGCGTTCACACAGGTACGTCTCGGGAATGTGTTGCCGGTCGATCCCCATGCAGTCAATATGCTGCCAAACACTGACACAAAAAAGCCAAAGAGTTAAGTGTGAGGAGAAACTACTGAATGAAATAAAATGTACGTCTGGTGTAACACGACCATAAACAAAAGAACTGACAGGTTGTAACTATTCAAACATTTCATTAGCCGTCTAAAAGTTAGGTTCTCATCTACATTGCACATCACAATGCTCTTACAGCTTGGCAGCACATATCTTTAAAAAACAAAATCCAATCTTATTCAGATTTAAAGAGTAGGAAACAGGTAACGTCAAGGAGATGTTAAAGATCTCGACCTTTTTACAAAAAGCTTGAAACATAACAATATAAAGTACATTTTGCATTGAAGTTATCCTTAAAGGGACGGTTCACCCAAAAATGAAAATACTTTCGTCATTTATTCACTCTCATGTCTTTCAAACCGGTATGACATTTTTCAGCAAAAAAAGAAGATTTTCTAAAGAATGTTTGTGACCAAACAACATTGGAGCCCACTTACTTCCATTGTATGGACACAAAACCACTGAGACATTTCCTCAATGGAGTCGTACAGGTTTTGAATGACATCAGAGTGAATAAATGATGACAGAATTTGTATTTTTAGGTCAACTATTCCTCTAACCTGAACATTTACGACTGTTACCTACAAAAATAATCAACAACATAAATACAAATGAGCTTTTAATAACCATGGTGTATTTATTTGTAGAAAGTATGTCAAGCCCCGTGTCCGTTCTGTCCAGTATTATTACAATATTTCAAGTGCGTTTAATGACATTCAAGGTTTGAGTTTAGCTTTTTCTTTTCGAAATGAAACAGAAATGACCTCACAGACACAAAACCCATACTAAAGCCTTAACTACATGAGCCCTGAAAATAAAACGAGGAAATATATCTAATAAATACAATTATTAAATATGTTTATAGGTTTTACTAGACATCATTCCTGCACCCACACTTTTTTTTATTGGACTCTTTAACCTACGTACCCTCACAAAACTTTAAACCAAAACATCTATAAACCTAGTTTTAAAGAGACTTGACCCTTTTGGCTACTTTATTATCACTGCCAAGTGACATCATCACATTTGGTACCTGCACTTATCGCAGCAGATCATGTAGCCATCGTCGTGAGTGAAGCCGCAGATGCAGCGTGTGATGTCAGCACCGTAGCTGCTGTCTTCCGAGGTGCTGAGCGTGGTGCCACGCGACGCCTCGTCCTGTCCGCCCGGAACAAACAGGCCCTCGCTCGCCCGGCCCCCAGACACAAACAAACCCTCTCCCGGCCGTATCAGCACCGAGGGAGGTGGGGAAGCTGGCGGGGTGGGTGGGGGTCGCGCCCCATAGTTATGGTCCTTTGGAGAACATCGAAGGAAGAGAAACCATTAGAAAGCTGAGCGAGTTGATCAGATAACACAAAAAAAAAATGTGCAGGTCAACACCGAAAGGGTGTGTGAGTAGGAAGGTGTGTTTGCTGCAATTATCATGACAAAATTATGACATGCGTGTTTGCTGGGGGGCGATACTCACGGCGTAAGGCAGACCGATGTAGCCGTGGGAGTGGTGGGACCCACTGCTGTAAATCTGGTGAGGGTAGCTGGACTTCTCCACTACCACGGAGCTTGCCTCCACAGATTCTGGTCTACTCCACGCACATACAAACACACGCACAAAAAAGAGAGGCAGGAATAAGGAACAAGTCTGACAAGCTGTGTTTTTCTTTTAGACAAAAAAACTGGTTTGGCAGCAGTGAAACAAAAGAGAAAGGAAGAACGGGGATTAATGAAACCTGCTGTAGAGAATCTCGGTCTTCGACGTGAATTAACACTTATTAACACTTTGTTTGTATGTGGACACATTATTGACACAGTGCAGGACAGACATTTACATGATCTCTGTAGTGACCTGATATAAGAGTTTGTGCGAGTGTCATGCCCTCATCTGACAGGAGCTGGTTGAAAGTGATTAAACACGATCACACTTCAGATCTGTTACAAACCTTAAGCTTATCTCCATCACCCTAATATCTACATACACTTCACTTGACAATATAAACTACAGAACAATAGTATAACCAGAGACGGGAGTATTTGTGTGTGGCCAAAGGACGCCAGGATGGGCCTTCAAACGCACAGATTTATAATCACAATTTGTGCAATACTGAATTTCTCTCTTCACAAAATCTCTACAACTGCTTCAAGGTCATGTAGCCACTTTGATGCCGGTATACAAACACAACACAACCAGACACCAACCAACACCTTCAAACAAACAACAGTTTAGATGCCACACTTTCAAACTGCATAAGCACGTGGCGTTTCCTAAAGACTGTAACTGTCGCTGTGTAAAAACACAAACATTTCAAAGCTTCTGTACTTCCTAAAAAAACAGAAAGAACACGCAAAACTCACCACGAATCAAGATATCTGCAGTGTAAACGGCACAAGAAAAGCACCACAAACACCAAACAGACCAGCGCGCACAACACGCCTGCAGATATCGTTCCTTCTTCCTGTTTTTCTCTCACTTCTTCCTCTTGTTTATGCCTCATGCTTCACGGAGAGTAACAACCTGCTTGCTTGATCCTGACGATCACCTCGTGCTGTCTATCCATACCTCACGTTCATACTTCCTGATTCAGTTGGCGCTTTGCAGTCCAACTGTCAAAGTGAAAATGTGCTGAGGGGCGGACCCTTGACAGGGAAAGAAAGAGCCAGTGTGTGTGTATTTGTGTGTGTGTGTTTGTGCACACACAAGTCAAACAAGAACAAGAGCTCTAGCTCGGAAAACGGCCCTCCCAGGCAGGCGATAAATGATTAGCAGGTTTTATTGATGCCTTTACGTTACGGTGTGGTTTTCGCCGATAAGATTATCAAAGGGGGACAGGTGACAGGCCGGGGGATTTCCTGCGCTTCGGTGACAAACTCCCCAGTCTCCAGGCAGGGGTGGGGGCAGAGGAAAGTAGGTGCAATCATATATATAAAGAATAACACCGCAAAAGCACGCACATCAGCTTGAAATGAATGCTCAACCAAAATCTAATCTAATGAAAGATGATGAAGAGCATGTGTGCTTGAAACGTCATACGTTTTGGGAAAGTTGATTAAAACTTTCGAGATTTTTGGAACTTTATGTATATATATATATATATAAAAAGGACTATAAACACAGCTATGCAAAGTAGCACTGTGTCTACACCGGACGCGCCGCATCCAGTGTTGACAAAATTATAATGTGTTCTGATTAGGGCTGGGAATTGATTCTGATGTTACGATTCTGATGTCGATTCACAGGCTCTCGATTCGCTTCTCGATTCGAGTCGAAGATTATAGATTTAATACAAATCCTAAAGATGTTTCTAAAAAGATTAGTAAATATCCCATTACAATGGTGCATTAAAAAAGGAAATGAAGAGCCACAGACCTGTATACTAAACTTTAAACACACTTGGGTATATTGAAACAGAACAGGTTATTTTACATTTAAGATACACAGTATGACAAACAAAATTAGCTGTAATGAAGGGCGGCAATCATGTGAACTGCTGCTTTTTATGTGAAGGTTATGTTTAATTCGACAACACACCTTCACCCGCCATGTTAATTAAAGGGAAAACGCTAACGTTTGTCTGCTTTCAGCGCAATCATACGATCCCTCCCTCTCGCGAATCACCATCCAAAGCCACGCCTCCTCCAAAACACATGAGCGCGCGCATAGACCAGAAGCTGTCGGATCGGTTCCAGTGAAGTCATGTCACATTCACCGGTGAGAAAACATACTACATACTACAATAACGAACATCTCCAGGTACCTGCTCTCTGTCCGCCATTGTCCCGCTCCCTGCACGTCGCACATAAGCGCGCTGTATGATGTCTGCGTGAACATGGTGCGCAGCAAAATACGCTGACTGAAAATGTCACATGACGTATCATTGCCCTCGTACCGAGGGCAGTGATTGGTCCAACGTTTTTTGACCCTACGCCTTTCACAGAAGATGTATAATTATAAAAATACCAATGTTTCGCTTTACTTATTGATTGCTATCAGGATGTTAAGAGACTTCCAATCAGCATGACAAAAAACTTTCTGGACAGGATTTCCAACTCAGCCTTTAAGCAATGAATGAACGATATGCTCCCTTTTGTAACATCCACCCGTTGTAAAAGGAAAAGTGACATCTAGTGGATAGTAGCAGCAATAACATTCACGTTAATAAAATGTTCAGTGCTTGCGGAAATATGAAAGAAAAAAATAGACCGCATTTAAAAAAAAAAAAAATCGCCCTAGTTCTGATGGGTTCCATTGCTCTTGTCCGGTAGAGCTGCTTGATCATGACAAAAATCATAATCACAATTATTTATCATTTATTGTCTTAAAGTTCACACAACTATTTAAAACTTTATAGTTATTATAGTGTAAACTGGCTTTTAGAAGACTCAAATTCTCCAAGACGCTTTTAAAGTAGTACATTTTATGATGCGAAGTACAATAATTGAAATGGCCTGGCAGATATTTATCCCCACATCTGTCAGAAATGTGTCTATTCCTAAAAGCTCATCATAGAATCAACAGAACAAACACAAGAGGCAAAGAAACATGGCTACGGGTGCCAAACATCATAAGACAGAAAGCAAAGAATAAAAAGGGTGAACATAGAGTGGCGTTGTAATTGAAGCTTTAATTAGATGTAACGGGTATGCATGTGCTAATCATAGCCCCCAGCTCCAGTGACGT
This sequence comes from Triplophysa siluroides, assembly GCA_006030095.1. Classification (NCBI taxonomy): domain Eukaryota; kingdom Metazoa; phylum Chordata; class Actinopteri; order Cypriniformes; family Nemacheilidae; genus Triplophysa; species Triplophysa siluroides. Next base: position 2,273,800 of record VCII01000691.1, read on the forward strand.
CTTAATATGGAATAGACACAATTCACGCACCTGTTGAAAGAGAGCGAGACGACAGATCGGGCACAGCGAGAGACAGCTAACTTTTGAGGGCTCACATTTCCCTTTCATTACGTAGCCAAGCGAACGCACGTGTCATGTGCGTCTCGTGTTAACGTAAAAAACCCTCCCCTAACCACGCCAGACCTTGTCTGTCAAAGGCTAGACGCGGCTTAGAGGGATTACAGCAGGCATTTCGGGTCCAATGGCATTTAAACTGACTGTGTGTTGACAACAGTGATGCACAACGCCTGGTAACCATGCCAACCTCTGCAGCAGACCCAGGGTGGGCTGACCCTGACTGAGAAGTATGAAGAACAAAGACGAGACAACAGACCAGAGAAGACGTTTTTTGACATCTTTTTTTGGTGTTTCGAGTGTCGGGTTGAAATCTTTCATGTGGAATAAAATCTGCTCGTGGCGACAGCCGTACATATTCCTAAGACACTATAACCCCAGACGGACGTGAAGCTACACAGCAACACAGCCTCTTAAGCAGGTTAAAGCTCCAGGGTCCAGCTGTCACTCTGCCGGTCGCCATGACGACAGGCCCTGCGCAGTGCAGGGGAGAGCGCCATGGCAACACAAAGTGACGAGGCAATGGAGCCCAGGGCAACGGGACGAGGCTCCGCGTTTAAAGAGGAACGCGCTGTTTTCATTCAAGCGCATGCTGCAGAGGGGAGGGGTCTGCTGTATGGATCAACTCGGATCATGTGATGTAAAATCTATCGGGGTATTTGCACGCTAAAACAGGATGAAGGATTTTAAGACGTTAAATACAAAACGAGTCCAAGACTTCTTAACAGCTAAACAACAGATTGAGGGACAGTTCACCCCAAAATAAAGAATGATGTCATCATTTATTCACCCTCATGTCATTCAAAATCTGTATATGACTCTTTCGTCTGCGGAACACAAAATTCTGTATTCTGTATTTTGAGAAATGTCTCAGTGGTTTTGTGGCAATATAACATAAGTCAATGTGGCCAAACAAATCTCTTCAATGTATATTTTGTTTTGCAGAAGGAAATTATACATGTTTGGAATGACATGAGGGCGCCTAAATTTGTGAGCGAACTGTACCATTGTAAGTAAAAGAGGAGTGTTAACCTTCTTTAACGTATCTTCATATTGTGTTACACTTTGCAAATACAGAAGGGTGAGATGACAGATTTTTCATTTTAGCAAAACTATTTTTCTACATGGATGCAACAACAGCTGAACACATCTTCTCTAATGAGAAAAATGGTGATAAACGTCTAAGACGGAGGAAGCGGTTGAGATGACAGGTGGTGGAAAATATGACTAGGAACGTGATTCTCTCTGCTGATGCAACCATAAAACTGCCAAAATGAAACGAAAAGGTAGCGATGATGAATCAATGTGAAAGGACAAACAGGAAGTGATCGACTCACTCTGAGCCTGCAGCCATGTCCAGGTACGAGGTGTTGGCCGTGTCCACCCCTACTGGGATGACTATGCTCATGACGTTCTGTGCTGGGAGTCTCTTGTCCTACTGAGTCCAGAGCACAGCAATCCAAAACACTGAGGCATGTCAGCCACAGCACTCATTGCACACATCTAAGTGCATCCACGAGGCCTGTGAGGAGAGAAGAAAACACGGTTATTGTTTGATAATCTACTTTCACCCCCATCGTGATACACAGTTGCATAAGTAGCAATATAACGTGAGCAAGGGCACATTGGGCATATTGTGAAACTGGGGTCATTAAAGCCAGTATTGTAAACAGGAAATTACTCGTTTCAAAGAGCGCCATGATTCACATGAGAAATATGAACCCATCTTAAGCCATGAGGAATAATATTACTCTTGCAAAAACCAAGGGCTCCGGTTAACAAGAATACCAAATGAAAACAATTAGTTTCTTTCAACTCTAACAGATAAACAACAAGGCTTTATGCTAAGGGTTTGTGTTGCGCGCATGTTTTGGCCTGGTATTGTGTGTTCAAACATGCCCTTCATGAGACAGGGAGGGGAAGTGAAGATTGTGTGGCATTGCACAGTGCAAACACAACTCGACCTTTCTAGAAACATCTCACAAGCCACAGTAACTCTACATGACCACAAGGGGTAGCAGTTGCATGCTCGGTCACGGCTACCATCAACATGCACGAGCGAAAATACAACATGGAGGCGGCCTTTCAACATTTTCCACTCTCGTCCATGAGCGTCTATTTAAAGTGCACACCCTGAGCGGGCACAGAGACGTGCTCGCGCATACACAAAAGCGAGTACAGCTGGTGTGAAAAATGAATGCGTGTAAAGGAACGGGAAACAAAACGGATGAAAAGATTAATGATTAAGCGTTGGATATGTCAGGCAGAGCGAGATGCAAAGAAGCTTGGTTGCCGGAGGCGGGACTTGACATTGACAGACAGCAAACGACGGCCAACCAGGGGCTGCGTTTGGAAGTAATGTTTTAATCCTGGCCAGAGAGACTAAATATGTCACACTGACACACTTCATCTGGAACAACAAACAGGTTGGCGACAAAAGGAATTAAAATGAGTGTGTATTTTGGTGATAAGTGGGATTAGAGGAGAGGCCAGATGCTGGGTCTAAAAATGAGATTGGGATCTGGGGGTGAGATTGTTGGGCGCAAACAAGAAAAGTATGATGAAAATGGCATTTAGCAGATATATTATCGAAATACATGTACTGTTCATCCAATACATACAATTTATCAGTGCAAGCACTAGGAAGTAAACCAATGACCTTGACAGAAGCACCACTTTCTACCAGTTGAGCTACAGCAACTAGTATTTTTTCTCACCACAAATTTCTGGAATGGCTAAATATATACCAAAAACGTTTGTTTTTCTAACCTACCATTTTGCTAAAGAAAAGGTTGCTCGTTTTAATTGACATTTACATTTAAATGGGACAGTAACAAAATCAAGTCACCCTCTTTACATTTAAAATCCGCATTCGATTCTACAAAAGAAGTTATTTTGAGAAATGTGTCAGTGGTTTTGTAGAATTCAAAGGGGGCAATGTTGAACATTCTTCAAAATATCTTTTGCGTTCTGCAGAAGAAAGTCAAACAGGTTTGAAGTGACATGAAGGTGCGAAAGGATGAACTATCATGTCAAAATCAGTTTTTGTTCACATTTGGCACATGCTGAATGTTAATATTTGACTTTATCTACCACCTGGACTGTGATCCAGATCTCGGCAGATTAATGTAACATGCATTTACATGCCAGCGCACGACACACCCCTTGACCAGCTGTGACATGCCCCTTCAGTCACACACCTACGAAGGCTGGCACATCGTCATTATGTTTTGAAATATACTTTAATGAGACAGTCAACTGCACATGCGGCCTCTCTGAGTCCAGACTTTGTGTGAGACGTGTCCATGTGCCCTACGTAGAGCATACGGGCAAGAGAGAGGCTAATAAACCAGGCCAGAAACTCGCCGACAGCTGTCAGTTTCAGAGCTAAAAGGAATCTGTTTGTTTTTATCATACTGTAGTAAACGCTAGTCTCAAAATGATATCTAGGTAGGCAACCTAATACATTTTGGAACAAAGCTAAAGTTATCATGCCCTCTTGACAACAAATGCAGGAAGAGGGCGAAAGAGAGACAGCATTGTTTTATGCAATAAACTCATTTCCCTCCGAAAGCATACTGTCGTCTCTTTCCAGCTTTCTCACAACAAGTCTGTTCTTCTTGGCCACAGTAGGGCAATCCTGCCGTCATTGTTTAGGAATGCACGCAAGCGCTCTCTCTCTTTCTCTTCGAACGCACACGGATTACCACCCTTTCCCTTGCGTATGTCCTCTGAGCGAATGGCCAGACGTGCACTCTTTTTCCCTCCGAAAACGCACGGGCACATGCTTTCAGCAGACGCCCCCCACCCCTAGAAATGTACAGAAGAGGTGTGGAAAAATCCAGTACAGTAGAGCATTCCTGGCTAAATCTGAGTGTTCAGACCGCCTCTGACCCGCCCATTTCCTTTCAAAGAGCCGCCTGCCACTTAAAAGCAACGCAGGCAGCGTGGAAAAAAAGAGAAGAAAACGCTTTCATGCCCTACCCGGGTTTTTTCCCTCCCCTCTGCACTTCCTAAATAAACCCTTGACACTCGGGGGCGAGAGGGAGGGGTGGAGGAGAGCCAAGGGGGAGTCGAGGGGGGAGGCTGCGGAATACAGACCCAATTAAATGTCCGTGTGAAAAGAGGGCCCATTTAAAGACCCTGAGCAGCTTTAGAACACAATGAACAACAAAAAAACTGAAGATCTAATAAAAACATCGGAAAGCATCAAACATCCTCCTTTTTCTCCCTCTAACGTCCTGTCCTTACACATATCCACCGGCTCCCAAATTATCCACCTATTTCTCTTGGGAATGGAGGTGAGGTACACATTTTGGCACAGAAACGGCCAACAGAATCCAACTGCCCCCTCCACTCTCTGCTTCTTTCTGTATGGACACAATGTTGTAAGGGAAGCTCCTCCTTCTGGCTGCTCGCTACGGCAGGCAGGGAAACCCACAGACTCATGTAGGAGTGTCAGTGCATGTTTTTATCCCCATCTCTCGCTCTCTTTGCCTCATCCAATGTCTCGCAGAGTCATTTTCCTGTTGCTTTTCTGAGAGGAGAGATTGAATTGCAGGACAGCAAGAGCTCTGTGCTCCAAACCCCAGCGATATTACTTCACACCATACGCACAGGCTGAGTCATCGCAGCCTACGCTCCACTGAGGCTTTACGCGGCCACGTGCCTCCAGATGTGCCAATGCACGCCGAGAGCTTTTCTTGACTGTCATTGATAAAGATGCATGAGGGACTAGATTGTATCACCTTGTCTGTGTCTCTCCTTGTATGATCAACACGGCATCAGAGGACAATTATGGCCAACGGCCAGCGCTTGGTGTTTGAAGAGAGCAAGAAAACTGCTATTATTTTTATTGCACGTATTGAGGGTTTGAAGAAACATGATCAATACTTAGAATTGTGCAGCCTTCAAGAGACTTTAGGGCCTTGTTGCTTAGGAGCTTATTTATTGGCCTGTCATGAATACCACATACCAAGACACTTAAAAAACACAGAGAATTACCAAGAAAGCATAAAAGCAACACCCTGGCAACCATTTACAACAGTCCTCACTTCTTGCAATATAGTTTATATAATTATGGCAAGCTATATCACAAGGAAAGGATGCAGGTGTATGGGCTGAAAACATGACACGTTATCGAAGGTTTTAACTTCTATGGTCTACAGCCTTTTTGTTAAAGAGGCTTTCTCAACCTCTCAAACAAATCTTAATGAGTTTAATGGTTCCTGCAAGTCCTGCCAAGCGGTTGGCCACAGCACTCCTCAAGCAAAGTCAAACAGGAGGCACTTGACATTCTTAAATAAGATAAGAATGACTGACGACAAACAAAATGACTGATCATTGACGCCTTCATCTACCAACGTTTCAAGTTTTAGTACTTCTTGGAGTATTACTGCCCATCAACATGTGAATCAAGATGCGTATGCATGGCAGAGCAAGGCCAAATCAGTCAGTCAGTCACAATAGTGCCAAGAAGCAAATAAACACCCCGGACCACTCAGAGTCTCCGACTTTATCACATCAAACCACCGTGATCGATTTCACGCCTGGCTCGCTCCATTACGCACAAAAACACACATTCACAGATGAGTAGGATACGATGCTGCACCCTTGCCTGGCTGGTCTATGGGACACCTGTCGTGTAGGCAGGACCCGTTGAGAGGGAGAGAGCTCGGTTACAGCCAAACGCACAAAAACAGGTTACCTGAGCCCGCCGCTCCTCCCTGCACATCCTTCACGTGACCTTTAGGTATTAAAAGGGCTCCCGGTGGAACTAGCTTGAAAAGTGCCACCATTCTCACTTAACCACACCTCAGTCGCAGCTCAAAAGTAGTAGTACAATGGGTCCTAAAAATAAAATGTACCTTACAGTTAAGAGTTTATCGAAGACACGTACAGAAACATGGAGAAATGCAATTTGAATATGGTAATGATCTGGATGGCTACGCTTGTGTTTATGGCATGCGTGCGCCCTGTGATCATAGATGCATCCCCTGAGACTTATTCTTTGCCACCTGCCGCTCCCTCTCTCTCTCATACTAACCTGTATCTCTCCCGGGACGTGTGTGGGTGGGGGGTACTTCACTTCTCCATCCCTATGTCAACACAGAGAGCAAACAGACACTGCCCATGGCCACACACAATACAACTAAGAGTCTCCCATGTGCAGTGAGGCACACACAGCATTGCTCACGATACGATTGTGACATGACAACCTGACATAGAATGACAGGCTGGTGAACGCAGCTGATGCGGTTTATGTACACTGCGTGTCTGGGATAGAGTGAAATTGTATTTGTGCTGTCTTAGACAGATATTACAGAAGTGTTATAACAATAATGTAAGATGGGACTTCATTCAGCTGTCATGTGCAAAAAGGAAAGACTGTCCCTTCATCCACAGGGAGAGATTATAAAAAGACACTAAAAGGAAAGATAGCGGTAAACCTATTCAAGTGTTCCATTACCGTGCATCCATCCAATCAGACAGCAGTTGGTCGTAACAACTTAAAACAAGCCAACTTTTTGAATCAGGATATCTAACCATGATATATTATTTTTGCACATTAGTGCTCTTTCCATATTACTGATGTTTAGCGTTATGGTCAGAGGTGTGTGCTAGGTAGATGTGCGTAGGATGATCTATCCCCTTTATACAGCTGCACAGCCTCATTGTGATGTCAAACAACTACATGGCAGCGATTGGACCTCCAGCCACAGGAAACGCCTGTCAGAAACCCACAGCCTGCTCTGTATATGGTCTGCTCCTCTCATTATCGGGATGCAAGCTGGGCCACAAACTGTTACAACGAGGAAGAGCCTTTTCTGCAGTTTCCATACAAACCGAAAATTACATTCGGTTAGCGAGCAGCCCTGATCCAATGAATGCTGACAAAAAAACTGTTCAGGCCTTTGTTACCATCTAGCAGCTTAGCCAAACTGTCAGGTTTCACAGCAACATGGTGTCATAAGGGAAAAGCAGGCCGAAGCATGTGGTTGGCAAATGTCTCAGACCATTATTTCAGCCATGGCTGCCAAAGCACTACCGACAGCCTGTCTTACAATTCGAGGCAGCCCGTCTCATAGCAAAGCTAAGGATGCAAGCAACCAAATAAACTGCACAACTTTGGAATAAAAATAATAACCACGGTGCCAAAAACAATTAATTCACAAAAACACAAAAAAAGTAAGAGGGGATTTTCCATAGATTAAAACACAGACTGCAACAAAGTCATGTACTGCCCGAGTCGAGACCTCATTTCGCCTCTCCAACTCGAAACTATTTATTTCCTAAGTTACATGGGTGGACCTCGGTGAACTTTCCACAATCATGCATCAACCACGCTAGCATCTGGCAAAGCTAATGGATGGAACGCGTGCTGGAAGGGGGGTCTTTGTCAATGTCAAAAGGGGAAAAAAATCGAGTCACAGCTGTTATCTCGCAGCTTGACCCTATAAACTTAACACAATGTATGCACCAAACGAAGAATAATGCATCTTCAAACCAGACACATTTAGCCAGATAAAATGTGTATGAATACTAGGACAAAATAAGGCATGATGGCTTGACCCTCAGCCGATCCGTGCCGAATAACAGAAGCCCTTGATGATGTGCTATCAGTTCTTGCATGAACAGTCACTCGCTCGCTTCCTGTCAACGGATCAAGATTACCTTTTTGCAGCATCATCGTCTATTCATTACGCACTAGACCCCATGTTTACCCCATCCAACCACCCTGATGAATAACCACATTCTTCTGGACCTGTAAACTCCCCGCTGTCCAGGAGGGAGGGAGCAGTAATCATGAGAGAAATATGACACAACCGTGTGGGTTGTGCTCTTCTCGATGCTGCAGTAAACTCAACTGCATCCTCGAATAAAATCAGGAATCTTACTGTTAACCCCGACCGCTTGCTGTCGAGTAGTTTACAAATGCAGAGACTGTGTGTGACTTTGAGAAACACCTCATTTCCTGTTATTTATTTAGGTGAGGTAAACAAGACGACGGCTGTGCACTCGTACATTTCTCCTACAACACAAAGCCGGACTTCATAGTGATTCATTTTCGGCTCACAAAAGAACGCAACTGTCCAAAGTGATCAGGAAGAGGGCGGCTTTGTTCAACTTGACAAGATAAAGTTAAACTAGAGAGGAACCAGATTAGCTGTTTCTAAATGAGTGAGTGTTACTATACCGACACCAAAACAATTGGCGGCTAACAAATGTTTCATTGTTCTTTAAAGAATACCCTTCATGTTTATTTTGTTTATGTAACTTTAGTATGACGTATTGCCAATAAGTCCCGGTTTATCACACTAGCAGCACTTTCATCTTGTTCCAAAGACTCACGTTATATTTTAACCCATATAACGTTAAATATGGCAACTGTGTAGGGATGTGCTTTTTGTAACAGATCACATCGACAGAGCAAATCAAATATCACAGTAGTTTAAAAAATCGCGTTTTATGAATGAGCATCAGAGCATCAGATGGTGATTCACATTCTTGCGTTCAAGGTTTCGCAACACTGCTGCAAACGCAACACACGCGCGCGTTTGTTCAGTGAAAAGCAATGGACGCAGACTATGATCGTATTTGAGGCAACACAGCACTGTATTTTGTGGCGTGTTGTGCACTTGCCTGTGGGTGAGTGTATTGGCGCTGCAGTGTGTGCGAGTTGATCTAGGGGTGTGGAGGCTTTCATGACCACAACATCAACTCATCCGCCATTTTCACAAAGCTTCAGAGAGGAAATGCTGCGCTCGAAGACACCCTGAAATTTGACGGAAAACAGCCAAGATAACAAGAAATCGACATGTTCGCACATACTTAAGTATTCACTAACGAAATGCGATTTTTCTATCCTGGGGGAAGGTGTTCTCGACGTTTCTGCGTAGCTAGCAAATCTGACTGACGACAACTAGCCAGCCTCAAGTAACATGAAAATACAACAAGATTATCTGACAGGAAAGTGGGCTTTAACGGCTGTGTATAGTATCTGAACCCCCAAATAATCCGCTGGCGGGCGTATAAAGTCGAACTAATCGCGTTACGTCGAGTTATCCCACGACATTCAGACGAAGCGCTATTCAGTGAAGCTAACTGCTAAACGTTAGCATGCTATGCTAATGCGCATCGACGTGAAAGACTCGAGCGTTTAATTCTCGCTCTAACGCGCCCAAACAAACGTATACATCGACTTTCTGACTTCAGTTGTCAATCCTGCATATTTCTTGACCTAAAAACAATTCGAGTTGACTTGTTTTCTCTAAATGAGAGAACTGCGTAGTTCGCTGGTAAAGCAGTGAGGTTCTGGTCCAATTTGAGGAGCAGCTAAAGCAGCTCCATCTAACACGAACCGAACCCCCTCCCCCACGCCTGCAGCATTCATTATCAACACACAACCACATAAAACACACGGTTTAGTGATCAGACAGCCACTAAATAAGCTCCACATTAACGTCCTCTGTTAAATTATCACCTTTAGGACCCGTCATAGCCACGATTGACCTAGTCCATAACAGCAGATCTAAATAACCTAAACATTTTAAAGGGTCATAAATAATTATTAACACCAGTTAAGATTCTTTACAGTCTATATTTGCGTGCTGGGTATCGGGAAAGAGTGGACATTGCGAATAGTTAGCTGGAGTTCGGATGTGTAAACAAAAGCCCTGTTGTTAGTGTTGGTCAGACGCTCTGTCAGAGAGCACAACGGGCGATTTTAAACATTTTACACCTCTCGTTTCCCAAAATGCACATAAAAGCCACGTGTAAATAGTCGTAAACGTATAAATCTGAAAGAGTGTAGATAAAAGATAGTTGTAACATGTCGTGGGAAGGGACCACTACTTCTCAAATTAAAATACCACAAGCTCTGTAGGTTTTGTTGCACATTCAAGCAGCCACATCCCAGGCTCTAAAGAGATGGTTAAAGTCTTGATATGTTTCTTTCTTAGTTGGCTAACTTGCTAGCATTTCTTCAGCGACTGCTGCTAAAGCTAGCAGCTTTACAACGCAAGAGCAACGACAACGAGTTTCCGCTACGTCAACCGCTGTAGTCTGCAGCCTTGTTTAGTGTTAACACATTAAAACCGCGTTATAACTTAAGATCAGTGCTTTTGTTTAGCATTAAATGGTGGGTGTGAGCTAGCTAGCCACGTTAGCTGCTAAATTAAGTCATAACACACACGCACACCGCTGCAACAAACCAGATGGGATCCGTACCTCGAAAGGTCTAACTAATACACAACAACGTCGTATGTACATCTAATATTCAAATGAACTAATAAAGGCTCATTAAAGCCACAGTTCAAGCATCCACACAAGGACAGGACTCTGGTAAGCGAGTCAGTTAGCCGAGCAGATGAACTGCTGGCATTAAACAAGCCTCTTTGATCAACAAACGAATAGGTTTAGGATTTCGACAGGTACTTACCGTTGATGTCCACTGTAATAACGGTGAATAAAAACACGGGGGACTCGGGTGAGACCCCGCCGCCTGATATACCACACAACCAAAACAATACTTCGCTCTCCACTGCGGATGTGTAACAAAGCTTTTCGAATCGCTACGAGCTGCACTACGGGGTGCTTTTATTTCGCCTCGCTCGCCCTGTTGTCTTTTAATCCAAACACATAGTTTTAATGTGTTTAAAGGCGGTAAATTAGTTCCTATCTTTGCCGACAGTTGGAAACTAGATCCCTTCAATCCTGTCTCTTTTCCCTGTGCAAAAATGGCGGCCCTGGCAGAAGTGCCGTGACTCCGCCTCCCCCCACTCACCCCCGCCCGGGTCTCTGTCACTGCGCGCTCCGCCTCTACATTCCGCGGGGTTTCCCGGTGCAGAACCTCAGGGGCTCGGGCATGAGAGAGGGTTCATCCACGGCAAACGGGAGCGCGCATTCCTCGCATCATACAGTCCAAACATAGGAGTCTGCATCCCGCTTTGGAGAAGCCAGGCTTGGCCTAGTGAAATGAATACCAAAAGAGGGAGAAACAATGGACAAAATAATTATTTGGGGATTAAGATTACTTGAGAAACCCAAGACTTGACGGGGATTTAAAAACGTGTTTACATTTTCCTAATAAAATGTGAGTGGTGCTTTGTAATGCGAAATGCGCAGTGTTTTGAGTTGATGTTACCACGTTGTTGGTTCTGATAATCTCTGACATTACAGTCCCGAAATAAATACAAATTTGAGTTGTTCTTGTCATTTTCCAAACAAAGCAAAACAATATCAAGACCACTCGCTTAAAATAATACATAATCCCTTGCGTTCCATTCAGAAGTGATCTTCCCTATGCCCTACTCCCTTCGAAGAGTAGTTCATAACGTGTAAACTCTAAAGTGAAAAACGCAATTGTATCTCTTCATGTGACCGTTTAAAATGCACTTAAATCTACGTCAGTAAAAACTACGTCATTTTCTCTTTATTTGGAGGGATGTTTTGTGTGGTGTCCCCTTCCCTAAGGGCCCTTCGGAGGGCGATATATCCCGTTGGTACGCACCGACAGTCACCGCTATATAGTAGCACTTTAGTCATGTTTTATAGAAAAACGGATTCCTTTATCTTTAACGTTCCCCATAGCAACCCTTGTACTTTTAACCCAATTCTTATGAATAAAAACAATGGGAAATATGATATAACTAAGTTATTTTCTGCAGGTCTTCTATTTATAGGCAGCTGGACTGGCATTATCAGCCCTAGGTGTTTCTTTTTAGGTAACAAATAGTTTAAAATGTTTTAAATGAAAAGGGTTTCAAAAGGATGACACAGACTGCACGAGTCTTTGCCTACAACAGTTGAATATGAACACCTACTTGTAAAGCCTAAAACAATAAATGGCTCCAAATCTGTTATGTAACCATTTATGTCAAGCACAGTGGGTTTTTCCTAAATTCCTTTCAAGGTGGGCGACATGACCAGAAGCATAAATATAAACATCTGGATAGACTCATAAAAGTGTTATAATTCCATTTGATTGAAAACAGATCCTCTCTGTATGCTTGGTTCTGCGCACAAAACGTCTGTGTGTGCGCAGAACCATTTAGTTTTTCAAACATATAGTGATACATTTGGATAAAGGCAGTCAAAGTACATGTCGTATGCTGTAATAAACTAATGTAACACTGTTGTTGAACGGGTTTCGTTGCTCTTTGATCAGACGGCTTCACCAAAGCTCCTCAACCTAGATACAAACACACACCCTCCCCCATACTGAATTGGATCTAAACTGCATCCTCCTGCGCACGCGCAGTCTGTAATATAAAACTAACGCCTAGCAGCCGAAGACCTATGCAACGCAGAGTGTGGAGAAACACAGCAAGACAAAGCAGAAAACTGCGACGTGATGCGTCTGTGACAGAACCTATACAGTCAAAAGGAAAACGAATCTCGAATTAACTAGTTCAGTCGAGCTGTTTTTTCGTACAGGATTGGTTACGCCATTCAAATCATCATCGAGTTTTAACTTTCGGGACGTTGGTGTTGTAAACGGATATTCAGACGAACCACATCTGAGCAATTTCGGAGCTAGGGTATTATTTTCACGTCGCTATGTCTTGTCTTTCTGTAAAGCGACCAAAATGGCGATTTTTCACCGCTCTCTCCCCTCCCTGGCCTTCATGAATGAATGACATTGCCCTTGACCAATAATACTTTCATTGTCCGGTTTTCTCTGCTTTGATTGGCTGCCGGTGACATCATTTGAATTCCACATGTGGGCGGGCACTGAGCTGCGAGGGGAGAGCGGCGCACCCGGAGATCCGACAATTTGTGGACGACAGTAGGGCGCAATTAACTTTAAATCTCCGTAACCGCTCGTCATACTTTAAATCAGTGGATCTTTAATATACGACATTGTTTTAGAAGAACCGTGCGTTGCGGAGACGTCTGTTCAAATCGTACGTTTCGTCCGCATCGCGAAAAGCGCTAGAAGATGGCGTCGACGCACCTCGCTCGCAACACCGCACAAAAGCGCACACTGGGCGGGGTCAGGTTCATGCCAGAAAAAAATCATAGCCGAAAAATGGACTGAGCTCATTAAAAGTACGTCATCATCCGTGGGTTTTAAAATACATGTTGACGAATGAAAACTTTAAATATGCTTTTGCCGCTTCAGACATCGGAATATTGGAGAAAAAACTAACGAATGCACGGCGGTTTAAAAAACATCTTATCTTAACCTTTGATAGTCCTTTTGTCTGTTTAAAATGATCTTAATCACGTTTTAATGATGCATCCGCTGGCATGATGATGTACATTTAATATAGAGGACGCATAAAGTGTATGACGTCACTAGCTGCATATTTGGACCGCAACAAACGCCGAGGGAGGGCATTTCCTGTTTTGGTGATTTGTGCATCGTGTACAGGAAAACATGTCGTCCGAGGTTTCGCATCGACATTGTGATAAATAAGTGTTTTTTTTTATACATTTTGTTTTAAGAAGGAAATATATGCGACGTTGCGTTGTACTTCGATACTAAACCAATGCTTTGCGGTAAACGCAGCTTGCCTACTGCATTGATTGGGTTGACAAAGCCGCCATGTTGTCGATCCTGCTCTGCTCTAGGGATGACGATTAGTAAATGGCGTAACGTTAGGGCAGCATAGTCTAGTTGAGGCGTTACGTGTGCAGTACGTGAATATAACAATCGATCCCACGTTGTAATTCAAACACGCATAAAATCAACGACTTGTTTTGTATCTTAAATTAACTATGGACAAAAGGGACAAAATCAGTGGTGTAGTCTACGTGATACGCAGGAATACCCCCGTATAGCCACTAGAAAAGATCAAGAATTTCCGTATACCCACTTAAATAAACGCGAGGATACGTAACGACATCGTTTTGTGTCAGGAAAGTGCGACGCACAGACCATCGGTGCAAGCGGGAGATAGGAAATAAAGGATGATGAAAGGCAAGCATTTAATCTACACTGTTTCAGTGAGTCCGTAAGCCTGACCCTGGAGCTATGGCGCTCCGGTTGACGCTGCAGCAGGTGTTACACAAAAATGAGCCTGACGAGGCTGTATGCGGGTTCTCCTTCCCTCGCGATAGTGTCCCAGGGTCGCAATGGCGCAGAATTCGAAAACATTCTACAATGTTCATCATTGTTTTGGATGATAAGAGAACTCCTGGCCAGCCTTGTGAAAGTCAGGCTAGAGACACTGCCAGCAGTTTATAAGTGCAACGGGTGCTTGATAAAACTGCACACATGTTCATTGTTGATTGTTATAGTTAACTATCAATGTCAATAATAGGCCCAACTTGCACTGGTAAGTGTGACCCAGTGTGTGAAAAATGTTAGTTACGAGCATCAGAGTTTGATTTTAGAGTCTTTGACATGGCCTAGTCGAACTATATCAAAATCTAAAGATTGTAGTTTCACTGGATATTCTTTACATTATGTTGGTTGACCTGCTGAACAAATAACTGAACCCTGCCCAAAGCACAAGAGATGCAGATGGGAATCAACAGAACACCCATCAATGCCAAAGATATTTTTTTATTCGTATAGAAAAAATTGTGGTTCATAATGGTATTTTAATGTAAACCACTAGAATTTATGTAATACTATTTTTAGCCGGGGTGGGTTTATGTAGAAATGGTAAATCACAAATAAATGACTTTATAGTTGGTTTTCACATGGATCACAAATGTGCATTAAACATTGCCAGCTGATCGAACCTGTGTTTAAGGGATTGTATACCATTAGATAGGGATTAACAAAACCAGCAGGTCTCCCCAGCTGTCATTGACTATTGAAATCTTGCTTGCAATAAATCTTTCAGAATGCTCATGATGACATATAGAGGCATACACTAGGCCTTCGTGAGAGTGGTGGTGCTTATGGGGGTGTCGATCTGGGATGGGTGAGTGGGCTGGCGGGGGAATCAGAGTATACTCACTACAAAAAACTAGACCACACCACTGGACCAAAGTGATCGAACCCAGGCAAGCGCATGCTCAGTTTGCCAAAACTCTGGACGTCCCTCAACTTTGTGACACTCAAGTGAAATACAATAGTGATATAATGGATATTTGTATGTTCTGTATATTATTGTAACTCTAAACCTGTGTTTGCTTACACTGGTTTTACCAAATAAAGAACTATTACTTATTTTTTGTGTGATGTGTTGAGTCGTGTGTAACAGCTATTTCAACACAAATCTGAAACTATCACTATTGACTATTATGAAACCATTTGTTTCTGGTTCTGTTCTTATATTTTAGTTTTATTTTTTAAATATATATATATATATATATGTTGCGTATATGTGTAATGCATACGTAGATATACATTCTGTATCTTTTTCTTATTCAATGTTTTTAACGAGTTCACTAGATTTGAGCTTTAGGTTCATAATTTAATGTCTCAACGGGTCTTTGGCACCCTCTAGCGAATAAACACCGTACAGCAACGTAACGTCTTTATTTATGTGGCCAATCACAGCGCTCGTTGTTGGCAGGTCGTAGAAACAGACGCTGTAAAGGTGACATTTGGCTTTCTGGTCACCACGATCCATACAAAGTTATTGAAACGTAAAGAGTGGTGTCACGCATAAGAGCATGTCTTCTCTCAGGAGGACGGCGGGTGTCCTCCAAACCGGCCTGCAGCTTTTCAGACGTGGACCTCAGCAGATGACCGTCAGAAAGTGAGTGTTTATTACCGAGAGGCTAGCAAGCTAAGCTAGCTTTGACTTCTGCATTTTCTGTTTATACCCTGAAATACGATGGTTGTACAAAGTTGACACAAGAAGAGGGTGAGCGGGAGGACCAGAGTTAACGCAATGACATGCTTAAGTTACCATTACAATGAATTAAAAAAGCAAGTAACAGTTATTGTATTAGATGTTATTACAATGGTACGTATTTATTAACATGGCTATACACACTACACTAACCTACTACTTAAAATAAAAATTGTATTGCAGTCGATATAATCACGGTAGTGTCATGTTTACCAATGTAGCATAAATAGCATAATATATAAAGTCTTATATAATCTAAAGTTGTATTTGTGATCTTAAATCATTTGCATTTTAAAGATACGTCTTATTTCTCTCTGTCAATCATTTTATGTAAAGCACTTTGAATTGTCCTTGTGTATGAAATGTGCTTTATAAATAAACTTGCCTATAAAACAATTGTTTATAGGCTAGTATAGTAAAGACGATTTTACATTAAATTGTTGTATCTTGTGTGTTCAGGCCAGGTGGAGGCCCTCATATTGAAGCTCAATACAGACAACCTCCCCAGATCACCAAGAGCCAGAAGTTTCAGGCAGAGCTGCTCAGTGGTGCCATGTGGTTCTGGATTCTGTGGCACAGCTGGCATGACCCAGATGCCGTACTGGTAAGTTAAAAATGGTTCAGAGGTCAAACGCGATTGTTATTAGAAATACTTTTTTTTTTAAATAGAAATTTAAGATTGTGGCAATCCAATTGACTAAATGTATTTGTAGTTCATTTGGCACTGGAAATGTAAGATTAAGTTATCATGATGCATTCTTGGATACCTTATTCCAGACATTGTGTTCTGTTTTACATTTTGGTTAATAGTTGGTCATCCAGGTGTTCAGTGGAATTTTGCATACTGCACACACTGCAGAAGTAGTAGTATGTAAATGTGCCATTCTGAACCCAATTTTATATGTCGTGTCTCTCATAGGGTCATTTCCCCTGGCCAGACACGTCTGCATGGACAGACGAGGAGCTGGGAATCCCTCCTGATGATGAAGAATAGACTTACAGCAGACCAATGTACATCTCGATTTATTTACAGTTCTTCATGTGATTTCTAAACTGGCAGAATGACGTGCATGTCTTCAGTGCATATTACTTACCAAAGGATGTATGCAAACTTTGAAACCGATGACCGATATCTCTCTTTCTTGCTTTTGCAGATGTGCACCGGATATGCGCTCGCGAACCTGCACACTTTCTGTAAAGGAAACTGATTGTTCCTGTTATGTGTATGGGCTTATTGTCAAGTCTAATTGTAACAGTTGCATATCAAATAAAATTATTGAACACGTATCTGCAATTCAATACGTAAACGGCCACACCAGTAAATGACTTGACTTTTATCAATAGAACAGTGTTTTTATTACCACCTAACATCTGGTAAAGGAAAATGGAAAACAGTGTGATCTACAAAACATTTCCCCTCATCATATATTTACATTTCATTGAAGAAAAAAAAACATCCAAAACTTTCAAAGAGAACTCTGGGAAATGCTAAAGAGGAACAGAACACGGAATTTGAAACACAGTGACATGAACTCTCGAGTCTATACCACAGCTGAAAATGTAAATAAATGCAAGAAATTCATAAATACTGTACAATTAATGCATCAATGCAAAGGAACATCTTTGAAGAACTGAGACATGCTGTTTGCCTTCAGAAATACACACTTCAGAAACTATTTTAAAGGAGGTCTTATCTGCATTAAAGTTTATGGGAACAGTGAAATATTTTCTTAAAAAACACATGCACATGACCAAAACTCACAAAGCCTGAGTTTCATCGATTATCGGTTACCCAATTCAAGTCCTGCAGATCCAAAATAGTGCATTTTCATAAACCAACCCACCTCTTCCAAAACAGTGGTGCTATTCTATTCAAACTCTCTCACAATGACATTTGATACTGTACAGCGGGACCAAATTGCCTCGGTCTTGGATTTACACCAACAAAAAATACAATAAATGGGAATATATATATACTTTGTTGGCAGATTTGTGGAAACGAGTACAAAACATTGCGCGATTGTATGACAGTGCTGGTGATGGATTCAAAGATGTCAGTTGTTCCCTGAGAAAACAATTCATAGCCTCTCCTCAAAATTCCCACATGAGCACCACAAGTTCTTTTGATCCGTTTCAATAGGCTACAAATACGACATATTTAAAATCTACCTTTGCTAACATTTTTAAAGCTAATCTGACAAAAAAAACATCATTCAAACTTGTATTAACTACAAAATCTGGCGAATGTAAAACCTCATTCCTCTTGAATTAATCATTCAAAAGCATACTCATATTTACAGAAATATCAAATGCAACGAAAAAACAAGAACCTCAGAAAGCAATATAAATCCTAATATCTTTGAAATTAATAAATAGTTATCCAGTAAAAAAAACATTTAAACTAAGAAGAGAACATAAATTATTCGGGATTAGCTATAGATCATTGTCAATCACATGGCAAACATCTTCAGCCCTTGCAAACTACGTCACACAGTATTTCAGAGGCTGCACTGTAAGATGCAGTCACCATTTACAGCCACACGTGTGACATCAATTTGTGACACAATATATATGGAACAATACCCCGTAAAAGAAATATTGCGGGTTCGATACAAGTTGAGATCGACTGAGAATACATGACATGGTCCTTAATCCTGCAAATAATATCAAAAGCTAATTATCATTTGCACAAAGCATATATGTATATTATTATATATTTACTGTCAACCTTTTTTGGTTTGATTTGACAAATTTAAGAACAAGTTAAAATGATTTTTTGTAAAAGCATGCCACAAAAATAGAGCGTAACTTGTATCCAACCAGCAATATCCCTTCACAAACACCAGAGAGTGATGGAAAATATGTTGAGTCAAAGAAAACAAGATACATTTACATAAGAATTATATTTTTTTCCTAAAGTTTCCCTGTTGAAAAACCAGCATATGCTGGTTAAGGTTTGAAGCACGATAGCTGGTCATGTGCTGGTTAAGCTGGTCCTAAACCAGCTCAGGACCATCTTAAACCAGCACATGACCATCATAAACCAGCAAATGACCAGCTTAAACCAGCTACCTTGCTTCAAACCTTGCTGTTTTTTCCAACACATACATGGGCCGTGTTTTTAGGATGCAACGTTCATTAAATCAACACATCACTCACCGCCATACAATTATTGCTTAGTGGGGGGTATACAAATGTTCAGCACCATCTCAACACCTCCGCCTTTAAACCTAATACGTCAGCCTGAGACAATCAAAGGAGAAAGAAGTGAACCAAGAAACTGTGAATTAAGCAAAGTCCCAGCGTCAGGCTGTAAAGGTCTAGGCAGACGTCCTTGCCTACACGGCACTTGTTCACTCGCTCTACAGATGCGATTGGAGGTAGGGTGGGGGAAAAAGAGGGGCTTTAGCCTGTGATACATACCTGCGGGTGGTTGTCGCACAAACTAACTCCAACAAGCACATTTGACTTCAACTCTATACTGCTTCCTCTTGTCACTTTTGGCTGTTAATGTTTTCGAGAAATGAAATCTCAGTTTTCCCTGCGTTGATGGATAATGTGTGTTAAATGTGATTGATGAACAAAGGGAGTTTGAGCTAATAAACATACCCTGTGACCTAAACATGCACAGTGTGTGTGTAAAAGTGTGATGAAAATCCCAGCGTGTTATGGAAAGCAGCTATGTTGATATATTACACATGGCCTCGCGCTACAGGAACAAGCCTTTATGGTGGCTCATCTTTATTATCTTCCCCAGACGCTGTTTAGCCGTCGCGTGTCCTTTCTTAGGACGTTTTCCTGCAGAACAGACACAGATACAGTCATCAGAAAGGTTTCAATCGAATAAATCCATACAGCACATTATTCAATTTACAGCGAACGTAAATGTTATTTTTGTACAATTTTGTAAATGTGTTTATTTGCAAAAACAGACACGATTTTTTATGATTCATGTTTTTTAATGTGCAATTGATATCAATCAAACTGCAGTTGGGTTCTTTTAATTATGTAATAATAACTAACAAAAAAAGGTTAAAAACAACCAATAAATATATTATAATAACTAATAAAAAAGGTAAATCTTTACTATTTTTTAATTTAAAATCAACTAACTAACACAGTAAAACATACAAAAAAATGATCTTATCTGTTTTTGCAAATTAACTAAAAATAAACGATACGCATTTCTCAACCCACTTTCATTTCCACACAAACTCACCTTTAGTGGCCTGGTTGCTGATTGGGTTAGGGTTAGGGGCGTGTCTCTTGGAGGGGTGGAGGGGAGGGGAAAGCGAGCTCTCCCTGTACGAGTACACATTTCCCAGACTCCCGTCCTCTCCCTCTGGGCTCCGGGGGGCCGAACAGGGCTCGCTGCTGTCCCACGCGTCGCTGCTACTGTTGCTGTTACTGCTGCCCTGACTGGACCACCACGGCTGCTGCAGGACGGCGCCCTCTTCTGACGCTTGTCGACACAGCAGTCCCGCCATCGACAGCATGCCCTGAATGGCGTTATCGGTGTTTGGTGAGGTAGGACGTTCTCTGTGGACAAAAAAGGTTTTCCATTTTCAGAACACGAAACCAAGAAAAGCCAAGCAAAAAGTTTATAAAGACAAGATAAAGAACCTTAAAGAACCAAGTATGTTGAAACTCTCTGCTTGGCAATGTGGTGTATTTAAGGTCAAATTGACTTTTAAACTGGTTATTTTTCCAGTGTGTAAAACGAAGGGTAGCCGTACCGTTTTAGAGACTGCTTATGGTGGCCGTGCTTCGGGCCGCTCAGATGCTCCGCACAGCTCCCTGAGTCACTCTGGTGTCCTCCATCCTCATCCTCAGAACTCTCAGACTCTGATGAGTGTTTCTTTTTATAGAAAGATACGCGATGGTAAAATATCTGAGAGGAAATACATTTCTAGATATTGACCTGAAGGTTTCATTTTGAACCTTATTGGATGTTCTACCTCAGCAGAATGTTCTGCGTCTGACTCGGAGTCAGTGCCTGAAGATGCTACGTGTTGTGACGATTCTCTCCTGTGTTCTGTTTTCACCGTTCCACCTGACAATACAAAATGTCCGTCAAACACACATCGATCCTCATTCAAAGAACAAAATGTTACATTGACTTACTATATTACTATACAAGCCTAATTGTTGTTATACACGGCTTTTTTGTTACATAAGTGTTCTGGATAAGTTGGTTTGTGACTCCCGCGGGTCTCGGTCGACTCACCATGGCTGATTGTTTCCTTGATATAGTAACGTACTCTAAAATCCTCCTCCGTTTGTTCTTTTTTCACCACTTGTTGTGGCTTTAAAGATGTTCCTTCCAACTTCACCTCACATTGATGGCATTGTGACATTTCCACACCATTGACTTTGGTTGCCCCATCACTGACAGAAAGCCTCTCTCTGTCAAAAGATCAGAAGGCATATTTTCAGATTTTCAGAATTTGTATGTGTTTGCAGATTGACTTGCACGCATGCCTGAACTGTTTAAAACAATACCAGTAATGTAAACTAACAAAGTACAGTAAATAAGTATACGTTTTAATTTGATGGGGACTTATAATGTAACATTTAAATGGAAATTTTAAATGTGTAATAATAATATAAAATGGATTTTAAAATGTGCATTAAAAGACAGAAATAACATTTAAAAACATAATAAAAACGAAAGATAAATTAATCAAAATGCTATGCTTGGTTTAGAAAGTGTGTCATTATTTACAAAACGTGGCTATTTTGACCAAAAAGGCTTACCGCATAATTTTGCCATTACATAGCACCAGACGCAGGGCGTTATCGTAACTACCCTCAACAGCCACAGCGGACGCTGCGGAAACTTTCTTGAATTTGCCGTTCACTTTGGCAGTGAAAGCGGGATCCTGTTGCAAAACACAAAAGATTTATTTTACAGGAAGTGTATAATAATGCATGCTGCTAAATCAGTGAACATTACTCGCGTGATAAAGGAATAATAAAAGCAAAAGTGGAGATGTAAAAGGACATTTGAGCTTAGTGCTGCGGTGCATGATGGGATACAAAACGTCTCTCACCTCCTCCAGCTGTCCGACCTCAAGTCTCTTCAGCACCTCCATCGTGTGAAGCTCCAGGATGTCCAGATTAGAGGGAAGTTTGTGATGGTGATGATGGTGTCGATGATGATGATCTCGTAGCCGTCGTGCCGCCCGTCGTGCCTGACAGCCCCTCTCCAGCAGCGAGCGTGTTAAAGGGCACTCGGCACTTCCCTGAGCCTTTCCAAATTTATTCGGATCATCCTGTTTAGGAACAAAAACAAGGGGGTCAGTTTCATACCAGACTTTGTGAGCTGTTTGCAATTTTTTGGACTTGCACAGCGAACCAACTACCTCTCACTGTCCCACTTGGCACGTGTAAATCTTTCTAATAAAATGCCATACCTCCAGGTACCGGATCTCCTTGGTCAGAGATTTAATAAGATGCGTTGGCCTGATATGGTCTGGAACCTCGCTGTTAGGTTGAGTCAACTGGCGAGAACAAAAACATAAATATGAGAAGACAAAACATGACGGTTAAAGTGGATCCAGACATCTCATTGAGATTATTTTTATTAAACTGTCATTTACTCAAAACACCACCAAACACTGTGCAAACA
Source organism: Triplophysa siluroides (assembly GCA_006030095.1). Lineage (NCBI taxonomy): Eukaryota > Metazoa > Chordata > Actinopteri > Cypriniformes > Nemacheilidae > Triplophysa > Triplophysa siluroides. The sequence continues at coordinate 2,296,306 of VCII01000691.1, forward strand.
ACCTTGCATACACAGTTAGGGGTTTGAGATTCAGGAAACACATACGGATCTGCTAAATGCATCTGAGAAGCATCTCTCACCTCTCTTCTCAGCCATGTCCTCAGTGATGAGATTAAAGCTTTCACCCCGTCCATCAGAAAACCCTGAGGTTGACATTTATCCTCCCGCAACTCTGAGAACACAAACAGACATACAAATGCTATATCTACAGCTTCTCAATATCACTAGGAGCCATTCATATTGGACTAAAAAGTAAATCCATTCGATGCCGCGTTTGACTCACCTTTAAGGGTCTCCAGAAGGTTTTTGGCCACATACCAGCAGATGGCCTCAAAGTACGGGAACTTAAAGAGGTCTGGAGTCTTCAGTCTGCGTTCCATCTCGTAACACCTGAATGAGGATGAAGAGATAGATCAGTTCTGATAAGGATGGTCACAGCGTTTTAAGCAGTGAGGTACATAAAAAGGATGAGGCACATAAGTACTTCTGTAATAAAATAAAGGGTTTGAAAAAGGTTTTCAGTAAAATTATAAATAAACTCATTTATAAAAATATAACAGATATTTTACACTGTTTTTCAAGTTTTAATACATACATAAATCTATTTATTTATTTACTTGATATACTTCCCCTGACTATTAAACTAAATTATAATTTACAAACTGTATTTTATAGTATTTTATAGTATTGCAACAATCCAAAACTGTGAAAAACTTAATAAAACTTGAAATAACCTGAATTGATATTGAATTAAATTAATAGTCAGCCTCTAGAATGTTGTGTAGTGATATTAACCATAACCATAATATGCAGGTTTTATGTAGTAGCTGCTACTATATTGCATATTTTAACACAGCAAAACACTGTATTGGCCAATCAGCATCCAGGAATAGAAATGTTCTTTTTTAAGATATGCGTTTCAAATATTTAATATTATGGCTATTTTATAAATAATATATTATAAGAAGGTAATATATTATATTACATATTACTACACATGATTTAAATACTTTTAAAAGTTAGGTTGATGGCGATATCAGATATAAAACATGTTTCTGAAACATACTGTATCTTGGTTAGATAATAAAAAAATGTATAATTGCAATAATATAATTAAAAACAATATATCATAATATTATACTAATAATATAATGAACAAATTATATATATATATATATATATATATATATATATATATATAATATATTATAAATAATTAGTTTTGCATGTGTATATTATATATAATATACCCAATATACATGGATATCACCGATTTTCTATACCATACAATCGCGCAGACACCAAAGAATTGATATGAGAGGTAATACCTGAGCTGCATGCCTATGTTTAAATTATGCAAGAAGTTCCCCCCAAACGCCATAGAGTCCTGAGAGGTGAGCACTGCATGGATCCAACCTGTAGAGGGCATCAGAGAGCTGCGTTCACAATCCACAACAGAACCATCCAAACACAGATCCACAACTAAAAATAAAGTATAACCTCACACCCACAAACCCCAAAAAAGACTGCCGCTGATAAAAATATCCGTTGTCTGGCTGTATGCGTACTGGCCGCCGCGTGCAGACAGAATGTTAAACATGCGGGGGATTTTGTGCTTCGTCAGATGTGACGTTTCCTTTGTGTGAGAAGGGCCGTGCACGCTTTCTCACTTTCACACACCACAAAACACGCCGCTGTGATAATGAGCCCCTAAAGTCACAGTACGTCTAACACCTCCGAGCTGCATCAACGCTATTTCAGTTGCTGAAACTAACGCAGATGATTTTGTATGATGGCAATACTTGTAATTCCTGACTCTTTTCAATCAAACAGATACACGTGAGTTGTGTCTTAGCCCTCAGGAATGTTTTTGTTCTGTTTAGTACGTTGCTCGGCAAAGATTGTTGCCCAACACACCCAACTGTAACAAGGGTCACAGATGCTAAACACTGATCTAAAATTTTCCTGGCGAGAGCCAAGGGAAACAGCCTGATATTATTTTATAGTCGTGGCGTGCTGTACCACGCAAGTGTTTTTCTACCAAAGTAACCTTTGCATTTTGTGCCCGCTAGTCAGATATGGGTGCACAAAGCAAGCTTTTGTGTTACACTTAGACAATATTATTCATTGGAACTATTTTATAATTACCTATAATCTCAACTATGCGTTTATAATACTGTAAATATGTAGGTGTCTACCCGCCCGGCCACTATGTTGGGATGGGCAGTGAAATGAAAACGACAGGTTTGAGTGACACTGCGATCTCACCGGTGGGAAGGAAGACGGTAGATCCCTGCTTCACCACACATTTGTAACACTTGTCGACTTTATCCCCGAAGAATACTTCGCTCTGATTGGGTGATGAGCTCCATGACTCATATAGTGCAAGGTTAGCCTTTGTCGGCTTGATCAAGTAGAAAATCTTCTCTCCCTGCAAAACAACAATAATGTTTAAACCAGAAAAATATGATTATTCATTCATATAAAAATACAAGTCAATTGAATTCAATTTATTCATATAGAACTTTTAGAGTTGTGCATCATTGAAAAGCACATTTACATACATATATAAGAGATAGTTCACCCAAAAATGAAAATTCTTTCATCTTTTACCCACCCTCTTGTCATTTTAGCGCTGTATGACTTTCTTTCTTCTGCAGAACACAAAAGAAGATATTTTGAAGAATGTTGGTCCGCTGGTCCCCATTGACTTCCATTGTATGGACACAAAACCAATGCAAGTCAATGGGGACCAATGTTTTTTGTTACCAACATTTTTCAAACTATCTTATTTTGTGTTCTGCTAAAGAAAGGTTTGAAATGACAAGAGGTTGAGTAAATGATGACAGAATTATCATTTTTGGGTGAACTATTCCTTTTTATTGACTAAGATTATATTCGGTTTCTACATAGAAAGATGAAAGAAGTCCATTCTGTTCATAGAAAATGATCAAAACTGTTATTTAAAATCTTACAATACCTTTTGTTCATGAACGTCCTCAATTACTTTTTAACAAAATGTGTTAATATATTACTAGATAACAGATGTGGCAGATTGTAGTCACATGACTAGACCTCCAATCACAGACTAAAACACTGAGATGATAGCGTACGACAGTACAGATTTAAGTCATATCGCCGCCCTCAGCTCTTACCCAGAGAACATGGTACCACACTGAGGTTCCTCCAAAGTCGATGTGGAAGTCTGTGTAGCTATTCTTCACTCCCATGAGACAGTACTTCTGCACAAATGGCTTGGGGAAGAACGAGTCATCGGGCCAGTAGTTCTCCACCCAGGACATCTTCTGCGCTATTTCCGGAACCTCCACTAAATCAGACATCCTGAAAGAAACCAGAATATAAAAATCCAACCAGAGCTTCCGCAAATTATTGTTGGGTTCAGTTAAACATAGTGAAAGTTTGCAAATAACACACTGTATTTGTATGCAGGGCTGCAACAATTATTTGAAAAGGCCTGAATTTTGTTTATGCATTGGTTAAACTAAGAATAAACTAAGATTTTTTTACTTAATTTGGCGTGTGTCTATTAGTTTTAACCAATTGATCCCTACATAATTTTGTTTCTATTGAAATTCATAAAGATGTCATGACAGTGTAACCACAGGTTTACTTCATTAGATTTACACATTTCTATTTTAAGAAGCCACTGAATGTTATTTACTAACTAAAAGTGTGCAAATTTCCATAATGCTAGAATGCATTAGGTTGTGCATTGCTGATCTATAAAGTTTGTCAGTTAATGCAAAACTGGTGGTTTCCACACAAACGTACTTTGAATCGGAGAACTCCAAGCTGATAAGGTTCAACACTTTGGGCCGTTCGAGCTGGTGGAAATATTTTATAAACTCTCCCAGCTTCATCTTGCTGTCTGCTTGTTTCGCAACGTCGATCACATCAATAACTTTACTGGCACCTGGAAAATGGAAAGGCAGATTATTTATGATTAATATGTCAAATATACATTGATAAATAAATAAATAAAAACAATGCATTAATATTCTGATCATCTTGAAGGTTTTCTCTCGATCAGTTTTATCAACATATATTTTGAAACTTTGAGAGACGCAGCTGTATAGTCGCAAATCACAAGTGACGGCTGAGGACCGGAAACAGGCCTGGCTGGACAACTGGCCTCTCTCACACACACACATACACAGCTGGCCAGGGTGTGATGAAAGGGAACAGCTGGCGGAAAACAATCCTACAAACTCATAATTGTGAAAGGTTTCTCAAGCTCGAAATATGCAGAATTGGAAACTGGGCATAAGAGCTGAAGTATGTACCACTTTTGATCCCATGCTGATGTTTTTCATCATTCAAGTCTTGTTTTTTTTTAAGCTAAGAGTGTTTTTTAAGACATTTAAAACAACACTTAAAGGAATAGTTTCCTTTTGATATAGTTTTTTTGTATGATTTTTTTTAATATAATGAAAGTGAATGGGGACTAGGGCAAAAACGACAATAAAAGCAGCATAAGAGTGCCATTGAAAAGCATTTCATACCATTCATTGCTTTTGAATATTCGGAATAACATGCATTGAAATTGTATGGCCTTGAATAGTACTTTTATAGTGCTTTTTGTCATTTCTGAAGGAAAACATCTCCAGTCTCCATCCACTTTCATTATATTAAAATCAAGCATTTTAGAAAATTCCGCTAAAATCTCCACAGACGACAGACACTTGGGTTTGAACAATGTCCACATTCCTTTCATCCAAACTATTAAAATGTGTTTCTTTTAAGTGTGTGTATATTTTATAGATACACGACAGACAGAGAAGGTTAGTGCCTTTTTGTCTGTGCCAGACTGGCTGAGCAACATGATCTGTTGACTGGCCCGTTCCCCCTCTTTCTCTCTCTCTCTCTCACACACACACACACACTTCTCCCCCTTGACACCTGTTACTATTAAAATACATCCAGCTTAAAGATCAGCGGCGTGCATAAAGGGGAGCCGTGTAACATAAGCATTCAGATAAAACAAACCTATTGGGAACCTGAGCTCAGGCTGGCTGTGATGTACAACAGCTTTGTAATTGGAGATGAAATGTTCCGGGTCTAATGTAGAGGAGAGATAACCTCCACAGCTGTAAATGAATTTGGTCTAAACCCATTCAAAACTGGCACGGACGGATAACAAAGGCACAGCGTAACCTAAGGCTGTACGTTCCAACGAGAAAGTGTTTAAAAATGCTATTGTGGTTCTTGATGGCTATTGTGGTTCTTGAGTACAACCAGAATAAGCGGGGAACCTTTATTTAAACATATTTAGAATAATATAAGAAGCATTGAATTAACTGTCCGTGTTTCATGTAGGTCTGCATATGAATGCAAACGTGTTATTGATCTAAAAGAGGCTGACTTGCTCCAGTGGCCCACTTGTCGAAGGGTCTCTCAGGACTGTTATGTGATAGACAGTAAATGCAGCGCACACACAGAGCTCTTACCCACGTAATGTTCCACATCTCTGACAGAGAAAGACGGAGGGGGCAGTTTAAGGCCCAGTCCATCCAGTTCAGGCACCACCATGGGGTAATGGAAGCCCTCTTTCTCCAGGTACTGTTGGGTCACCTGACTCCCCTGCATATACACCAGAATCTCACTGCCGCTGTGGAACAACGAACAAACACAGCATGTTTTTTTTATCAACCCATAATTGGCCCATATACATGACAAATGCATTCTGTACTTGGTTTTGATGTGATATTGTCCACAAAACAAGTATCAGAAATGTTATTCAATACACTTAAGATTTTCAATGTGTTTGTGATAACATTGTTGCCATTGTAGAATAAAAAAAATATTTTTTAAATGCAACATTTAGTCTTTGTATCAGTGCGTTTAAATATGTTTTAGGGCTGTTAAACGATTAATTGTGATTAATCGCATCCAGAATAAAAGTTTGTGTTTACATAATATATGTCTGTGAATGTGCATATTAATTTAGTATTTATAAACACATACACATACATGTACGTATATATTTAAGAAAAACATACAAATAAATAGATGTTTATATATAATTTTAATTGTTTATAAATAATATATACATAATAATATTTCCTAAATATACACGTGTATGTGTTTACAAAATTAATATGCACAGCACTCACATATATTATGCAAACACAAACTTTTATTCTGGATGCGATTAATCGTGATTAATTGCGATTAATCGTTTAACAGCCATAATATGTTTTTCCTGACTTCAGCAACAAAATGTTTAATTTGATCCACTGAATAAGAAATCGCATTTTAAAGCATAGCAAAAAAAAACAGTAAGTAACTTTATATATAAATATACATTTTATACAGTAATTTGTCTTAAATGGTGGAAAAGTATTGAGAAGTATCTTCTCACTTATTTCCCAGTCTTTTAGTTTCCTATCCGGTTAAATGAAGTAGATGCTCTTACCTGGAGAAGCTCCTCTCCTGGAGTTCCCCGTACGAACACAGCTGTTCCCGCTTGCACGGGTCGTGTGCCGTCATTTGGCTCAGTGTAGTCATGCCTGTGCCAGTTAATACGCTTTTTCACTGAGCAAGACAAACAGAAACAGAAGTCAATACAGCAATAGTGATACAGAAACAGAACAAAAGCATTTGACGAGCACATGTGCCTAAACTTACTCAGAGATGGTCCGTGGATGGGCTCACAGTTGGGACAGTGGTAAACATCAATATCGGCAGCATAGTGCTCCACTATCTGAACACAACTGAAACGAAAAACCAAGGAAGGTAAGTAACAAATGCATTATAATGTTAAAGGGATAGTTCTCATGTCATTTCAAGCCTGTATGACTTCCTTTCATCTGCAGAACACAAAAGATGTAAACGTTGGTAACCAACATTGACCCCCATTGACCTCCACGTATGGACACAAAACCACCAAGATATTTCTCAAAATTGTTAAGTATCGCAGTTTATTACATAGCATTAGGTGTCCTTAGTAAGTGTCCAATGTGTCTAATGACAAATGCAGTGGAAGTAGATTACTTCTACATTACACACACCACACCAAAGGTTAAAACATCATGGAATTTTCTAAAATAAACCAAAAGATGACAGGACAAACTTTGTCGGTCTTTCACTTAGTTTCACTTATTACTCCACAGTCAACGGTTGAGTGGGTGTGTACTAGTGATCCACTCGACAGAGCGTTGCGTCACGGTTCTGATATTTCCTCAGTTGTCCACGTCACACAAACCACACGTCAAACCGCTTTGCCAAGCAGTAAAACCACAACCTATAACTCTTATCCACCCATTTGAACACATTCCTGAGGTTGATTTCAGATCAGATTGAGGTTTGACAGTCCAGCGTCAAGAGATTTACATCACCTGCGCCCACACAAGAGAACACTGAAAATGTCTCTGCTGTCTGTTTATTGGCAAATGAAGGAGAAATTGTACCGTACAAGAGACACTTTATGTGTATATGGCATCCCAAAATTCACAAAGGCGCCCTACTCAAAAGGATGCTTCACCCGAAAATGACAATTCTGTCATCATTTACTCTTCGAGTTGATCCAAATCTGTATCAATTTCTTTGTACTGATGAACACAGAGAAAGATATTTGGAAGAATGCTTATAACCAGACATAATTTGACCCCCATTGACTCCCATAGTAGGAAGAAATACAATGGTAGTCAAAAGTGCCCCAGGCTGTTTGATGTCCTACATTCTTCAAAATGCTGTCTTTTGTGTTCAACAAAAGAAGTAATTTTTCCTACTATGGGAGAAAGATCTGTTTGGTTATAAGCATTCTTCCAAATATTTATGCAGATTTGGAACAACGATTCCGCCGTAAATGCTTTCACAGTCAGGATAAAGGGACCACATCAAGACTGGATGCTGTGATTTGGGGTTGTTAAAATCAGCAGGGGACTCTTGGAGTAAGGTGATTCTCCTCAAAGACTAGACAGCCCTTGAACATAGACAGGATTCGGTGAGCTGCCATCTTAGCTTTGATCTCCTCATTATTGCAGGAAACGAAAGGAAAAGACAAAGCAGAAGCGGGAAGCAAAAAAGATGCTGTTGTTCCAGATGTGGCCTAGCTGGGGGCAATTCTTGTGTTCTTGTAAAAATGCATGGCGAACCGACCCTTGGATGAATCTCCTTGATTAACAGGCTGATACCAGTTTCACTAGGCAGTGTCAATGTGACTCAGGCTGTGTCAAAATAGTCCCCAATACCCTAATATAGCGCACTATTTGAGGGGACATTCATTTTTAGTGGTGTCTGAATCCATAGTGGACACTATTGAGTGCACTCATTCAATCCCATGATGCATCATAATAACGAGTGTACAACCGATGTACACTCACGGCTAGCTGCTATCCATCTTTCGTGATGCTCACGCTGAATGAATTCCCGCATCTCCAAAGAAGATGGCAACCGCAACAGAGTGTCCAAATTTACTTACTCGTTTTCACCCGCTCCTTAAAGTGGATTATATTAGTGAACTAATGTAGGGAATAGTGAATGAGGGTATAGTGGGCGATTTCGGACACAGCCTCAGTGTCATTTCACGTATACATGCGTCTAAACCAGAAGGAAATCAGTGGAATCAATGTCAGACCCAATGTTTTATTATTGCAAACCAAATGTGGCTAAATCTATTTGGCTTTGGAAAACTGATCATATGTATTCATAGCAGATAGCACTTTGGAATAATATAATATAAATTTGGAAGAATGAACAAACCCAACCCAACCATTGGGTTGTAAATGTCCTATGCCAGTCATTGTTGGGTCAAATATGATCATTTTCTAGGTTACTTTAACCCAATCGCTGGGTTGATCACTTTTGGACCCAAGGCTGGGTTGAAAATAGCCCCACATTTTTGGGGGGATTGTAGATGGACCACAGTGTAATATATCTCTTATGGAAAGAAACATAATTATTACATGTTACATCATATATTGAAAGACTGTCTTTTAACCCCGCAATTCAATTGGAACAAATTCCACAGCTCCGATGGGATGACTTGTACCATTGCCATGACTCCGGCACAGTCACCTGGGTATCACAGCCAGACATGTGATGACACATGAGCAGATGGGGGAGGAAGGGTTGAAGTATGAATGAATCTACACCCACACTACTCCTCCGCTTCCCTCCTCCGAGAACAAGACAATAAAGGGAAGAAGGGATAGATCAGATGATCCCACCCCTCTGGAAGATGAACGCACTAAAGTTCTCAGCAGTTTGCCACAGAGGTACCCTTCAAGCATAACAATAAGGCAAGTCTTGCTTCCTGTGAAAAATCATGGCTTACTCTATACTACTAACAGCAAAGATTACATGTGAAACAAACAATTACAAGAACAACATCTAGTGTTTTGTTGAAATGTATGCTTGAGGTTCTATAGACTCCAATGCTGTAAGTATACTGATGATAATAATATCAGAGAAAGGGACCCCTATTTCTTATCAAAATCAATACACCATTTATTATTGAAGCTGTAAAACTGTTTGACACAAGCAACAATGGATAAAACTAACTAGGGAACAAATAGGAAAACAATATAAAAGTAAATGGTGGTTATAATTTAAGGCGGATGTAACCCACGCAGTTTCTGCCAATCTCATATTAATCTTGAGTACCTATAGAGTAGTATTGCATACTTTGTATCTTCGCAGAGTCTTTAGTTTGATCACATTTATAAAAGATCGATACAGCTGTACGATTATTTCCTGAACGGGTGGCGGGACTACAGCACGAGCACACAACACATCATCGCATTATCCCTGCATAGCTGTTGGTTCACTATACATTTGTGGGGGTTTACATAAAGCACATACGCTGCGATTGCCAACAAAACACAGACATATGACTCAGTTTCAATTACCGCATGTGGTTCACGTACGGCATCTTTAAGCGGTTGTACCGTTCCATCTATCACTTTCAAACGATCTTCAAATCCAGCGTTATATCCCCCACTATATAACATTCATCACCAAAATGCAGTGAACAAACAAACATAGGTGAACTTCACGAATGCAGTGCTCTCTCTCTCTTGCTCCAGCTGGTTGACGTGTGGACATGCTCCTTCTCCCGCTCTCCCTGGTTGACGCGTGGGCGTGCTCTTTCATCTCGCACTCGCAGGTTGACGCATGCTTTTCTGGGAGAATTGTCCATTTAGGGAGTAAGAAAGTTTGTTACGTAGAGGAATTTCATGTTTTATTTTTTTTGTTATCGAGCACAGAAATACTACGTCCAACTCGTTTTTTGACAAGTTGACCATGTCAAGCATGAGTCAAACTAGCACGTTTAACAGTGTAAAGAAGTCAGGATGCATGAAACACTGTGGCACCTCCCCTTTAAGATTTGAAGGTTTGTGGAGCAAAGAGGTAGTAATCTTCTAGTCACCATTTTTTGATATAGCCTAATATAAAGCAAACTCGATTTTATTACTACAGACTGAATCAGACTGACAGATTATATAGGCTTTATCTATCCATCGGTGTTTCATAACACAATGTAAGTCAGGTCAGTGTGCCACCCGCCTGCATTTGAGTCAGCCATTCTGTCACTTGACTAACAGATTAACTACCCACCATAGAATGACAGACAATGACGAAAATGATGAAACAAACATTTCTTACACAATTCCGGCAGCCATCATATATTCTTTCTATAACCCTCTCTATTTGTTCACTTTACGTTTTTTTATGCTCTAATTTAAAGATGAGATCTGTAACTCTTGCCTCTATATCAACATCACTGTCCCACAGGATCGGTTCCACCCTCCACCTGATTTTCAAAGACAATTTTCTTAATGTCATACTGTGTAAATTCAGTATAACCAAATGGAATTGCAAGAACAATCACCGCTTCTCAAACACTCTCCCTATCAGCCATTGTCACCCAAACTGGTAGTCCCACCCCAAACTCACACCATTGGTCGAGCAGATGTCGACATGTTGGACAACTTGAACAAACAGAGCCATGTTATGACAGCATCGACATGTTTAAACCCTTCAGAAAACTAGCCTTCGAATGGCTAACTTACATTGTCCCTGCACATTAAACCACGAGTGGTACGTTAAAACAATAAAAAAAAACAATTCATGTCTGACATATTCACAAACTCATGTTCATGTGTCTGTTGCAACTGCAGACATTCAAGTTCGGCAAATCAATTGATGGGAATGATTGGTAAAGACACAGAAGAAGGGAAAGATAAGCTTACTGAGCTGTTGGATAACTAGGTGACAAACCGTGCATAGTATAATGCCAAAGGATTGCCAATTACGAGTAATCCAGAATCAGATCTGAATTTGTGTTGGGGTCAGGGTGTATGTGCACACACATCTGCTGACCCCATGTGACCCTTAAGCCTTTGTTGTTGGGCTTCCTCCCTGGGAGCTCAAAGACTTTACATACCAAACCTTTACCCCAGATCTTGCTAACTTCAATACTTGCTCCTCTCCCAGTATACTGTGGATTACACTTCACCCAAAAATGAAAATTCTGTCATCATTTACTCACCATCGAGTTGTTCAAAATCTGTATAAATGTCTTTGCTCTGATGAACACAAAGAACGATATTTGGAAGAATGCTTATAACCAAACAGATCTTGTCCCCCATTGACTCCCATAGTAGGAAACATTTATAAAATTACTAAATTGTGTTCTGTTGAACACAAAAGAAGACATTTTGAAGAATGTAGGACAGCAAACAGTTCTAGGGCACTTTTGACTACCGTTGTATTTTTTCCTACTATGGGAGTCAACGGGGGCAAAAATCTGTCTGGTTACAAGCATTCTTCCAAATTTCTTTCTCTGTGTTCATCAGAACAATATAAATGTATACAGATTTGGAACTCGAAGGTGAGTAAATGGTGACAGAGTTTTCATTTTTGGGTTAAGTATGCCTTTAACAACAACATCCGGTTCAGCCAGTGGTTCTGTCCTCATTGATTCATCCTCATGTCATTCAAAACCTGTATATGTTTTTCTTCTGTAGAACACAAAAGACGATATTTTGAGAAATGTCTCAGTGGTTTTGTGTCCCTACAATGGAAGTCAATGGGAACAAATATTATTTAGAATATCTTTTTGGGGTTCTTTAGAAGAAATAAAGTAATATAGGTTTGGAATGTGAACTCGGTGAACTTTTTGGTGAACTATCCTTTAAAATATCAAACTTGTTTGACGGACAATGGCAGACACGTGTTACCTCATTCAGACTGGCACCTGCATTCTGCTACACTTCTGGTGTACCAAATGCTACAGGACAAGTCTCACATCTCTCATACCAGTATGAGGCTTAAAGATTTTCGCTAGGCTGATCTAGATGAAAAGTAAGACTGAAGTGAGACTATAAGCGTGTTGTAATGGTTTTGACTATCACTCTCAATGGATTTGGGGAATCTGGAAGTTATGTAAGACACAAGAGAAGGGAAGTTCACAACTTGTTCATTCACAAAGAAGAATCTGTTCCGGTTGACCAAACATCACAAATGTTGGTGTGCCAAGACAGACGAGCTTATGTTTAATAGTGTATCTAGTTATGACAAAATTGTTGGTTATACGCACAATAAAATGCTTACACTACATGACTCGGTACGATATGAAATAATGTCACATAAGAGAACAAGACAAACATGACATGATCAGGCATGATTATCATACTTTTCATTGTGGTAACTGGCAAATATGCAGTCTAAATGCATGCACTTGTTAAGGCATTCCACCACTGAAATTATAGTGATTATAACTATATTAAATTGGCCACTGTATTAGCAAAGATAACTTCAGGTATTTGGCACTTACAGGTAAACAAGAACAAACATATTTGTTGAGTTATTAGCCAACATATTTGGTGTAAGATCGCAAACTGTAAAAAAAACTGCAACCACAATTAAATGTTCAGTATGAAGCTGTTAAACAATTTATCGCAATTAATCACAACCAGAATAAAAGTTTGGATTTACATAATATATGTGTGCATATTGTACATACTGTCTTAATACTGCATATTCATTTCATATTTATAAACACATACATGTATATATTCAAGAATAAATATACAAATCAATAAATGTTAATATACAATTTAAATGATAGGTTATATACATATATAAACATGCAAATATTTCCTAAATATATAAATGCATGTGTTCGTGTTTAAAAATACAAAATAAATATACACAGTACACAAAGACATATATTATGTAGACACAAACTTTTATTCTGGATGCGATTAATCGCAATTAATCGTTTAACAGTTCAGATTGTAATTGATGATACTATCGTTGTGCTGATACAACGGTGATAATACCAGTATTGGCACAGGTTTACCTCAGTTTTACTACTTACTAGGGTGAATATTTATAGAATAAGTTTTGTCGTCATGACACAAACAACGAGCTTAAAACTTCCAGCATTAAATACATAATATATCATTTATCACACAAGAAAATATGAAAATCTCAACAGTGCGTAGAGTTCAGTTTCATAACACACGCAGATGAGCCATGTGGCTTTTGGCAGCTCACTTCAAAAAGAAAACAAGATTATCTCATCGTGATTGACGATATCCGAGGGCAGACATTTCACAAAACTGCTCAGTTAAAGTTTACTCCGTATATTGTTTCAATACATCGATAAATATCGCTAACAACGCACGCTAGGCAAACGTGACCGCGCACCGTCATATTTAAATACCCTCAACGCGCGTCACCCGGACTTTCACATGACATCCTAGATTTACACCCGAAATACCGGCATGGCAGGGCACCCTGTACATACCAACCCTTTCAGATTTGCTGATGAGAAAATAATGTCCTTACCTGCCGTGAAACCAGTCCTTACAAATATCGCATTCGATCATAAACAAATTAAAATCATAGGGCTGCCGGCAGACACAGTAGAGCTGGGCAGCCGCCATCTTCCTAATGTCCCTAAACAACGCTGAGCACGGAATGGGCGGGGATAGCGGTGACGAAGTTTCCCGAATGACAAATTGAGGCGGGGTTAGTACAACCGGAAACTGCCGAAGGAAAATTCTTTTAATATCGAAATGGGTCTTCCACTACAGACATGACAAAACACACGAACACTGAGCGGGGGTGTCTCAATAAATTCAATTCACACAATGTGGTGACTTCAAGTTTCAAGTGTCATTTTAGGACCTTTTGACTTTTGATACTAAAAAGTCAATGACCTACTATGATAATGTAACTGACACATTTACTACTTGAGGGTGGACAGTAAAAGTAACCCAAGTGTGTAATGTATGTTGTAAATCGGGTTTATCACCACAACACTAAAACCGCAGTTACAACATTACCTGTATAATATTTTTATATGTATTAATTTATAATAACATCTAATATATAAAATTCATATTAAATACTAAAACATTTTGTCAAACGCAAAACTGGACTAAGTAAATACGCAATAAAAGAAATTAACAAAAGGTATAAAGGATGGCTTTTGTACTCATTCTGAGTCAGCGTGATTCACGTGCTCTACGTGATCAGCTGCTAGCTTTATGACATGCGCAGATGGTCGCTTTGGGGAGGTGGGGGTGGGGGAACCATCTGCGCACGTCATCATGGAGCTACTCCTCCAGAAAAGCTGGCATTGCAGATCAATTTCAGTTATTTTAGTTTTAACGTTCTTCATCCGCATTATATATCAATTAAAATGTTTTATTGTTAAATTCGTTATCAAAGTCTAAGTGGTTTGCTTCCCAACTAAGCAAATACAATCTAGTGGGCTTTGCGCATAACATTTTGTGGGCTTTTGCGCCATCTACCGTTGAATTAAGTTATCAGATATTAAAAGCAGCAGATCGTTTTTTTCTTTTTTGGTTTCTTATGGTAAGGGAGGGTTAGTCTTTAGTTTTACGTTATGGTATATTGCATAGTTTTTATTGGCAGGATCTGATGTGTGTGACATACATATTATACATATTTTAAAATATTTTATAAATATTATACATATTTATAATATTATTTATAATCAATATTTTAAATAAAGGTTAAATATATAAATATTTTTTTATATGTCAGCTGTTGTGATGTCAATATATCTGATGGTAAATATGAATCAAAATAGTATTTTAGTCATTAATAAGCATCTATAAAGAAATTCAGGCCTCAATTTTGTACTGGTTACACGACTGCAAATTATAACTTGTGGCAACAGACTGTTCCTTAAATTGACAAAACTTTAACCGCGCCAATTTAAAAATGTAGATTTTTAACCAATTTAAAAAACTGTATTTTTTAACAGTGATTAAGCAAGGCTAACATTTTAGTATATCTTTCTTGTCTTATTATTTTCAAATTCTGGTCTGTTCTTCTATTTTTTGTGCATTCTCTTCATGGTTTTACTTTATGGTTAATCTGATATTTGTCTCATGCTTTTGTTGACCTTTCATTAAAGGCCCCATGAAATCATAACCTTCTTGGCACAGCTGTTTTTTTTGCAAATTACTTGCAAACAGATACTACAGATCTTACCGAAAGATCCCAAATTCTATTACATTAACTTTGTTTAACAGCTGAAAATACTAATGCGCCTGTGAGAACTCGATTACAAGCAGTCCTCGGTCATATTTATTTATTTACTAGATATTATTTATTAGAATGATCTTGCTTGGTCTATATACACCATGCACTGTGCTGTGTTTTACCTTTCTGTGTTTTCCTGTAAAGCTGCTTTGAAACAATGCACATTGTGAAAAGCGTTATATAAATTGAATTGAATATATAACAGATGACGCCTCTTTGTTGCTTTGCACACATGAATCAACCACATGTATGGAAGAAGAGGGAGAGGAAGAGGGAGAGGAAGAGGAGTTTGCATGTATGCTGGTAGAGTTGCAGCAAGAGAAAATAAAGCTTGAATTAAACATGAAATTTGGGCGATAATTATTCATCCATCCTGGCTTTTCTTTAGAGAGACTGGACAAAGTCAATTCTGACCAGCTGTCAGAAGTTCCATTCCACAAGAAACTCTCACACTGTGGTATGAATTTATTATAATAATGCTTTGTTACACCATAGTTACATGCAACTGAATGTCCCAAAAACATAAACTCTTCTAAAGCAGTTACTGCCTTGGGGAGTGCAGCAGTATATTATGTGAAACTCTTTCGTGTGGCTTCTGTAATGCTTTGTATGCTTTAAAATGCATCCTGATTTTGATGAAATAGCTTAATTCATATTCAAAAAGGAATTGAGCTGCAAGTGTTATGACTGTAATGATTTTTTTACCTGCCACACGTGGTTCCTTTAACAAATCCATAAGGGGATTTGAGCACAGAATGGGCAACAGTCAGAATTTGTGTCACGAAATGTAATCCATTGACACTGATTTACCCCTTTTTTGTGTCAGTCAGCATGATTTTCAACTTAACGTATTTTTAATGCGCAGTATCTTTGTATTATCAGCACAAACATAATTCACACATGTTTTTACAGTGGGCTTATTCATGTGAACTTCTACGCTTTCATTCGTAGGTTTCATGATTTGAATTTGCCCCGTGACGTTAGGGTTAGGGTGGCCTTTTTCACTGCTTTGCCACCTCGTGAAGGGTCTGGGATTGGGTAAGGTGGTTAGTCACCTATGTACGAATTTGATATGAGGTTACACATATACATCTGTCTGTGTATTTGAGCTGACTGACGGAAAAAAAGGGAAATTCATTTCCATAAACACGGAATCAATAGATTCCAAGTTTCATGCCTATACCACAAACTCCCATGAGACTGGGTTGGAATAAGTAAAAAGATTTATTAACGTTCAACAGACAATACACAGAGAGGCAGGGGTAGATGACCTGAAACAATAGGCACAAGACACAACAAGTGGAGAGAGAGATCACTGAGTCCTGAACAATGGCAGTCACACGGCACAATCTCTGGACACAATGCACCGGTCTCGATTCTTGGCAAAGCGAGGAAGAGACCAGAAGAACTCCTGCAATGCCAAAGCAGATTAGAGACACACAACAGAATTATGCAATGCTGTAAAGTAAGCTAATAAAAAGTAAACGGAGAACCAATGCTAGGAATAAAAAGCAAAGAGAACTAAAGAAAAATACTAACCAATTCCAAAGACACTATAGAACTGAAGACTAAAATTTTAAACTAGGAAACACTTCTAACAAACATCTACTGTAACTGCGACACATGGAGGTGTACAGACTGGGGAACAGAGAAGGACAGAGAGCAGCATATAAGTGGAACAGAGAACATGAGGAACATGTGAAATCACTCAGACAAATGTAGACACATCACAGACTACAAGGGGGCGTGGTCATTGGAAATTCATTTGTGTTGATGAAGCTGCTTCAACCTCTGTGAAGTGAGATGTGGGAGGAACATCATTTGTCAGAGGATCACTATTTACCATGTGTGCTGCCATTTCAAATGCTGTCCTTTGCTTCACATCAGTTTGCCCTGTTTTGAAGATTTCTATTTGTTTTAACTGTATTCAGCATCTCTGAGCTAAATAATGGGTTCTGATGGATGTATTTTGTTCATGCAACTAAAAGAATACCGCAATGTGTGTTTGGTGGGAGAATAAAAATTGAATTGGAGAATATTGCTCTTTTCTTTTGAACACACCTTTTCAATACATACAAAGAGTTCATGAATACCAGAGGCTGCCATGCTCCAATATTTTCCTAAAGACTGAACATAGACAAGATCGAGCAAGATGACAGGATATTAGAACTTAATGGGCAGCACTGAGGACTTGTATATAATAAGGTTTCATCTTTTCCCACGTGAGACTGGAAGATGTATAGGGACACTCTGGAACGTTTCCTCAAATTGAGGAAAACATCTAACGGCAGCACAATGAGGCACGACCAACTGGCAAACAAAAAGAGAAAGACAGAAGCATATAAATAGAGCTGAGAACATAAGGGACACATAGTATCACTGAAACAAATGAAGACACAAGTTGTGCACAAGGGGGATGGTCATTGGAAACAAGGAGGCGGGACCATGAAGAGCACATGGCCAACACACACAAACAAACAAAGAGCCATGTGGTCAAACACATCACAAACAAACACAGAGCCTGTAGTTCATATTGATAGCTGCATTTTGTTGTCCATTGTATAATGATCCATTGAAAGTTGTGTTTGATTGAAACATTTGTTTTCTCGTATGTTTTTAATATTCTGTGAGTGTTCGCTCATTTTGCAAACAAAATTAACCTTACGAAAGTTAACCATGGTTTTACTACAGTTAAAAACTTTACTGTCGTAAAGTCATGGTTACCACAAAATAACCATGTTTTTTAAGAACCATATTAAAACGATGGTTACTGTAGTAAAGTAATCAAAACACCCAAAAAAAGTAAAACATGGTAAATACAATTGTACCACAAAAAAAACATGTTTAATTTTCGTAAGGGTGTGAATTTGGGCCTGTGTGAATTTTTTGCAGTTTCATGAGTGTGGTGTTGAGTAGACAAATGTATTTAAGCCATCAAGAAAACGTCAATAAATATGTATACACACGTAAACTTAGTTTTCATTGATTTTTTTAACCGTCAAAGTCTTGCACACAGACGCATATAAACAAAGATGAATCTAAATGCTTCAAATTCCCTCCGCTCATGTACAATGTGATATCAGTCTCTGTCTCCCTCTAGCGGCTTCTGTAATAATGTCACATCTCTCACAACACACCTGTCGCAATGCTACATGGAGTTCGGCTTCTGCGATGACTTGATGCGAGTTTCGGTTCATTTTTCATCATTCTTGGACGGATGGACATTCCTGCCGTAAAACAAGCAACATCTGAGATCTGTTAATGCCTTGCAACTATGCTAATCTCACCATTTGTCATTCTCGCTGTGATTTTAATAATAACAAAACTCGCTATTATACATGTACTTCAAAAGCCGAGCAGACACAACAGTCTACCTAATGTTACATTCACACTTTGAAACTTTATAACCACCCTCATTAGCATTTTATCACAGGAACTAACTATAGATGTGCTGACAGGCCGTATCACGTGATTCCATCGTGAACTGCTCAGATAAACTTCTTTATGCTCAGTAATGTGCAGGACTCAAAACTGGAATAAATGTTTTTATCAGAGTTTTTCTTTCACTTACAAAAGATTGCATTTGATAAATGTGTTTGACCAGATGGCAAACCTAATGCTGCATAGCCCAGTAGACAGGTGTTGCATTTACAATGCTTATATCAAATCAGGCCACTTCCTGTGGGAGTTTGATGACGTCAGTAAAACTGTCTTTGATCCTAAATTATAGGTTTAGTTTGATCATAGATAATGTTTATTTCTTTTCGCCATACTTTGTTTTTTAAAGTCCCAGTGAAATAAAAACAACAATGCCTATTGTTCATGAAATATTGAAGCTTTTATTGCAAATAGTTTATCAAGGTGGTTCATTCTCTTTTTAAAAGTCATGTGCCTTTAAACTTTAGTTAAAATCTGAAAATGCACTTCGGTCCTGTAATGACTATCCATCTTAAAAGTATGTTAGACGACTTGGGCGGAGCATCCGTTAACTCCTCCCCTTAAACTGTCATTCTGCTGCCAGTTCTATTCCAAAGTGCAACGGCTGTTTTAATACATCCAATCAAATCGCAGAGAAATAAGAAAGCCACGCCCACACATTTTCTCATTCGAAATCCCATTTCACTTGGAAATGCGTCAAAATACGGAAGTAAAAACGATCGCAGCTTCCGGTTCATGGGGACTTTAAAATGATGTTTTGGTTGGTAGACACAGAGGTCACGCCTGTGTGTCGCTTGTTTCTTGCTATGAGATTGTTAAGGCGTTCCTAGCTCTGGTTGTCCTAGTAACAGTTTGAACAAACCCTCCATTAAATGGGTGAGAGACGGATGACGTGAGCGCCACTGCTGCACTCCTATGAGTAGTCGTTTGTGAAAGTCGCTCATCATTTGCATAATGTTGAACAATTCTCAACTTTTGTCGCTTAACTACTGTCGCTGGACACGCCCACTTCCTGTCACCCTCGATCGTAGTCGCTCGGGTCGCCGGAAGTCGCCCGCTCTCCATTGAAAGGAATGAGGTTGCGTCGCAATGCGCTTCTAGTCGCTGTCGGTCTGAACGGCGCGTTAATAATCTGTACAGCAGGGTTTTACAAACAGGAGTGTGCTCATGAACCCCTGGTGGTTCGCGTGGGAATTGCATGGGGTTTGTGAGATGTACCACGGTGTATAAGCGTTTCCATTAAAAAGTTTAATCGCAAAAAAAACCAATCAGTTTTAACAATAACAAAAGCTATTTTGTACAATACAATTGAACTATTACCTAACATCTCAGGGGGTACTTCAAGTAAATAAGGTCAAAGGGGGTCAGCTGAGAAAAAAGTGTGAAAACTCCTTATCTACAGCATATCGCATATCATACAGAAATTTGCCAATTTGGGGCCTTTCTCACATTTCAGAATTGTAAATCTACCAGTATTTGAGTTTGGAGATTTCTTCTGTGTTTTCTGTGCAGGCAATCTTTGTTATTCCGTTCATTTAGGATTGCGTTATCATGTTTTCAAGTTGCCCACCCCTAAAGGTCGTGTGAACACCAAACTGCGGTTGGTCTCTTTGTAAGCCGGTCAGACAGTCGGTACCTTTTTTTCTGTGATGTAGACTAGACTTTGCAGATAGTCAGAAGTCTGGCTCTTGAGGATTAAAGTTCATCTGGTTAATAGTTTACAGGCCGGAGCACTAACACTTCTTGCAGATAGGGGGAGATCTTGGCAAAGGACCAAACCTGCAGCCTTGCGGCACGCAGGTCTCTCTGTCATGTTTTCAGTGCTGACACTGTTGTTATCATTGCTAATTTTGAGGTGTGATGATTGGCTTTTCCATCCTGAGCTTCGTGTTTATGTATCACTTATACAATGACAACAGGATCATGAAGCCAGAGAGTGCAGAAAAAAGTCAAGAATGAAGTAACTGTAATGCATTCCAGATGACGCTAACTGCTGAAAGGTCTGGTGTCTGTGTGTGTGTCCTGAGCCTGGGGGCTGTAAAGTGAGGTCTTGGGTGAGTCTTGGTTGACTCAATGAAATGGTGGTTGTTGTAAACCCTTGGCCTGCGGATTAAATGCGTTAAGAAGAAGACAATAAGGTCTTTAGACCTACAATTATAGGTTTGATGTATATGTTTTTTTAAGGAGCTGAATGCATTTGAACATATTTAATTGGGTTAACATATTTTTTTTGCCATTGATGGCTGCTTTTATTTTCATATATATTCAAATGTATTCTGTCATGATTTACTCCCTATCGAACCAATTTTTTGTTCCCACATGAAACCCCAAAACATCCTAAATTATTAAATTATAATGTTTGAGTCTGTTCTTATTCATACAATAAATATCATATTCATGATGTTTGGTTGAATAGGTTATGATGTTGGGTGAACAAAATTCATTATTGGTACACTAGATCTAATTTTCAATTTGACGTTGAATACATACGACAACTTATGTCGATATTTTGTTGTTTTTAAGTTTGTCAAAATCCAACGTGCAAATCGTCTGCCAAATGGAGGCTGATGAGCCATTACTGGGTTTGTATGTCAGACTGATTTTTATTTCCAAACAAAATGTTTATCGAATCCATTTCAATACATTCCAATAAATCGAAGAGATAAAAATAAATGAACTATAATAAATAAAAGTTTAATTTAATGTTCAATAAAGCAATAAGCCCCAAGAAGCAGTGGGTTACGGTGCATTTTATAACAGCTATGGATGTTGTGGCACAATGCGAAGCCGAGTGCCTAAAACACCCTTAGCTGTTATAAAATGCACTGTAACCCACTGCTTCGCGGGGCTTATTGCTTTTATAAAACGGTTATTCCATATGCGTAGCAAGGTTTCATAAAATAAAGTAAATAAACGTATATTTAGGCTATGTTATGCGGTCAGCCGATATAAATCGGGGTATATTAAAACGGCTTAGAACTCTGATCAGAATCAGAATCAAGGACCAGAACTGACCGTTTTATAAATTGAGTTTTATCACTTATTTTCTAACACTACCCACTCAAGAACTATACATCATTGCTTAAAATTATGTTTTCTTCCAATGAAAAAGGAAACCATCACAGGATTTTAATTTTTCATCATTTAATGAACAGTTCACCCCAAAATGAAAATTCTGTCATCTACTCACCCTCTTGTCATTTCAAACCTGTATGACTTTCTTCTGCAGAGCACAAAAGAAGATATTCCGAAGAATAAAGGTAACCAAACAACGGCGGTACCCATTGACTTGCATTGGTTTTGTGTCCAACAATAGAAGTGAAAGGGTACCGCCATTGTTTGGTTGAAAGAAATTTCATTTTCGGGTGAACTATCCCTTTAATCTTTCAACATTTATGTCAAGAGAGGAAGCTCTACTTAGTAAATCTGCATTGACAGTGAGATTACAGGGCAAGCTTGGAAAAATATGTAGTTCCATTAACAAGTAAGGAATGCTAAAGAGTCATAAGGGGTTGGGGTCTGTGCTGTGGGTCAGTCATCAATGATTCATGCACCACAGGTGGCATGTGGCCATTCGGTTGTATGCCCTCTCTATTGAATTGTTGGCCGATGTCCATTACAGTCTGTGCTTTGTTTACTTTAAAATTAATCATTAAATTACTCACTGGCCAGTGGTCAATAGGCCCTGTTTGCCTGGCCACCATGGTGCAGATTAATTGCACGTGGTGTGCCCTTATAAACACCCAGTGGACAAAGATCATTATCTGAGAAATCTCAGGGGATGGTGTAAGTGAAAAAAGGAAGTTTATGCAACATTGTTAGGCTTGATGTCCCAGAGAGAAAGACAGAGAGAGGGAAAGAGTGTCTAAAAAATCAGATATAAAATAAATAAGAAACGGGAAGTATATTTATGAAAGGACGTGGCTCCTAACATCAGTCGCTAGGGTGCTTGTCTTAGGTTCTTGAAGGATTCTTTCAGTTCTTCACATTCCACTGCATAAAGATACAAGCAAGTTATTATTTGTATTTTTACATAATTTAACACACAGACCCAAAGTGGTAGGTCACCACAGTTGTTCGCCATTATATAGTTAGTGCTAAACAGGCTGTGAAAGGTTGGATTGGACCCCAGGGATCCCACCAGCTCTATATACTGCAGCGCAAGGCCAGGCTTACCCAGCATCCCGCTGAACGTGTCACAGACAGCATTACTGTTTGATCAATGTTTATGCATTAAGTGATCTAATCTCTAATTGGCAAGTTGACTGTTCCTCTCTTTTCCGCTTCCTCGTTCTTTTCCCTCTGTGATGCAGAAATCACATCTAGCTTTCAACAAAATGATTAAAAACATGTTTAAATCTACCCAAATGCCGACTTTTCAAAGGTTTCATGTTCCGAAAAAATGGTTAAACAATGTTTTCTCACAAGTGCAACATAACTTACAAATAAGCATTTTACACGTGAGGTCATCAGGCGCTTTTATAAATCAGCATAGTGCCTATACAGAGAGTCAATATTTAATAACATAGATTTACACTGAGATCTAAAGCAAGCTCACTGACACAAAATGCTGAGGTTAGACGACTAATAATGATCTACTGTGCATTTTGCCTTCATAATAGTTTGCCTTTATAATAACACGCAGTTACTCAGGGTTGTAAATGAACATATGATGGGTTGGGTTGTTTCAACCCTTTGTTGGGTCAAATATAAACCCAACAATTTTACCCAATGGTTGGGTTGGGTCCTTTTTGACACGAGACTTGTATGAAAATATCCAAGTATTTGTGAATAAAGCCTTCATTGATGATGCAATTTCCCCTTTACTTGAGCAGCTCAATAGTGAGTGACACTGTAGTGACATTTATAGAGCTGAGAAGCTTTTAAGTAATTGAATCAGGTGAATGTGTATGGGAAAACAGCCAATTCAGCATGACTTTAGCAAATTAGCTTGAGATTATTTTTGTATACAGACCACATGTTCAAGAGTTCAGTATAAGGTGAAGTGTGTCATTTTGTGGATTGTTAAAGTACTTCCTTTTCTCGTAGTTTTGAGTACGGGACAACTGTAAGTAACCAATGTGTAGATTGACTGATGCTAAGAATAAACACTTAGACCGTGTGGGACTGTTACAATTTACAAAAATACATTTAAAGCAAGGATAATAATGAGATTTAGGAGGAAAAAAGAAGGAAGAAATATATTTATTATATACAGTAGACAGTATACAGTATACATATACGTATACACACACACACACACACACACACACATGTCTGGTTTACCATCTCCGGGGGGACAGTCCATAGGCGTAATGTTTTTTATACCGTACAAACTGTATATTTTATCCCCTACCCCTAACCCAACCCCTAAACCTAAAGATCATAGAAAACTTTTAGCATTTTTACATTTTTTTTAAATATTGTTTTGTACAATTTATAGCTTTTTTGCCCACGAGGACCTCAATTTTGGTCCCCACAGTGACACGAGTCCCCATGTGTTGGTGCGCATTCAGGTTAGGTCCCCACCGGGATATAAAACATGTACACACACACACACACACACATTTGTATATACAGTACTGTATGTATGTACAACTATGCATGTATGTATGTATTTATTAATGTATGCGTGTATATATATATGTATGCGTATATGTATATACATACTAGAGTCACCCCACATATTTTTCCCGTTTATACAGGAGTTTGGAGTCATTTCTAAAATAAATTTCGGAAAGTTAACCCAAACTTACAATAAATACAATTCAGCTCAGCATGGTTATATGAAATTGAAAGTATGAAGAGAAACAGAGAGGGCAAACCTATATGTTCAACAGCGTATCCTTCTGCGTCTACAGCTCGTGATAGCGGCGCTGTTGTAGCTCAAGTTTGTAATGGTCACATATGTTTGTAATCGCGTGTGGCTGATTGGCCTGCCTGTTTGCCGTAATGAACCCATTTCCCAGGATTCTCAAAGTTGCTCTGAACAGTGTTTGAACCTTTCATCACCAAATGCAGTAATGGCCAAATGAGGTTTTCCAGTAAAGCACCGAAGCCTGATGTAAAATGGTAAATGGATTCACGATCTAGTCCATCTGCTGGCCACGGCTTTATCTATGCCAGATCCATACCTGGAACTTTTTTTATTGCTATTCTATGAAGAAAGTGTAAAATAAGTTTTTATATCACAGTGTGCTGTCTGGATGGATGTTATGTGTGAGGACAAGAATCAGACTGCAGGTTCTAGTTTGATTGCCCTCGAACCGTATCCGCTTGTTAAGTCTGACATCACGCACCACCACTTCAGAGTCCAAACACTCGATCAAATGCCAAAAGCAAACGACAAACAATGCTAATATATACTCATGGTGAGATCTAAAACTACATAAAAACCACAATCCTAACCTTTATTTCCATAACAAAATGGCCAGACAGCATTTCATTTGATATGAATTATAACGCAACTAATAACGCATATTTCTCTATCATAATAAGGAATATGGGTTGTATAGTTTGCCATACTTATTACATCAGAACGATCTGTTTATTCAATGAAAAACAAACTTGTATTAGTGTTGGAATGTTATTGCATATGTTTTTGAAATGCTCATTTTGCTGTTTTCTTAATCTGGAAAGAGCGTACAAGCCTCGTCCATTAAAGATTCAATCCATCATTTGAAGTCTGCATGCATCCTCATCCAACTGCTCATAGTAAATTAAACATAATTGAATTGCGCTGTGTGGATGACAGGCCCCGCTCAGATCTAAATTTACATGAGGATTGGTCACGCCTGTCTGCAATGACCTCTGGCCCCAGGAAGCATATAAAACAGCAGGTGTTTGGACAGGGTAGATTCATGTCACCCCCTCAGATGTTTTGCCGATACTTTTTATTCCGCTCAAGCTACAATCCAAAACAGTCAGAGAAATGTGACTTTGTCCCACTTTAATTTATCCAAGATGCCTTTAAAATATTAATGCTTATGTGGGGAATGCAGAGCAGTGCACGCTGCTGTATTCTTACTTACGGTATGAAAATAAAGTATATAAGTGAGTTATATAAATGGTCTTTTTAAAAGGAGGATATTATAGACGCAATTCAGTTAAATTTGTTCCGATGAGACCTACCACCCATTATATTATATTATTAGTTAAACGTTAGATTACTTTCTTTGAAACTCACTTCCTGTGAGGAGTCGGATTTGCTTGCAGAGTGATTATTGATGGTATAAAAACTGCATTTATTGCATTTGGCAACATGTCTAGAAGCAAAATTGCTCATTGTAGAAATGGCACCATAGAGCCAGATTGTCCAATATGTTGTATATAAGAACATTTGGCCATAAACACTGTACTTGTAATTTCAGAATTATAATTATTCACACATTTGTGATTTTCTAAGAGCTTACATACATATGTAGCACAAGACTGTGTTCATTGTAGTGGAACATTTAGAAATGAAACTTATAGGTACTTATTGTTTGTAACAGTGTGGTTAATGAAGTTCTTATACAAAGATTTAGGTACTTTGTTAAAGATATATATATATATTGGGACTTTTTTGCCTTTATTTTGAAAGGACAGTAAAGAGATTTTGATAGAAAATGTTGGGTGGAGAGAGGGGCGCAGGATCGGCACAGGACCTCGAGCCAGGATTCGAACTCGGGTCGCCGGAGGCACAGTTGCGCCACGCTGCCCACAAGGCTATTGGCTCCGACTTTAAAATGTATAAACTGATTTTAAAACGACGTAACTTTATACGGTTGGTGTTCCCATCATGCAATGGGGCATAATAATAGGTCGAATTTCTCACTGCCAGATTTAATTGCGCTGATGTTTTCGTTGAGTGTAGTATTGCATTGTTTTGCAACATCTGGGGATTATTTTCTACTCAAAGTGACCCATGCAATTATACTAATCAGATATAAATCTGATCAAAATTACTATACAAATAAATATCTATTATAAAAAAAAATGTGCGAGACCACATAGGAATTAGTATTTAGTAGTCATTTTACATATATGCAATTTAACGAAAACTTTTTAATATAAAAAATTCTAAATGAAGGTTCAGTGAACATTTTTTAAGTAATGATGCAAATTAATAGTAACCGATTATTGAAATAGACAGTTTGATACAAAAAAATCCTAAAAATGTGTCAAACAAGGTTTCTTAAGGGTTATTTGAGTAGTTGAGTTAAGTAAGTTGAGTAGCTGTAATGTAAGTTAATACAATAATATACAATAAAATATCATAAATGCATGTTAATACAAATTATTATAAAATGAATTGTTACATTTTAACCAAACCAGAAGTTAACTTAAAGCCAGTGCGTGCGTCCGAGAACTTTTAAATCCACACAACCTTTCTTTTGCACAAAAGGTTCTTGTAATGGAAAACCGTTCGACAGACTTGTTTTTTGTTTTTTTGAGGAACCTTTGGCTGAAAGCATCTTCGGGGAACCAGAAATGGCTATTTGTGGCATTGACAAGAAGAACACGTTTTAGCGTCTTTTTTTGTTGTTATTAAAATGTCTCTGTCTACACAAGAGCCTAATGGCACCATCTTATAAAATGTAATAGAAAAATCCTTAAAGCTGATTGTTATCAATCTTCACAATGTTAGTTCGTATTGTTGGTGTTCAATATGCTTCCCAGACTAACCTTGCATGTTGGGTAAATAAGAATACGTTTAATCTGCCTTTCATCTGTGTATTTCCCAGTGAAGTGAATACACAGCTGGACCGGGTGAACCTCAGGCCACCGCACAATGCAAGTCTTGACCTGGCCATCCCTCAGGAGCACCAGAAGCAGCACACATCCTGCCTCAGGTTCTCAGCTACAGGTGAGTGAGCTTGGTAGGTGTCAAGGGGACAGAACGACAGGTTTTAGTAGATATCCGGGGGATAGTTTTGCCATAGGAGGTTTCATTGAGGTCAAAGGTGTTGCTGTACGAATGCAAAATTGGTTCTGAAGTATATCAGTTATTCCACAAGGGACTGTTCACTCTTCCCGAGAGCCACGTAAGATCTCTCAGACTGAAAATCTCACATCGTGCATCTGCATTCGATGGCTGCAGAGGTAACCGATACACGTTATCCTTTGACCTCGACAGAATGCCCAACATTCTTTACGCGGGACTTGACTTCTGGAACATCTGTCATTAGGCAGGTAGTCACCAGTGCAAGGCCGGGTCGCTACTCACGTCGGTGATGAATGAATGCTAATGAAAACTGACTTTACAACCATGGAGGGCATGACTTTCATTCAGCTTGCATACCTGAATTTAGCATGATTTTTAAGGTGCCCTACACCTGTGCTGGATTTAGGGTGATTAGAAGCTTGCGAAAGTGTGTAAACAGACACAGTATTTTACATTTTAGTTGTTTTCGGTTATACTTTGGATACGTATGGAAACAAAGCTACCATTACAGTACGTTTTAGCATTAGAGCAGTAGTCGGATATGCAGTATATTTGCCATAATAATAATTTATGATTCTATTGAAAAATGTCTCGGAAGTTGGTTTGTTGCTCTTAGAATAATTTTCAGTGCAGCCATATGAGTATCCTTCTTGACCTTATTTCCCCTGGGGTCGAGAATGTCCCCCTTGAGACTGCTACACCGAATGTGACAGACAACTGACCTATGACCTTTTCAAGGACTCAATAGGAGAATCATGACCATTCATAGGGATTAACGCTAAAGGGAATGACTACGGAACACAAAAGGTATATTGACACCAGCTGCCTAGACATGATATTAAATATTGAGCTACTTTAAAAAGGAGGGTTTAATTAAGGTCAATGGTATTTTGTCTATTAGCACAAGCATTAAATATTTTTTTAAATTAAGATAAATTAAAATAAGATACACACTTAAGACTTAAACATATAGAATATACAATCTTATGATTGTACAAGTTATATAAACATATACTGTATAATATTACATGTATACATAATATGTGTATATATTTTGACTGGCTTGTCCTGTTTCAATTTTCTGTAAAGTAATATATATATATATATACATTTGGAATTCAGGGAAAATGTTGTCACTATAGTTCACAAAAGTGATCATTTTACTTAAACATGAATGGAGAGCCAAATTACTTCAATAAATAAATGTATAAATGCTTAAATAAATCATTATATTTTAATGATTCAATTCATATAAATAAAAAGAAAAATGTATAATGTAATAATTTGAAAATTAATTAATGAATAAATAACTTGCATAAACAAATAGTAATATTTGTATAATATATTTAGTCTCCTTAATTGATTTTTTTATTAAAATGTTCCTGTTATGCTTCTTTTTTGTATTATGAATTTTTAACTTTATTTTGTATTTTTCGTTGTTAATTAAGTTATTTATGCACTTATTTTTTGCTCTGTATGTGTTATTTACGTATTAACATGTTTTGTGTCTGTGTAAATATAACACAACATGAAATAAGATATATAAGATATAAGACATGCTGAATTGGCCAAAAGCTATCTATGATGATCAAATATTGAAAACAGGACACACCTCAAAAATTAAAATAACATACACATTTAAACATTATACATATACTTCAACATATAGAGTATAGAATATTATGATTGTACAAGTTTTATGAACATATATAATATTACATATATACATAATATTTGTACATATTTTGACTGGCTGGTCCTGTTTCAATTTTCTGTAAAGTAATATATATATATATATATATATATATATATATATATATATATACTTTTTTTATTTGAATTCGGGAAAATGTTATCACTTTAATAAATAAAGAAATTAATAACTTGCATAAACAAATACAAATATTTGTATATTTAATTCAGTCCCTTTACTTTACTAATCTATTTTGTATTTGGAAATTTTTACTGTATTTTTCATTGTTAATTAAGTTATTTATGCACTTATTCTTGTATTTATTGCTCTGTATGTGTTATTTACATATTAAGATGTTTTGTGTCTGTGTATATATAACATAACTTGAAATAATATCATATAAGATATAAGACATGCTGAAAAGGCCAAAAATCTATCTATGATGATCAAATAGTGACACACCTCATAAACTGTTGCTTGTTCTGTCCCGGCCTTAAGGACTAACACTGAAATTGCTTTGATTGACTGACTACCTGAACGAGTGACAGACAGACAGACTGATTAGAATGTTGATTCAGGATGAACAAAGCATATTCTGTTTGAAGAAACCAAACCTTGTTCAACTTAATATAACAAGAGGAGTAATTTTGATGGATGGATCCTTGCATGGACTGTTGAACCGTTGTGCTGTGTTTTTCACAGATCTAATTTGGTACACTTGTTCCAGAGGTATCCAACTTAAGGGGGTCTACGACTGTCATCAGAGGCTATAGAAGCAAAGCCGTGACCCCTTGACAGAAGGTCAAACAGGTTGGTGTCTAGATCTCAACAGCTGTCGTTTTGTTGTCATTGTGTCAAAATGTTTTTCTCTTTCACCACAACAACGCTACTTGTCCACATACACTTAGTAGCAAAAACATTCTTTCTATAGAATGGGGTGTTTGCTTGGTATGTTCATCTGTTTTCACTTGCATTAAAGTTTGCACCTGTCTGCCAGTCAAACAATGGCGTGTAATGTTGATGGACTTTACTCTTATTTTCTCGTTCTGTCTGATTTCCTTTCAGGTGAGGATCTGGTCCAGCGGAGACTGAGAGCAGACAGACCATGAAGGAGGTGATTGTTTACAGGCGTGGGAGAGACCGGGGTTTAGAGCTGGTTTCTGTTTTATATCACACTGATTAGAACAAGGAGGTGTGCTGTGTAGAGTTAAAGGGACAGTTCACCCAAAAATGAAAGTGTTTAGTCACCTCCGATGTCGTTTTAAACCTAAATGGCTTTCTTTCTTCTGAAGAACACAAACGTTTTGAAGAATATTTTTAACCAAACAACATTGAACCCCCATTGACTTCCATTCCATTGTACATTTCTCAAAATATCTTCTTTTGTGTTCCACAGAAGAAAGAGTCATATACAGGTTTTGAATGACAAAGGAGTGAATAAATGATGACAGAATATTTATTTTTATGTGAACTGACTTGACAATATTTTTCTCTTTACATGAAATACATTTTTGATATAAACTGCATATCAGCAGGAACAACAGATTCCGTTCTCGATAATTTGTTGACAGGAAGAGAGAGACAGCCTATTTTTTCACTGTCACTTATTCCAATGGTTCTCCGTGTTCCTAATTTGCATAACTCTTTTAGCAGATAATTACATCTATCTGTTAATGTCCCGCAGATGTTTGTGTCTGCTCTGAAAGAAGCTCCTTTAGTGTCAACGAGTGAGAGAGGAAGAGGGAAATTGCTGAAGACCATTAAAAATGAAGGGAGATCATTGTCCTCTAAATGCCAACATGTTGTCAAGGATGTAATGTTGGTCTTCAGCATCTGTCTTATTCTGTCCCTCTTTCTCATTGGCTTGTTTCAGATCAGTTCTACTGAATGTTAAAGGAATATTGGACCATAAACAATGACAGTAATGTCATTATTTACTGCTTGTGATATTTCAAACCTATAGTGTTTTTTAAATGTAGAACACATATGTAGAATTGTTACACAGTTTTTGCTCTAAACAACACATTCATATTCTAAAACATACAGAATCATAAATAGGTATCATAAATATAGACAAAATTGTAATAGCTATATACTGATAATCTTCATTAAAGCTAAGATGCAAGGGTGGACCAAATAAGTAAATATGAACTTTTTCTTGCAAAATTTAACGCAAACATCTGTTGCTCACACATAATTTGTACAGCTTCAGAAACTTACATAGCACATGAGTTGTATTGCTTTTTTATACATTCATACAAATGTATAATTTCATACCTAAATGTCATATTCATCATTTTTGGGGACACTATCCCTTTAAAAATTACGGACAGGTAAAAAAATAACAAATCTGCACTTGTTTAAGTTTCATTTATATATATTAGATTCTATAATTATTTTACAAGATAATTATTTTACCGTCTCATCTCTTATAGTATTTCTGCCTAGAAGTCCAAACCAATTCATGAATCAAAACAGACTCTTTAAAGTACAGGAAATGTGATCTGACCGGGGGATGTTTCCATGAGCGTATTCTTTATTGGAGGAAAGAACCCAAATGCATTAAAGGATATTATCTTTAATGCAAGCCTGAATTGATCTCAAATCCAGCCATCATTTAATCATAAAACATGTCTTCAGATGTCGTCTTAATGAATGATGTCAGTATAAAAATAATCGGTGGAGGCTGAAATGGATTTATCCATATTTATACCATAGTTGGGCCAAATATTTGTTCGTACCAAGCAGCATGCAATTCTAAAATGTTATGTAATTATTAGACATATTGCAGAAAGAGTGGGATTTGCCTCAATTTTTTAAGAGAAAGCATTTAAGGAGACTTCAAAGCAGCAGAGTCATGCTCATAACTGTAATGGCTCGATTGGATGCAGTCCAGACATACATTTAATGGGATTAAATGGGTTGTTTACATGCGAGATGCGAGATTAGATCTTTTTTTTTCATTTTTAGATGCTTTGCTTGTCTGTAAATACATAGAAACATTGATCTTCGTTGAAGCGAAATGCATGTTTTAGTTAAAAATTGTTAATGGAGCAAAGCACTTTTTTTGTATTCACAACGCTCATATTTATATAAGGTTTTATTATTTTTGGGAACTGGTCAAGCAGCACCAAAACTTGCTGTTTGGAGATGTTAAACCAAAAATGTAATTTTTGTCATCATTTACTCACCCTCTTGTCATTTCAACAGCAAAACAACATTGGTACCCGTTGACTTGCATTGGTTTTGTGTCCATACAATAGAAGCCAATGGGTACCGCCATTGTTAGGCTACCAACATTCTTCAAAATATCTTCTTTTGTGTTCTGCAGAAGAAAAAAGTTATACAGGTTTGAAATGACAAGAGGGTGAGTAAGTGATGACAGAATTGTCATTTCTAGTTGAACTATACCGTGATTGTCAACATCTCAATATCTTTAAAATCTAGGTGATTGTTTTCTGTTTTGAGGCATGTACAAGAAACAGCTACTTTGATATAACAGCTGGAATACATGGTTACTTGGTGAGTCAGGTTGAGATTGTGGCATTGGATCAAGACCACGCAGCTGCTATAACGCTGACTTCAGCCATTACCTCCTCTCTCCAGATACAGTATACACACGCCTTCTGCTTTCCTCACATACCCTCTGCCTCCCGTAAAACCATGTGTTGTCAACATTCTTTAGATATGAAAAACCTCTCTCCTGATCGCCCAGTCATTTTTTCCATGTCAACAGATGACCTTTCAAGAACAGCCCAAGCATTTTTAATAATCGCAAATCAATAACAGAGTGCAACGTCTAGCCTTATTCATCTCCAGACGTGTCTCACTTGAGCTCTTTTAAGACCTGTAGACACCACGGAGAACATGGTTTGTGTTTTCCCTGTTCTACTGTTAGGAGCTACTTGATTTAGCGTGACTTTAGGAGAACAGGAGCTCTCAGTGTGCTGTTTCTCTAGAGCCCAGCTCTGAATACCACACTTGTCTCGGTGGTCGACCAAAGCCCAGTTTTGTTATTTCTTTGACAGTGATCCCGATTATGCGATCCGCATTATTCACCTTCATTGTTTATCCAGGCTTTTCTTCCCATATGCTAAAGCTGTGTCTCCCGCCCTTTCAGAGAACAATGTGTTTCTATTCAGAGTCATTGGCTAACACGCGAGACTATTAATCAGTGTATAAGGATGACTTGGTCATCAAAGGAACTCATTAGAATCAAGGAAGTTTTCCTCGGAATAGCTACAAAGGGGGGCGTGCTGGGTCGACGGAGGCGGAGCTTGTGAATTTCTCTCAGTATTTTAGGTACAAAGACAAAAATACTCGATGTTTTTAGACAAAGATTTAAAAAGAGGCATGAGATATTAAAGCTGCAACTATTCATTTTATAATTTGGATGTATGGGAAATCCTATTTTTAAGGGGATTGAAGGGAAGGTCTACCCAAAATGACAAATCTGTCATCATTTATTCACCCTCATGTTGTTCAAAACCTATTTATGATTTTTTTCTATGTGTAAAACAAAGTAAGACTTCTTTTGTGAAATATTCAGTGGTTTTGTGTCCATACAATTGAAGTCAATGAGGGTTAAAGGGATAGTTCACCCAAAAATCATTTATTTCTAACCTGTATAAATGTGTTTGTTCTGCTGAACACAACGGAAGATTTTGGAAGAATATCAGTAACCAAACAGACCTCCTCCCCATTGATTCCCAAAGTATTTATTTTCCCTACTGAGGCAGTAAATGGGGGATGAGATCTGTTTGGTTCACATTCTTCCAAATATCTTCCATTGTGTTTAGCAGAACAAAGAAATGTATACAGGTTTGGAAAAATGATGACAGAATTTTTATTTGGGGTGAACTATCCCTTTAATGCTGTTTGGTTACCAACATTCTTCAAAATATCTTCTTTTGTGTTCCGCATGAATGACATGAAGGTGAGCGATGCTTTATTACTTTTCGGTAGGCTATTGTTTTATCAAGATGGCCTATTCTCTTCTGGCATTTACTGTACAGTCATTACATGCGGTTAGTGATGTATTTAGGGATAAAATGGGATGGTAGTGTAGGTTTGTGAGTCTGCGCATAGGCATGTGTGTGTGTGTTTGTGATAACCATTACTAATGCAGAGTTTAAGCCACCTCTGACCCCAGATTATGCATGAGCCACTTAACTGCACTGTGACAAATACTAAACATCTGTAAGGGCATAGGAACCCACACATACACACCCACTCGTACATTAGCACAAGTGGAATCATGCCGACATGGACGTTTTGCCAAACGTAACGCTTTCGTGTTTAGTGCCGGATTTTAAGCACCATTTATGATATATTATTTTTCTTTCATTAAAACAATTACTTTAATACGCCAGGAACATTGTAGGCATTTGGACTGTCAAACTAATTGGTGTTTTGGCAGACTATGCGAACTCATTTTAGGCTTAAATGGTAGTTTCCATCAGCACAGATATCGGCGAGTAATGCTTAACCAGAGCGAGATATCACACCAACCTGAGGATTGTCACAAATCTTTATTATCAAGCATTTGAGCAAGTCATATGTTTGTGGATTCACTCCTAAAAATCACTCAAAAACATTTCGGGTTTTTTTTGTATTAGTGGTATTTACTGTGTGTGTGGGTGTATGCGTGTGTAATTTTATAGCCCAATGAAAGACACAACCCTCTACTACTGTAAACAGTAAATCATTTCAAGTGTCAGAGAGGAGCTAATTTTTCCCCGCTGTATCCACACACACACATGCAAAGGCTCTCACACACGATTGGTTTTGGCTGTAGTCTGATTGTTGTAGCACTGCAAAGTATGCAGACTGCTTATTTAAGATGAAGCTTTGAAGTGGAAGCAACTTGAGACCTTTTTGGAGCTTATTTAAGACTGTAATTTAAACACTGAAATATAGTAACCTCTAATTACAACTCCACAAACCCCTTCACACACAGTGACCACACGTGTACTGAACACTGCTTATAGAATGCAGGATTTAAGGCAACTCTTTGTAGTTCTTTCAACCTTAAAATGATGTCTCTCAAATTATTTCAGTGGTAGAACAAATCTAAACTGGAAGAACTCTACCCCCGCGGCACCTGAGCAGCCTCATGGAGGCTACAACCATTGTTGGTTATGCCCATAATATAATATTTATTTTCATGTAGAAAAAAGTGTTTCTTAATACATTTATAATTATAGGTATTTATAGGTAGGGTTGGGTATGAATTTAATCGATTCTGATTTCGATTCTTATCGATTCCCAGTTTCAAATTATTTTACAATTAGTATTATTACGGTTTAACTACAAATATCATGGTTAAACTGTGGTTACTATAAACTGACATTTTGGTTTTGTGTGTTATTATTAGAAATACCCTTGTTAAAATGTGGTTACTATAGTAAAAATATGGTTAAATATCACAAGAGCTTTTATTGATATATAGGCAGATCATGTGCACTTTCTGAAAATGTGCACACAGGAATGGAAATTAAAATTGTATATCAAATATCCGATTCGCAACCGTTCGATTTCAATTCCATTGTAATTGATTTTCGATTCCCAACCCTATTTATATGTTAATGCTTATTTTCTGTAAATGCCTGATATATCTGTACTACTTTGTCTGAATTTTAAAATATTAAAACACAAAAAAGTCAACAAAATGATAAAAGTAAATATAGGCACCCAAGCATTGTAATATAGAGCATAAAATATAAAAGCTGGAGCAGGTAAATGAATTAAAACTTTCAGTGTAATTCAATTCAAATGGGTTTCTACAGCACTTTTCAAAGTTTTGCATCATTGCAGAGCAGCTTTACAAAAATACAGAACAAATTTGGAAACATATAGACAGTAGAAATATATAATTTTTTTATGACAATACAGAAATAAGAAAAAAAGAAATAATGGAAAATATGAAATATTTATCTCATAAAGGCTAACAAACTGAATGGGATTTTAAAATGTTGGTGTTTGTTGCCATTTGTTGGCTCAGTGTGAATTAGCCTTAAGATGTACATTAGCAATACAAACTGTAAAAATAATGCAAGCATTAAGTCATCTAAAGTAGCATTAAACCCATCTTAAGTAGGCAGACATGAGAATCCAAAATTGAGAATCCAAAATTAAACATCCAGCATCAGCCAATAAATATCCATTATTTGCAGACAACCGATAAGGTCACTATGTCTGTTCAGATTTATTTCTACAACTACCACATGGGATTCAGCACTCAAGATGTGAGCTCTCCAGAAGTAAGAAAAAGGGAGATGATTTCATTTTTTAATCGACTTCAAGATGTTCTTTATGGTTCCCACATGCGGCGATTCAGCATGCTTAAGGTTAAAATATTACAAGACGTGACCCCATTCTGGGGGACTTTTATAGGCCTAGCCACTTCCTCTGTGACCTTTAATGAAGGCGTGATGTCTTCATTGAAAGGTTCAGAATTAATTCACTGTACAGCTGCGTGGTGTTGGCATTCTCCTGTGTTATCATATTCAGAGTTACAGTAATAAGATGCCTGTCTGCTTTTTTATTCCTTACAGTACATGCATTATAGTTTTGATGTTGTCTTGTCTTGATAGCTTTTAAAAAATATAGCTTATCTGAGACTCAAAACTGAATCTTGGTCTTGGTCTCAGCTTCTGGACTTAGACAAGACTTTTGTCTGCTTTGAGAATGCTTTGATAATTACCTCAACCACAAATCTGTTTGTGTGAATTGGCCATTGACATTATGTCTTTACATTCTTTAAAGCTAAAAATTAAAGCTTTGATAAAATTCAGCATTTTCTCTTTTCCAGCCTGAATTTGTCGGACTAACTGAATCTTGGCCTTTAGACGTGTTTTCGGTCTCATTTTGATGTCTGGCATTAGTCTATGTCTTGGATTGTCTGGTCTCCAGCTTTGAATCTTTAGAAAAAGACCTCTTGGTTCTATTTTATTTCAGTTTCATGGCTTATTTGTTGGAGTATCAGTAGAATTTATGTGTTTGGGACAAAGGTATAAGGTTGAGCCCTAGCCCCCCGTCTAGCTGTATAAAGATGTGCTAGGTGGTGGGCACACCTCATCACGTCTCAAGTCAAGTCTACTCAAACCATGTAGTTTGTCGTCCCACGCCGACTTTAGAGGTGTCTGCACGGGTTTCTTTTCCTTCTCTGACATAGTTTCGAACATTTGGCTAGCGTTCACATGCCAACTGCAGATTCAGCTTTCATCGTCTGCTGTTCATATCTTGGCAGTGGTACTGCAGTGGTGAGGGCAGTTCTGACTTTCCTTGCTGAAGTCTGCACAATGTGGTCTGGAAATTGGCTCCAGAGCTTCCAGCTCCCTGCACTCCTTCGGAAACTGGAATCTTGGACAGAAATACCATTTAATCACGTCTGTGGATGTGCTTAAGGAGACATTTCTGTGGTAATTAATGGGAGCTTTTATTAATGGCAGGATGATAGTTTAATCCAGCGGTTGGCGGCTGGTGCGTCGCAAACCAAAACATCGCATCCTATTTTCTATCCTGATGCGGACGACCGGGGGGGAAAAATGATGCAGATAGTCCAATGCAACACATTTTACAGAGTCATGTATTTTTACTATATTAAATTGAAGGGGTTCTTTCGTCGTGTATTTTTTATTATTGATGTCAAAGACTGTCTAACCAAATTCTATAGACGATTTCATCGGACACATATGCCTGGCACGAAGTTAACTTCCAGTTTGGTTATAGGTCTGGCTAGTGGCTAGTTATATAACTTTTTATTTATATTCATATTTTTTTTATTGTGTTAAATTAAATTCAAACTACTCAACAGTTATTCATTCTTTGCGGAGGTCGACCAGAAGTTAAGTTTGGGCCACATAACGTTTGTTCATGTTGTTACCCCTGAAACCATCTGTTTCAGTTAATGGTAAAATGGTGGAGACTCTTCATTGTCAGTCTTCATATGGTGGAGTCTCTTCAAATTAGGCAGATGCCAGTATGGACAAAACTATGTAAAGAAAAATGAAAATACGATCCAAACTGTGGGTTCCATTGCAATGAGGATAAACATGATTTTGACCACAGCGTGTTTTGTGTTATTTATTATTGGCAGCCTAACGCATGAAACCATCAAAATTCAAAGGACATGTAGAAACCAAAATCGTCCGTTTTGCTTTTCAATCTATGTCATGTAAATAATGTTGCACGTCTTTTATTCACAGTTAGCAATTTATGGTATTAAAGTAAGGTTAATACAATATGCAGAGTCAACTAAAATGCATACTGGTTGATTTTTCTCCAAAGTGGTAATCCACTGTGGCTCTGTGATGCTGTGAATACGTTGTTTTGTTTGTTTTAGAATCTAAATAAGCACGACACAGCATCATTGGTATCTGTATGCTCTTGGAGCAGGATTGTTTGTCTAACCAATGGAAGACGGGGAAACCTGTTTGAAGTATACGCAGTTCTTTTTGTTGACGTAAGTGCCACACTTCGCCTTTAAATGTTTGAGACCAAGATCATTTTAGCCATTTTAGGGACTGTGTTGGTTCTTGATGTCCTGTGTAAAGGATGAGTCTTGGTTGATTTAAAACCTAGAATCTTAGCACTTGAATCCGTCTGCTGCTGTGTCTGCAAGTGAAGAGACACATCGAGTACTGGAATATCTGTTTAGCTATTTGTTAAAGAGGGAGAGAGAGAGAGCGAGAGAGGAGGGGAAAGAAAAGAGGAGGGGTGCTTAAGAGAAGAGTGTAATAGGAAACCAGTCCACCCATCTCTCTCTCTCTCACTCTCTTTACCTCTCTCAACCTCTCACTTCCCTGTCCCGCTGTCAGCTGGATGGAATAACACCTCTTTCTGCTCTCACTGTGGAAGTTAACACTGTATTTGTACATCTCTGGCTAAGGTATCGATCCGCTCTCTCAGGACTGATCCTGGTCTGTGAAGACTGCATAGGACGCCTCATAAGGTGAGTCCTGCATGGGGCAGATGGGCTCCTGCGTGAGCGGAGAGGGGAAGATTTAGATGAGGGGGTTCTCCAGGCGAACAGGTGCAGACTCCCACCGGAGACCCGAGGAAATAATAAGACCTCATACATGCGTCAGCCGCTGAAAGAAGCGTCTATTTTAAAAAACAGTTCTTGAAATGGACACTATAGTTGTTATTTGGGATCTGTGTTGACAGAGATGTCATGCTTGAAGAAGATTGAGTTTATTATTTTATTGAATGACGATCAAATGCTTTTAAAAAGTTAAACTTTTCATTTTAATCATTTTTTGTTTGGCTTGAACAAGGTTTGAGAGTATTGGCTGGTTTAACTGGTTTTGGGCACTTGTCTAGTTGGAAACGTTCCACTTTAATCTGGTAAATCTCAGTTTCTTTCAAAATTTTTTGTTTAGTTATTTCAATCAATTTTAATATTTCTGGCTGCATATTTATGTTTTTTTAGTAATTCATACAAAGTAATATTTACTTACCCAAATTGCATCTTATTTGTCCTTTTTTAGGCATTTTTGTAGTAAACCGTATTCCACAGATATCCGTAATACATTTAAAAAGGTAAATGAAGTCTCAAATATCTATATATATATATATTTTTTTTTATTACATAAGCAATGTTATAAATTACATGATTTATGTTATAAGTCTGTAAACAATAATCATGTTTTCAAACATTACTCTCAATCTGACCACTCATCCGGGCAGCTGATATGAATTATGTTGTGCGGACAGAGCTATAGTTATTGGTAAAGGCTTTGGGGAATATTTGCCATGTGTCTTGGGGAGCAGGACAGCAGTGAGTGTGAATGAGTCATGGGAGTTTGAGACAGTGATGTTATTATTTTATAACTCCGCTCTTAAGATAGCATTTGGGATTTGGTGCAATGTAAAATGTCATATTTAAATGGGTTTTGTCTTGTCGCAAAATGAGTATGTGCCTGCTGGGGAATGTTAATGTGCGTATGAGAGTTGGTGAATGACAGGGTGTGGTGAGGGGACTAATGGGATGGGCATTCCTCAGTAACCAAAAAAATAACCACACAAGAAAAATGAAAGTGGGTTTCTTTTCTCTCAGTTATAAAATCGTTTCTGTTTGTGTTAATTTAAGGAACGCTTAAATCAAAATATATCTCTACTAACAAACATTCAAGATTTCATTCATTGTAAAAAGAATCCCATAGAAAAGACATTTCCTGGCAGATGGGACACCAGAAAAATACTGTAAAATAAAAACAATTACACTTAAAATTAATGTTTGTCTGTAATTTGATTGTAAAAAATTGTAGCGTATTTTGTCTTTTTTTTCTTATCATAGTGTCCCAGAATGCATGAATTTAATAAAAATCACAAAAAACTTTATTATGGGGGAGAATGCCCCCACACCCCAGTGGGATTTAAATTGAACTGTATGATTTTCACCTTTTTCACCTCTTCCTATTTAGCAGGTCTGGGTTAAACAAGCAAATAAACCTTAGTTTAGTAGTCAATACTTTATTCCTTAGAGTCAGGGCTGAGAATCTGTACAATATCTACATACCCTCTGTATCGAACACTTGTCCAGCACCATTTGTGATATGGACATGATGCTTCAAATAATGTAATTGGCTAAAAAGAGCTGTGCTATTCTTTTTCTAACTGACTAACATTATCAGAATTGCAATCTTCACCTGACGGACAACAGAATGGTCAAAACATATATATAGGAAACATATAAGAAAATCTATACATCGGATGATGTAAGCCACTTTGGATAAAAGCATCTACCAAAATAAACCAGTTCCAATATCACACAAATCTGATTATTCTTATCTGTTTGAAAACATCTCGAAAATACTTTTTACTTCCTTCCATCTGTTGTATCCATCTCAGGTGAGCCAGTTCTTAGTTGGACCTGTTATGCTTTCTGTGAGCAGCAATAATTGCTTCTGACTGACAGTTCCATAAAGAGGAAGATGGAAAATGTATTAAGCAGATAGCCGTGACAAACACAAGACGATAAGCTTGACGTTAAGATGCGTATGTATTGCGGTCCAGAAATTAAAATGTCAGAAAATGTCAATCATTTTTAGTAATATTCAATGGGATGTGCTTTGAAGATTCTGTGTCAGACTTTAGCTAGAAGTGAGGAAAATGTGAATGGGACTTGCCCATGCAAGCATTTCTGGCACAATGCTAGCGTTTCAGTAGTTCAAATGTTAATGTAATCCTGAATGGAGATGAAGGTAAACATCTTTAGCTTGCTCAAAGGAACCCGTCCCCAAGGACTTGCTCTTACTTCCAGATTAGTAATGACTTGATGTAATGTAGAGCTGGGGTTGAGGAGGGATGCCAAGAGGAATGTCTAAAGAGTGAAGTAAGCAGCGGTTTATATTTCCTTACTCAGGTTAAAATGAACACTGTAAACAAATTCAGTCTCTTCAAACTCCAACACTGGGTTCACACCAAACGCGAATTAAGCGTTTTGCGCGAGCTAATTACATACAAAGTCAATGCAAAGACGCGAATAGATGTAAACTCGTGGCACGCGGTGCGAACGATGCGAATTGGGCAGCGCGATTGTGTGTCAATCGCATCTACTGCGAAGGTTGAAAATATTTGTCAGATCGCGTCACTCACGAGAAAGTTCTGTGTCAGCCTCCGTAGTGTTTCGAAAGGGAGGGGTGGAGTGAGCCGTTGGTTGCAATTCGCAACTTCACCACTAGATGCAACTTCATACGCTGGACCTTTAAGAGTTTAGGTTTATTGCTCAATTGGTAGAGCATTTTGTTACCAATGGCTGTAAGGCCAATTTTGCTTGTGTCAGTATGAAAGGCGATTAATAGACTTATGAGACAGATGGTGGTTTATTTTTCATTGAAGAGGCCAATCATCAGAGGACACACCGTGTCTGTCCGGTGATGATTCTGTGTTGACCGGTGATGATTTTAGCAGCTGTAGGAGCGGCAGACAGCCGTTATTGTCCAGAGAACTAGCCTTCAGCCAGCTAAGAGCTTCTCTATCTCCTGTATTCTCTGCCAAAGACATTTCAGCCTTCTGCAGTTTGTCATATGCTCAAACACACACACACACACATACTGTACATACACAAACGCGCACTTATATATAGTTACTCAAATACAAAACAATGTGGGCACTCTTAACACACTTTTTGTTCAATCCTTTCACTAAAAATATATCAAAAACATATTTTACATATTACGCTATATCCAGAAAAATGTGCATGTGTACAAAACCAGTTAGGAATGCTTTGCCAAGGCATTAGCCTGCGTACGTGTATGTATTTCATTGCTTGACCGGTAACACACCTCAGTACTCTAGGGTGGTAGAGTTATCTTCAAATGTTATAGCTAGCTATAATGTTATAACTGGCACAAAATAATTGGAGTTGAGTTAATGGTTACAAATTATTCTCTGTAGACCTGAGCGAGAAGTGGGTAATTGTGGGACAAAGGTTAAGGTATACTTTACACTAATAGTAGTTTAGAAATGTTCAACTTTATGCTAAACAGGACAAATAACAGGAAGAAGGAGATCCTTGTAAGAAGGTGGGAGATGTAAATCCTGAAAAGTGAAGCCGAAGCAATTGTATCGCGCCCTAGTGGCTGGATACATTATAGGACATAAATCCCAACCTCTCCATGTTAACGAACAAAATAGGGAACGTGGGTTGGGACCTTGATAGCGCAGCTTCACCTCGCGCTCACTATTGCGCAGACTCTGCGTGAAAATAATGTAATCTGCGCAATATGCCAACGGCCATATATTGGACATTTTGGCCTGTATTGATTTAAAACTCAATTAATGCTGTGGGTCCACTAGACTACTAAGTAACACAGACATTAGCATCAAACAAGGTTTAATTACATCGCTATTATGTCACATACTGATTTGAATTGCAGTTAGCATGCTTTCATTGTGGTTAGACCGAGGTTAAGTTAACAAAGGGTTTTGACCTGATGTACTTGAAAACTTTTTCCAGCTAATTGTGCATAAATATTTTGATTTATTGGTTGTGCTTTCAACTTTTGGCCATACCTAAGACAACAGATCTCGACTGCCCCCAAAATTGTGTTAGAAGGTGCTTAACATCTATTTCAAAGTCCATGCTAGTAAGCAAAGCAAACTTAAAGTTGGCCTAGTTTTGGCTACATTTGGTTTGCAATGACGGAATTTTCTATTCAGTTGGTTTGCAATGACGAAACTCATTGATTCACTATGTTCTTACAGTACATCAGGGACTTTAAGGCCTGCTGTAGTGCCCCCTTAAGGCTTGGTATCATCACGCTTTTATATAAAGCCACTTTGTCATGGTCCTGGCCTTCCTATTCTGGTTTTTCGTGCTTTGTGGACAGGACGTGACAGTACCATGTCTTGTGTTTGTGCTATGTCTTGTTTGGAGACACGTGTCGTATGTTTTCCCATTCGGCGCATGTCTTCCGTGTAGCCCCGCCCCTCTCGTTTCCTCGTTAGCTTCCCTTCAGTGTTTCATTACCCACACCTGCCTATTGTTAATTATCCTTTGTTCGTCTCCCTATTTAATGCCCTTGTATTCTCTATCCTGTGCTCGTTCATTGTTTGTAAAATCCTTGTGTGTAGTCCGTGTTCCTCTTGCCTTGCTTTTGAAATATCCTGTGGAGTACCTTGTTTTGTTGTGGACATTGTATCGTGCTCTACTTTAGTTTTTGCCCCCTCGTGGGAAGTCTTTTGTTTTGAGTATTTAGTTATCGTGTCCTGTTTTCCCCCATCGTGGGTTTTTGTTTGTTTATATTAAAATACCTTTTGTTGTTACCCCGTACTGCTGCCTGCGCTTGGGTTCTTTCCTCACGTTTCGTGATAGAACGAAACACGACCACTGGCCGTGGTCGTGTTGCCTGTCGCCTCTGCAGTCTTTGCCAGGGGAGTGAGACTGTGCATGAGTTTGTGGAGAGGTTCCTCGACATCGCCGGACAAGGCTTCTTCGGTGAGGACTCTCGCGATCGGAGATGAGAGCGACTAGGCCGTTGGAGTTCGACGCCGTGTGGCTAGCCGCCGCGGCTCATGCGGAGTCCGCAACCACATCGCGCACCAGCTACTCATCTCCGCGGGTCACGTTACCAGAGGGTGGTCCTCTGCAGATCGAGGTTGTGGGCATCGCCACAACCCCCCCCTCAGCCTCTGCAGCCTCTCCACAACCTCATGGTCTCACTGGCAAGCGGGGGAGACGGGAAT
Organism: Triplophysa siluroides; assembly: GCA_006030095.1. NCBI lineage: Eukaryota > Metazoa > Chordata > Actinopteri > Cypriniformes > Nemacheilidae > Triplophysa > Triplophysa siluroides. Next base: position 2,341,110 of record VCII01000691.1, read on the forward strand.
CCTGGGGGTCCCCGTTTGACTCCTCCATCACGGAGCTGGTCGTGCTCCCCACCGCTTCTCCGCAACTGGCCACACCTACCGTGGGCCGGTCGAAGAAGAGGAAGCCGAGGAGGGGGGTAGTATCCAGTCCAGTGCAGCCGGTGTCCAGTCCGGTGCAGCCGGTGTCCAGTCCGGTATCCAGTCCGGTGCAGCCGGTATCCGGGCCGGGGTCCTGTCCGGTGTGCCAGTCGGCCTTGCAGCCAGTGCTACAGCCGGCTATCCAGTGCGTGTTCCTGCCGGCCTTCCAGCCGGCGTCAAGCCCCGCCCAGCCGGCCTTCCAACCGGAAGCCACACCTGCCCCTGTTCCCCCCCGGACTTCCCCCGTCAAGTCCCCCGGGGCTCCGCGCTCCCGAGCGCCACCCCAGACTGGGACTGTTCCCCCGTGCTCCCATCCCCATGGATTTCCTCCCGGGAACTTTGTAGTTCCCCCACCCCCCCTCCCTTGTTTGTTATTTTTATTATCCCACCCCAACCCATTTGTCATTATTGCATGTTTGCCCCTGTTAATTGTCACAATGTTCTGTTGTTTTTTGACGTGGTCCCAGTCTGTCTTCCGCTCGGAGTTCGGCCCTTGGAGCGGGGGTACTGTCATGGTCCTGGCCTTCCTATTCTGTTTTTTCGTGCTTTGTGGACAGGACATGACAGTACCATGTCTTGTGTTTGTGCTATGTCTTGTTTGGAGACACGTGTCGTATGTTTTCCCATTCGGCGCGTGTCTTCCGTGTAGCCCCGCCCCTCTCGTTTCCTCGTTAGCTTCCCTTCAGTGTTTCATTACCCACACCTGCCTATTGTTAATGATCCTTTGTTCGTCTCCCTATTTAATGCCCTTGTATTCTCTATCCTGTGCTCGTTCGTTGTTTGTAAAATCCTTGTGTGTAGTCCGTGTTCCTCTTGCCTTGCTTTTGAAATATCCTTTGGAGTACCTTGTTTTGTTGTGGACATTGTATCGTGCTCTACTTTAGTTTTTGCCCCCTCGTGGGAAGTCTTTTGTTTTGAGTATTTAGTTATCGTGTCCTGTTTTCCCCCATCGTGGGTTTTTGTTTGTTTATATTAAAATACCTTTTGTTGTTACCCCGTACTGCTGCCTGCGCTTGGGTTCTTTCCTCACGTTTCGTGACACACTTAAAGTGCATTTAAGGTGTATGTATCAGCATTTATGTTTCCATACTTATGCCTTTCCCTACCGTCTTAGCCTCAAGGAAAACTTGTCTATGTGTGAACTGCACGTATCAGTAGAAGTGATCAAGTTCACATACTCGAGTACTTTTCAGGTCAACTTTGAACTAACATTGTGAGTGGTGTTTAATGGTATTCGTGCATGTCTGCTGAATGTGAACACACCCTATGAAGTGAAACTCATAACTTATGGAGTCAGACATCCATTGTAGAGGTCTTCTACAACGTTCACATCAATCTTTCACATGATTCATGTATAAGACATGAGCAGAGAGAACTCGCTATTCACCAGCACTCCTCTGCTGTCCTGCTGCTCTCCCTCCTACAAGACAAGTATTATTAATATATAATTATGAACTGCATGTATTGTTGTTTTCCAAGAGAGTTGCGGTCGGAGAAGCCTCTCTGTTATCCCTGGAGCACAGAGCAAAAGTTCCGCCACAGGAAATCAAAGTTCTCTACATGTATTATTGAACTTGTGTTGTCCCATAATAGACCAGAAAGGAGAGAAACCGAAGGGCGGACGTTCGTTCTTTTGTTAGTGGAAAACAAGGGTGTTTCTTTGAATGTGTTAAGAGTTGTCTATACTCGGACATTCCTGTTTGGTTTGTACAAGACTTTACTTTGTAAATGAATGACTCGGGCTGGACATGGGCCATGCTGATATTGTGCAGTAGCTGTAGATCAGTTTCATGCCAGTTTCCTTGCACTTATTAACTAAAATACAGGAAGAATTAATTAAAAAGGGATTGAGAAATATCTCGATGGGATTTGTGTCCATACAATGGAAGTCAATGGAAGTCCATTACCAGTGTTCTTCTAAATATCTTTTGTGTTCTACCGAAGAAAGAAAGTCATACAGGTTTGGAATGGCATGAGGATAAATATAAATAATTTTTGGGTGAAATATCCATTTAACATGTAAAGTGCATCAAAAGTGCAAACATCACATTGTACTTTTATATACTTGAGCTTATTTAAAAAAAGTAGGTTTTTGTCTTTAACATTTTTTCTCACCATCTCTTTCACAGGTGGGCTGCTCTGAGTTGAGCCTCAGCAGTCATGGGGAGGTCAAGAACGATTCGGGCCGTGCAGTTGTACTCTGCCCTCCTCCTGTTTGTTACCTGCATCTATGGTCTTTCTCCACCACAGCCGCGAGTCTTCTTGACATTTCAAGGTAAGAATGGTTAACATCATTCTCCAATCAAGGCACTTCCCTTTAGATTGGTCTTTATTTAATTATGGGACTACTTCCTGATGGTCCTGATTAAGAAATAGCAGGAGGGAAATTGTTCTGTTATGACATCATGTCCTCTTTTGATGAGATCACTTCCCTTGCTGATCTTCATCAGGTCTGGTGCTTTTGTTTTTAAACTCTGACTCAAAGAAATTAGATTTTTTTATTTAATGCAGGTTTTATTTATCTGCATTTAAAAATGGGACCACTTACATCAGATAACACAACATCAATTAATTGAATTCACTTTTGAATGTCTACTGTGTTGGTGTGTAATGATACTTGCTTTCAGCTTACTAAAATGATTTGGGTTAGATCTGATTTTACTACAGTATATTAAATTGAGAATGTTTACTGATCAATTGGCACCCGGTATTTTGTTCATTTATTGGCAAAAAGGTTATACATTTAATATATACCTTAATAATATTTAAAAATTAGTTACGTGGTGTGCAACTGCATAATGTTTATAACCAGTGGTGGAAAAACCAAGATTCAATTACATTTAAAATTTATAGACACTGAAAAGCCCAACATACGTACTGTATTTTTATATAACATTTTGACAAAGTTTGGAGGCTATTACGTGGATAAAACACTTCAGCCAAAACCCTCTCATTTGTATAAATGTAAATGTGGTATAAAGAGAAGAGATACAAACAACTGTTACCAAATCTCAGTTTTACCCAAAATCTCAAATTTATGTTGTATATTCCAGAAGTGATGTTTCAGTTCTGTAAATGTTGCCAAGCTTTGAAGGCTTTTAAAGCCATGTGTTAGGTTTCAAGGGCTGTAAACAGATGTGTCATGGTTGTTATTGTTCACTTATAATACAACTGAAAATCGCATGAAAACACTGAATGTTTAGGAGAAAAAATGTTCCAAATAGTTCTGGGAGTTTCCTATTGAGTCCTCAACTTAACTTCAGTTACTAAAACTAAAAGTGCAACTTAAACTTGTCCTGGAAAAGACAACTAAACTTAATGTAAAAGTCCATATCTCAAATTACAAAAACAAAACTTCCCTAGAAGTAAATAGAGTAAAAAAGTACTAGAACTAAATAACAAATAAAAAATGTAATTATATTAAAAAGTAAACAGGCCACGTACTAGGCTGATTCATTTTATGCATAATTTTCCTTTTTTCTGCGATTAAATTGATCATAAATTACTAGATTATATAAATAAGAAGTATTTAGTGTTTCTTTATTTTATTGTCAGCTGTACAGAATATGTGGGGGGATTCCCTTAGACCCCCCTGCCACAGCCCTGAAGTCAATTTGAAAATAGTACTAAAATAAAAAAATAACAATAACAACATTGAATCATGATGTATTATTACTGTGGCGTTTTCTAAATGTTTTTTTTTTTTGATAAATAAAGTCAGAGTACTATCTTCGACTTATTATGTACCTGAAACATAATCTTAGCCAACATTATCTTTGAAGTCAAAGTGCTAACTCGAGCATAAAGTTTCCATGACTTTGATCATCTAACAGAAATGGCTGAGCTGGTCTCCGATCAGATGTCAGGAGTGATCTGTCCTCGGATCTGCTGTAGCAAATATTAAATACAGTCGAGTAAGGAGATGTGTCAGCCCACATGGCATCTAGTGGCTCCTGGTGTAAGATACCAGTGGCTCTGAACGTGTCCCGTTGAATATGAAGGCCTGGTTCTTGTTGTGTTCTTCAGTGTTAGTCATTCTTTGTTAATATAACCATTACTGTATTTGCTTTCCAGTTTTTTCCTTCCTTCCAATTCACGTTTTCCCCCTAATTTGTCATTCTGTATTTTTGTCTGGTCTTTCCAGCATTATCCTTTGTGTGCTCATCCATTTAGTGTGTGCTGGAAAGAAACAGTTGGATGCTTTGGTAGTTATGCCATAACTGGTGTCAGTGTGGATTTTACCATGTCGGAAAAACTCCAGACTCAGACTCCAGTACATTCTCGTGTTGCTCTCCAGCTCTGAAGAAAGCCACGTGTTATGTTTGACATTAATATGAACCTAAGCAGACACTGTCTGTGTGGAAAAGAGAAATTGACCCATAGCCTTGCCTTAATAACGCTACTGTCCATTCCTAGCAAATGGAGCAAACACAAAGCTGTTGCTCTTTACATTTGTAGCACTAGTAAATTCTTGGATGTGTGGGTAGATTTAAACACAATTTTACATAACTTTTACATAAAATATACTATACAATAAAACTAATGCCAGGCATGTATGTACCGTAGGGACTCAAGGTGCCCCGTGATAATATGCTAAATAATATTATTGCGTTTAAAGGAATAGTTCACCCCAAAATGAAAATTCTTTCAACATGTATTCATCCTCATGTCATTCCAAACCTTTATGATTTTCTTTCTTCTGCAAAAGAAGATTTCTTGAAGCATGTTGGTAACTAAACAACATTGGCCCCCATTGACTTCCATTGTGGACACAAAAGCACTGAGACATTTCTCAAAATAACTTATTTTGTGTTACACAGAACACACATACTGTCACATGCAGGTTTAAATGACATGATGGCAATAAATGCGTAAAATACCTCCTATGGATCAAAGAAGTCTATGTGTCACCTACTCGCCTATTTAAAACATTTATTTGAGAATATGCTTTCAATTTTTCCCATATTATTAGCACATTTTGGTTAAAACTGCACTATTCTCCTCCAAAAAACACATTGATTCCAATAGGGTGTTTTGTAAAGGTTTATTGAAAGATCAAGTACTTTAAATTGACTAAAGTACAGAACATAACATTGTTTTCAAGCAGACTTGTGGTTTTGGCCTCATTGTTTTCAATAGACCTAAACCGAAGCCAGCCTAATCCTAAACCAGATATCTTCACTCGTGGCTTTGTGAGTAGAATCCCAGGTGTAGATTTGAATAATGTCTCTGACATGATCACCTCTGGAGAACTCATTCAGTCCAAAGGTCTCTGCACATGAATTGAAAAAAGATCGGGAACGCTAGATGCTCGGATAAATATCAAAGATCTCCTAACTTTGGGAGCATGTTTCACGGTACATGAGCATTGTAACATATAGTGTGGGAATCCATCAACAGCGACAATTTATGAGCTCCATGTTTGTCCTCTGCGAGATTTAGACATTCCCTCAAAGGTTTCCTTTTGGATCAATTTCTTTTTCCTGAGAGATTTGGAAGAACATTGATGTGTAGGCAAACAATTCGAGTTTATAGCAAGGCTGTATACTGAATATCATCTGGATCCGCTGAGGAACGCTCCAGATGTTTTGGGGTGCTTCTATAAAATCTTGTAAAGACCGATCTGCAATAATCTTTATGGAGAGAGCTTGGAGCTTTGGGTGTTTCTCAGCTTCCATGGTTCGGCGAGAAAAAATGAGTGAAAGAGAGAGATTCCTGCTGCATGTGGAAAATGTGAGATCTCGGAGAAGATGGAATAAGGGAAATTCCTCCTGAGTTAGACAATCAAGTCATGATATACATGAATTGGAAGAGCTGTCGGAAGCTTAGCATCTGTGGAAGAAGCTCTGGTGACCCAGTTACTGTACTGATTTCTTTATTATTGCAGTCCCGGTCTAACCAAACCAACACCTTGTGAGAAAATAAACCTGGAAGATGAAGCCAGGGTCAGAGTGTTTGACTGGTCGCCAGACGGTCGGGCGAGAGATCTTTTGAAACTTGATTCTTTGGGCATCTCAGGTTCTCTGCAGTGATGTTGAGCTCGTGTTGAGAGTAGAGTTTCTGAAATGCTTGCTATCATCTGATCATTCAATGGATCGGTTTAGCAAATCTAAGTCTGGTTTTGTGTCTTTTTTTCCCGTTGTGCACTGTTATTTTGTGTAGAGACAAGCAGATGTTTTCATATTTGACAGAGGAATTAAATAATTTTGGTTAATTGTATAAAGTTGATGTCACACTTGGCTTTAAGCATGTGATACTAACTCACCCTGCTAATATTCACCATTGTATGATGTAATGTTTTAGGTTTCCTGATTTTGGTAAATAATAAATAATGTAAACTTTGAAGTTTATATTATTAATAGTGTACAATATATACATTACAGTCTGTTTGCCATACAAATTCACTGGTCACAAAAGCCAGACACTCTTGCTCTGTCTATATATTTGGGTCAATGACGTATAAGGACCACTTCATGTGGTGCGACCAATAATATCAATAATTGTATTTAATTTTTGTACTAATTTTCTATTTTGTGGCTGAAGTATGAATATCTGATACAGTATGCTTAAGTGAATGGTATTTTAAAAACATTTACAGTATATCAGTTGAATGCGATTTTATGGAAAAATGTGTTTGTTAATTTTGTTAATTTAAGAAGATTAAATTATAGACAAAAATATGAGATGATTACTTGCCAAAACTCCAAGAAATGCAAATACTTTGTTTCTTAACAGATAGAATGACAAAAAAATGTTAAGCATGTCAAGGAAATGATTTAATTTTAAGATAAATCACTGTTGCACCGCCAATTCATAGATGAAAAACACAAAAATCACTTAATTCAATAGTTTATCTGCATTTGGGTAGTTGACAGACTAATATTCAAATCTTTCCCTTAGTTGAAGGCAAAAAGTGAGAAAAAAACTAAGAGAAATCTCTCTTATGCTATCTTATATGATAAATATAGATAATAATAAAATAAAACAATGTAATATTAACAGTTTGTTTTCCAAATTGAGCTATTTCACACCACAGGACACATGTACGATTTATTCGTCAATTACCTATGTATATGTACACCACATTTTTAATGTTTAAATAACTGCAATAGATATTATTATTTATTTGTGTTTTAAAATTGTCATGACGAAAATCCTTATTCGTCATGACCTATTTGCTCTCCCAGGTTCATATTCACATAAACTAAAGTGAATTCAATAGAAAGTCTATTGTGACCGCCCCTCTGTGCACTTCAATTAGGATTCATTCGCAGCCAGCTATGAGTTAACTTGGCTCAGCCCCTTTTTGAGCATCGTGTCATGTTTATCAATCCTCATATGAATTCACACTGTCCAAAGTTGATCTGGTTTAGACCACATGTGTGAACTCGAGCCAGGTAACACAAGACAACACCCTTTACAAATAAAACAACATTGTCTTTGACGCGGATCAGGCATGATACCCCTGTTGATCTGACCGTGGATGGTTTATCTAGTTTTTTGGTTAGCCTACAGAAATGTAAGGTACTTTATCCCTTTAGAAATTATTATTTTTAATTATGAAACACAAGATTGTTTTTACTATCTACTGTATCATGTGCTTTTCAGTGAGATGACTTACAGCATGTGCAGGCCAGTACAGACCTTATGTTTTTTGAAGGGATAGGTTATGCAAAAATGTTATGCATTTACTTTTCACCTTTTATGCATGTCACCCTAATGTTAGTTACAAAACGCTAAAATAGGCATCTAATAAGTGGTTAATAGTGAGAATTGGTCCCTATACTAAAGTGTTACCAACTTTCTTTCTAATGTGGAACACAAGGCAGAATATTGAAGCTTCTACAGTGAAATTGGACTGGAACCAGAGATGTAGTCACCATTTACTTTCATGTAAATAAAAGGGCAGCTTGACGATTTGTTATAATTGCTAACAGGGTGCATGTTCTTATGACACAAAAATATATTGGAATATACAGAAAAATATAAGGTTATATAATATGGGTGTAACGGTATGTGTATTGGTATCGAACCGTCACGGGTAACATTCTGAATATAGTCATCATTCCTATGCCCTACGCCCTTCGAAGGGCAGAGCCCTTGGAGTTTAGACTTTGGAGTGAACAGGGCATTTGCATCTCATTATGTAGACGTTTGGAATGCACTTGGCGAAGGGAGCGACGTAATTTCCTCATTATCTTCAGCTGGCATGTTTCCATGACAACGAAGCATTGTGTCCGTAAGTAGATGTCGCTGTTTTAATGGCATAACTTAAGCATAAAACATAACTGCAAATAAACATACATTTTCTATTTTAAAAAAGTTTTTAAAATATACTATATAACAGTAATATACATCAAACTTTTTTAAATATAAAATGTATTTCCCACGGACCGTTGGCTAAACGTCTCTTTCATAAGGCACACTTTTCCGGAAACACTTCAGCGCGTTCAAAGTCATCATCCGATTGGTTGAATTTCACAGGATTTCTGGGAGATGTGCGTGTCGCGTTCTTAAACGGTCCGTATGGAAACAACACGAAGCCGTCTGACCTAAGAAGTAAGCTGTCGTGTTTACAACTGTTGCTATAAGAATTCAAGAATTCATTCATCAACTTATAATCATTTTGTTGCTGTTAACTTTTGACACGTTCGTGAATGTGCACCACTTTTCCATTTGCCAGGTTGCGTGCATACACAAGTTTTTCTTTTTTGTCTTCAGACTGGTCTAGTCGTACTGCAATTACGCTTTATTAAAACTCACATTTACCCTCAAGAAGGCCACAAAACAGTATTTAAATCTGTGGATACATGTCGCATGCTAGCACTAATGCCATACTTTAGCACCATTAAGCCTTTAAACATTTCTGCAAATACATGCTCAGAAGCTTTAAAAAGGCCTCATCTGTAAAAGTCTGATTTATATCATAATTACAACAGAAAATCGAGCCTAACGTTTGTTCAAACTCAGCCACGGCCAGAGTACATTCTCTACATTTTCAAACAATAAGTATCACATTGAGCATTGGGCCATGTTGACCTCAGCCAACTTCACATTCATCTGCTATAAGGTAACGTCTTGGGTATAAATCACTTCTAAACGGTGGCTGTAGACCAGCTGTTTGATTTTAAATGATATTCGGAAGAGGGGAGAAAATACATTTTTTACTTCAGCTGACCTTAATGTGTTTTTGATGGCTGGCTTTCATATTTGAAATATCTTAACCTCAGACTTTAAACAACAATAAAAGTAATAACAGATTTTCATTTTACTGGTTGATAGAAGTGATGTTAGGGCTGGTAGCTAAGGTATTCATGCTGGTTTCTAGGGTCTTGCTAGGTGGTGGATAGGGTGTTCTGTATGGTTGGCCTCGTTTCTATATGATATTGTGATCTTTAAATATGTTAAAGCTCTTGTTTTATTGTAAATTTCGGGATTTGTTGGCCTGTGAAATATGTATCATTTGTTTTAAATTGCATTTGCACAAATGTGACATCTCTTTAACAAGCAAGGAATCGTTTGTGTCTGTAGCACAAATGTTGCATGGCGCATTTGACGTCACAGTTTAATAGGTTTAGGGATTATTCAAATAGAAAGTTTGTCTCTTTGTTCCTCAGTACAAGGAATAGTTGTTTTATAAACCACTGAGGTGAAGAGAGAATACTACCACTAGATTCCAAATATCTTAGGTCTGATGATAAAAGGTCATGTTTGGGTCAGGTTAGGGTCTTTTTAACTATGGAGCGTCAGTCCGTCTGATGTTGAGATCAAAAGACCTGATTATATGGCTATATCTGTAATGAACACATGTAAAATATTAGGCAATGAAGAAAACACACAAACACAGTGCTAAACGGTCAGGGGAATTCCTGCTCGATACAAAACATGGCTTGTTGAAGCTATCAGCAGTCACAGATTAGGGCCAACAAATGTTTTTTATCTGCACACTATGTGTAGAGGCTAACCATAAGTGATTGGGTTAGGACTCGGACATCCTCCACCAAGAATACTGGATTTCAATGCTTGATGTGGACAATATCTGTGATTTTCTGAATGTCATTTAGCACTAAATTTGGGAATTTAGTCTTTCCCATATTGTTCTTGTTCTTTTGACCTTGGTAAACATTGTTGGTTGACTTTGTTTGCTGATGCTGAGATCAATTTATGCCCGTCAATACAGAAAACAAACCATCGTAATGGATGATTTAACATGATTAACATAATAACACTTATTGATTTATTCTGATGTGTTTAGGACTTTGCCTATTTTCATCCTCAAAGATTTTCTATTAGTCTTCGTTTTTTCCTCAAACGGTGCAGGCCTCTGGCTTTAAAAATAGCATTTTAAGCCAAAAATTGTTTATGGTCGAAGGTTTTTAGTGCTTTTCTAGATTAGCGGCCAGAATTCCCAAAAGTGTAAAGTTGTAAAGTGTTACTAGGTTTGTTTAAATGAAACATTCGTGCAATGGAATAGACAAAGGAAGATCCACGTATAGCCTTATTATATAGTTCACCCAAAAATGATGTCATCATTTACTCACCCTCAGGTTGTTCCCAACCTGTATACATTTCTTTGTTTTGCTGAACACAAAGGAAGATATTTGGAAGAATGTCAGTAACGATCGCATCCCCCATACTGCCATAGAAGGGAAAATAAATACTATGGGAGTCAATGGGAGATGAGATCTGACCCTTCATGAAAATGATGAAAAAAATACTAAAAAACAGTAATTAAACTGGAATAGGTATTTGTTGTAAAACTGTGGCAATACAAACCATAATAAAAATATTTTGTCTGTGTTCATCTGTAGACTTCCATATTGCACCATGTTTACGTATGCGTGAGGGAGACGCGTGTTAAGGTGAAAGGTCATGGGGGGCCGGGGGGTTGGTGACAGGTGAAGATCAGGCAGAGCGCTAATTGGGGCAAGGCATACATTAGCGTGATGGGTAGGTTAACGTGTACTGTTTCAACTCCTGCGGGAAACGCTGCAATGCGCACTGTAACTGAGTCCAATCTGAGACTGCTAATAAACCTTATTGGTGCCAAGAGTTCTACCCCATCTGACCTCTGTGCTAATATTATGCTGTTATCTGTTGTGGTATCCAACAAAACTGTAAATGATGTGAACTAGGATCTGAATTAATCGTTCAGTTTTTACAGCAGATAACTTTCTGAAATGCATGCTTAAAAGGATCATTTGCCAAAAAATAATTATTCATACCCTGTATTAGAATATGTAAAAGCAGATATTTCAAGAGATATTTTCACAGTTTCGTGTCCATACAATGTTTTTTAAATATCTTTTGTGTTCTGCAAAAGAAAAGAAGACTTACAGGTTTGGGATGACCTGAGGATGAATAAATGAATTTATCGTTGAATTATCTCTTAACCAAATATGCGATGTAATAATATATTTATGTAATATTATATTAGGTTATAATATAATGTAATATCAATACAATGACATTTTTTAATCATAAAAACCATGACAATCCACCTTAATGATTTCTACAACTAGCCAATTTATTTTAAATGACCATGCTAATTTAAACAAAAGCGTAAAATTATAAGGATCACTGCAATATTTTTTTATACCGAATACAAAATGGCCATTGTATCTAGAAACAGTATGGCAGTAAAAGCTCTTCTCTGATTGGCTGCCCCAGAGGACATTTTGGGGGTTTTGGGGTCAAAATGTAATGTCCGCTAATGCTAATTGATGCAGTCAGTTGCTAACAGTTGCTGTCAGTGTGCAATGCAATGTATGCAGGTCTTCTTCTCCTCTGTTAGTATTTATAAATGCTTGTTGAATGAGTGTGTGTGTCCATTCTAGAGACCAGAGGAATGTGGGTAATGTCAAGGGGATAGACTGCCTGACGACTCCGTCGCATGTTAGCCTGGAGCCTGGGTGGTCTTGCTGTGTTGACCACATCCTTACCCGCTTCCTGCGTTCACATGATCACCATAAATCGATCTAGATTTTCCTATTTTCAGAACGTAATATGCGTAAGATGCGTGCCTGTGCAAAACACCATAAGGTTTTGTGGGTAGTTGCCAGGGTGTTGCTGTGGGGTTTCTAGGGTGTTCTGGGTGGTTGCTGACAGAGTGAATCAAATTTTGTTTCAGTTTTATTGTAGTTTTATTAATTTATTAATATTTGTATATTTTTGTATGTAAATTTGAGTCTATTTTTGCTATTTTGTCACTTTGTTATTTGGTTGTTGTTGTTATTTTAAAAATATTTTAATAATTGAATACCTCATCTTAAAGTTATTTCAGTTTATTCCTGAGGCAACATTTCTCATTTTCATTTAGCTGAAATTATACTTGTTTATATAGGCCAATATTTTATTTGACTAGACTTTTTTCGTGAATAACTTAAGTAGGCTATATAAATATAGAGATGGATATTCTAGTGTCTAGGTATATTGACCATTTGACTTCAATAGACAGAAGTTTTTTCATAGTTTAGATTTTGTAAACTAAAATAACCCCAGTAAATCAATATAAATATGGATATGCTTGTTTCTAGAATGAAAAACACCTGCAAAATATTCTGGCAGCTGGGGCATCAGAAAGAGACCTTAAAAAGACATTTTCACATAGACATTTGTAATTTGACCCCAAACTTGTAAACTTGCACTTTGTTTTTCAAAAATATGTGAAAATTCTGTAAAATAAAACCGTCAAATTCTTTAAAATTTTTTTTTTTACAGTGTAGATATGTTGACCATCTGAAATGATTTTTTTTGTTTTTGTAACCTTTAATAACTTCAGCATATAAATATAAAGACGGAAATCATCCACCAGGTGAAATTCATAAGTCACATAACTTCTAAAAGCAATGGCACATCTCTCCTTAGCAAGAACCATTATTTTGCGGTATCCTTCATGTCTGTAGAACAAACTATTTCTTTCAACCCTTAACCCTAAGTTTAAGCTATAACAACAGTGCCTTACCAAGCACTTATCACCGGTAGCCTTTTACAGCATGATAGATTGTCTCACTGAACCAGGGCCAATGATCTTGTAGTTTTAATGAGAATGACGCATTAGGTTGCCTAGACAGTTGCGTCGACTCTAACAGTATGTGTGAAATCACTTGCGTGTCGCACTGTTCAAGTGTAACCATGCAGAACTAAACCAAAGAACCGTGTTATTGACAAAACAAAGACGAATCCTGAAAGGCATTTAAAGTGATGTCTTTAGACAAGAAGCACTTCATCTTAATGGAGAACATGACTTCTGATAGTTTAAAGCTGCTGCTTAACTATTTATTACCCGACTCCGCCCATTCGTCTCCCCGAGCAACATTGGCGCCATAGCGTCGTGAATGAATGGGACATGCCGGTTATATTTGCATATTGTTAATTTATTCAAACAAGCTTTTGGTGTTCAAGCAATGAGGGGGAAATTAAGAAAAGATGGGGTTGTAATTGGAGTTTATGCTAATAAAGTAAACGTAATGGAGCTTAGAAAACTTTGGCTCGCATTTTGAACTGGAATTTGTAACTCTCAGCGGGTCCACGCATTCAGCTTGTGTTGGGTGTGTTTTGAACCTGATAATCCATTCTTTGTGACACTTTGAATATGTTTAGATTAACAGATTTGTGTTAAATTCCAATTGATTGAATCCAATTTTGCTAAGCATGCAAAGTGTTTTTGAATGTGATTGAGAATAAAGTTGGATTTAAATGTTGATATGGAAGTTATTCAAGGTGTCATTTACTGGCGAATGATGTTGTGCATTTGGAAGTAATGGATTTATGAGCCGAATTCACACAAATGTCACCACAAAGTCATAATTTTGAGTAGAAAACTCTGGATTTTCTTTAAACTCCAGAGTTTCCAAGTTGGGGGTGTGTCAGTGAGAAAATATGGTAAAAGCAAACAATAATGTTGATGGAAAATTTGTGGAAAATATATGTTTACTTGCCCTTGGATTTCTGTGATTTGATGTTTCATGTCAGTAAATTTGAAACCTTTTTATGTTCATAAAATGTATGTTCATTTCATTAGGATGTGGCATCAGCATCTTTCTTCAGCCAAATTGACTTGTAAGCACATGATGTCGTGCTTATACTTACTTTTTGAATTATATATATTTGGCCTTTACAGCTTTATTTGAGAGTGCAGTGTACAGTGAAAGACAGAAAACATGATGGGATGAACCTCCCAAAAGAAGAACTTACCAATCGTCCCGTCCCAACAGCGCATCATTGGTTTAGCTAATGTCGCAGTGTTGATCTAAATGACTTATTGTTGTCTCTGGAATAGGAAAAGGTATTTCAAACGTCATTCAAATAAAAGCAAATGGATAATTTTTCATGATTGAGGCATAATATGACGGCCTGTAAACATAAGTCAATATTATTAAAAGTAGACCCAGGGCTGCATATGGGCTGATTAAACATAGTAGGCTTGCCAGTTGATATAATCGGTTTCTTTTACGTTTAAATTACACTGCAAAACTGAGCTCAGTTCTGGAATCAGATGCAACGATTCTAATCTTAGTCTGATTAGGACTCGGTATGTGTGGCTCATTTCAGGCTCTGGTTAAAGCATTGGCAGCCGTAACAGAGGACGGACGGGGAACCTACACCAGACTTTAAATTGCTCTTGTTGCTCTTGTAAAAGAGAACAGCTGATTTTAATCTGTTTTAATGACCTCAAGCACCACAAACACGTTCCTTGTAAGGAGATGAAATAATACAAAGGTAAAATTAAACCCGATGATGTGGAATTCTTTCTGATATTAGGCTATACTATTGCTCATACTTAATTTAGTATTTAAGGCGGGTTTTTTTTTTGCTTTTTGTCTTGCTTTGCTTTGTTTTGCTTTGTTTTGTTTTGTTTTGTTTTGTTTTGTTTTGTTTTGTTTTGTTTTGTTTTGTTTTGTTTTGTTTTGTTTTCTTTTGTTTTCGTTTCTTTTCTTTTCTTTTCTTTTCTTTTGTTTTGTTTTGTTTTGTTTTGTTTTTTGTCCATCAATTTGTGTCATTGCAATACAGAAGCATGGCTTTATTAAGCGAACCAAGGCACAGTAAAACTAGTATAACACTAAGCTAATAACCTAGTGAAAAATATTGAATATTTTTAAATCAGTGTCAAAGTAATTCTCTTTAAGCTTCGTAAACCCTACCAGAATATAATCTATGGTCCAATAGTCATGTGCCACAGTATGGATTAATCCAGTAGCTTGTACAGCATGTTGTGTTTAAGCACTCATGGGGTCTTGCTTGTTGATCTCCTGTGGGCAGGTTGAGACCCATAACGCTCTCGTGCTGTTTAAAAATGCATGTTTAAGAAGTTTCCTATACAAAAGTGCCTTGTACTAGATCCGCTTGACTGCGCTGTATAAATGACAGGGTTTGAGTGGAATAGGAAAACATGTAAGAGGGGAAGAGAGAGAAACGATTGAAGTAGTATGTCTGCCCAGACTTTATATGAAACATATATTATAATATATTATTATATAAAAGTCTTGCCAAAAGATGAACTGTGAAGTATGCTTGTGCACATTGAAAATGAAATTTACTTACTTTCTGGCTTACTGTAATCTTCTGGTTTCAATACAGTTCTCTACTAACAACATATGTGTCATGCTGTCTATTACAGGTATATTTTTATCATAGTGGTGGTTATATTCATTTATCTTTAATGTATCAAGAGATGTAACAAAATATTCAAGACTAAATGGGACCAAACAGACAGGAATATGTACAATCTCATTCGAACGTTTTAGTACAATTTCCCGTATTGAATTACACAGGCAAGGTCGGTAAATTATGTTTTCTCATTAGTCTCATTGTACACCAATGCTATGATGTTTAAAATTTGCTTTAATATAAAAAATAATTTAATTTACAGTTTTTCTCGATTGGTTTGGCTCATTTCTTGAAACCGAGATGACATTCTCAAAATAACATGGACAAATCTCCAAACCACCTTGCAATTGTTCACAACAGAATGTCATTTTTCATTGGTTTTATCAAATTGCAAATGCTTTAGTACATGTCTCAAGTGACTCTGTGCTTTTTTTCAAATGATTATGTACAAGTAGCTACAGTTAGCACAATGAGCCCACATTTAGCACATTTTCCAAATAAATAGATCTTGCTGATCTAAACTGATTAGTTGATTTTTCAGTGAAATGGTTACTCTCTCCAAAACATATCAGCATGGTTTCATTGTGTAAGTCATCATATGCACAATTGTCTGTTCAACTGTCAAAATTAGTCAAAGATATAATACCATGAAAGAATTTCTTGGAACATTTGATAAATTTATGACAGTACTTGACAATCAATCAGGTGAAATTAGAACTAACGAAGGAGCAGTTTCCCACATCTCAGATGACCAATCAATTGTTTGTTTAGTTACCTGACAGGTGTTGTGTATGATTATGACTGCTGCCAAAAGTATATAGACAGAGCTTGGCCCGGGGCCAGTTTCATTTGCAGTGTGAACATGGAAGCACCTCGCCAAGTACAACAGCAACTTCCTGCTCGAGGAAGAGGAGGAAGGAAGAAGAGGAAGAGGAGGAGTGAGAATGCGTGGAGGAATAGGGGGAAGAGGCCGAGGAGCACGGAGGCACCATGATGTCCCAGATGAAATCCGGGCCACCCTTATTGACCACGTTATAAACCATCGCCTCACAATGGCAGAGGCAGGTCGCCGAGTGCAGCCTAATGTGCCTCGGTCTACAGTCTCCTCCATCATCCAAACCTTTCGCAGGGAAAACAGGTACAGAACTATTCTATTGAACTATTCAGTGTTGGTGTGTGTGTAGGCCTAGAGTACTGTAATATCTTCATGTGATGTTATATGATACTATAAAAATGACAAAGAAAAAAAAATGAGAAAATACTGTGAATAGTATTCCAGTCACTGTGCAGTGCATCACACTTTTAGTACCATAAAACAGCAGTACAATTACATTGGTAACTCATTTTGTAACAAATTTACAGTGTTGACCTTTGACTTGTATGTCTAGGATTGGACGACAGCCTCAAGTGGGTGGCAGAAGAAAACTTCTAAATGAACAACAAGAACGAGAAATATGCAACATGGTCATTGCAAATAATGCCATCACACTGAGACAGATTCGTAAATGCAATCCTTCTAGACAATGTAATGTTCCAAAATATAAACTCTATCAGCATCTCCACAATAGACCGTGTATTGAAGAAACATCAGATGACCATGAAACAGATTTACAGGGTACCATTTGAGAGAAACTCTGACAGAGTGAAAGAGCTGCGGTACCAGTATGTGCATGTAAGTCAACTACTGGTTGTCTATCATTGTAACACTATTACAGTAAGACATGGTTACCACTTTTTTTGTTTGCTTTATCCTTTTTACCTTCAGAATCCAGCTTTGTGTGACTAGAGCATTTTGCCTAGAAATTGTCTTCAGTTTTTCACTCCCTCTTTTTACAGTACTTTAGATCCTCCCTGCAGTATCTGTCTCTACTTGACTGATTAGATTTATTTTATTCTATTGTAGAGAATAATGGCATTAGAAGGCAACGAAACCTCTCACATCCTAGTGTTCGTTGATGAAGCTGGCTTCAACCTGGCCAAAGGTCGAAGGCGTGGCCGTAACATCATTGGCCACCGAGCCACTGTGGATGTCCCAGGCCAGCGAGGAGCAAATATAACAATGTGCCGCTATATCAGAAAGAGGTGTGGCCACACACATTCCCAGTTTAGGGCCCTACAATACACAAAAGCTCCTCAATTTTTTGGACCACCTTTATACTGATCTGATCCCGGAAAATGAGAGAGGTGAAGAAGGGACCTCAGCTACCACATTATGTCATTGTGTGGGATAATGTGAACTTCCACCGTGGCCCACGCATCAGAACCTGGTTCACCACCCATCCCCGGATGCTAATGGAGTTTCTTCCACCTTACTCTCCTTTCCTAAATCCAATTGAGGAGTTTTTTTCAGCTTGGAGGTGGAGGGTGTATGAGCATCAGGCTCAAGACCAGAGGGCCCTGCTGCATGCAATGGATGCTGCATGTGAGGACATCACAGGGGATCAATGTAGGGGATGGTTGAGACATTCACGCCGTTTCTTCCCTCGCTGCATCGCAAGAGAAAATATCCGTTGCGATGTGGATGAGAATTTATGGCCTAACAGAGAGCAGCGCGTCGATGGCCAGGAGGATGAGGATGGTGGCCAGGAAAGAGAGGGTGACAATGGCGACCACTGAAAATATTACTGTACTATAGTTCTGAAACTTTATTTACAGTATGGTAGGCTAGAGTTTTTTTTGTTTTTTGTTTGTGTTTATAACTGTTCACATTTACAGAATCCTGTATATGTTTTCTTTTCACAGTATGTTCTCTAATGTTAACATTTCTTTGTACGAATAAAAATGTTTACAGTTTCCTTGAGTATGAGTCGTTTATTGGAGGCTGATTTTACTGTAAAATCTTTTAGTTTTATTCATAGTGGTATTCTGTTGCTAGACCTGTGCCTCAGTGACAAAACGTCTAAGCATTTTGACTTGCAGTGCTTAAACAATGCCAAAGGTATAATGCATTTTGGGGGCATTGACTATTTATATGAGAAGGATATTTAGTTTTGACACATGGATAAACTGTTTTGGGAGAGATATGAGCTTTTGCAGGGGATCCATGGTGTTGTGCTAAACCATCCAGGTTATTTTGACAAAAGCACTAAATGAATGCACATGTGCCAAGGCAATTGAGAAGGATCTGTGCTATTTTGACTGTACTGACCTTTTATATGGGAAAGGAATCTGCTTTTGAAGCATGGAAGAAAGAGTTTGGGGAAAGATATTTGATTTTGCTAGTGAGCTATAATGTTGAGCAGAATTGTAAGACTGTTTGGCCAAATGACCTTATGGTTTTGAGAATGTCATCTCGGTTTCAAGAAATGAGCCAAACCAATCGAGAAAAACTGTAATAATCTAGCTACATACTTTAAACAATTTTTATTTTATTTTATTTTATTTTTTTGCAATTGAAAAAAACTCTTTGATTTGCACTACACAAACTCAGCAGGACCGTTACTCACGCATATAAAAAATCAACCCATCGAGGAGCTCGGGAAGAAGCCTAGACATAACAGTTCTGAGGAAACGTTCCCATTGCCACTCAAAAACCCGTAAAGCTTAGCGTAAAGAGCACCTTACTGAGCGATCACATCAACACCACCCCGCGTCTCATATCATGTCAACTCAAGGACCAATACAGAATTAGTGACAAACATCTCCGGGTTGATCTTGATCTAACTCTGTAAAAATGTGGTCAAGCCCATGACTAATACAGCCTGTGTGTTGGGGAATATCGCAAACAATCATAAGCCCTCTCGATGTGGTTTAGTCATGGGTTTAGAGTTACATCTCTGTCTTTATGTTGTGGAATATGGTTTTGATTTACTTGACGTTGATTCATATTCCATCACGTGTATGGCTTTTGACTCCTGAGTTGGATTGTTGGAAGCAGAGGACTCCAGACGTTCTCTCAGAAGTTGTTACTGCGTGGCTGTTGTGAAAAGGTTTTGCCTTTACTGTGATGATGTCTGCCAATATTCCATCGTGTATCGAAACGTACACTCCATCTGTTATCCGAATGGACCCATATGTTTTAGATACTTAGGATTGCACATCAGTATTTTTTGGACAAATTATTGATTCAAATGATGTTTTGTGCTAACAAAGTGTTTTAATTGTGAGATTTAAGGTCCCTCCATTGGTGTTCAAATGAAAGATTTGAGATATTAAAGAGATTAAAAAGATACCTTTGACTGTAAATTCCCCAAATTTGTGAAACCTCAAATATGAAACCCCATTAAACCTTATTGCAGGTGAGGTTACACGTGACTGTCGGAATTGTTGACTTTGACATGTGTATACCTGTAACAAAGGTCTACAAGGACTCATATATCTACAGTGCTGGGGTCAGACCTGGCGGACACTTAACACCTCAGATACCTCCAGTGAGAGGGTGTATGTGTTTATCAATGTGATGGGAAGGTCATTTGATCATGTCCCACTGTGTCTCATAAGGAATCTTTGACAGGGGACGTAAAAGTCAGACTCAACAATACCATGAAAAAAACACAAGCAATTTACTATTCAACCCTGTTTTAAATGTTTTGGTTGTAATCATTTTCTTAGTTGCATCTTAGTACTCCTGAATCAGCTCATTAGTTCGGACAACATGAAACAGGTGGGTCAGATCAGCAAGAACTTTTATATTATTCCTAACTATATGCACTTTTTAATATATCATTCTGCTCTTTATGAAGACATATAGAGAATCAACCTCACAAGAGCACAGTGCTTTATATCGACAAACAGTGCAATACAATTATTCAAGAACACAATGGGTGACAAGTTGTTTTTTGGTCTTTATGTTATGGGGGAGTAATTTAGTTATCAATACTGGCCTATGTGTGTATATGGATGGGAGATTTTATGACTCCAGTCTGAGGTTACAGAAGCTGCATGTTTCTGATTTACTCCCGTAACTTTACCAGTAGCGGTAGCTCTCTCTTTCTTTATGGTATTTTGATACTTCTCACATCTGCTTCCTTTATATTGTTTTCTGGCTCAATGTCTGTATTCTCTAGATTTGCCGGAGGAAAATGAATGGCTTACAGGTTGGTCTTTTAAATATCTTACTGGAGATCTTGAGTCTCACAAAATAGGAATAGAGAAAATATGGACTAACATTGTATGATTTAGCAAGAATTTAATATTTGAGAAATATTTGAGTTCATATTGAAATCTTTAACTTTCTCTGCACGAGTTATCTTGGCAGATCAGAGCCCAATGAGGTTGTTGAGATGAAGTCTGACTAGGGTCTATTCAAAAATAAATAAATCGGAGAAGCACGAAACAAGTGTCCAAGATCTCCATTAAATATCATAGAAAAAAAGACTTGAGATAGTAAAGAGATCTCATTTGTTATTGTGGTCTTTTGGGCATCTCTGTAATCTCATGAACTCAACACATTAAACACAACACATGCACTTTCTCCAATGAGAGCTTTGTTAAGCAGTTACAGTCCCTCTCATATCAGTTTAAGATGCTATCTAAAGCTACTTTGAAGCACGCCTGATATAATCTGTTGCCCGGCGCGACTCTTTTTATTAAAGCCACATTAGAATGAAGGGTTTGACTAGGCTTTCTCCTCTAATATAATCCCATAATAGTCAGGAGAGACATGCCGTCTACCATCTGTATTCTTCTTAAAGCCTATTGCTGTGTTCACACCAAACGTGAACAATCGAGTTCCTCCCTTTTTATTTGCGGAAAACGTTTTCGCGTGAGTGACGGCAGCTAACAAATATTTTCAATCCGCGTCAATGGTGGCGCCCGACTCACATCATTCGAATTGCCTGCCGTGAGTTTGCGTCTATTCGGGTCTTTGCATAGACTTTGTACAGTATGTGATTTACTCACGCAAATCGCTTAATTCGCATTTGGTGTGAACCCCCCCATAAGGTGCTTTTCCTCATTCCTTGAATTTATTGGAAACTTGTACTTTTAAGGTAGCACAGTTTGTCTTATACGTAGATCATATTTGAATATTAAACGCAAATAAAATTAATTCTGACTCCCAATTTACTAATGGATATGTACTGGATTCAGACTTTTGCTCAGTCCTGCTTTGGGAATGTAGTTGTTATCATTCACTGGAGTTGGGAATTGGTTTTGTGTTGATGGGAATCATTGTGAATGCAGGTGCTTCATTGAAGCTTCTCTTTATATGTTGCTGAAAGCAGAAAAGTGAGAGGAATGGGGTTGTGAATAAAGTATCTGGACATTGAAAAGTAAAACAAGAGGGGTTGGCTAGAGAATGTGGCCTCCACTTGTCTATACATCCGTGAATGAGTAAGAAAACAATGAATATTCATGTGTCGGTTCTTTATTAGAAAGGCTTTGATGCTTTTGACTTGCATCTCGTGGCGTCTATAAGTATGTGAACAGAAGTGTTTATGTTTTGGAATAAGGTCATGGTTCAACAGCTTCTTAGCAGTGAAGGTAAACACCACAACCTCGCAAACATGTTTGTTTGTGCGAAGGGCGGTGTTCTTATGGCTCTACTAGATCAATTCCCAGTGAATACATGAGTTGGTCAAATGCATAGGACCTTGAATAAACTAAAGGTCTTAAAAGTGTCTGCGTGAATATTAATACATTTGTAAATGTGTATTACAGAACTACAGAAAACCCAGTCCTTTGAGCACTACACTTTGTCCGAGAAGCTCATGGACTACAGGATTCTTTTCATGGATGAAGATCAAGACCGGATGTATGTGGGCTGTAAGGATCATCTACTCTCAATGGATATCAACAACATTACCAACGGCATGTTGAAGGTGAGAGAACGGTCACTGCCTCTCGATATCAGTGTAATTCTCCAATGGTTCAATGGAAGCCAACGGTGACCAAAATCTGCTCCTGAGGAGAGAATTTAAACACAACTGGCATATTTATAGAAGTTTATCTGTTCAAGTCCAACGAAGGCTGGCAAAACGTCAGAGATGAATGGTTGTCTACTGGTCTTTGCGGCTCTTCTATTTTGCTCCACCTGAATTGACTAGAAAATTGACTTGTAATTTCTGGATTACAAAGCAGAATGTTGTCTACAATAAAATGCACATATTTTTAAGAGATGAAATATACAATCATTTAAAATTATTTATTGATTTATGTGACCTTTGTAAAATGTGACTTTTGTTTACTTTGAGAGTCATCTCTACATTACAAAGCAGAATATCAAATGTATGAAAATGAATGTATTATTAGGAGGCGAAATATAGCATTCCTATTTAAAAATATGTATTTATTGATTTATTTGTTGCTCACTTTTCAACGCATTAAACAAAAGTGAATGGGGACTATATTTTTAGCTCCAAAATGTTTAAAAAACACTCTTAAATGAATAACAGACGATTCAAATTGTAGTATAAATATAGAATAAATAATTTTCAGTTATATATAACTTGAAATATAAGGTTGACATTATTATCATTACACATTAAATGTAAAACTTTTTTTCTGTATGTGACTTTAATTTATTTAAATGAAATATCTATGCACTTACATTTAATGTCTATAACTTTTTTCTAATTCCCCCTTATTTCTGTTTCCTTTCAGATCTTCTGGCCAGCGTCCACCAGTAAGGTCGAGGAATGTCAGATGGCTGGCAAAGACCCCACAGTAAGAACACTGACACGTCTAAACACCCAGAAATGTATGTTTGGCCACCTCTTTCATGTCTTTGACTCACAGTGAAGGCTGATGCATTCTCGAATAGACTCTTATTTGTTTGTTGCCTGGTGAAGTGATGCCATCTCATGCATTATTCTCCGCACAATCCCAGCAATAAATGAAACCTGTCCCGAACCGATCGTAAGAGCTCGACACATGAGCTGATTTTAAATCGGTGTTTATACTTCTGATTTTAACCTTGATCTGAAGCAGCTGCACGTGTTGTTTCGAAAAGTGTTTTTATTTTCACAATTTCGGATAGTCACGGGCGGATCAAAAACAGATGGTTGTGAACCCATCAGTCTTCAGTCATTGTCTATACAGCACAGCGGGAGGTCACACCTTGACTCTGTCTGTCATTAATTATGAGTGTTAGAACAGCGTGAAATACAGGAATGGAGGGCGTTCTCAGCTGGCCAAAGAAAAATAACTGCTAAGCTTTTCCTAACACCTACAACACAAGAGCCAGAGGCAAAGCTGTATTTGATCAGACAAAAATCTGGTGTATTTAAAGGGAAAGTTCATCCAAAATGGAAAGTTCAGTGACTTACGTCTTTCCTAAACTGTATTTATTTCTTGAAACACCAAATATGTTTAGAAGATTGTACTGCTCTTTACTAGTCTATATAGAAACCCCTCATTATTTAAGAAAATTAATTATGGGGAAAAGGAATTTTTTTTTGTCTTTCGTTTGTATTTATTTGCATGTAATTTGAAATAAAAACACATTGAAACTTGAACTATTACATAAAAAATATTTTGCATTGCATTATAAAAGTCAAGCTTATTTTTAACAGCATTTATTTTTTGTATTGTAAAATTATCGTCATTACAGCATGATCAAACAAACGTTTACTCCAAAACTCCTTTACTCAAATTGGAGAAGTACCTTATTTTTGTTAGAGTTAAAATAAATTTAAAGTCATCTTCTTTGAATACAAAGTCAGTCACTATGTAAACATATGAATATTATAAAAAGTAATTTTTCTTTAGTATTTTAAAGTGATAGTTCACCCAAAAATGCTTTCATCATTTGCTCATGTCATTTCATACCTGTATAAATGACTTTGTTCTGATGAACACAGAGAAAGATATTTAAAAGAATGTTAGCAATTGTGACATCATTGACTACCATTTGATGGTAGTCAAAGGTAAAGGTTTTTTAGAAAATGTAAGATGGATTCAATACAAGTCATTTTTAATAATTTCTATCCTTTTCTTTTGTTCTTTTTGTAATTGTGTGTTCTTGACAGGTTCCCCCTACATTTTATTAGGTTGAAAGACAGTGGTAAAATACTGTACATGTATTTTATCCTTCTGTGATGTGTAAATTTAAGCAACAATTTAATGTTTGGATTTATATTGTTTTAATACACAACAATTTACTCAAATTTAAATAGCCATTTGCTCTTTTTACTCACACTTTGCCTACCTAATATTTTAACTAAAATAGCAGAAAAACATTTCGCTTTTTTATTTGTACATTTCATTACTGTGTTCTCTGAATTGAGCGTTCGACCCCAAACATAACAGGAGGGTTAACATTGGGTGAGAGAGTGGTAATAAGTGACACATGGTGGGGATGAATGCTGCTTTGAGTTTTCAGCTAGATTCAGACAAATTTGTGTTTAAACTCCTTCTTGACCGTTTTCCTCATCCACTGCATGTGCCTGTGTTTAAATTACAGTTTGCACCACAGATTTTCCCAGACGTTTTATTTGGATCTTTTGAATCATTGCCCCTCTCTGTTAGGTTTCCCCTCCTCACAGGGGTATACCCCATCCCTCATTCCCAGTAGGATCAGCAGCGTTGCATGACCACACGTGACAAAACCCATCTGCATCATTTGGGAAAAACTAAGCTTTTCTTTACCAGAGCTGTAAATATTATTAAGACATGTTTATAGTGCTCCCTCTTGTTAACTCTACATGATCTGTACGTGAACCGCGAACTGCGAAGACTTGTGCAGAAGAAAAAGGTGATGTACCATAAATCTAGCGGATACAAGCCAGAGGAGGATAAGGTTGATTTTTGCCAAAGGAAAAGAAATATTAATGACAAAAATGTGAAAGAGAAAGCATGGAAGGGCGTGTGCTGTTGGAAGTGTTATTATTTGTCTAAAGTTGCTCTTCAAGGACCCGTACTTGAGCGTATGTGCATGCTTGCTTACACAGAGCCCATGCAGCTGCTGTTTCGGGACAGTCCGCCAAATTTCTAACTGTTCCCCTGCCGTTTCTCTTCTTTCTTTACTCGTCCATCTCTTCTCCTCTTTCTTGGACGGATCATGTCCAGCTGGTTTGGCGTTACCTAAGATGGGGATTCCTGGATTTCTAGATGGGCCTTGAATTCCTGGCCTATATAAACTCTCACTTCTGATCAGTATCATCAGTATATATATATTTTTTCGAGATTTGAAACTTTGAACTATCCATGTACGAGTCAAATCTCCTTTCAACCAAAATAATTACAGAATACAGTTTTGGATTGATAATCATTTTTTGGAAATAATCAATTTCATTTTCGGGCCCTTTAAAAGATGTATTTTTCAGTAATTTCTCAATTAATCTGCGATGTTTCTCTTTTCAGCACGGCTGTGGAAACTTCATACGAGTAATCCAGCCCTATAACAGAACGCATCTGTTCATCTGCGGCAGTGGAGCCTACAGTCCTGTGTGTGCATATGTTAACCGTGGCAGACGTCCTGAGGTCAGTTTACACAAACTAATGAAAAGCAGCAAGAGCGTTTGATTTAGTCCAGTTTTTCTTTAATTTGTCTGTGTTTGCTTCAGACAACTAAAGTGGATTAAACTGGATTTGGAAATTGGACATTTTTGACATTGTGTTTAAAAGTGAAATGGTACAAAATCCTGACCATTGGTCTGGTAAATATGTGTTTGTATTATTGGGCTTCATTTAAAGATTGTTTGAATCCTTTTGAAGTGATGTGTATTTTTTTGGAGGATCTTTTGAGACAATTGCAATATGATATACATAATTATGTCTTTAGAGGTTTACAAAGACCTTACAAAATGAAATGTGTTTTCTTACCTTAGAATGAGCTATCTACTTGCACTGGAATTCACCATGTTGTTTCTACAGTAGCCCTAAATGGACAAACTGATCTACCGAGCGTGTTTCGTAAAATATGTTATCTCCTTTGGAAAGAAGTGAAAACGCGACAACATCTTAGTTCGTGGCCGTCCACGGTAGTGCTTTGAAAGGGAGGGGTGGAGTGAGCCGTTGGTTGCAATTCGCAACCTCACCACTAGATGCCGCTAAAAATGACACAATGGTTCTTTTACAAGTCTATGAAAAATATACTAACAAGTGAATGAGTGTAAAAAGAGAAGAAAAGTGGAGATGGAGTGCGATAAGAAGATGCAACATGGCTGAAGTAAAGCAAAGAAGAGACATGAGGAAGGCAAGATTAGATGAGATGAGTAGAGACGAGAAAAGATATCAACAGGAGGTGAGAAGAGAAGAAAAAACAGAAGAAAAGAGACGAGACATCTCTGCTTATTCTTGGAGTCTAGCGTCTAGATTAAAAAAAAATCTTCATTTGTTTGAAAGCAGTTACTCTGTTCCAACTCCCCGTCTCATTTCTTTGGCTGCACATCAGCAGACATATTATTAAAGAAAATTCTGGAAAAGGAATGACCTCTAACCTTTTAAAGTGTCCAGTGTCACTTTGTGAAACTCCATTAAAAGTTTCAAGGCGAGAAGACAAGTATTTAACATTTTAAGGTACTTCACCCAAAAATTAACATTCTGTCATCATTTACTCACCTTCGAGTTGTTCCAAATCTGTATACATTTCTTTGTTCTGATGAACACAGAGAAAGATATTTGGAAGAATGCTTATAACCAGACAGATTTTGTCCCCATTGATTACCATTGTAGGAAACAAATACGATGGGTGTCAAAAGTACCACAGAACTGTTTGCTGTCCTCATTCTTCAAAATGTCGTCTTTTGTGTTCAACAGAACAAAAGAAAAAGTAATTTTTCCGACTATGGGAGTCAATGGGGGGCAAAGTCTGTCTGGTTATAAGCATTCTTACAAATATCTTTCTCTGTGTTCATTAAAACAAAGAAATGTATACAGATTTGGAACAACTCCAAGTTGGCTAAATGATGACAGAATGTTCATTTTTTGGGTGAAGTATCCCTTTAACTACAGTAAACTATCCTTGCGGCCAACTACCCGACGGCACGTTACATCTGTGGTTTCCCTTAATAC
Organism: Triplophysa siluroides; assembly: GCA_006030095.1. Lineage (NCBI taxonomy): Eukaryota > Metazoa > Chordata > Actinopteri > Cypriniformes > Nemacheilidae > Triplophysa > Triplophysa siluroides. Next base: position 2,368,731 of record VCII01000691.1, read on the forward strand.
TTGTGACACCAAAGAGGGAGGACACACTAACATTGGAAGTCGCTACGGAAACCTGGAACCCTCAGGTCAAGTCTGCTCAACCAATCAAAAGAAAGACAGCTCTCCAAAACCACTGCTAGGAAATTTCCTGTACTCGGAAATCAGTTCATGTAGAGATCATTGGCTGAGACGTAAGCCAAGATAAAAAATGAGAATAGATTCCGAAGTAGGATAAAATGATAGCAAGAAGAAATGTTGGGGTGGTTTCGAAAAACATTATAGACACGCATAACCAGACTTGACAATCAGGATAAGGTCTGGTCAACATCTGTGTCCATGAACAGCCGGGATGTAACGATTCACTGTGAGCCGATGATAATCGATGATAGTATGTGACGATTCAAGCCGGTTGAGATGTTATTTGAATCACAAAACATGTCGATAATAAGATACTAGCCCATGTTTTCATCTTCATATGCAGGAGCAAGTATTTCACATCTCTTCACGAGCCGAATCAGGCAAGGGAAGGTGTTCATTCAACCCACAAGTCAACACTGTTTCAGTCATGCTCAGTAAGTGACATCTTTTACGTCTTTATATCATCATGTTCACACCACGACACACATGCTTTCTGTGATCTCTTTGTTAATGACCCCATAGTGTCACCAAACACCCACAAAGTGTTCATCTTCCTTTCTGATGTGACCGCGTAGGGTCATTCAGTGTCACCCTCGTAATGCTTTGATCTGTAATAGGTTAGTAGGCGTTGGGTTGCTGTTGACAGAGATTGCTTTATTACACACATCTACACGCTCACGCACCTATTAGCTATTAGAAAGCAGTAGAACATGCTGTAAACACATTTGCACTTACACACACAGGAATATTTATACATTCCTCATTGACTTCCATTGTATGGACGCAAAACACATTTCTGAAAATATCTCTTTTGGTGTGCCACAGAAGAAAGAGTCACATACAGGTTTTTAATAATAAATTATGGATTTTTTTGAGGGGGTGAACTATGCCTTTAAGTAGTTAGGGGAATTGTTCAGAACAGTCTAGGCGACATCAAAGAAAGCCCTGGACGTGACAGACTACAGCCTTCGCTGTCGGCCGTCTGTCCACAAATTTCCATCACACTCTTGGCCCCGAGCTGCACACGTCAGCCACGGGGCCCCTGCAACACAGAGTGATGAAGCGATGGAGCTGTGCAGTGATGAAAGCAAGAAGAGATTTGAGGAATGGAGACAGAGCGTTAGTAAAGAAAGAACACCGCGAGGAAGTATGCAGCCGCTGTTCAGAGCAACAGGGGACCGAATATCCCGGAAAATCATATTTATTTTCCCCTTAGGGAAACTATATTTGGAACTATAACTTTTAAACCTGTTAAGTCAGACCTATCGTGGCCTCAGAAAAACAATTGGAAAAGTTTCTGTTGAAGCCAGTTGTAGGAGCCGTTGAGTACGGGATAATCCACAGCTAGCCGCGCGTTATGTAAGGGATAATGTACAGGCAGCCGGTTGTTATCGCAGAAATTTGTATCACATTGAAGGGGCTGTTATAGTGAAATAAGCCCCTTCAATGTCATACAAGACCCTCCACTTCGTGTCGAGTCCTGATCACACTGAAGGGGCTTATTTCACAATAATAGCCGGCTGCTTGTACATTATCCTGCTTATTACACGGCTACTTGACACATGAGAAACAAACTGGACTGAAATGTGAATTAGAAATATTGTATTAGCTCATTTATACCGAATGCAGACCTTCTGCGAGGAAAAGCCGTTTAGTTTCAGTTTTAAGGTAAGAAACGACGTTCAGATGTCACGAACAGCCAATTTGGTTTAATCATTTGTAAATATAATGTCATATACGTTATTAAAAGACATATTTACATTTAATTTGTCAAAAAAACCTGTCAAAATGATTTGCTGCATCCGGGTTACCGTGTGTTATTGGTTTTGAGAGGTTGTTATCTGGGAATAACAAACCTGCAAATGTCGCGAATGGCCAATCAGAATCAAGCATTCCAACAAACCTTTTAATAAAGGGTTTTAATGCACAACGTTGGAGCGAAGAACCACCCGACACGAATCGGAGGGTCGTTGCCTCCGCAAAGTGCATTAAAATCATTTAACGCACGGCTAACTGTGGAGTATCGCGCATATTTCATACTAATGGATTCTAATGCCTTTTGTAGCGGTGTATCACATGGTGCCGCGTCCGGTGTAGACACAGTATCATGAACCTTTCATTAAATTAAACATATTTACATAAGTTTTTATAACTATACATGTAACATAATGTAATTGATTAAATATATTACGTGTCATTGAAAAGATACAAAAAAAATGATGTAAAAGATTACACTCTTAAAAAAGGTGCTTAAAAAGGTTCTTTGATGCTATAGAAGAACCTTTTGGTTCCATAAAGAACCTTTAACGTCTGAAGAACCTTTCGGTTTCAAAAAAGGTTCTTTGTTGCGAAAAAAGTTTCTTCAGATTGTAATAAAGTAAGAAAGAGATGCTTCTTAAAAGAACCTTTGATTAAATGGTTCTTTGTGGAACCAAAAATTGTTCTTCTCTGGCATTGCTTTAGAAAAAAACCTTTAATTTGAAGAGTGTATGCATATAAGGATGACGGAGTTTCTCTCTTTGTCTGTGTCTCAGATCAGGAGTTGTTCTCTGGAATGTACATTGACTTCATGGGGACTGATGCGGCCATCTTCAGAAGCCTGACCACCAGGAATGCAGTGAGGACGGACCAACATAACTCCAAGTGGCTGAGTGGTACAGATCATGTCTGCTATGTTTTACATCAAAATGATTATGTTGTTTGATGTTTGACTACATCAAGTGTCACAAATGAGATCTCTTAAATGGCACAGTGTTCTTCCAGACAGCAGTGAGATTAAATAGAAATCACACTGAGACCTTTTTTTAACCTTTTACCTCTCAACTTTTCCCCACGAGAAAACGAAACAGTATTCTCTGTAAAAAAGTGTCGCCTTCAAAGTGTCAGACAAGAACTCAACGACATTCTTTGCCAAGAATTCAACCTTTGCGTCAGACATTTGCTATATACAGCACACTTGTGTTTATTTATATTCCTGAGCTGATGCTGTCACCATTCATTTTGTAGCTTTATACACCTACACTCAACAATTGACTCATGTGTCTTTTTATTCTTAAGCAGTCAGGAATTAGACAAAGACAAAATTGTAAAAAAAGTCAAATTTAAACCTACGATTTAGTGTTTGAGCTATAAAAGAGCAATCCTGACGGAAAGCTCTGTCAGGAAATTGTATATAACATCAGTATACTTCAACCACCAATAACTTTTTTATTTTGAGCATTAAATGAAATGTTCGCTTTCCATGTCATTTGAGTAAAATAATACATAAACCACAAGTGAAGGCTGTCTTTATCCACGTCAAAAGAAACCGTTTGAGGTCAGAGCAGATCTAGTTACAATGAAAAACGAAAACAGACTGTAAATGCATAATGTTTTAACAGGGGTCGTATTATCCAACCCTATCATACACAATGAGAAACCTATTTGCTCTAAATTTGTGTAAATAAAATAGAAGCTATATCATATTTTACATAAACTGCAATGAAACAAAACAAAGATGAGATCATGATTGTTTTAATATACATGTTTCTTCTGTTTTGACTAGAGCCGGTGTTTATTGATGCCCACTTGATTCCTGACGGCTTGGACCCCAACGACGCCAAGCTCTACTTCTTCCTGCGTGAGAGACTGACGGACAGTAGTGGAAACACTAAAAACATCCACACCATGGTGGCCCGGGTGTGTCCAGTAAGTGTCTGTGAATCCAAAACTCCTCTATGCTTTGATTTATACGAGAATGCATTTTAAGTCACGATCATCTGTTTAGAATGATATGGGTGGACAACGCAGTCTGGTAAACAAGTGGACCACATTCTTGAAGGCTCGCATGGTGTGTTCAGTTCTGGAAGAGGATGGTACCGAGACCCATTTTGATGAGCTTGGTGAGACTACGCACACACGCTAGTTAAGAGTAGATCATGCAGTTAGTCTTAAAAGTCTTGGTTACAATCATCAATATTTGTAACTCTTTTAGTAATACTTTGCAACTGATAGCATGCAGTAAAAGAATAAGCATAAACATACTGAACCGATTTTGACCAAGCGTTAAGTCGCTGGTTACATTAAAACAAATGATAAAGTTGATAAAATAATAACGGTTATTTAACAATTTTTTGCAAACTGCAAATTTGTGCATATGTGACCCTGGATGACAAAACCAGTCGTAAGTAGCACGGAAACATTTTTAGTAAAGCCAAAAATACATTGCATTGGTCAAAATAATTTAATTGGATGATGCCGAATAATTTATACACTAAAAGTTGTTTTATTTATACACTAAAAGTAGTTTTTTGTCATTGGTGAGTTTCATTTTAAACATTAAATAAAATTTTCGCACATTATAATTTTAGTTTATTTTTCATTTATTTTATTTTATAATTTTGGCCATTGGTGAGTTGCATTTTAAACATTAAATTAAAATTTCTCACATTATTTCATTTTTTTTGATAATTTTGGCCATTGGTGAGTTTCATTTTAAACATTAAATTAAATTTTCGCACATTATAATTATAATTATATTTTATTTTTTCATTTCTTTTTTTATAATTTTGGCCATTGATGAGATGCGTTTTAAACATCAAATTAAATTTTTGCACATTATTTTATTTTTATTCATTTCTATTCTATTTAATTTTTTATTTGATTATTTAATTTGATTATTTGTCCATTGTTGAGATGCATTGTAAACATATAAATTATTTAAACAATAAAATTTTCACACATTATTATTTTATTTCATTTCGTTTAATTTAATTTCATACAGTACTTTCCATCAAAAATGTTGGCTTTCGAAACTACTACAGTTCCACACAACCACTGGTCATACGTACCTCTTCTCACCTCATTAAAATCCTGTAATGATCATAAAACACTCAACACAGTTGATCTTCACATGAGATGTTACGCCTGCGATAGATTTACACTCTTTCACCTGTTTTATTTCTGTTAGAACACATGTGTAATGACAAATGTTCAGCGAGTGGGTGTTTCTTTCCTTCCAGAGAACGTGTTTCTTTTGGAGACGGACAACCCAAAAGGCCTGCTCGTCTTTGGAGTCTTCACCTCCACAAGGTAAAGCCAACAGCAATATTGAAACTTGCATCAGGCTGGGGAGGGGATGCTGGGATTTTAGAGAACATGTGACCACACCTGAGGGTGCTGGGGGATGGGAATGTTAGTTCAGGAGGTCATCCAGGGACGTTCTGCTGTGATGATTTTCTTTTACCTAGAACAGTTTGAGACGTGATTGAGATCGCTGTATAAACTCAACAGGAGACACATGTTATTACTTGAAACTTGCTTATGTTAAAGAAGCAGAACATTTAAGTTTTTATTTGCTCTCAGTTGAAACATTTGCTCCCAAAAAAAATACAATTATTGAGATATTACTTCAATGTATTTGTTGTGGTTTGGCTTCTGTTGTGGCTTCTGATGGATGTTTGGTTGTTTTGAGGTGTGGCTAAATAAGGTTTGGTCAAGGTTTTCAAACTGTGGTTGCATTTTTCAAACACACTTCTTCTCAACCCCATGATCTTCCCCGAGCTGCTGAACCAAGTTGGACCTGTGTGGTTTTCTAATGGGTTTGGGTTTGGCCAAGCCAAACAGTGTTCGTTTCTTTGCCTGTGCTTCTCTGTTATTCCTCGCTATACTTGATCTAGTTTCCTTTTGTTTCTGTGTTTTGCCGTTCAACAAAGAAAGTCTTTGTCCAACTGTCTCCTCGAAATATGCACTTTACAAGCCAAACCATTCATGTAACCAAAATAAGAGAAACACCTTTTCCATGCGGCTTGAGTCTCGTGGATAAGCCTTCCAAGAGAAATGAAGTTTGTGTTTTGTGTATCATTCTATCCAGTTCTGTATTTCGAGGCTCGGCTGTTTGCGTGTACAACATGGCCGACATCCTGACGGTTTTCAATGGACCGTTTGCGCACAGAGAAGGGCCCAGCTTCCAATGGGTGGCTTTCCAGGGCCGGATCCCGTACCCACGACCGGGAACTGTGAGTCACACCTTAATGTCTTGCTTAAGCCTTGGTACAGTCACTCTGTTTTTAGCATCATCATAAAACCTTAGAAAGTATTAAAACAATATGTCATCGCAACTTTGTATTAGAGTTTCAACACTCCGTTACCTTCGTTCGCAGTTTTCATATTGTAGTGAGAAATATTTATAACTGAGAATTATTATTTATCTTAGTTTAGCTTTATTGTAGGGGTGAAGGTCTCACGTGATGGTTGGCATATTGAGGTCACATGTCCAGCCAAATACAACTTATTTTATCTTAATAACAGTCGTATTGAAAATGACTTCAATTTATTTGAATTTCATTGGTTTAGATCGTAATAAATTAATATTGCCGCTGCCCCCGGTGGGCCGTAGTGGTATTGCAAGGGAAAAAAATATAATTCAAAACTCTAAAATATATTATAAGTTCTAAAAAATGTAGTTTATTTAGTTTGCCTTAAAATTGAACCAAAATGCTCACCAAGTCACCAAATGCTGTAACTGATGTGTTTCATATGGTAGCCATAAACCAAATGGATCGCTGTGGTTTTGGTTTAGAGTGATGAAAGATGAACAGGATTGATTGAATTAGGCCGTTTTTAACCTTTGGCATCGTCTAATGTCTTCTGTCCTCTTCCTCTCAGTGTCCCGGTGGCGCGTTCACTCCTCACGTCCAGAGTACTAAAGAGTTTCCAGATGATGTGGTGACATTCGTGAGGAATCATCCGGTCATGTTTAACCCCATTTACCCGGTCGGCCGGAAGCCCTTGGTGGTGCGGACGCATGCCGATTACAAGTACACCTCCATAGCTGTGGACCAGGTCCCGGCTGCAGATGGACACTACCAGGTCCTCTTTCTGGGCACAGGTAAAGTCCTACACAACTACAAACTTTGTGGTTTATTTAAAGACTTACTCAAAGATTCTGGCAGAGTTAAAATTATCCCACAATCCATTTCAAGAGCTACTTTATGATATCTGTGTTTAGCAAGAACTGGCACACTTCACTTTGACTGCTTGTGGTTGACCTTGTCTACAAATTAAAAGCCTTTTCTATTTAAAACTGAGAGCAGCAGATGGAAAACACGGGCTTGTGGGATTAGGACAACATTCTGTTCTGTTGTTGTATTGTTTAACTAATCTGCTGAATGCCGTCATTTACTCATTCATTTCAAACCAATACCTTTTATAGATGTTTCATCAGACACGCAGGCCTGGCCCGACCTGTGTTATTGGCTAGTGTAATAACAATTTATATTATATTCAGTTTATATTCCTATTAATATATATGAATACTTCATTGTATATTAATTGTATTAAATTACATTAAAACTACCCAACAGTTTCTTTGCGTAGGTCTACGGGAAGTAAAGTTTGGACCACATTTGTTTACGTTTTTGCCGCTGAAACCGTACATGAAACACAAAAGAGATATTTTGCAGAATGTCAATGCTGCAGTTAAAGTGAATGGGGACTGGTGCTGAGCACCAAAATGCACCATTAAAGTGCTAAATTCAGAAACTATCCATTCATAAAATATTTTGTGGGGAACAGACCAAATTGAAATCTATTTTACCTTTTATCTCTCAAATCTCATATCTGCTTCTCCCCATTGAAACAGACATTTTACATTACAAAAAATAATTAATAGTAAAATAATATAAGGATAATTACTAGTGTTATATACCAGCAATATATACCGTATATTATAGTTTTTTATTTTAGTATTTAATACATATATATACAATATTTTTTATTATAGTTGTTCAGTTTTATTGTAGTTTTTATAATATTTTAAATTAGCTTTTAATATTTATTATTAACTTTAGTTGAAACTTTAGCATTTTTAAACATATATTTTTTAGTTTTTATTGGTGTTACTATTTTAATTAATTGTATTGTTGTTACAGTAATATACTTAGTTTAGGTTTTATCTATTTTCAGGTAATATTTTTTGTGAACTGAAACTTCGCTGTGTCTAACATTTGTTTTTCAAATAATATTTAGTCATACTTTTTTTACTTTCAACCAACAGAAATGTTCAATAGTTTTACTAAACTACAACAACTTTGCCATATACTGATTAAAATACAACTCTTTATGTAACACTGTATAAAAATCACACACAGAGACTGAATGCTTTCATCCTTTCTGTGGCTACTTGAATTATTTCCCACTAGGGGGCAGTGTCTTTACCAAAATAGCTTTAGCAAACCAAGCCCTTTCATCCAATCCAATTAACACCATAGCTATTTCAATATCTATTCAGCATGATTCAGCTAACCAGAGGATGTTAACAGTCCTTCTGTGTCACTGAACCGAGATATAAGACGTTTGAATGAATAAAGATCTTGTTTATCCGAGGTGATTCACGACAGCAGGCAGGCTCTGTGGTTACTAGGGAACAAGAATATGGACATTTGGAGGTTTTTCTGGGGGAAATCAAAATCACAGCTGTTTGTATTTGCCTATCAAAATTCCTGATAAAAAGCCAAGAACAGAGTACGGAGCGCGCCTGGCTGCTCCTTGGCGTCGTGCTTTTCAGCTATGTAGGGGATTTAAAATGGGAATTTCTAGAGTTTGTGCAGGATTCTGTCCTCGTTTCTCGGTCCATGGCAATGGGTTGATATTGACCCTGCATGTATGTACTTTTCTGGAGATTCGCAGGGATAGTGTGCAATGTGCTTGGAACAAATGTATAATTCAAATGATTTTTGCATTTTTAAATTGTATAATAAATCAAAGTAATTCATATTCAAAACTAGAAAGTAGCCCTCGCGTCGGTTTTAAAGGGATAGTTCACCCAAAAATGAAAATCTTGCTTTTAATTTTATAGATCTGTTTCACAGAATTGACACTCGACACAATCAAAACACAAACCCGTATGCACACACGTTCACAGAAATCTGCACGGTTCATATCCTGTTTATACCCAGAAGGCTTTCTATGAGGTTGTTTTGGTGTTCCAGTCTGTGTTCAGAGCCCTCCTCCTGATGTTCTGATATTCTCACAGATAAAGGCACAGTGCAGAAGTTGGTGGTTCTGCCGTCAAACGGCTCTCTGGATGAGGATCTGATCCTGGAGGAGCTGGAAGTGTTTAAGGTCTGACTTCTCGCCACACATGAAAGTTTCTAGAGTGCAGACCGTATGAGCAGAGCTGGCAATGCCACAAAGAGTTTAGTAGAAGTGGATGCTGTTTAAAAGAGGGGAGATTTTAATTGGAAACAAAGGCTGGGTGTGAGGTTTGGAAAAGGATGTGATGTGTTCTTATGGTATGCTTTAAAGGCTGGCAATATTTGAAAAAGGTTTGGATGTCGTGAATCCATTTACGGACCGTGAAACGCCATAGGACGCACTGTGAGATGTTTCATTTGGCAGCTCGATACACGCTCGTGCGAATCCTCACAAAAAAACAACAGTTCCCAAATACCCCAAAAAGTGGTTTTGAGTGAAGATTAAGTGTTTGCTATTGCGACATGACAATTAAAAGAATAATCTTTTAAGAAATGTAATTTAAAACACTCATGCCCAAATCTTACGAATGTAGTATTCATATAAATGCTTTTTTTGTTGCTTTTATTAAGTTAATTTAATTAATTTAAGGTCTGACAGAAAGTACAGAAGCAATTCATTATATATATTCATAAATACTGTAAAGTACAAATAATAGATATACTGTACATATAATTATACATATAACATAAAACCATACATTATTTTAGATTAAGAAAAAGAAAACACCACGCAAGCATAGTTACACACAAAAAATAAATCAATAACATAAAATAATTATTCACATACATTTTTATACTATTTTTAGCTATATTGATGTAATTAAATAATATTTTTTACATTTATACATTTGATAGCTCAAACTAACCTTGCCACTTCAAAATCTTGCTATTACTTTTTTTTATTAATAATACAATTTGATTGTGTACTATATAACATATCAAGTGCTGTCAAATCGATAAAACGTGATTAATCGATTTGTAAAATAAATGTTTGTGTTTATATAATATGTGTGTGTATGTATATGCATATACAGTATAAATGCATACACACATAGAAACATATGTATAACAAATATTTACACAATGTGTATTTAAATAATAAAGGATTTCGATTGGGCATCAATATAAATATATATTTCTCGTATTTCTTAAACACATGCATCTATGTTTGTGGATTTATGTACATAAATATACATGCCACACACATATATTAAATAAGCACAAACATTTCTTTCGGAATGGATTCATTGCGTTTTGAGACCAAAACTGTAAATTATCAAATTATTTTAATACAGGAATTCAAAAGATTTACAATAGAAGAGGTGTTTTCCAGTCATTTCATGAATGAAATACACACACTTTGTTTTTCTCTTTTTGTTTTTTTAAATAAATTAATTTAGTGTACCACATAAAAAATGGGTTTCATGTTATTAACGTTACTCTTTTTTCAATTGTCAGAAGCAGTCTCCCATCACCAACCTAAGAATCTCTTCGAAAAAGGTAAGTTAACTCAGTGTCTCCTTTATCCAGATGCGGTTTGTGACTAACATCCACATATAGCAAGCGAGGGCGGCAGCAGATTGTTGCGGGGGAAATGGTGTAGCTTTAATAATGTGTTATTATCATGTCACTAGTGCTCTGGGCTACTTGAACATCTTTTGTGATAACTTGTTTACGTTACAGCAACAGCTTTACGCTAGCTCTGAGCACGGGGTATCCCAGGTGTCTTTGCACCGCTGTACCGCGTACGGCTCTGCCTGTGCTGACTGCTGTTTAGCGCGGGACCCGTACTGCGCCTGGGACGGACTCAGCTGTTCCCGATTCTACCTCACTGGCAAGAGGTATACACACTTCACATAGAGAAATGAACATCAGCACCTATAATGACATTTTAATTCTTTATTTTTGGTTTTGGGGTCGCAGTCCACACATACCGTCTGTCGATCAAACAGAAAAGGACGCATAATGTATATTCACGGGTATTTATATTATATAGCCTTCAGTGAATTGTTTCAAAACGGAACGTATTAAAAACGAATCCGATACCCTGGACAAACATTTTCTCTTGCTGTCGGACGTGTGGAGTAAGGAAAATATTGACAGACATCTCACTTCACTACACTCGCGACAGGAACGACAGCTGAACTTCTGTTAGTTTTAAGAAGTGAAGCTCAAATTTGACAGGAAGTACGTTTTCGAAATGTGCAAACATTCACACACGGATGTCGATTAAAAGTGAGAGATTGGGAAAGTAGGGAGAAAGAATGTATATATGAACATATGCCGGATTAATCCTGTGTAAATGTTATTTCAGGAGAAGCAGAAGGCAGGACATTATGCACGGAAATCCACTGACGCAGTGCAGAGGCTTTAATCTGAAAGGTAAAGCGCTACAACATGCCCGCATGAATAGTAACTCTTAAATTAGGTAAATAAAATATGGTCTGAAACAGAGGGAAAATTCGATTTCTATTAAGCAGATTTGATACTGACACTTTGTTATAAAAGTAAAGAAACACATGGTGTTAGAGGTGCTTAAAATACTCGCTTTAAATACTTTGGCGTTCTAAACTAAAATGTAACATGCCACCCTGTATCTCAAAAGTGATTGGCTATTTATGTGAAAGCGGGATTTATGTGTTTCATTTATGCGTCTCTGTTTTCTCCTACCTAAGGCTTTGTTCACATTTGACTTATTTTTATAGGCTGCTAGCGTCTGTTTCACATTATAATCCTATTTAGTAAACCGTGTTTTCAAAAAAGTCCTTAGCGCTATTTTAAATGCCACTGCCGCCATGTTTTCCTGCAGCTCAGATTGTCTATTAAAGTCAAAATTTCAACTTTTCTTAAAAAAAAAACCCTACTTCAAGTGCCTTTTTCACAGCTGACCAATGACAAGCGAGTAGCGAGACCTTTCGTTTCCATAACAATGTGAGAGGAAGGTGATTGGTCGAGCAGGATCAAGCTCGGAAAAAAAATTACGTCGGCCGAAACATCGGTTGGAGCTTAGTATTGTATAAATACAATTTTCTTTTGACTTTCAATAACTTTTGATTGCATTTCTAGCGAGAAATGAGTGATTGGCTATTGCAAAGAAGCTCTCCGTTTATAATTCAAATAGAATTAATTTACACTGCCTTTGAAGACTGTATGTATCTGTTTGTCAGAGTTGCCTTCGTACACAAACGCTGTCTCCAAAACGGCGAGTTTTTTTGTACTAAAAAGCGCCATGGTCCACTTTTACTAGTCGAAAAAGAAGTCAAATGTGAACACAGCCTTAAAAGGTGAACATAGCCTAACTTTCTCATTCACTCTCTATCTCTCTTTCTCTGCAAGCAAGTCTGTACCACGGGGAGCATAACATCTGCTAATTCAAACGCTGTAAATTGGCCCTGATACTGGCATTCACACAAACGATGCATTATTTAACATTTGGAAACACCAGAAATATATCAAAAATGATTCCCCAGATGACTCGCGCAAAAAAGTACCAACATGACGACGTCCAAACAGATGTCATTTTATGATATCATTTACATACTGTAACCTCATCAATTACGTGCTTATCTAGCCCTCATTTACTGCGCGCCTTGAACTTTGACCCCATCCTAAGGACAGCTCTGCATCTGTTTTTCGCTTCATGTGTCGACTGGTTAACTCCAAATTGGAGTTTGTGTGCTTTTCCTGTACTGGAAATGACAGTGTGTGAGATTGTGTGAGTTGGCCAACACCTGATGTTTGACTTCAGCCTACAGGAATGCAGTGGAGATGACCCAGTATGGAGTTAAAAACAACACCACGTTCCTGGAGTGTCAACCCAAGTCTCCTCAGGCGTCTGTTAAATGGCTCATTCAGAGAGATAATGATCGGAGGAAAGAGGTGGGTGGGGCTTACCGGTAAAATGCAGTGCTCAGTGTTTCAGGGTTCGGATGCCAGACAACCCCACCCCAAAACACAACTTAAGTTCCGTTGTCATATTTATGTTTCTGTGTGTGTAGGTGAGGCTCACCGATCGAGTGGTGTCCACCGACCACGGTCTGCTCATCCGCTCCGTACAGTCTTCAGATCGGACACTGACGAAAAAAACGCACGCTGACAAAGATCCGTCTCCAGGTGCTGAGCGAGTCTCTGGTCAGCGCTTTGAGCGACAAACGGCAGTCTCCCTGGGGCTGGGCGGCCGCGTTGCATCCGAAAGCCCTGGTCAATGCCTTCAGCCCAGCTGAGACGTTAGCCATGCAACAGTACTGCAAAGAACGCAAACAGCTGCAGAGTATACAGAACCTACAGAGCCCCACGAGAGGCGATCTGGGAAAACTCAAACCGCTGCTGGATCACAGGAAGAGCAGGAACCGTCGAAACCATTTAGTGGAGCAGTAGATGGGCGGAGGTTCGTAAAATCGACTTGGAGAAGAAGGGAAGTAAGCATCAAGGATAAAAAGGTACAAAGACATTTAAGGAGGAGAATGGGAGGTGATCGATGGAGAAGATATGAACCTCAGTTTTTTTTGGTTTACTCAAAGCACCTTCTCTTGTGCTTCCTGTACAAAGGTCTTACGTGCATGTTTCATGTTGCACTATACAAGAGCTCAAAATGTCATACAGTAGCGCTGTTATTTAAGTTGAACGTTTCCAGAACAAACCAGAAAGTATTGCAAGTCCAAATTAAGTTCAAGTGGAGATCCCATCCACGAAATGGCTTCATGAGCATTTTCTGTCCTGCGTTTACATTTGTTTTGTAATAGGAAGTTAAAAGGAAACAAGTTTGTCACTGTGTGTCATTGAAAGAGCCATTGAAAGGACTGTTTATTGGATGAAACACAAGTGCAAGCGTCATCCGTAAATTTGTCAAGTTTTCCAGAGAGAAAGAGTGAACATTTAAATATGTCACCTTCAAAATGAAAACCCTGTCATCATTTCTGCCTTTTTTTCTGCAAAACACAAAAGAAGATATTTTGAAAAATGTCGGAAACCAAAAACCGTCGGTCCCCGTTAAACATTTTTCAAAATATCTTCTGTTGTGTTCTGCAGAAGAAAGAAAGTCAAACAGGTCTGAAATGACAAGAGGACGTGTCAGTAATGACCGAATTTTCATTTTGAAGGTGAACTATTCTTTTAAGTGTGTGTATCTGCTTAAAATGACAAACACTTTAAATGTGCATTACATATGTGCATCCACATTAAAAGATGAAAAGAACTCGATAGCATTGAACCTTTAATATCACGAAGGAAATTGTAATGACGGAGAAACATTTTATATCAATCCAAACTTGAACTGATGTTTGCACATTTACAGTAAACTTAATAAAAATCTCCCGGCATATTTTCAACAAGTTTAACTGAACTACAGGGCTAACATGAAATATCATTTGTATTGCTCATACTTTTAATATTGATCGATGGGAATTCACCATTGAAATACGGGAAGAACTTGTTTTGTTACAACTGGATTGTGATGGTCACTGACGGACCTATGAGAATATACTGTATCTTGGAAAGGAAAGCGACACACAGACCAAAGTACGTCAGCCCAGCTGCACCGCAGATGTTAATACAGGCCAGAAAAGGAGGAGGAGTTATACAGAACATTAACTTTACCATATCTCACTTTGCCCAGTCTACAGATCCTATCGTTGTGCTTTGGGGAACTTCATTCAAACTAGGGAGGCTCTTTCTTAAAATGTGTACATGTTAATATTTTATATTGCAAAGTGTGGGATGGTACATTGAACTAGAATGGATTGGATTGGTCTAGCAACCTTCACTACAGAGGCGCACACTGTCAGAACAGTTCACCCAGTGTTGAAATTCTCTCATCATTTACTAGCCCTGTTCCAACCCTATATGGCCCTTTCTTCTGTGGAAAACCAAAGAAGCTGACTGCTCTTTATACAATGACAACTGTATACTGTAGTGTGAGTAGTGGCTGTCAAACTCCAAAGTGCAAGATGTGTTGCACTGCCTCCAACCTCAGTGGAGAGATGCGAGAGCCAATGACCTTCGACCTGTAGCCTCAGAAGACTTGGACTTCACTTGTAGTTTCAAAAGATTTTTATAGCTTTTGCATTGTATAACTAAGGGCATCTTAAGGATCTCTGGAGGATACAAATTGGTTTCACAGTCTTTATACCAGTGTTAAAAATAAGTATATTCACACAGAGAGTATAGTTGTCAACGTTGCATTTACATTTGTCATTAGATCAAAAAGATTGATAGGTCCAATAACCCAATTTGGGCTTATTTGGAGTATTAATGAGGTTGATGCGATTATTGACGAATAAAACTAAGATATTTGGAAAGCGTTACCAAACACTCCCATTGACTTCCATTGAATGGACACAAAACCACTAAGACATTTCTCAAAATATGAGAAACGAGAACAACATGAGGGTGAATAAATGATGACAAAATTAGTATTTTCGGGTGAACTGTCCCTTCGAGTCACGTTAAACGTCACTGCTTGACATTTCCCCGAGACGCTAAGGTTTCTAAAACTGCATAAATATTAAAAAAGTATAAAGTAGGGCAGTTTTACACTTTGTAGGCCTATTGCAGTCGAAAGGTTATTTAAATAAAACCAAGAGTGTAAAGCAGCGCTAACCCCATTTCAAGATTACAAGTGTGAAACGTTTCCTTACTAAAGCGGGATTTCAAATAAAATAATCCAGGTTAGTTTCAGTGTGAGAAACCCACATTTCTACATTTCAGACGAATGAAGCATGTGGTTATGCACATTGTTTTGTTGTTTTAAAGGCAGGTGGTTTTGTGAATGTCGTGTTTATATGTTTCGGTTTGCTCAGTGTGCACAGCTGTAATGTGACCGTCGCACATTAGCTGATGCTTGTAGAAATGTTTGAGATTGTACATGTTTTGATGTTCGTGTAATTTATGTGTTTTTGTATTTCGAGTGCTTGTGTTTTTAAAACACGAGTCGGTTTGTAAATAGTTTCAAAGTTCTGTTTCCGCCCATAAATTGATATTCAGTTCACGCTTTTCTGTATGAATCTTATTCATTTAATGCCTGAATTGAAGTTTTATGCCAAAAAACCTACTGGTTTTGACTGCTGCTGCAATTTGCAGAGATACAAGTTTCTCGTTTTTAGATTTCCTCTCTCCAAAATGCTGTAAAATGTTGTTTTATTCTTATACTATTACAAATATGAAGCTGTATTCCATGTGAATGTTAATGATACTTTGATCAAATGTCATTATTTGTGTATTCCTATTTATTAATGATATAAGCCTGAACAACTGCATTAAAACATTTTCAACCTGTGAGTTGGGACAACAATTCTTCACATCCAAATCATAGATTAATTCATCTTCAGTACTTGACTGATTTTATAAAAGATTATACTACTAGATTCTATGTGAATTAAATAAATAAAAAATCAAATAAAATGACAAAAATGAGAGAGACAAAATTATTTGGACTATCAATATAGTAAACAATTTTTTATTCATTCACCTTTTCTGAACCTTGCAGACAGGTGGTATAATTATTCTAATAATACAACTTCTTCAATAAAATGAATTTGATTTATATAACACAAACACAAACTATTTTCTCCGTTACATCAAAAATTATTTCGAAGCTATTTAGACTGTTTCATCATGGCCGACTAAAAACCATTCACAATCCAAAACGCTTTATATAATATCGTTATATGTAAGGCCTGTTTATACAAGCTTTGGGTTATATATACAATATGTATTGTGTTATAAAAGTACTATTTGTGACTTAACAATCCTAGATTATTGTAATTGTATATGTGAGTATTTTGCGGTTACAATTTTTTCAACAGCATACGGTTGTAAGGTGTTTCATAATGCATTTAAAGGGATAGTTCACCCAAAAATAAAAAAGCGCGTCGTCATTTACTCATCCTTTTGTCATTTCATACCTGCATGAAGATGTTTTGAAAAATGTTTGTAACCAAAAACCGTTGGTTCCCATTTACTTCCATTGTATGGACACAAAACCAGTGCAAAGGGGACCAACGGCTTTTGGTTACCAACACTTTTCAAAATATCTTCTTTTGTGTTCTGCAGACAAAATAAAAGTCATTTTGAAATGACAAAAGGGTGAGAATTTTCATTTTTGGGTGAACTATTCCTTTAAAATATATATGGCTTCATAGGGAATTAGACAAACATGGAATCACAATATCTCAGAATCTGCTGCCAAGCGTTCAATTCAAAGCTAAAACGTATCATGTTTCATTTGGTCTTAAGCAGAACAACTGGTCAAAACAGAGGCGAAGAGTAGCGGAGAGAACTGACCTATAACACTTTTATAATTCATAAAGCAGGCGCGGACAGATCCCAGATCTGCTGTCATATTTAACAACCCCCTGCGCTCATATTTAAAAGGTTAGAGGAATCTGGTCCTGTTTGTGTCTGTCTGTTCTTCAGCCTGCTGGTTGTTCATACACGTATTTGGAGATCTGTCATGTGTACAGCAACACCAGCTATGCAAAGATTGTGAAAATCGTTCTCCAAAACATCCGTCAAATCAAAATATTAATAAGGCCATGTTTCACAGTTCTGTTTTACTGAAACCGTCCTGACATACAAATGATTTCATATTAAAATGAACCACAGTAAGACCACAGAACAGTTGTATTTTTGCCCTGATAATATCGAAAGTTTTGATTAAATACAATATCATGAAGATACAGGAAATCATGTTGCTCCACAAAAGAGTATATAAATGACATAAATAGAAATGCTCAAATAATAGTTACAATATATTTCCAAAAACGTGTGTAATATATTGTAATATAAGATCAAAGACACGAAGCACCGAGCACTTCAGTTAACCCTGAAAAGGGGTTTTGTTTTTCACCCTTTTGTTCTTGCTCACTACAATCGCCGCAATAAAACAGATTAAAAATAAGGCCGAGCCTGCCGATATCAATCCGATCTGAATCCCTTCTAACATCTCGAGCCTGGAGATCAGCTGTCCCTTAAACAGGTCGGCCGTTTCATCGTCCAGCGACGCTGTCTAAAACACAAAATAGAGAAACGTGACCGACAGCAGACAGATGCCAAGTAATGTTGCACTGATGAAACTTTATTCAGTGCTTTAATCTGTGAGATTAGCTGTTTATTGTCTATAATAATAAATCTGATATGTGAACAGATGTAAAGATTTCTGATCGGTCCCACTGTGTCTAAAGTAACATTTGAAGATAACACACCTACAGCGAACTCACTAGAGTTATGGACTTAAATTCATACTTGGACGTTGTTCATTTTAACCCCATAGTTAAATTATTTCATTTATAGGCCTATAATTTCCTTTATTTGGTTAATATCACTAACCTCATTCACCCACAAAATAGGGAAAATTGTGAAGTCCTTGATTTTGTTCAGAATCCTGAGAGGAAAAAGACACACAAGACTTCATGTTAGGATGTGCATGTATCATCAATGCAGCAAAATTTAAGATCATTTCAAATCTGTTTACGTACTCAATGCTATTCGATGGGCCATACATCATGTTGAGTTGAAGCCTTTTGGCAAATCTCAAAGTGAATCCTGTAATCTGAAAACGGAAAACAAATGCACATGTATTACTATCTTACTATATTCATGCCAATAAATGTGCTACAGCCTTAAAAAAGGACAAATTGATAGTTCTAGATGGAATTTGGAATCTCCGTCTTTAACAAAAAACGGAATTATATTCAATCTAAACCAATAGTAAAAATAATTTGTTCATGTGTCCTATGGTGTGACATAGCAAAAATGTATAAAAAACGAACAATAAAGATACAGTAAATCTCTCTTATGATATTTTATATTATAAATATTACTAATATAAATTAACATATGATTAAAATATGAAATCAAAATGGCAGCACGTTTCATCTTTTGAATCTCATTGGTTCTAGTGATTACAAGTCGCAACAACCAATGAGATTCAAACATTTTGATTCGTAGCGCTGTGAAGTAGCGATCTTCTCACCGTTTGAATCTCATTGGTTCTCGTGGACCGCGACAACCAATGAGATTAAAAAAATGAGATTCGTTAATCCCGCGTGCGGCCATTTTGAATGAAAACAGTGATAGTCTTGTTTACATCCAAACGTGACTAAAATAGCTCAAAATATAAATGGTTTTTGCTCACAAATGTATCGTTTCGCCATTCAAAACTTGGTTCCTTACCGGTTCTACGTCCAGAAATATGGAGTGCTCATCAACGTTTGGGTTTAATCCTTCCACCCCCTGCAAGAGAACTTCACTTCCATACAAGAAGTGGGGTAGAGATATGTATACAGGGATTCCTGTGGGATAGTTCATAACCGTTACTTTGTTATACATCCAATCTAAATGTAAAAAAACATTCATTTGAAAGACTAAGTGCATATTGTGTAGAATAAAAGAGCATCGTTTCTGTTTACTTTTTTAAACCAACTTTCTATTGTTGAGACAAACATTTTTTTTTTAAATGGCCATGCTTACTGTTTGTGGGCTTTGGAAAGTCATCCTACTGTACAAGTACCCACTGTTTGGCTCAGACTATGGATTACCGATAGGCTAATAATGTTGTAAATAACACTTAGTCTCTTGCACAGGCCGATCGATTCTCTTCACAAGACTTTAATATATCGTCAGGAGCCGTGGGGATTCATTTTGTGTTGACTGTATCTGCTTCTGCGCCTCAGAGAACTGGTACCCGAGGACTTATTTTATGAACAACCAGGACCATGGCTGTAGTTAAATATCTGCTTTACTGTTCTACTGAAGAAACAATGCAATCTGTTGCTTGGGTGGTCTGAAGGTGAGTGAATACATTTTCAATATAAAGGTACGTTTAAATATGGCGATGTTTTAAATCTCATTGCTTTTCGTGACTCCACGCAAGTGTCACAAAACACGTGAGAACCAGTCAGATTCAGCATGCCGCCATATTTAAATGTACCTGCCCTGAATGTATATTATTGCCTGGTCAGATTACTATATGATGTAACAATTGCTAAATAAGCTCAAAATATAATGTTTTACGCTCACAAACAGATCTTATTTTATTGCGCTTGGATGCGCTTTTGGAGCTTCAAAACCTAGGACTTTTACAAGGGCATTACAAAGCTTTTTTTATATTTTACTGCACCTTTAATTTTAAACTCAGATTTTAAACTGAATGTGTTTTAAACTGTTTTAAAGAGGATGTACAACGGTGTTTCATGCATTCTGACTTCTTTACAATAATAAACGTGCTGTCTTCTCATGCTTGACATGGTCAGCTTTCAAGAAACGAGTTGGACGTATGACGTAGTATTTCTGTGCTCGATACACTCCCCCAAGCTTCATATAGATTTCGCAAAGTTTTTTTTCGAACATGAAAAACGTTACGTTACAACTTTTCTTAGTCCCTTATTGGGCAATTCTCCCGGAAAACCAAGGCGAAAGCAATAGCCCGCCCACGCGTCAACCGACGAGCGATAGGAAGACCCGCTTACCATCAAGATTGGCTGCGCTCCGTCAAGATTGGCTGCGCTGTAGGCCTACAGCTGCAGCTCGTTACTCTTGCGATAGTGAGAGAAGTTGAGGCGAGTTTGTTCACGGCATTTCAGTGATGGATGTTATATAAACGGTGGATACAACGCTAGATTTGGAGATCGTTCGAAACGGATAGATGGAGCGGTCCCTTGAACCACATGAACCGCACGCGGTAAGTAAAACTGAAGGCGGCAATGGGTGCGCATTGGTGAAATTAAAGTGGTTGTTTACGTCTTGAGGGTCTAGAGTGCACAAGGAAAATAAGACGGATGAGGGTATACAAACCTCTACAGGCAGTGAGGTCAAGCAGTCCCGCTACAGTGCAGTTTTTGCTGATCACAGTGTCTGTGCAGAAACAGTGGTTATCTGGGTTAACGGCTGGAGCCTCCAGAGCCTCTGAAGGCAGCGTGAACCGATACACATCAATTCCCTTTAGATCCACAGTGCCGTCGTATACTGCAGATATTGACCTGGTGGACAAGCACATCGTTTATTGCAAACAGTATTTTGTACTCTAAATTTGAGCGTTTTAGAGTCCCATGTTTTTAGGACCTAGGATTATTAATGCCTTGGGACTATAATTAATGAATTACATTTATCACATGACTAACAGGAAAAAGAGGGAAAGCACAAATTCCCTTTGATCTATAGCGTTACAGCCAAAGTTGGTGTCGTATAATAATAGAGAATCTAGAATGGTGTGAGTTTCTGACATATGACTCTGAAGAAAAGTAGAAATATGTAGCATCAGTGTTGCCTGACCTCTGCTGGACACATGAAACCGCCTCTCTAGTACCGTTACATGACTGCATGTGGAAAGAGCTGCAATCATCATATCTAATCGGAATATATTCTTAACGGATCATTTCGGTTCTTGATTATGACTTGAGGTTGCGAAGTGTTTCAAGACGTTATAAATTACGCAAGAAGCATAAACCTGCGATTGTATTACATCAGTTTTGCTGAGCCACTGCATCTTTGTTGCTGCGTCTATTTTGCTTCACAGCCAGTTGATTTGAGGCTTGGTGGAAGAATTTTTGTTGTTGTTGCTTTGCAAATTCTGTATTTCTCAAACTGCATCAAAATGCGCAGGGATGTATTCATGACCTCGATGCAAAAACCTCCAGAAGCTTTTTTGTGATACGAGAAAAGAAAATGCTAGTATTATAGTGATGGTTTGTCTTTTAAAATGCAGTTGTTTCTTTGTACCTTTGAATCCGAACAGACAGGAAACAGACTGAAAATACCTGCAGATGTCTGGGGAGAAGAAGTACAAAGGTTTTTTCTTGTCCACGGATGGAGAGAAGGAGGAACCATCTGTTGATATGAATACAAATGTGAATAATACACATTTTTACCTGTTTATAAAATAGAAAATCATTGGCTGTGCCCAAAAGACCGCATGTCTTAGGCCAAGAAACTGAAGCACTTGCTTAGATTAGCTATACAATATATGATCAAACATTGCGAACAGATTAAAACAACTCTTGTGTGGCGTTCTATGGGATCCGTATAAAAAAAACATGCGAAAATAGTTGTTTTTTAGCCATATCATAGATTTTTCACCAAAAACAACCCTTTTTTATAATCCAATTTAAACAGATATTTCACCCAAATAGGACAATTCTGTCATCATTTAAAAACTGAATAATGCTGTGAGTCCATTAGACCTATGAACATTGTAACAAAAACAACAGCTATAAGACAGATAAGAGATAAACTTGCCTGTTCCGTTGATCATGTTGCAATAAGTGTCATTCCAGTAACTCACAGATCTGTTCAACATAACACCGGTCAGTGGTCTATCAACGTTTTTCAATGACAATATTAAGGCTAATTCGCATCTATGTGAATTGGCCCACTAAGCTTTTAGTTTGAATAATGTTGACTAACACATAAGACTGTGATAAATCCAGTTATTAATTGTTTGATCAATTTCAAAATGATCTGCAGCCACAAATCAAATCAAAACTCAAGGTTACAGGAACTGATATCCGCCAGAAGCTATCCGGATAGCACCAAACATTTACGAGCCAAAGATAAACATTTTGGTATTCTTCATATTTATGTGAAACACTCACCGTTCATACTGCCAGCGGTCAATCTTGGCTACCTTAGTAATGTCATCTTTGCCAGTGAAAACAGTGTAGGGTCCATCGGTGGTGCCATTGTACTGGAAAAATATCACATTTACATTTAAGACAATATACGTTTGTCTAACACATATAACTTATTTAAATACAGCTGTGTTGTTTATATATCTATTTATTGGATATTGGCTTACTGGATAAAAAACTCCCATAATGCTGTTCAGCATGGGGTCTTTGTAGCCCCATAGCAGTTCCTTAACGGTCCTTTTTTGGAAGAGTTTGGAATTGGAGGCAGTGATGAACAAATTCGCCAACTTATGATCGAGAAAACTGTAGACACCCTGTAAGACCAGAAAAACAAACCAGTCAATCACGGCACACTTATTCAACCACAACCTGTCAGCCGATTCAGCCAGCCGATGACTAATGTACACAAGCTTAGGATCAGCCATGTTGGTTTGTATCCCATGTTACATTTACAACACTTGTATACGGCTGAACATTACAGCGTTTTATAAAAACAAGTCATAGTGTATATACACTGTATATATCTGATCACCCAGACGTATTGGTTATGTATTCATATACAGACTTAACTGCTGTGCTGACCGTGATAGATAAAAGCAGATATCGACATCTTATCTTTAAATATGACAAGGCGAACAAAGTTGATTCATAACCAATATAGCTAAGCAATAACATAAACACTTTCAATGTAATTGGACTGGCATGACTCATCACAATAACAGCAGATTGAAAACAGAGATGGATGCAAGGAGAGTACATACTGCTACGGCTAGATTGAGCGACGTGATATTGTCGTTCTCGGACCCTACAGACATGCTAGGCTCAAAAATGGCTCCTGCTGGTAGTATAAAGGACGCTGTGAAGTTATCGTAGAAGGTGATGTTTGCTTTGGGGATGAATCGGGACCTAGAAGAAAACAGATAGGGTGGGAGTCTGTGTATCAAAACTACATTGAGAGTATTAAAGAGGTTTTAGATTTGTTTGGACACTGTAAAAAAAAAGTTCTGTAGAAATTACAGTATTACTGGAAGCCGTTTGCCATGAACTTACTGTATATTCACATTTATTTAATTTATAAATGATAAGTCTTTATCCTTACAGAAAAAAAAAGTGGATTTCTGGTTCCCGGAATGCTTTGCATGAGGCTGTTATTTTATCGTTTTTTTCCTGTAAGGATAAAGACTTGTTAATGTTTAATATTCATTTATCTTTGAACCAAAGGTTGGCAATACATTTGATAAATACAAATCTACAGGAAGTTACTGGCAACTAGCTGCATAACTACAGCAAAAACGTTTACAGGGTGTAGTTTAGTCGGGAAACAAAGATGCACAGACAAAATTCTTACTTAGAGTTACTGTATCGTGAACAGGAAGTATCATTTGGTTTATGCTGTGAAAGGAACCAATCGGAGATGTTTGTGTATTGGTATGCACCGGGTTGATATGATGCTGTTTGGGACAGCCTTCGGCTATATTGAGCACTTTGAAATATTTCGTGGTTAGGAGGCGGCAAGAAGTTTCTATTAAAAGTGTTTACCGCTTAATGTTCAAACAACTAAAAGTTAATTTATATGATATATCTGTAAACAACTGTTTGCTTTACATTCCTTACGTGTAAGATTCACAAGATAGATACAGATTAGATAAACCTGGTTTGATCTTTTCCTTATCAATTTACAGGGATTAATGGCATCTCTAGCAATAATGCCACATGTTTTATACTCTATAATAAAACGTTACATATAATGTGTGAACATACAGTATGTATGCATATATACAGTATGTATTTGATTTTCTTGACTTTTTCTATTTCATAGTGCCTTTTAACCTTTATTCTATAACATGCGCTTTCTTTGCTTCCTTTGCAGATGCTTTAAAACAATGCAAAAAGTAAAAGCGCTATGAAAAATAAGACTTGACCAAATGGAGAGATAAAGACAACAAGGTGTTGGGAGTATAACTATAAGGATTGAATCTTTGTCTGTAAGGTCATGTGATTTGTTTGAGGCAGATCTTACTTGTATGTATAAGGTCCTTTCTGCACCAGCACAGGTTTGGCCCCTTGATTCATGACATCATCAGGGTTTTGCACATCATATAGCCAGAACTGCCTGTATACTGCTGTGTCCACAGATGTCCAGGTGTCAAATGCTAAAGTCCCATTTTCCAACACTGCTTCCTTCAGAGACGAAAAAACGTATTATAGCATATACTTTTATTTTCTTACGCTATTACATTTGATATCTGTTTACTCGTGTTGAACTCTCACATTTTGATTTTCTTTCACATGGAAAGGAAAAAAATCAAAGTGTGCAAGACTATCATGCTAATAAGACTATATTTAACATTTACGCCGATACATATTTATCAGAGTGGGGTAGTCTGCAGTTTTGGCCAAAGTATTGAACCTTTTCGCAATTGTTATCCAGGGAAAAGACACAGCTCATTGAACACACATTGACATTGACCTTGACACCCTATGAGGTAGGAAACAACCAATACAGCAGATTACGGACACTTATTTAAAAAGTCATTTAAAAACATGAAGATATCTACGATATATAAAAAAGAATAAATGTTCAATAACATAAGTTAGGAAGTATATCATGAAATGTCATTACAATTTTATTTTAGGGTATTAAATGGATTTCAGCTGTTTTTCTGAACTTTCTTCAAAAATGTCTCTCCTTGAAACAACAAAAATGGAAAAGATAAATCAGTGGACACTGTAAAGAACACATTATATAAAATAACAGCAAATTAAGCACGCCTGACAACTTGCCCCAATGTCACGGACCATGCAAATGTGACAATCTACACCCCTCAGGAAAAAAAGCACCCACACCTTTATTATAGGTTGATATAGATGTAAAAAATTTGTTTATGAAAATAGAAACAGGGCTTAGTTTGCATGATTAAATATACGTTACTATACTGTTAATTGTTTGTATCTAACACAGCAATAATTTGAAATCACAAAGTGCACACGCTGTAACTTTATCAATTCAAACGTGCAAGTGATGCTGACCCACTTCCACCGAACTGGTGCTCGCATGCGTTTAAAACCCAATGATGTCTGTCAATACCTAAATGTGCAACGATGACCCACAAACCCTATTTTCCCATCTCACACATACATGATAAATAAACCCTATAAGCAACCCACGTTGACTGTTCTTAAACGATTCCGCCTGTTTTTCAGCTCAACGTTCAACTTCATCCTACATCTGTCACCGCACCTGTCCGTCAACAATCTGCAAACGAGTGTGCGCTGAATATTGATTTGGGGAAAAAACGACGGCTTACCTTTTTCACGGTGTTGTCAATGAGAAGGTTGCCCACGGGGATAAGAATGCCCCCCAGGACCGCGATCAGAGCGCCCACCACAGCTCCAGCGATGAGAGCGCATTTTTGGTCACAGCAGGTCATGATGGCGAGCAGCAGCCGGGACCGACACTGACCGCAGGCGCTTCAGGTACCAGCATTATAGGACTTCCTTAAAATGATGTAAATGTCAGGGATCGAAGGTTGCAAAGGTGGAGATAGAGAGCTGGATGCGTGTGAATCGCGCACGGAGACCTGGTTAAGACGGCGTTATCTCGGCGCGATAAAGCTGCGCTGGGCGGGAGCGCGTGAGATACGGGCAGCGTTGAGAAGCCAAGGCCAATGTCACGAGCCAGACGTGCTGGCAAAACCTGGAATGCATCGCTATTTCAACATCATTAAAATTAATATTTAAGAAATTAACTTGGTATCAAATGTAAGAAACTTAATGTTTGGACATGAATAGAAGTAAAAGGATATAAAAAAGAAATGATAGTTTTATAGAAATTATAGTCAATGGCTATTATTGTTTTATTAGGCCTCTAGTAATATCAGACTAACCCTGTTTTTGGCGGATGGGTTAACATTTGTTTTACCACAGTTTTACTACAAATAATAGTTAAACTACTTTTGTTCATTCTTGTGGGTTTAGGACACATGCAACCAAAAAAGTATAGTTACTAGCCTATACTTGCTTAAATAATCTTTAACTTTTGCACTTCATATCACAGACGTTTGTCTGTATTGTGTGTGCGCGTGCACAATCAGTATTTTGTTATCTCTCAGTAGTCAGTACTTGTAAACTCAGGCGAGTCTGGGGGTAAAGTGTCGTCTTCAAAGTAGTGTTTTAGTTTATACTGCCCTCTAGTGTTCAACTGTAATATGTAGTCCTCGGGTAGACTATAAGGAAATTATGCTGCTCAAGTGGATAAAGGTTTTGCAATGTTGAAAACAATACTATTTCAGACATAAAAAATAACTGGCAGACTATTTTGTCACTTGAACAAGACTTAATGTGTAAAGACAGATTTAAATAAATGTTGCATTTATGCTTAGAGTGGTATTTAATCTTACACTTAATCACTATAAATAAATCATTGGCTTATTCAAAATGAAATCCATAATTTATGGTTGTAGGTTTAATTTATTCACTTAAAGCGCTATTTTTGCTTTTTTACATTTATTAATTTGTATCATTTTGTGCTTAATCTGACATTAGAAATGTCTTGATAAAGAACGTTCTTGTTGTGAAATCTGTTCCAAAGATGCAAACATATACCTTAACACTAACACATCAAAGAACACGTATTATTTTACATTTTACTTTTTAGAACAGTTCAACAAAATTAACAACAATAAACAAATGGTCAAACAATGCAACTCGATGCATTATTCATGCCCCAGTGTATGCTGGGAAAAAAAGTAAATGGGTCTGAACCACAAAATCATTTAAGGCCCATTAAAATAAGGCCCCCGTCATATCATAAAGATGCATTATGCATTATCTGCATGTGTTCCCAAAAAAAAAAACATCAAGCAAATATATGGTCATTCTGTTATTTTTTTAACATCACGTGATCAAATTTATAAATGCTTTTCGTGTATATTGAATCGACTATGAAGCTTTTTCAGTTTACAACAACAGGACACTAGATGGCAGTGTTCAGTTACTTACTGGAACTTACTTTAGGTAATACTGGAAAAACCATTGGCTGGAATATTTTTATTGAGCCCATTTTGCCCAAAATGCTGAAATGGTCTTAAACCAGTTTAACAGAATAATTAGCTGATGTTATAGATTCTCACTTATTTTTGCTCATTCTTCTGCAAGTTGTACTTCTATGAAAATGCAAACAATCAGAGTCAGTTCCACTATAGCAAACAGTGTCACTGTTTTCCATACAAGCTGCACCCTTTAATGTTACATGAAAATGTGTGGTTAAAACAGTGCTACTATTCGAAATCCTATGCAAATGTTCACTCAAAACAAAGGTTATGTTTCCTGGTTTCCTGTTACACAATAAAATTCATAACTCAAGCAAAAAAAGCTATTTTGAGATCTAAGGTCACTGCATCATTTATTTGTTTATTTGTTACAACTCTCACAACATCGCTTGCATGTTTAAAAGCTGACCCTAGACCTTAAATTAAGTTCAATGATTTTCAAGCTCTCTGTCAAAGCATATCCAGGATCTGCATCAGCAGTGAGAAGTGTTGACATGCTATATGACCTTGCAACATATGCAAAGGTGAGGCATTGCCATCTGTTGTAGTCCAAAGTGTGAATAATTGCACCGTAAAAAGAGAAAACGTTCAATTGTTACATTAACAAGCTATTTTTAACCCGACCAGACCGTTTAGAATGACTTTTTAGTGTAACAAAAGGTCAAGTTTATTCAGTCCCTTTTATTATATGTAATCTTTAGGTTGCCTGACCAACATTTATACAGTGTGAGACACTCTAGGCTACCAATAGTTTCAATAAATTGATTATCGGCTGAAAATGTGTTAATACTGAAAGAATCAACCAACCAGAATTACATCAACGAAAGAAAAAAACAAATAGTTCAATGCTCAATATGCCTTTAATATATACGACGTTAGAAGAATTATAAACAATCTCAATAAAAAACAATCATAAGAAAAAGCAACATCAAAAACTCATTCAAGAATGAAAAGTCGGTGTAAACCCATCACAGGGACCTCATTTCCATATATTTTAATAGCCTGGTTGTTCGACAGCTAGGAAGCAGCTCATTCAAATCGCTACGTGTCGGAGATGAAAGATGACCATTATCGCCTCGCCCTGCATCATTCACGTCCTCTGCTTCTGCTGCTGAGGCAGAAAGCGCGTCCCCGCCGCTACCGAACGCGTTGCACGCGCGTGAACGCGCCCCAACGCATGCGAACAGGAAGCAGCGCGATCCCGCGAATACAGAGGCGCTGGGCGAGCGGATCATTACGCCTTTACGCTTCTTTTAATCTTCCAAGTGGTCTCGTGCGAAATACCGAAAGCTCAAGGAATATTTCGATAAAGCAGGTCGAGAAGCAGACCCCATCTTCTGCGTGTCCGTTTTTAAACACCCGTTTTCGTGCTCGGCCGTTTTTTAACAGAAGGGCGTGTGGTTTTCCGGAGAAGGAGCTGGTGCATGTTGAATATCGTATTTTGTATTTGACTGATATCGGATCGTCGCGAGGATGGGCTGCACGTTAAGCACCGAGGATAAAGCGGCGGTGGAGAGGAGTAAAATGATCGACAGAAACCTGAGAGATGACGGAGAAAAAGCGGCCAGAGAGGTCAAACTCCTGCTGCTCGGTAAGGAACAGTTAAACATGTCTGGGAGGCCTGAAACGGTACTGTTTCATTGTTACAACATCACCGGGCAGTCACCAGAAAACACCGCTCGGCTGCATTTAACAGTTACGGCGAAAACTTTAACAGAAAGTTTGACCGAACAGTTATATCGTGGTGTTTCAACGTCCGGCTTTCAGTAATTATCATTGATGATTTATAAATGCCGAGTCAACGGTATTCATCGTAGTGGTAGCTATAGTACTCATGCCGGCGTATTTGTGTCCATGTGGTCACATTTCCGGTCTTGTTCAGGTTTTAATGTGTAAAACATATATACAGAGGACCATTTTGACCACCTCATAAATCGCATCAGCGTAAAGTATTTTTACGGCGTCCTTGCGTAACGGCGTTTCATTACGCACCCAAGAGCGAACCAACACACCTGGCTGGACACGCGAATAGTGCTTTTTAAGTCCTTTTTTTGGAAAGGCCTGTTGTTGTAAATGAGCTGGTGTGATGGTTTCAACAGTAGGAGGGGTTTGAGTACGGCGACCTGTTGCTTCATGCTGTTCTCGTTGTAAAATAATGCTCTGAATTTCATTCAGTTGAGCAATTCTCGATACACCTTGTGAAAGATCAAGTTCGTTAAAAGTCAAGTTTCCTATTGTGAAAAAGTAGCTATGCGACTACCAAAAAGTAGGGAACTACGATACAACTACTCAAGTGGCTTTCTAACAATATAGTTTGTTTTTTCTTTTATAAAAATAATGTTTGTTATTAAATGTGTGGAGTTTCTAAAATACTAGAATACTTTTTAATCCACGCAATGTCTTTCATGTAATCTGTTTTTATAGCATCTGTGCTATTCGATCCTAACCAAACGCGAGTCGTGCGATAAGCGATTTGTTCGCACGCGAAAAAGGGGCGGGACGCCACAATCGATCACAAAACACAGCCAATCAGAACGGTTTTCATATGTCCACGCACCCGCGCTGCAGCTGAAGAGTGCACGTAGACGTAGAGAGATGCGTCCTGTTGTCATGACTACGGGGACGCCTCACCGGACGCTTTGCTATAATTTCGCGATCTAAACGTATGTAATCAAATGTATATATTTTGTCCTCATCCATGTCTGGCGATTAATATGAATGAGGAACTTGCATCGGATGAGATCGTTGTGTCAGCCGACGTCGCATAAATAGAAACCGTTTCTAACATATAATGGGGATTGTCGCCGAATCCAGTGTGGACGAAACTTGAAATCATAATGAATTCAAATGCGTAGGGGTGAATATTTGCAAAAAAATAATATCTATATATTTTCTTGTATTCCCGGGTAACGAGAAGCAGGTGGAATTTCGCATCCTATAGTCTTAATATGTTGTACTAGCTCCATCTTAAATGAAACCTGAATATTTATTGTTGATATGATCAAATCTTGTCGTCATTCACTCATTCTCATGTCAACCTTTGTGACTATTACTTGTGCAGAACTTAAAAGAAGATATTTTAAAGAATGATGTAAACCAAACAACACTGAGCCCCACTGACCTCCATTAGATAGACATAAAACTATTGAGACGTTTCTCAAAATATCTTCTTTTGTGTTTCACAGAAGAGTCATATACAGGTTTTCAACAACATAAGGATGACAATGTTAGAATAAATCATATTTGAATAAACTGAAATTAATATATTTTGAGTAAACTATCACTTTAAGGAAACGATCTTTAACTGGAATCAGTAACACAGTAGTAACACAACACGTTACTGATGTACAGTGAACTGTGCTGCATACAAGCAAGAAGCACACTGGAATAGAAAAGTATAGCCTACCAAAAACAAACTTGAGTGGGAGGCTTATGTTTTAGATTAAGTTAGTTGTATTGCTTTTTT